>JARWLC010000011.1:87813449-88563449 GCA_033318265.1 Phyllotis vaccarum
CCTTGTATCAAGGCTTAATGGTCTCCTTAGAGCCACACAGCACAAGAATGAGGCACTGTGAGGGAGCATGAGGTGAAGGGAGGGTGAACTTCCACATGCCAGCCTGAAGTATTTAATTTCTGAGCAGGTGCAGGGGGACGGAGTGGCTGGTGTCAAGAGGGGGGGGAGGCACAGAAAGCTGTTTGGAAGGGATGCTGGGCAAGGCAGGTGTTGCTGAGAGGCAGCTGGTGCAGAGCCTGTCTGGCTTCTCTGAGGTGGAGGCTAGCACGTGTACCTAATCAAGGATGCCAGGAAAGAGTGAGGGAAAGAGGTAGGTGTGGCAAGACAAGAGAAGTAGTATGGAACAAGGTTTGGGGGCAGGATGATGGGCCCTCAACATCTGTTCTGAGACCCGGTACTTTCCTTGTGTCAGAGCCTCTTCTGTGTTCTCAAAGCTCAGCATTCTGTCTACCCTGTGGGACTCTGTGTGGGGTTTTCCTTGATGCCTGGGAGCCTGTGGACCTGGAGGACAGCCATCATGTTGGAGAAAGCTCACAAAAAGTCTTGTTTCTTGCCAGGCCAAGCCATGCAATCAGAGCTCTTGGGAGCATCCAGACCTTAACTGCCCTTGTTCACATCCTGATTCCCGTCAAAGAGCAATTCCAAGAGTTCCTGTAGCCCCTGCAGGGGATGCCTGTGGCAGAGAGAGCCCTCTGTAACTGACCTGGATCTCTAACTTCACCATTCTAGTATCTCTGGAATCCTCAGTCTAAGCACACACCCCACCCCAAACAGTCATGGACTTGACACTCTTGGACACAGCACTTCTTTTCCATTCCTGGGCTCAAACCCTGTGCTCAGATCTTCCGACGCATAGGAGTGCCAACCTCCTACCCCTCCTCACCAGTATCCTCATGTCTGTCTCCCTAGTTTGGAATCAAATCTCACCTTCTACAATGGCTTCCTCCCCACCCACTGGGAGGTGATGATGGTCCCCTGTATATCCCCCTAGCTGACACCACCATCATCATTAGTTTTGTGTGATTTTGTATGCCCCAAGAGACCTTGTACTGTGAGGGCACCATGGATGCTGACCTCTGTATTTTTCCTCTCCTGCAGCCAGGATTCACCTGCCACATCTGATTCCCATAAAACCTGTTGCAGTCGGGAAGAACGGTCAGAAGCACTCTGCCTGGGTTGGAAGAGTAGCTTTGTATGGCAGTTTTCGGCATGAGGACAGTTCCAAATGGACATCTCTCCTCTAATCTGACGAGACCATTGACACATAGGGAGGGAAGTGTCATTGGCTCTTGGAAGCCAGGAGACTAAGCAGGGATCATATGAATTAGCTCATCAGTGTGTGGAAGCTTTTAGACCAATGAGAGGGACTGTTTAGACATCAGGCTGTATGAAATAGGCTGGGTCACGGAGGCCTAAATGGGAAGGGATTAAAGATCTCACTAGTTGGTTTGACAGATGCTGGAGAGAGAGAGAGAGAGAGAGAGAGAGAGAGAGAGAGAGAGAGAGAGAGAGAGAGAGAGAACATTGCCACGTCATGATACCCTCTCACTCCATATGGCATCACCCTGCTTTCTCTTGTACTCACACAAGATAGGTAGTAGTTCAGGAGACTCCATAGGTATCACACCTTCCTTTTGTGGAGTCTTTGAATCCATTAAAGACAGAGCTCAAGTCTACTGACCTTCGTCTTTAATCTAGGTGGAAATAAAACAAAGAAAACATCATACTGGGTAAGGCCTCACTGACAGAACACTGAGTATGTGAAACTGCAGCCTCCCCCTCCCCCCACACCATGAAACAGGCTCCTTGCAGCAGTGGGTAGGGAAGACTCTTATTACACCCAGGAGCTCATTCCAGGGTAAGTACCCCTCACTTGTCCATCCCTTCTTCTTGTAATGATCTTTAGAAATGTTCCCTTAGGCCCTCACCACCCATGAGAAAGTTCTAGAACTTTAACAAAGCTCATTCCTATCAACAGCCTTCTCCCTCTGTACTCCATGGTACCTACCCCACCCCCCATTTCCTCAGAATACCACTGGGATCCTTGGATAGAAGACGCTTGGCAGCTTCCTGGTTTTCCCAGGCAGCCCCTCATCCCCTGACTCTGAGCCTTGGCAACCTTTGCCCCATGCAGCCATGACCCTTGGGTTTGAAACCAGTCTCTCTCATTATCCAAAGGGGCGGTGCACAGACTTCTGGGAAGTGGCTGGGCCTATTCCTGTGAATGGCTTGCTGCAGCAGACTCTGGACAAAAAGAATAGGCTAATCTGAGTTGGCACTGTAGTCTTCCTCAGAAGACGCAATGACTTTGCCCTCAAAATACAAACTCAGAAAGTGCTCAACACACTTCTGTTTGTCTTTTGGGGATGGGTAGTTTCGTTTTCAGTTTATCCTGCAACTGATTTTAATAAATATTATAATCCATTGATCTCAGGCAATAATGGAGGGAAAATGATATTCCGCAAGACCCACTGTAGAAAAGGTGGGAAACATATTCCATCCAGATGTGGTAGCACATGCTTCCAACCCGAGCAGATGCGAATAAGGGAAAGGAGGCAGGAGAATCATGAGCAGAAGGGCAGCCTGGGCCTGGGCGCGTGTGTGTGCGTGTGCACGTGCACACATACACACACACACACACACACACACCTGTTGGAAGGGACCTTCCAGGCCCCCTCAGCAGCCTGAGAGTCCATGTAAGGCTTCCTCCCAGGTGGTCTGTGCTGCACTGACTCAGTGTGTCATCTCTGAATGTGCTATTACCATTTTAATGATTTGTCTCCCTCATTGGCATGAAAACTAGAAGAAATGGGGGCCTTTCCATTTATATTCATAAACTCCGCATTAATGCCTCACTAATGATTTATACTGACTAACCTGTGAGGGACGCCCAAGGTGACTGGTTCACATGATGCCTCCAACCTGGGGTTCAAGTCCTACCCTCTAGCTATGTGACCTACCTCCCTCATAGAAGTGGGAACAGCAAGAGGTGGCTTGCTAAGAGAGGGCCTTTGTGCTTATCCAAAATGATTAACCCAAATAGCCCATGTGTAAAGTTAAAACAAGACATAGAACATCTCAACTTCTGGGCAAAAATCTCCTGGATCCCAGAAACCAGCTCGGAACCCATAGCCTCTTCCTGCTGAGTAAAGCCAAGCACAGCTACTGTCCCACTAGAGTAAGCATCCTCAGCTGGAAAATAAGCCAGTGATAACTCATTATTATTTAAGCTAATAAGATGTCTACTTGAAGGTCCCATCCTCTGAAAATCTACTTGGCACATAGATTAGTATCCAGCTTTGTAAATGGAGATAACGACAAAAAACTTGATCACTACCTTGAAGAGGCTCACAGATCCATAGAGGAGGAAGAGGCTGTTACACAAGGTCTGTCTGGTATAATTGAAGAGAGGACAGCATGCATCTGAAGACAGAGTTCACTGTGACAGAGGAGGGAGTGACGGTGGATGGTCATGCACTGTTTCAGGATATCCGGCACAATTTCAGAGAGAAGCTTGAGCACGTAGGCAGAGCATGGGTGTGTAATATAAGGATGACTGACTTCTAAGCAGGCACATGAGAATGACAGATGGAAGGATTATTCTGTATTGGGGGCCAGGGGAAGGAATGGAACATTTGAATTATGTGGCATCTTCAAGGAGTATGAGTAGCTGTGGGAGAATGCTGCAAATACTTTTTCACTTGTATTTGTTTAATAAAATGCTGATTGGCCAGAAGGCAGAGAGGAAGTAGTGGTGGAGCAATAGGACAGGAGAATTCTGGGAAGAGAAAGAGCAGAGCAAATCCCATCCAGACAAAGAGGAAACAAGATGAGAATGTTGCATTGAGAAAAGATGCCAAGCCATGTGGCTAAACCTAAATAGAATTATAAGATAATTTAAGAGTAATGCTGTATGGTAATAAGCCTGAACTAGTAGCCCAGCAGTTACTATAATATTAAGGCTCTTGAGTCAGTTATTGGACCTAAGGGTTAGGTTGGGCCAGAAACTTTTTACTACAAGTGGCTGAGACAGGAAAGTGGGAAGCAATAGGCAATGAGGCTGCAAGATCCAGAGAGGCTTTGAGTTCTAGGTGAGCAAAGCATGGCTTCTCATCCTGGTTCCTGACTACCTGTTCCAGTAAATCCTTTGATCTCCCCAAGAACCGTGTAGAAGGAGGTTGTCATCATGGAAAGGAGAATCCTGGGGCAATAGCACAGGGAAACAATGCAGAGGGGCCTGACCTCAGGAAACACCAGGAATACCAAGCAAAGGAAAGAGGCCCGGGTTCAGGCTCCTGAGCCAGGGGGAAAAGTCGAGAGCTTCATCGGGATGAAGGATGGTAATAGGGATGGAGAGGAGAGCCTTTATCTGGTAGAATTATAAGGGACTTTTAGGTGAGCATTAAAAGAAAAGGGACATGCGCAGCTAAGTACATGACAGAAGTTCACAGTCTATACTCTGGTTAGTACTGAGTTGTCTATTGAGAAGAGATCTCATTTCTCTTCCTGTCAAGGTGAGGAATCTGAGGCTCTGGGGTGACTTGACTGTGATCACCTCAAACTCATGTGTTGGAGACTCAGCTTCCAACTTTATATTTGGAGGTGAAGTTTTGCGGAGGAAATGCGATTAGGACCGGATGAGGTCCTGAGGGACATCCCTTTGTCTTGAACTAGCTATCTGGCTCTCAAAATAAACCTCCACCCTCTATTAGGTACCTAGGGTTTCACAAATCCTAACTGTATTAAAACCTGGAGTCAGTTACTGGGGTAGGTAGATGCTGGAAGATCAGAGAAGCAGAGGAACAAGCCGCTGGAGAAACTTCTCACCACTACTGAATCCGTAGGCCGAAAGGGAAGATCCTGTCTCCACGAATCCTCAGACTGAATGCTCTGGGATTAAAGCACTGCCCGACCTCTATGGTTAATCTAGAGGCTGGCCCTGCCCTCTGGTCTTCAGACAAGCTTCGTTTGTTTAGAGTACACACAAAGTATTGCCACAGCCCAGCCTGTGGCATTCCGTTACAGCATTAGGAAGCAGACTGAGCCAGGGCTGGCGGTTCCTGCTTGTAATCTCAGCACTCTGGAGGCCAAGGAAAGAAGACTACCATGACTCTGAGGCCATCTTGGGGTTGTACAAAGTGAGGCCCTGTAAAAGAAGGAGGCAGAGGGCTAGAACAATAGGAAAGGAAACCAGACTAAGTACTCTTCCAAAGCCACGGAAATAGGAGAGAAGTTGAAACATATATTGGAATTAAACATGACGGTGCACACTGAAGCAGGAGGATTGTAAGTTTGGGGCCACTGTGAGCTCCATGGAAAGACCCTGTCTCAAAGCAACAACAGAAGAAACCAGTGGCATGTATGTACTCCATAGGGCAAGGAAGCCAAGATCACTAGTCCAAGAGCTGGTGTAGACACTCTTAAAATCACTCTGTGTCCTTTGAACTGGATTTAAAATGAGTACTAGAGATGGTGATACAGGACCCTTTATAAAAGGCCAGTCAGTTGATGTTGGAAGCCAGAGCAGTGGAGGACAGGGTCTAGGAAGATAAAGCCTTCCTGAGGGCTAAGCCAGAGTAAAGTAGCCACAGTCACTCCCAAAGACTTCTCTGTGGCATCATGCCTGGATGCCACCCTTTTAATCCAGATGGTCAGGCAAAAGGGAGGCCTGAGGGGTAGAGCACAGTAAATGCTCACAGGAGGGGACTGGAAAAGTCTCTGGAGGACGATCCATTGCACATCTATGGGGCTAGAGGGAGAGAGGATGAGATGATGGAGGTTGTGGTATGGCTTAACTTTGTACACCAGAAGCACTGTGGTGACCCATGATCTTGTCATAGAATGCTAGCAGGATAAGAGGCCTCCTTCACAGAAGAGGCGGCTAGGGCCTGCCAGGCCCAACCCACTCCCTTCTGGTTTGGGTGGAGGGTGTGTACCTTCTGCCCTGCCTGATGGCCCCAGACCTCACTAGCATCCCACCCACAGGCTTTCCAAACCTCATCCAGCCCCCCACGAATTATCTAAGCCGGGAGCAGGCAGCTGCCCCTAGGCCCAGCACAGGCTGGCTAGAGCGAAGCTCTGGCGACCTCCAGATCCCTACCCTCCAGCTGTCGCTCCCCCCCATGCCCATGTGGCCCGCACCATGTGGTACAGGGCTGCCCCCACCCCTACCCAGCCTGGTTCAGCAGGCATGGCTGGCTCTAGTTTCCACAGAAGCTCTGCCCTTCCTGGGGCTTGGTGTAGGCCCGCCAAGAGGGTGGTGGGTGGTTTGTGTGGGCCGAAGGCTCAGCCGGCCATGTTCCACTCAGAGTTCCAACTGCTGCTGGCTTCAGAAGCCCCTCTCCTCCCACACCTTCTGGCAGGGCACCGTCCCGACAACCGCAGAGGCAAAGCCTGGCAGCAGTCACAGCTACGTGTCCCTTTATCCTTGCAAACAACTTTCCAAACTTTATCTCATTTGGTTCTCTATGAAGCAGGCAGACTAATTAAGATTAACCTTTTGGGGGCCAAGGTATAGTTCAATGGTGGTGTGTTTGCCTAGCATGCATGAGGACTGGTCTCTCTTACCAAGATAGAACAGCGAGAGCTAAGAAGGGCTGTGGTGCCTTGTGGTTATTCAGCTATCGGGCACACCTCAGAAGCTTCCCCCAGCCACACTGCTGTCACTACCACATAATTCATACCCTGCTTGGGAAACCCCAGCATATGTTCAGAGACTGACAAGAAAAAAAAATAAATAAGAGGCTGAAGATGTGGCTCAGTGGTAGGGAAATCACCTACCATGTACAAAGCCCTGGGGTCCATCCCCAGCACCACAAAATTTAAGGAAATAACCAAAAACTGTAAAACCACAAATTCTTTCTTTCTTTCTTTTTTTGAAGTCTTCATTATTAACAGAAAAACCCCACAAGGAAAGATCTCTTGTCTCTGATTTCCCACAAAGGTAACAAGAAGTTTCAAAACTAAGGTGAAGGACAGCTGAGCATGGAGACACATCTGTAACCTCAGTACTGGCAGGCAGAGGTTTGGAGTCCAGGAGTTCACAGCCATTTACAGCTGTATGTTGAGCTCCGGGCTAGCTGAGGCCCTGCCAAGGAATGAGTGAGTGAGTGAATGAATGAATGAATGAATGAATGAATGAATGAATGAATGAATAGACAAGATGAAGGAAAGCCAGCAATACTCTCTCAGTAAATAAAGGTGAGTAAAGGTGGTTCCCTCTCTGAAAGTCTAGTGACGTAAAGGTTGGACCAACACCATAGTCGTCCGCTGACCTACCCATATACTGCAGCAAACACACACACACACACACACACACACACACACACAAATACAGTAACAATAATTTTAAAGAGGATGAAGACATTCAGAAGGAAACGGTATGACAGATGTGTGGGTGGTGTGGAAGTGTCCCCATTTTGCTCCACAGACCTCTTCATGGTCCTTGTATAGACTGAGCGACCCTACTCTAGACTGCTCACAATGAGAAAACCTTCTCAGACGGCTCATGGCTACTCACCCTGAGTGTACAGGGCCCAAAGTGTCGGAATGCCACTGTCTCCATGCAGCTGTGTCCCTGAGTTCCTCCAGATGCAACCTGTCTGGGTGATCATCTGCAAATATCCAGAGTGGTTGGTACCTGGAGCAACTCTCCTGTCCCTGTACTCAGGTTGCTTCTTCTTCGAGATGTCTCAAAGGCCTCTTCTTTGGGTTTGGGTGAAGGAGGGCAGGTACAGTGCCATGGAGCAGGAAATTTTCTGCCCCCATGTCTGTAATTTTCCTTTTCTTCTCCCCCTCCCCCATGCCCCTACCCTTGGGTCTTTGAGTCAGATGTTTCTACTGCAATGAGTATGTGTTGTTAATTTTTTTTTCTGTGAGCCTCCGGGCTTGCTCCAGGTTCCTAACAAGGCAAATCCCATAAGGAAGGATTTCACGGGGCTCTGAGGGCTGAGGGAATCTTTTCTTTCCATCTGTCACTTTACTCTAAGTGACCTTTCTGTTCCCACATGAGGCAGGATCATGAAGAAGCTTAAATTGGACTGGGCTGCCAGCAAACCTTAGCAAGTAGCCTGGGATTCAGACAGCATGAAATTGACACACTCAGAAAAACGTGTTTGCTTCAGGAGTTCCCAGAGGCTGGATGGGAATCAGAAAGTTTATAAATAAAGCCTCTCCATGAGCTAGATGTGGCAGTCCACACCTAAAATACCAGCATCTAAGAAGCTGAAGCAAGAAGATTGCTGTGGGTTCTAGGCTTGCCTGGGATCAAAGTGGGAAACACTGTCTTCAGCAAAAAGCCAGATAAGGTGCTCCATATCTTGGACTCCAGGTCTCAGGAGGCAGAGGCAGAAGATTGCCACAAGTTCAGTGTTATCCCAGTCTACAGACCAAGTTTCAGGTAAGGAAACAGTAGGTTAGGGTTGGGACAGTAGGTAGCTTAGCAGGTTAAGGTGATTGACTCTAAGACTGACAACCTGTGTTTATCTCCCAGAACCCACAAGAGAAAAGGAAAGAATTCCTTCATTCAACTTGACCTTGGGCACGTAAGCACACAAATACACACACGCATGTGTGCACATAAACTTAAAAGATTAATTTTTAAATTCAAAAACAAAGAAAAATACAAGCATTGGCTTAGGAGCACCTATCTGGAAACCAGGAGGCGGAAGAGCCAGGAATCCTCTATGCAGCCCTCTTGACACATGTTCAGAGCTTTGATTTTTACCCAAGAAGTCACGGAAGATCCAAATAAGGGAGATTTGAGTTCTGGATCGTCTAGCAGCCACAAAGCTGCAGTCACTTTGCACACAGGCTTGGAAAGCCACTTGGACGAGCCTCACACTGTCTCCAGCTGTTTCCCCCCATGTGAAAGTCTAGGGTAGTGACAGACTTCACAGGACCATGTTGCAGACAGGGAGCCCTGGAGGGAGGAGGCACAAGCCTGGACACTGGCATCACTCTGAAGCATGAGTCAAGAAGCAAAAGCCGGCCTCAGTGGCACCCTGTGTCCTCCAGCCAGGACAAACAGCAGATGGGAAAAGCAGAGCTAGGACTTTGATGCCTGCACAGGGCCATCTTCAGACCAACTTTCCCAGGCCCGTCCAATAGAGAGGCAGAAAAAAGAAGCAGAGTCTCCTAGACTCAGAGACAGAATCCCCCAGCAGGCCCAGCTCAGAAAGGGCACAGCCTTCAAGATTCACAAGGATTGCGATTGTTTGAAATCTTCCTAACATTTCATCTTCCAAAGACCTTGTTCATTTATCAGGGTTCTTAAAACCCTTTTGTTCATGAGCTTGTGTTGAGCACAGAAAAGAGTCTATCTAATAATATCTGAGCCCAGCTGTTCGGCAACCGAAGGACTTGGAGGGAAGTCCTTTGAAAGGGTGAAGCGGGAAAATTCAACAAGGACACAGCCTGGGGATGTGGCAGGCGCCACTGAAGGCCTCACAGGCCCCAGCTGCCTTGCAAGACTGTGCTGTTTTGGAGTGTGAGAAAAAGAATCAGCTGGCTGACAGCAAGGCCTCTGCCAGGTTCTGCAAATGCACAGCCCAGGCAGGGCCTGAGAGCTGGCCTCCTCCTGACTGTGGGGTTCCTGGCAGCAGCACCTTAGGCCCTGCCAATCCCCTAAAAATGTCTGAAGTAGGTGTGACGCCTTCAGGAGCTCTTACGAAGAGCTAATGTGGTGGGGGGGGGGTGGTTGGAAAGAGCAAGGGGAGGGGAGTCAGAGGGTGGGGGAGAGTTCAGGGTGGGGTCTAGTGGAAAACTTTGTCCATCCCAGGGCACAGGAGACCAGGAAGCTTTTTCTAAAGAGGGCTTTGATTGCTGTGAAAACACAGGACAGTTTTCAGGGCCAGCAGGGCCTGACCAACATGGGGGCCATGTGGCCATGCCAGATGAGGACAGACTGGTACAGAGTCTAGCCTGTCTTCTCAGCTCTGGGTAGACCCGTGAGAGTGTACAGGCCCAGGTACAGGAAAACATGCCTGTGCTTATGAAGTGTCTAAAGTTAAAAAATGGTTTTAAATGTCATTTTATGTCACAATTAAGGACAATCTCAAACGTCACAATGCCTCATTCACGGCACTTATATATTACAGAAATGATGACCTGAGTAAGACTTTCTTGAGTGTAATGAGTGCTGTGTGACCTTTAGAAAATGTTTCAGCCTCTCTGTGCCAAGGACTTCTCATCAGTGTGACTTGAGAATAGAGGAAGGTCTCTCATAGGTATGCTGTGAAGGCCATGTGATGGATGAAGCATTTAGGAAAGGTTTGGAGCTTAACCAGCCATGAATATTAGAAGCTATAATTTTAAGAAATGGGGTCCTTAATGAAAGCTTTTAGCCTTAGAGAAACCAAGTCAGGAAATTTGGATAGTCTCAAGTTGACCATGACTGGGTCTTGCAACACCACCTCAGTGTCCTCGACTGGAGGTATATGATACCTGTCCCTACTATGAGACATGTACATTCTAGGCAAAGAATTTTTGGAAGTACAAAGTCCCTTAGAAGCTGGGCGTGTAAGTGACTCATGTGCACATGCTCACCTTTAGTCCCAGAAACCAGCGGCTAACACAAGAAGATTGCCTGAAGCCGGAAGCAAGCCTGGGCTGCAGTGTGAAACCCTGTCTCAAAATCAACCAAAACAAAAGTATTCCTGAATTGGATCCACATAAGCTGCAAAATATCCTTGACTGGCACTCCCTGCATTTGACAAGCATTCTGTTCCCAAAATTTGGACTTTGAACACCAGCGGCTCCCCCTACTTGACACATTGTGTGCAGAGAGTCAGAGAGGGGAGAAGGGGAGACAGGGAGGGGTGGGCTTCTTCAGAGCAAGTCAATGATGTTGAAGGATTATTACTGGCTTTCTCACCGTAGCCATTGGTCTTGGATGTGGAGCAGAGACAAAGTGCGGTGTTTGGATTGGCTTTAGAGGCATCTGGACTGGAAAGGAACTAGGATTCAGAATAGATGATTGCAGAGGCCGAGCGAAGGGGCATGGCTGTGGTGATTCACTCCTGTAATCCCATCCCAGTACTTGAGAGGCTGAGGCAGGAGGATAGCTATAAGTTTGAGGCCAGCCTGGGCTACAAAGTAAGATCTATCCAAAAACAAACAAACAAAATCCAACTCACCACCCCCCCAACCCACAACAACCAAAACAGAGAACAAGTTAAAAGAAAAAAATGGGAATGGAGAAATGGTCCAGTGGTTAGAGCACTTGCTGACTAGCACCCACCAAGAAGATGGACACCCCGAAAATGTTATTTCTCTGGCTGTAAAGGATACCGTGGCCTCTGCCTGTGCCCCTGAACACACACAGAGACACACTCAAACACAAACACACACTTACACATACACACACATTAAATTAATCTTTTCTACATTTGTTTGATGTGTGTGTTCACGTACACACGCCATGACACACACAGAGATCAGAGGGCAACTTTCACTTTGTGTGTCTAGAGATCAAACTCAAGATATTAGGGTTAATAGTGTCTATATACACTCTGGACTATTTTGTCAGCCTAGTAAATAAATAGAAAATGAACAGAAGGACAGCTATGGATATGCATCCTTTAATTCCAGGAGTTAGGAGGCATGCAGATCTGCACGAATTTCAGGCCAGCCTATTTGCACAGCAAGTTCCAGGTCAGTCAGGGTTACACAGTGAGACGTCTTTTAAAAAAAATTGTGGGCCAAAGAAATAACTTAGCACATAAAAAGGACTTGCCTTTCAAGCCTGGTAATCTAAGTTAGATCCCCGATACTATACAAAGGTGGAGGGAGTGAACCCCCCCCAAAAATTGTCCTCTGACAGTCACACACTGTGACATAAGCATGCCTGCATTCTCAGACACTAATGGTAAATCAAATAAACAAAAATAAAAGAAGAAGATGGTTCAGGTGTTCAGAACACTGACTGGTCTCTCAGAGGACCTGAGTTTGGTATCCAGTACCCATGTTCTGATTCTGGTTTCCCTGGGCTCCTGCACTCAGGCATTCTCTCTCTCTCTCTCTCTCTCTCTCTCTCTCTCTCTCTCTCTCTCTCTCTCTCTCTCTCTCTCTCTCTCTCTCTCTCTCTCCCTCTCTCTTAAAAATAATAAATCTAAATTTTTAATTAAAAAACACAAAAGGGGGGACATGGAGTACCTAGGAGACCCAGGAGTGCAGAGAACATGGAAACGGACTGTGAGCTGCAGGCAGGCTGGACTGCTTCTGTTCTCTAGGCCATGACATCTCCATTCCTATCTCAAGAAGGTGAGACTCAAATGCCTTTTGACATTCACATGATGTGACAGGGGCCAAGTATGTCTTGACAGACGTTCTGGACAGATTATCACTTCGGAGGGATGAGCTCATTCCAATCTACCAGAAGTTAACTTTTGTTACAGAATCAGTTGGAGAGAAGCCCACACTAAACAGAATGCCTGTCTGAGCTGTGTCCTTTCTCCCGACATTTATGGGCAGTCTCAAATTTTACTTTTCACAGTAAAAGACCAACCAAGATAAAAGCATCTAGAGCTTGGAAATGTCTCTCAAACTCTATTCTTGTGAACTGTATGTGGATTTATGCGAAGCATAACCAATCTGCCATGTTTCTTTTAAAGCAGAGCAAGAGATTTGCCTTGAAGCGGGAGTCTTGTTAGCACAGAGTAAGAAAGGGTACTGCAGATCTGAGGTCACCAAAACACTGGCTCCTGTCATTCAGACTGGAGATACAGACACAGTGGAAGAAATCAAGTTGAACACTGATGCTCTGGAACCTTAGAGCAATGCAAGCTCAGCACCAGTTGATGCATTGTCCTATGTTTTGGAGGAAAGCCTAAAGAGGAGAGTATGTTAATGGTTTCTATCAAGAAATCATAGTTCCATGGAGTTGGGTTGTTTCTCAGTGTCCCACAGTAGCAACCGCTTTTGAAGACATGGCCTGGGCATGATGGCATTCACCCACAGTCCAGCTTTCATGAAGAGGTAGCTGGAGGATCCCTTGAACGTGGGAGTTCAAGACTAGCCTGAACAACACAGACTCTGTATCAGAAAAGGGACATCTGGGCCCATGGTACAATGGCTTAATTGGTAAAGTATCTGCTGTGAAGCATGAGGACCTGAATTTGGATCCCCAGCACAAAAGCCAGACACAGGAGACACATCTGTAACCCCAGAACTAGGGAAAAGACAGGTGGATACCTGGCCAGTCAGACAGTCCAAATGCTAAGTTCCAGTAAGAGATAGCTGTCTCAGAAAATAAGGTGAGAAGTGATAAAGAACAGTGTCTGACCTTGTCCTCTGGCTACACAGGTACACACAAACACACACACACACACACACACACACACACACACACACACAGAGAGAGAGAGAGAGAGAGAGAGAGAGAGAGAGAGAGAGAGAGATCCCCAACCTATCTGTTTTCTCCAGTGTTGACTCCATATCATTTTATTGTCTCAAAAACAGAAACACAGGCTAGAAATGGTCTTTGAACCATCAGTAGCCCAGCTATTTATTAAGCCACCCCTTCACCCAGACACCCTTGTGAGACATTATGAGAGATTCAGGAAACTGTGTCTTTCTTTTTGAGACACAAACTAGAGCAATACCCCCAGTCTCTTACACTCAGGGTTTAGCATGATGCCCACCCCAGCTTGTTCCTTGGTCCCTTTGCTGCTCTGGAATATGACGGCATACATTATATCAACTCATGGAGTCAATGAGCTGAAGACAAAGGACAATGGAACTCTTCATACCTCTAATATCTGAAAGAATTCTCCAAATGCATCTGAGTGTGCCTTTCCTCAAGTCTGAAACTCCCTCCAGCATGGCTACCATAAACATTGACTGTGCCCATCTGGGGTCTTGCAACCAGTCACTGAGGCAAAGGGAGGGGCTGATCATGACACTGTGATGTGCCTCCCCACACCCCCAGGAGAATATACTCTATATGTAATTTACCAAATTCACCTTCTAGGGCAGCTTTGGTGTGAATGGCCCAGATCGCGTGCACTGGTACCCTGACTGTATGGCAGAGTGGTCAATACCTAGGCTTTTGGCTTTGGTGAGACTGTAGTTTGCCTCATTCTGTCATTACTAACTGTAGGATTCATATATTTATACAGACCCATGCATACACATCACGCACAGTGTAATATTCAGTGCTAGGGGTTCAGCCCAGGGCTCTGTACGTATCAAGTAAGCACATTGCCAATTGAGCCACCTCCCAGCCCATTGAGTACATGCCTTATCTCTTCCTAGCCTCAGCAAGAAGAAGAGAGATGGGAGCTGTGTGGCACAGGAAACCGAAGTCTAAGCCTTGGAGGCCCTTCATGTGCCACCGCGCCCAGCTAGCCTCAGTTTCTTCACACAGTGGAAGTTGTGATTTCAAAACAAAAAGCCTCACCATAGAGCTTAGAAAATGAAAGGATCAGTGTGAGATGCCTTCTGTAGAACCAGGGAGGTGAACGCATTCTGATTATTATCATCACCCTTAGGTCTCCAAGTCCCGACGACAGCTGTGTATTTACAACTGTGTATTATGTGAGTTATTTGAGAGTAATTCTTTTGGTTGAGGGTCAGAAGGAGGATGAGGTCTTGGTCTGTGTCCTGCAACGCTTCTGTGCATTGACCAACAGCACTGATGGGTGCTACTCTGCTTGGGAGGTCTCTGTAGTCCCCGGCTTGCAGGTCAGGTTTTGCCTACCTGTCACCACCCTCCCTCTGCATGGACAGTGAACATTCTGGCATTGTTGCTCCCAGCCATTGACTTCTCCTTGGCCTGTGATTGGCATCCCGAGATTCCAGTGCAATCCAGGCATCCTAACTATGTCAGCGTGACTCAGTCTGTGCATGTCTGACAACCACATGGCCCTGTAGAGGAAGGTTATTTGGAACAGGGCTGAATGTTTGATGGCTGCATGTTATCCTTCTGGGGTCAAGTTATTAAAGGTGTATCTGATGTTTTGTAGAACTGGTGAGATAGTGTGGCAATCTGACAGTTGGTGAGGTTTATGAATATGGATAACGTAACCAATAAATGTAGGTGGGCCCTTCCCACTCCTGCAAAACCTTGTGCTTCTCTTCGACCCAGAATCCAAAACAGAAAAAGTTCCCCTAGGAGAAGACTTTATGCTGTCATGATAACAGTTACAGAAAAACTTGGGGCTGCTGGGAAACCAGTGAAGAACATGGGCTCACTCATTGGACTCAAATCAGAGGACTGCCTGACCCATCCTTAAATGCTCTATCCCACCTTCAGCACACAACGCATGAACACTTCTTCAGATAAACCCAAGGATCTCTCTAGTGTGCTTTTAAAGTTCGACCCTCCCACATCCCTCTGTTTCCATGTACCTCAAACGGGTGGTGCTGATGAAGTCATAAGTCCTTGGTTATCTGAGCATACTGTATGCTTTTCTATTGTTGTTCCAGGCGTTGCTCAGCTTTCCCCAAAGCATCATCCATTTCTCCCTTCTTCTAGCCAAGTGGTACCTCTGAGTCCAATGCAGTGCCAGCATGCTGCAGACAGACAGACAGACAACCTGTCCCTTAAAGTCCAGGCTCAGGTGACACCGCCTAAAGCAGGCTTTTCAGTAACCCACTCACCTGGACACATCTGTCTCTATCTTCTTGTCGTCCCACAATATCTAGGGTGCTGGTCAGGGTTGTGTCAACTTGACAGAAGCTAAAGGTGGAAGAGAAGGGAAAACCACGATCAAGAAAACGCCTCCAGAAGATCAGGTTATAGGCAGCCCACAGGGCATTTCTTATCTAGTGACTGATGGGACAGGGTCTAACCCAATGTGGTGGTGCCATCCCTGGGTTTGTGGTTCTGGAGTCTAAAAGAAAACAGATTGAGCAAGCAATGAAGAACAATCCAGTAAGCAACACCCCTCCATCAGCTCCTGCCTCCGTGTCCCTGTCCTGTTTTTCTGTCCTGACTTCCTTCAGTGATGAACAGTGGTATGATAACGTAAACCAAATAAATCTTTTCTTTCCCTCGACATGATACTAAAGTCACCATTATGTATTTGTTATCTTTACTCCTCTATGGACTGTGGAGATTTTGGAGACAGACAGTGATGGCCAGTCATGACCAATTTGACTGGATTTGAAATCACCTATGAAACACACTTCTGGGTTGCGTTTGTGAGAGTTTAACTGTTAAGGGAAGACCTGCCCTGAATGTAGTTTACCATCTCCAGGGCTGTGGTACTAGACCAAAGGTAAGTATAAAACCCAAAGTGGGCCTGGTGCTAGAGTTCCTGACTCTGCTTCCTGATCCTCCAAGAAGTGAGCAAGCAGCCTCACCCTGTTGCCACCATGTTCTTCCAACCATGATGGACTGTTCCCCCCAAACTGTGAGCACAAATTAACCCTCTGATGCTTTAGCCAGGTTCTTTATCTAAGCAAAAAGTAACTAACGCATGACCTTAAGGTGTTCATTTTCTTTCTTGGACCATTTCATAAGTTAAATAAGGAACACGAGCTCCTTGTCTACCCACAGACACTCAGATGCAGAAAGAAGCAGGTATCCTGAGGTTGGATAGAGCTTTATAAAAGCAAACAAAAAACAAAAAACAAAAAAAAACCAGTGTGGGAAGGCCCCCAGGTGTCCACAAAAATCCAAGAAGTTGTTATGACACTCTCAATGTTGAGAAACGTCCCACATAGAATGAGTGAAACACAGAAAGATGTCTGCAGAGTACATTTGGCAGGGTCTCATTTAGGTTTTTAAACTCTTACGCTCAAAAACCCAAACCGTAAAGATCCTTCTGAAGTGATTGAAAAAGCAGTGGGTTATCTGAAAATGTTGGGAAAGTAAGACATCATCGAGAGTGAATCTTACATACCTTACCCATTTTATTTGAAGTTAATGTACATTGATTTACCAACTTCTTGACGTTAAGCCAAAGCCTATTTTTAAGTCTGGGTCGGCTGATTACAGCTCAAGATCATCTTTCATGTGTGAGCCACATTCATGGGGGATTGTGTAAGAGTTCTAGTTTAATTTTAAGCAGAATCACTTGGATATATGGAGATAGCCATATTTTACTCTTGCAATCCAGGCTGGCCTTGAACTCATTGTGTAGACAAAGATGACCTTGAAATCTTGAGCTTTCAGTCATTTGTGCCATCATGACTAGATGTTATGTTACAATGTGAAAACTGCATAATCTGCCTAGTAAAAATCTATATGACTCCTCCCCCCCCACACACACAGAAAAACCTCTCTAGATACCAGTCTTAGGTACAGTTTTCCTCACTGTGACCAAAACACCCAACAGAAATAGCCTAATGGAGCTTGGTATGATGGCACACTTTTAATCTCAGCACTCAGATTCCAGACTATCACCCGGGGAATGAGGTAAAGCAATTCTATCTGAGGCAGCAGTGATACAAGGCAGAGGCTGTTCACATAGCACAAACCAGGAAGTCATGGGCTCAGGGTGGAACCAGTGCTGAATAAAACCTGCTGAGTTTGTCCTAGTGATTGACTTCTGTCAGCCAGACCCTACCTCAGTGGCTTCATAACCCTCCAAGCAGTGACACAAACTGAGGATCAGGTATTCCAAACATGTCTGGAGCAGGTATTTGACCCAGAGGACATAACCATACTGATTTCTAATCCTAGACAAAGGGAGTTGTAACAGCATTCATAGGGACCAGCTGGGTGTTTCTTAATGGGACAACACTTAATTAACATGTAGAAGGCTTTGGGTTCAAATTCCTGGTCCAAAAGTACAGTGTGGGTAGTGACAGTGGTGTGTGTGTGTGTGTGTGTGTGTGTGTGTGTGTGTGTGTGTGTGTGTGTGTGTGTAGTGTATGTGTGTGTGTGGTGTGTGTATGAGGGAATGCAGGTGGTATATACTGTGGTGTGGGGGTACATGTGTGATGGTGTGGTGTGTTGGTACATGTGTGTGCGTGCGTGCATGCATGCTTGTGTGTGTATGTGTGTGTGTGTGTATGTTTGTGGTGTATGTATAAGAGGTGGTGTATGGTGTAGTGTGTAGGTACATGTATGTGTGTGTGTGTGTGGTGTGTGTATGAGAGGATGTGGGTGGTGTATGGTATGGTGTGTGGATACATGTATGTGTGCATATATTTGTGTTTGTGTGTGTATGTATAGTATGTGCATGTGTATGAGGAGATGTGGGTGGTGTATGATGTGTGTGTACTGGGATGGTCTTACTGTATGCTGTGAATATGTGTTGTTACCACTGGTTAATAAAGAAGTTGTTTTGGCCTATGATACAGCCAGGTGGGAAATACAAACAGAGAGACAGGAGAAGAAGGGCTGAATCTGAGAGACATGATATAGCTATCCAAGAAGCAAGATGTGAAAGTACCAATAAGCCACCAGCCACATGGCAATACATTAACAGAAATGAGTTAATTTAAGGTGCAAGAGACAGCTAGTAAAAACCTCAACCATAGACCAAACTGTTTGAAATTAATATAAGCCTCTGTCTATTTATTGGGACCAAGCAGCTGTGGGACACAGGCAAAGTTCTAGCTGTGTGTGTGTGTACATCTACAGGCATGTATTGCCTACAGGGGAAAGATGGTGTCCATATGCAATGCATGATGTTTCATAAAGCCGATAGACTATAGATTTAACTTTGTCACCACAGGACAGTGGGAAGATGAAGCAGCAGTGGTGAGCCACCAGAACTTGAGCACCTCCTCTTTCTTTCTCAAAGATGCTCCAGTACCTTCCAGCAAATGGCAAAGTCTTCAATAAAAGCAAGGTCTTCAAGTGAGCATCTCCACCATCACCTATTTACTTGCACACTCTCGTCAGGGTGATGGCTCCAGGGGGAAGGGCCCTTGCATAACATCTAAGAACATGAGAAGATGCTGTGTGGTGTTTGTAGTCAGTGGCAGAGTGGCACAGCTTAGCCTGCTAGTTTTTGCTCCAAAGGGACTTGTAAGTAAAGGCAAAGGGTTGGATCTTCATGGGAAAGTGTTAATAGAAACAATGATGGTGATACACAGAGACGTCCCTGATACTTCATTGGCTCAACCAATGGAAATTGTACGATACCCTAAGTGAGCCTTGGGTTCCGGAACCGTTGGCTTTCTCAACTCTGCCTCACTGCACGATACAGCTTCCCTCTAGCTAAAAAGGAAAGTGATTTGGGAATTTCAGACCTCCCATGGAAATTACACCACCGAAGCCCTACAAGGCTCTTTGAGAGAGTAAGGTTCCCATACTCAACTCTGACTCAAGTTGGCAAGACAGAGGGGATTCTACTGACCAGCGTTATAAGATCATAACAATAAAGACAAATTTTTACTGTCACCTCTCCAGCTGGACAGGACCATGGGGCCACATGAACACCTATGGCATTACTTCAGTCTTCCCCACACCGAGCCTGTGTTCAGTTCCTTTAATATCTTCCATCACCCTGACGAGAGTGTGCAAGTAAATAGGTGATGGTGGAGATGCTCACTTGAAGACCTTGCTTTTATTGAAGACTTTGCCATTTGCTGGAAGGTATTTTCCCAAGAGATGTGCTCTAGAACTAGGGTCTGGAGCTCCTTACCACCAGGATCCAGTTCTTTTGTAGATAAGACTCATGCACCTGCCAGTCTGGACTCTGCTGGCAAGGAGGTGTGCGGTCAGATTCTGGCAATCGCTTCACACTTGTGTCACTTTCAGCTCATAAAAAAGGCATCATGTCCCAGGACTCACACTGTTGTGAACTGAACTTCCTCTGCATAGTCTAGAGTCTGGTCCCATGTTCACTGGCTCACCCTAAGGCCTACTCTCAAGAGACTGATTATCTGGGATCTTCCTTAACAGAAAAACAAAATTCCTGCTTCAGAAGATTTTCAGACTCCCAAAATGAAGTTGGTTCCAAATGAATCCTGGCAAAGGAGTTCTTCCCCAATTCTAGAACATTCTTGGGAAGAGATAAAAGGAGCATATTTAGTTTCTGAATGAGAGACAAATATTTGATCTCTTTAACCCTTCCAGACCTAGCCTCTCTCTTCTTGCTTGTGGTGAGGGTACCACTTGTGAAGATCTGGCTGAGTTGTCCAGAAAAGTGGTACTTGGCACACTCTAAAGACTAGCCACCCTTATCAAGGTTATCCACAAATATACAGTGCCCACAGAGATGGTGTGGTGGTTTGAATAGTCACAGCCCCCATAGACTCGTGTGTTTGAATACTTGGCCCATTTGGGTGTGTCACTATTAAGAGGTGTGGCTTTGTTGGAGTAGGTGTGGCCTAATTGAAAGAAGTGTGTCATTGTGGGCTTTGAGGACTTCTATGCTCAAGCTAGGCTTTGTGATATGTTTCATATTTAATAAAACCAGTCTGAAATATCACAGAGATCTACCCATAGTCAATCCAAGAAGATCAGAGAGTGGTAATTTACACCTTTAATCCCAGCACAGGGAAAGACCAGGAGTGGTGACCTAAATCCTTAATCCCAGCAGATCTGAGTTTGAGGCCAGCTTGGTTTACAGAGGGAGTTCCAGGCTCCCAGGCAGGCAATGGTAATGCCAGGCCTTTAATCCCATAACTCCAGAGACAGAGATCTTTCTGTGTTTCTATGTGTTCAAGGCTAACTACCAAACAGTAGTCCATGCCTTTAATCTTAACCTGGATGTGAAACAACTGGGTGAAGAAGGTATTTAAGGCAGGTGTGGGAAGACAAGAGGATGCAGTAGGATCCAGGAGGAGTGAGGCTGAGGAAGCTGGAAGACATCTGGGTGTTTCCTCTCTTTGGCATCTCAGCCCTTGCCTGATATCTGGCTCTGAGTTTCCTTTAACACAACCAGAATTCGTGCAACAAGGCTTAGTGTGGCATCCACTTCTGCTGCCTGTGGATCAAGATGCAGAACTCTCTGCTCCTTCTCCAGCATCGTGTCTACCTGTGCACTGCCATGATGGTAATGGACTAACCATGAACTGTAAGCCAGATCCAATTAAATGTTCTCCTTTCTAAAAGTTGCCATGGTCTTGGTGTCTCTTTGCAGCAGTGATAGCCTAACCAAGACAGGCGACGTCACCACTGCAGCCCCGTTCTTAAACTGATAGCAACATGAAGGTCAAGAAGGGGGTCTTGACCTTGGTGGGCTCAGCAACCAGTGCCAACTCACATTCATGCATCTCCTCCTCAGGGGCTAGAACATCTGAGCCCTTCTCTTTCTGCTCAGACCAGGCTTCCTGCTCTTCCTTCTAATGGGCGCTCTTTTTAGACAGGCTTGCTGCAAACTTCTTAGCATCACGCTGCAACCTGCATGGCATCTTCTCACTGTTTCACTTCCCCCAAGACAGCCCTACCCCGGAGCTGGTTAAGATAGATGAGGAACCAGAAGTTGAAATTGGGAAGCCCTAGTGAAAACAAGGTTACAAAGAGACTGGAGAGATGGCTCAGTGGTTAAAAATGGCAGCTGCTTTTGTTGAGGACCTGAGTTGACTCCCAGCACCTCCATCAGGCAAGTGACAACCATCTACAACTCCAGATCCAGGAGACTCAGTGTACTCCTCTGGCCTCCAGGGGCCATATATTTACATGGACACACCCATGTGTGTACATATAGTTAAAAAAAATAAGATTTAAAAGAATGAAGAGCCATCAGGAAATTTCATAGTCAAATTACACTTACATAGAGAGGTTCATAGGTAACATACGTAGAGCAATGCTTCATATACTGTAGGTACTCAGAAGATACTATATGGCATCAGACATACTACTTCTTATTCTTATTGCTATTATTATTTGGCACTGGTGTTAACCTCAGATCTTTCACATGGTAGACAAGCACTCAACCACTGAGCTGCATCTCCATGGACTCTTTTTTAAAATTATCTTCCCATACCCACCCCTGCTCCCCCACCCTCCCCTTCTCCCAGCCTCTTCCCAATCCAACACACCATCCATTCCAGTGAGTCAATTCAGTCTAGCATATCCACCTGAGGTAGGATCCAGTCCCTCCCCCAAGCATCAAGACTGAGAAATGTGTTCCCCTGCAGGGTATGGACTCCAAGAAGCCAGTTCATGAACCAGGAATAAACTCTGGTCCAAACGTAAGAGGCTTCACAAACTGCCCACACAGTCATCCACATTTGGAGGGTTTAGATCTGTTCCATGAAGGTTTGCCAGCTGCAATTTCAGAGTCAGTGTGCTACCAATAGCACATGTCAGCCATCTCTGTGGGTCTCCTCATCATGATCCTGATCCCTCAGCTCATGTAATCTCTCCTCTCTCTCTTCAGTTGGACCAGTAGTTCGACCTGGTGTTTAGTTATGGATCCCTGCATCTGTCTCCATCAGCTGCTGGATGAGGGTTCTATAATAGCAATTAGGGTGGTCATTCATTTAATAATAAAGGAAGGCCTGTTTAGGCACCCTCTCGACTATTGCTTGGAGTCCTAGCTGGGCTCATCGTGTGGGTTCTTGGATGTTTCTCTAGCACCATCTGACCCCACAACGGCTCCCTCTGTGGAGACATCCACTTCTCTGCCCTCCTTCTTTGTCGCTTCCTACACTCAACCCTCCCCTTATCTCACATTCTCTTCTCAATTTCTCTTGCTCCCTCCCCTCCATATGATCCCAATTACTCAGATCTTCTCTATGTCCCCTTTCCAGGGGAATCTACGGATGTCTCTCTTATCAGAAAGTCAAAACAAAACAAAACAAAACAAAACAAAAAAACCTCCCATGGTCCAGGATAGGTAGGATCAATATAGTAAAATTGGCAATCTTACCAAAAGCAGTCTACAGATTCAATGCAATCCCCATCAGAATCCCAACACAATTCTTCACAGGCCTTGAAAGAACAATGCTCAACTCCCTATGTAATAACAAAAACTCTAGAATTGCCAAAACAGTCCTGCTCAATAAAAGAACTTCAGGAGGCATCACCATCCATAACTTCAAGCTCTACTATAGAACTACAATAATAAAAACAACTTGGTGAACAGACCTATGGATCAATGAAATTGAAGACCCTGACATTAATCCACACAACTTTGAACACCTGATTTTTGACAAAGAGGCCAAAAATATTCAATGGAAAAAAGATAGCATCTTCAACAAATGGTGCTGGCACAACTGGATGGTAGTATGTAGAAGAATGCAAATAGATCCATATTTATCACCCTGCCCAAAACTCAAATCCAAGTGGATCAAAGACTTCAACATAAACCCAGCTACACTGAACTTGATAGGAAAGAAAGTAGGAAATACCCTTCAACACATTGGCACAGGTGACCACTTCCTAAATATAACACCAGTAGCACAGACATTGAGTGCAACAGTTAATAAATGGGACCTCCTGAAACTGAAAAGCTTCTGTAAGGCCAAGGACAAAGTTGATAAAATACAATGACAGCCTACAGAATGGGAAAAGATCTTCACCAACCCTACATATGACAGAGGACTGATCTCTAAAATATATAGAGAACTCAAGAAACTAGAGGTCAAAAAAAAAAAAAAAACAAAACCAAAGAATCCAATTAAAACTGGGGTACAGAGCTAAATAGGGAATTCTCAATAGAAGAACTCCAAATGGCTGAAAGACACTTAAAAAAAATTGCTCAACATCTTTAGCCACTAGAGAAATACAAATCAAAACAGCTCTGAGATACCATCTTATACTGTCAGAATGGCTAAGATAAAAAGCAGGGATGATAACCTTTGGTGGAGAGAATATGGAGCAAGGGGAACACTCCTCCATTGCTGATGGTAATGTAAACTTGTACAGCCACTTTGGAAATTAGTATGGCAGTTCCTCAGAAATCTTGAAATCAATCTACCCAATTAGGCATATACCCAAAGGATGTACATTCTGACCCCAAGGGCATTAGCTCAACTATGTTCACAGCTGCAGTATTTGTAATAACCAGAACCTGGAAACAACCTAGATGCCCCTCATCTGAAGAATGGATTAAAAAAATGTGATACATTTACACAGTGGAGTATTACTCAATAGTAAAAAAAAAAAAAAAAAAAAAAAAAAAAAAAAAAAAAAAAAAAAAAAAAGGCATCCTGAAATTTGCAGGCAAATAGATGGATCTGGAGAGTATCATCCTGAGTGAGGTAACACAGACCCAGAAAGATAAACATTACCATGTACTCAATCATAAGTGAGTTTTAGATGTAAAGCAAAGATAACCAGGCTATAATCCACAACCCCCGAGCAGCTAGGTAACAGGAGGAAGTTAAGAGACATACCCACCCACCACCGGACTCTTATTTTGAAGTGATTTGTCCAAGAAGTTGATTACTGGTCCCCAAATAAATGTTCAATACAACTCTTCTGCTACTCTTAGCTTTTTAAATTACTATTATTCAGCAAATTTGAGTCAAAGTATGCCAATGCTAGGGCTGGTGAGATGGCTCAGCACTTAAAAAACACCTACTGCTCTTCCAGTTAACTTAAGTTCAGTTCCCAGCAGCCATCAGTATCCAGTACCCATATAGGGTGGCTCACAACTGCCTATAACTGCATCTCTAGGCGATGTGACGTCTTCTCCTAGGTCCTTGTACACATGAACACATGTGGCATACACTATGAACATACACATACTCACAAATAAAAGAAAATTCTAAAGAGTGTCATGGAGAGTAACATTAGGGCTATCTCTGCCTTTCTTTGTCTCTGTCTCTGTTTCTCTCTCTCTGCCTCTCTCTTTCCTCCTCTTCCTCCTCCTTCTCCTCTTCCTCCTCCAAGTAAACCACACAAATCAAGAATTAAAAACTGGACAAAGATAACGGTCTTTGTCTAAGCAGGAGAGTTGACTCAGATAAGTCCGACCAAGCAAGTGTGGAACCCACGCTGTGCATCTACAAAAGCAGAGATTTGAATAAGATCATCTCAGTTTCTAGACTGTCCTGAGATTCTGTGAATGTGTCTCCTCTTCTAATTAATGCCACAGTAGCTCCCTTCACAGAAAAAATTAATGTACTTGTAACTTAGGAAAATACTCATAGCGCCAGTGTGACATGAAAATGGAAAAGCAAGAAAAGATGGAAGAATTGGCTTCAAGCACTTGAAACCTGTCTGGACATATAGCAACTGGATTTGTGTTGTGTACATTCCAGAGAATAAAGTAAAACCAAGGAATAAAAATAACAGGCAAGCTTTTGCAACACACAAACACACACACACACACACACACACACACACAAAACAAACTTCTTTTTATCTAACCCACAGCTTTTTGTTTCTGTGCATATATGTTTACAATTGCTAGGTCTTCCAGGAGGATTTACCTTTCTATCACTGTAAAATATTATTTCTTATGGGAAAGTCTATATTATTATGGCATAAATATAGCCACTCCAGCTCTTCTCTGTTTGTATGGTGTATCTTTTCCCATCTTCTAACCTTTTTTATGATACTGGGAATTGAGCTCATGGCCTCACAAATACATTTTAGTACTGCCAAGCTACAAGCTCAGTCTCCAACTTTTTACTTTAAACTTATTTTTCTTTGTTTTTAAAGCATGTTGTATCTGAAGCATGATTTCTTTATCTGTCCATTTTCTTTTGATTTGAGTATTTAGTCCATTTATAATTACTGTGATTATTACTAAGGTAGGATTTATGCTTGTCTTTCATCTACTATACTTACAAATATTGAGACTTTTCTCTTTCCCCCTTCAGTGTTTTATGTTTAACAGATATCACATGGCATTTGAGTTATTTTATTGTTTAATTTTGTGGATATATTTTTTAGTAGTTTTCAGTGAATATTCTTGGTATTATGATTAAGATCCTACTACAGTGTAACAAGAAGTGATTCCAACTGAATATCAGCATTCAAAACCTTTACACCAGTGCAGCACGGTTCCTGCCTCCACTGTGCTGTTATTACACAAATTAGATCTTTATACACTATACCGTCAATGACATTTAATATATATTAATTTTAAATAATAAGAAAATGTTAAAGAAAAAACCTACATGCATATTTTATTTTTAATACCTACATAATGACATCTTGGTGCCCTTAATTATTTGTGTGGTTTTTGTGTTACTGTCTAGTGATCTTTTATTAAAACCACAAGGGCTCTTAATAGCCTCCCCCTTCTCACCTTCCTGTGCTAGACATTTAACAGAGCCCTTTCTTGTGTGACAACAATATATACCATCATTGACCCACACTTCTAGCTTCCAGTCAGTATGTTATATAGGGAGATCTGCTAGCAATAAAAAAATAAAATCTGCCAGTTTTTGTTAATCTGAAAATACCTTAATGTCTCCTCTACTTTTTATTTGTATGTGCGTTTGTGTGCGGTGTGTGAGTTAATGTACATGTGGATACAATTGTGTGTCCAAGTGTATGTTTGTGTGTATGTGTATGGAGACCAGAACTTGGTGTCAGGCGTCTTCCTTGATCTCTCCCCTACCTTCTATGCTGAGGAGAATCTCTCCCTTGGTTCCCTCGCCCACCCACCCACCCTTCCTCTCCCCCACGCTACGGCACTGTCCATGCTGTGCATTTCCTTAATTGACTTTCTTCTATCTACATTCTTGACCATCTACAAATTCTACATCCACTCTGCTCTAAAGATCTCACCTGATTTCTGTGTGTTCGGGTAATCCTCAGATGGGGAATTCTTTAAATAGTCTGAGCCAACACATCTCCCAGCTTTCACGGAGAGGAGACTTGTGTCATTGCAGCAGGCCCTGTAAGCCATCTTTATACTGTATAAGGTCTGGGCTTCACCATCATTTTGGGTCAGCTGAAAAGGTGAGTGCCTTCTCAAGCTTTTGCACAAGATATACAGAACCGTGTCTCTGGATGTCCACAGTTTTATTACTACACTCAGTTGCGGGGCTAAGCACACTGAGTGTTTTTACAGTTCCCAGCACCTAGCTGCTAGCTCAAGACCATCTAGAACTTGAGTGCGCCTAGGAGTGCATCAGGCACACAGGTAGTACACAGGCATGCAAGCAAAACCATCGCACACATAAACTGAACAATAAATCTTTAAAAAGAAAGAAATACATTACCGTTCTACAGAGCTCTGTATGGACAGCTCCCAGACTGGTCAGATTTCTGGCACTGTGACAAACATCTAAGCTATTCAGTTTAATGGAGGAAGGTGTACCTTTCCTCATCATTTCCAAGGGCTTCATTTGTGATGCCTGGTTCCAGCTGTTTCTAGGTCTGTGGTGAAGCGGCATGTGTCTTAATACACCCAGGAAAAATGAAGGGCTGGGTAACTGGCAGGCGGAGGGGCTAGGTAACTGACATCTCACTGTGTCCTTCAAAGGGTCTCTTTTAGTGACCTAGCTTCATCACGCTCCATTTGCACCACAGGTTAGAACCAAGCCTTTAATGCATCTGTAGAGACATGATCAGGACTCAAACTGCATGGGGACCAGCAAGATATATGAATGGGTAAAGGGTAAAGACACCTGCTGCCAAGCCTGATGACCTAAACTTGATCCCAGGACCCACATGCCAGAATGTGAGAACCAACTCTCACAAGGTTCATCTGATATACACACAAATACCTTGGCCAACACAGGCACACAATAAAT
Source organism: Phyllotis vaccarum (assembly GCA_033318265.1). Taxonomy (NCBI): domain Eukaryota; kingdom Metazoa; phylum Chordata; class Mammalia; order Rodentia; family Cricetidae; genus Phyllotis; species Phyllotis vaccarum. The sequence goes on from JARWLC010000011.1 coordinate 87,840,960, forward strand.
GCAAACTGTTATGTAATAAACAAAGGTAAAAACAAATAAATTTTAGTCTAAACTGCAACAGTTCATCCCTTGGATTTGCTTTTTAATTTAAAAAAAAAAAAAAAAAAGTCCCCTTTGTATTAGTCCTAACTGATGTCACCCGGGGAAGTTGAAATTTTAAACATCGGCCAGTGACTACTTTAGACAAATGCAGTGGTACAGGGCTGTTTGCAGAGAACAGGAGCTAGATGAGACCAAATAATGAAAGTCTCTAGAATGGAGCTCTCCCAGAGAACTTCCAGATAAAGTCAGTGGCTTTAAAAAAAAATGTTTGGAGAGAGGACAGGACAAAGGCACACCCACATAGAGAGGCAGAAGTCAGGGGCAGTGAGGAAACACCATGAAAAGCAGAAGTGAGCAATGAGAGGTAGCTAAGGTCAACCAGGATGGTGAGTCATTGGTAGAACGGATGCAGGAAGAAGTGAGAGAGATGAGAACATTATGGCAACACTATTTAAATAAGGGTGGCCTATGTGAGGACTGAACTTCCAAGTTCTCAGGAGGAGGTGGGCTGCCCTGCCCGCTCTGCTGCTGCTGCTGCTGCTGCTGCTGCTGCTGGGAAGACACACAGGTGAGAGCCAGGGACAGACACCTCCTGGAGTCTGGCTTACTAACCTGAGGGCTTAGTGCTTCCTTAGTTTGAACTGTTTGAACACGATCTATGTAACTCTTCTAAAACATGTTGCTTATTTGCTTTATATGTTGTAAAACAGGTCCCTCTCTAAAAATGTCTCTGTTTCTAAGAACATAAAAACATCAGTGAAATGTGACGGTATCATCAAATATCATGATTTTCGTGAGATTCTCAGTTTAATATGTCACACACCCCCAATTTCATTAAAATAAATGTCATTAAATTACAAAACGTTTCTTCACGAACTACTCACCTTGTTTTGGAGAACACTGGAGTGTATGTGTAAGGTTCTCTATACTTCTAGAATGGTGTAGGTGGGTTTTCCCATCCCTTCAACTGAAGCTAGGGGGCACCCCTTGGTACCTTTCAGGAAAGAGTGTGTGCTCAAGATGCTATAAATGATTGGTTTAAAAGTAAACTACGTGGACAGTGGTCACTGCACCACTGGTCATGGTGACATGGAACACATCATATCCACCTTTACTCCTTACAGTAGCTCCTGGCAGGTATTATCCCACTTTTGCGGATGGGGAAGCTGAAGCCCTCCACAAATCAATGCCCCATCAATCCATTATGTAAATGAGTTACCATAGGTCCTTTTCCCGGTTAATGTAGACAGCTCCTCATGTTGGGACAAGTTTTGTACCAGGAGCTCACAAGATGCAGAATTATGACTCTCTTATTTACTTACTTATCTATCTATCTATCTATCTATCTATCTATCTATCTATCTATCTATCTATCTATCTATGTATTTATCTATGTATGTATCTATCTATTTGAGACAGGGTTTCTCTGTGTAGTCCTGACTGTCCTGGAACTTTCTCTATAGAACAGGCTGGCCTCAAACATAAATATCCACCTGCTTGCCGGAATGCTGGAATCGTTCGCCACCACTGCCTGGCATAAGTGGTATGACTTATTTTTTTAAGCTTTAAAGGAAATGTATGTGTTTTCCCATAACATAATACTCTTATTGATTATTTGGGAGTGTCATATGATGCACCCCTATCTCACTTTCTTCCCGTTCCTCCCAGGTTCACCCTCCACTGTTGTACCTTCGCCCACCCCACCCCTAAGTAAAAAAAAAACAAAACAAAACAAAAAAAACACCAACTCCAATTTGTGTTGACTGTATCCTCACTAGAGCATGGTCAAACTCCCAGCAGTCAGCCCCTTAAATAAAACTGAGTCCCTCCCCAATCCTCCACTGTCGTTTGTGAGGAGCTGCACTTCAACACTTGGATTAGTTTTTAGTGCTCTCTTAAGTGACTTCCTGTCCGGACTGCTTCATTTTTGGTGGGAGTGGGGAGAGTGGAGGGGGTGTCACAGAAACCTTCAGTGTCTCTTATTATCAGTTACGCATGCAGTCAGTCATCAATACTACTACATGAGAAGCTCATTACCCATAATAGTAGCGGCAGCACCAATTATGGGTTTCCACATGGTTTCCGGTGGCAGCCCTGATCGTAGACTTCAACACGGTTTTCATGGCAGCTTGGATCACGGACATCAACACGGCCTCCAGCAGCAACACAGACCATAAACATCACAGACACCAGCATGGCCTCCGGAGGCAACATGGATCACAGACATCAGCATGGACCCTGAACAGCATGGCCTCCAGCCTAAGCACAGACCACAGAAGTCTTTCAAGGAGACTTCATTCAGAAAACAAAGCATCCCTTATGTCAGAGAGATTGTTTCTCAGAGTCGGCAGAGTGTTCAGGGGCAGGATTTGCACTCAGGCACTGCCTGCCCTGACAGCACCCTGGGTCTGATCATCTTTCTCTAAGTTTAGGTACCTGCCATGCCTCCCCCCCCCCCCCTCCCCGGGAAGCTGAGCAGAGAGAGAAGTGGCAGAACAGTGACTCCATTTCAGGTTCAGTGGTACAGCAGTGACAGGGACAAATGAGGAGGGCCCAGAGGTGACCCAAGCCTCCTAGCAGGCTAGGGACTGGTCCTATTTACCAATAAGATATGCTCCTTTGTTAGCCACAGTGGCACTCCTACAGCTGTAGCCAATGCTACATCTTTCTAGCTTAGCTTCTCTCTGCCAAGTGTGCTGCTTTACCTTTTATTTTTTTTTCCAATTCCATGAACCCATTTTTTTTTTAAAGCATCTTCCTTTTTTTTTTTTTTTTTAAAAAAAAAAAAAAAAAAAAGTTGTTCTGGAGCATCACAGCACACAGCAGGCTTATCCTCCACCACTGCTAAGCCTCCGTCAGAAGTATGACTCTTAATGAGACCCTACCTAGTTCTGTTCCCTGGAGCAGCTAAACACAGGATGGAAGACGCAGCTGAGTTTAACCTGTTTATAATGAACAAGTATCTGGACAAAATGGAAGAACCACTTCTCTCTTTTCTTAGTGTCTACAGTGGTACTGGAGGATGAGCTGCTCCAGGATCCCAGGGCCAGGGGGACAAAGTTGATAGCTACTGTTTTTCCACCCTTGTCTTCATGGTCCGTAGGTTCCAAGCATCGTTCCAGGTTCTTCCCTTTCTGTAGCTACACATTAGGAAGGGACACACTAAGATGACGACAATGAGGATACAGTGGAGGAGAACAGCCTGAGGCCAAGGGGCTGATATCCACAGAGAGAAGGGGGTGAAGGAACTGCACCCATGGGTGCCTGGACAACTGAAAATCTACATTAGGGCAATGTCTTGTTCCAGCATGTTTTCATGACAAAAGGCGGCACCTGTGGACAAAGACTGTTAGAAGAGCCTGTGGGTTGACGAGTAAGTGAAGATGCCATGCCAAGTCTGATGGCCTGTGCTCAATCTCCAGAACTCACCTGGTGGAAGGTGAGAGCTGACTCCCACAAGAGTCCTTGGGTCTCCACTTATGTGCCATGGCAAATGCATACAGCCGTGCACACACAAAAAGAGGAAGGAAGGAAGGAAGGGAGGGAGGGAGGGAGGGAGGGAGGGAGGGAGGGAGGGAGGGAGGGAGGGAGGGAGGGAAGGAAGGAAGGAAGGAAGGAAGGAAGGAAGGAAGGAAGGAAGGAAGGAAGGAGCGTGGTAGTCTTTAATCTCAGCACTCCAGAGACAGAGGCAGGTGAATTTCTATGAGTTCAAGGCCAGCCTGGCCTATGAATTGACTTCCAGAACAGCCAGGACTACACAGAGAAACGGTCAACTAACTAACTAACTAACTAACTAACTAACTAACTAACTAACTAACTAACTAACTAACTAACTAACTAACTAATTAACTAGCTAACTAACTAAGAGCATTTTCAATTCAGGTTGAAGGTTTCCAGCTCTAGAGAGTTGTGTGACCTTAAGTGAGTCATCCCCTTGCCTCAGTATCTGAATGTTACACTGTTCTTTGGAAGCAAGGACCTTGGGGGCCCACCATGCAGCTAGAAGGTGCACATTCACATTCTAACTCTGGCTTTTTAGGAAATGTCACTGGGAGGCTCAGGCCTCTTGGCCGGTGTCACCACTAGACTTGTAGTGGAGCCTCTGAGGCTGCTGCCACATACAGTACTGCTGAGGGGAGGGAGGGAGGAGAGCATAGAGCCATGGCACTGTCCGAATGATCATGCCCAGGGTACCAAGAGCAGGGTGGTCTACAGCAGCCTATAACTCAGACAGGTACTATCTCCAAACAGGCTATCCCGCTGTGTGATCAAATTGGTCCCAAGTTCCATGGAGCTGTAGCTTGGGTGAGATCTGAATGCTCTCTGAGGCTCCTTTATGATTGAAGTCTTTGTCCCTGAATGGGTATTAATGGGAGAATTCAGGCCAGAAGGAAGTTCTTAGTCTATTAGAGGCACCTCCTCAAAAGAGATCGGGAGGTTCACATTCCCATTCTCATATTCCCCGCCCCCTTCTCTGACTTCCTCTCTGGCAGTGTAAGCCACTTCACACATAGTAGGGCCCCAAGGCTATGTCACCAAGTAGCAAAGACAAAACCAATGGGTCTACCTAATCTGGGACTCCAAAGGTCCCAAATCATGGCCAAGCAGTTCCTTCTTTCCTTACCAACTAAGCTGCCTCTAGCTTTTCATTACAGTGATGAAGACCTAATTAACTGTAGTGGTAGATTGGAAATTAGCCCGCTCTCCTGAATCCCTGGCCAACTCTTTGCATGGTCTGTGAACCCAAGGAAGTTTGATGGAGAACTGTCTGGAAACTACACCAAATGTGATGGTTTATCTGCTTACCATGTGCCTCTCTTGTTTGATAGCCACACTTGAAATGGGACATGGCAACCTGTAATTTTGTAATTCTAGGGATGGATATCTTGCTGGCTTTCACTAGAGTGCAGAGAACCCAAACAAATGGAGCTTCTAATATATTCAAATATTCAGAATAAATGAGGAAAAGTGGGAGCTTGCATGCTGCTATACTAAGGCTTGCCAGAGAGCAAGGATCCAGTCTAAGTATTGCAACTGGTGGGGGAATCTGTGCCATTCTACTGCAACCAATGGACCTGATGCTATGTGAGTTCCACGAAGCTCAAAATGAGCCTCCTTTAAAGAGGCTCACAGGGTCACGAACTGCCCATTGCTTAATTACCTCGAAGAGGATCTTTAGCTCAGAACCCTCTTCAAGCCAGGTGTATGTACTCTGACAGGTTCTGTTTGAATTAGCCAGGATTTCCTTAAACATCCTGGAGTAACATTGTATTCCATATATTCTCATATTCCATATGCCTTTAGACTTTGATTTTATTCTAGTGGCTGGGTATAAGATGGACACTGTTGTCCATCAGCTGATAACAGGTGAAAATGAACTAAAATAGCCCAGATGTCAAATGAGGTAAAAGTCTTCTAATTAGCAAGGAAATGAGAACATCACTGCCATTTAAAAAATCTTTCTATAAAAGACAGAATATACAAGCACCGCTGTGTGGATTAGAATCCTGTTTTGAAGATATTAAGAAAGCCAAAGGCATGGCCACACATGCTGACCTGAAGAGGAAGTTAAAGATCATTTATTACGGTCATCTGATTCTGTGGATAAGTGAACTCAGTCCTTTTGGATTACAGACACCAACTTTGGTCACAGTTCCAGTCGGGGGCATATTAGGAACAAGAATAGAAGACCTCTGGCTTCCAGGCTAAGGTTTCATTTGTATGCCACCAATGCCAAGGGGCATAGTGGCATGCAACTCCTAAGACTATCTACAGGGCTGGCAAGATGGCTCAGTGGTTAAGAGCACTGACTGCTCTTCCATGGGACTTAGGTTCAATTCCCAGCACCTACATGACCGCTCACAAATGTCTGTAATTATGGTTTTAGGGTATCTGACACTCTCAGACAGACAGACATGCAGGCAAAGCACCAATGCATGTGAAATAAAAATAAACTTTTAAAAAAGACTGTCTACTATAGATTTGGCTATGTCAGGATAAGATATTTTAACCTCAAACCACACCCCCATCCTCCCCAAAAAGAAGTGACACAATGATCCTTGCCCTGTCAGCTTCCAAGAGAAGCGGATACTCAGAGACACACAGCCACTCACAGAAATGGATGCTCACAGAATGAGGGGCCAAGGACACAGATCTATCTTTAGTCTCAAAGGACTCAGATAGAAACCAACTAGTTTGCAGTGTTTGAGGTCTCATCCTGGCCCCTGCTGTGCCATGAATAGATTACAAATTAAGAGCATAGCTAAGAACAGGTTTTCAGAATGGAATTTTTAAAACACTGTGTAACCCAGGCAATAGTCACTGAACTCAGTCTGAAAACACCACATCTCCCCGCTATGAATGACTCGGGCCAGCACAGTACCTCATTCTAAGCCCTTTGACCTACAGTTTCATTATTTATTTGTATTGATTTAGGGTGATCACGTCACACCACCTACCTATCTAGCCAGGAATAACCATGAATTCCTTCTCTTCCTTCCTAGACCTCCCAGGTGCTAGGATTACAGGCAGAAGCCCCTTATGCCTAATTCTACTGAGTGTTAGGGATCAAATCCAGGGTTCCTGAATGTCAAAAAAAAACCAAAAAAAAAACCAAAAAAAACCAAAAACAAAAACAAAACAAAACAAAACAAAACAAAAACAAAAACAAAAAAAAAAAACACTCTAGGAAACAGAGCTACTCTCCGACCCAGATTTTTATTATTTTAAAATACCAATCATTTATCTGGTATGTTAATTCTATCCCAGATTTAATCACTACAAAATGTGCTTCTTGGGGTCAGGAGCTTATAAACTAATTCTTTTTCCTTCATATCTCTCAATACAATTATTGGGTGTATAGTAGCCTGTTCTATCACTGAGATCGGCTTTTGGAAGAACTCAATCGTAAACAAATAAATGAAGTACAAAATCCAGATTCATGGAAATCTCAGTACAGTCAACTCGTCCATTAAGACCACTCATGCCCTGGCGTGCCCCACTGTATCTGCACATAGACTTTCGATGCTATCAATCGAGCATATATGAGGTCTCTCAGCAAGAATAACCTTGACAGATGCTATATAGTTTCAACTGCAAACTCCTGAACACAGAGGCATGTTCAATGGCTGCCCCAAACCTCAGGAGGTCCAGTCCTAAGTAAGACCTCATCTAATTAATCTATGGTCCAGGACAATGCTTGCCTAAAACTGAGTCTTCAGCTGAGTGAAAAAATACAGTCTACAATTTTTAGTGATTAGAGGGGAGGTATGACTCTCATCGCTCAAGGTAAGTATGGTTTTCATTTCAACTGCAGCAAATTTCACAAGCGTTTCATTCCCGACTCAGAGCATTTGCTAGATGACATAAAATCACTGGTAATTAAACTATAAAGAATAATTTTGTGAACGTCTCTTTACCGAAGCAAGTAAATTGGAGACTTGATTAATATTCTACTAAGAAAAATTTAAATTAAATACACTAGTTTATTCTCAAAAGGAGAAGTTTTCTGTTTGTTTATTTGTTTGTTTTCGGAAGGGAGGAGGGGTAGGAAAGCCAGTTATTCATCTGGTTATCATCAGACAATGGGGATCATGTGCTGTTCCCGACATAATGAAAGGTCCTTAATTAACCGATGTCAGTGAGAGCCCCACACAGTGGCCTGCTGATTAGAATTATGATGGAAGTCTCTGCCTACAAAGACCATTGGTTTCAGGTTTTTGTTGTTTGTTTTTTTAAAAAACAATGAGGTTTCATGGTCCTGAAATAATTGGTGGCCATGCGATGCTAAGTGGAAGGCATTTCACATAAAGCCTCCTGTAAATTAGCCGGAAACCTTTGCTTCACAACATCCTTTTGGATTCCAGGGTAGGGCTTGCATCATGACGTTGGCATTCCCCCATTGCACTGACAGGCTGCTTGCTCTCAAGTAAATGGAAACATATACAGGCACGATGAAGGAACAAGGGCTGGAAGAAGGGCAAAGAAAATGTCTTACTCACTTTAAATTGTGTATGGGTTTTCTTTCTTTTCCCCCTTCACTAGGCAGTGGGTGACTTAGTTTGAAAAATGTCAGAACTAAATGTTTTTGGTGTTATGTCCCCAAAGAAAAAACCCTAGCTATCTGACAATAATTTTGAAGAGAAGACGAAGAAGGAGGAGGTGGTGATGGTGGTGAAGGCTCCTGCATACCTTCAATGCAATACTGAGACTTCACTACTGTCTCATAGCACCATGACTAACATGATGCCACACACACACACTGGAGCTTGGAGGACACCTCAACATGTTACAGAGTCATTTGATATGCAGCTGCTGGAACAATGATGGAGAGTGTGCTTTGAGACCTTCGAGAGCAGAAAAGCTTTGGATTTTAATTTCATCCTTCATATAAACTCCTCTGCACCAGACTCATTTGAACAGTATATGGACATTCACTGTCAAGGTCATGCAAAAGCAGATGCCCTGACTTAATGCTGACCAAAGAGGACAGACATTCCTCAGAGGGGTTCAAGCCAGTGTGGGCTGCTCACCCTGACACAAATTATACTCCTCCAGGACAGTTCTAAAGCGAGGTGTCTCCTCTAAAGATGCACATTTTGAAGACTGTAGAACTTACAAAACAACTAGGCTCAAAACCTCAAATTCCTTCTTTGTCTGTCCTTCTTTTTTTTTTTTTTTTTTATCCAGCAAAACAATATCAATTTTTTTTAAATAAATTTCATCCTGCCTCTAGGAGAAAGGAAGAAAAAGGTAAGAACTCAAGAAAAAGATTATTTCTCCATTTAAAAATGAATTAATTGGGGAAAAGTTGGGAGGGTGAATCTGGCATGCTGTGGGACTGTGTGCAAACTATACTAAACAATGCTGATAGTCCTGGTGTTTAATGACGGAAAATAACTATAGAAAATAGAAAACATTGGTGGGAATATTGCATAAAGATGCAACTTGGCTGATACTTGTGTTGATAATGCAGTGAAATTAGAAGTGCTCAACCACACTAAGAAAGTGGGGTTTTTTAGAGAAGAAAAAAATGTTTCAATTTGAACAAAAGTAGAATGTTTAGAAGACACATGATATTGGCTTTTGCTTAAATAAAAAAATCCGTTAGGGGTACTGTTAAAAGTTTTAGAAAGAATGTCCACAATTTAAAGTGTCAAATAAAGGTAAAGTAAAATTTAAAGGATATTTGTCTTTTAGGTTCTTAAAATACTTCCGTTAGCTCTTTTCTTTAAAAAAATGTTTACTAATTTATTGTTTTCCTACCTTGCACACACAGAGCAAACATTGATCACATCAGTGATCTAAAAGTAGCCTTTCTTCAATAAAGGTCCCTCACACTGAGACTCAAAAGCAATTATTGACATTTTTTATTAATTATAATTCCACCCTCTCCCCAGAAGGAACAAAATAAGGCTGCTTGGGTCAGACTAGCAATCATTAAACGAAAAAGAACTAAATAAAATGTTAAAACCAAAATGTGTTCAAAAGAAACAAGAAAACATTGCTCATAACCACTCTGTCGTCTTCAAAATAGAAACCTTTCCAAGTTCGCCTCTTATTCAGACTGAAAACTCCCCTACTTTTGAAACAAATAATTCCACATCAAGTCTATTTCAGAGGCCCCTGGCTCCGCCCACCAGCCCCTTTACCTCAAAAAGATGAAAGAAAGGAAAGAAAGAAAGAAGGAAAGAAAGATCGGAGCCAGGTGATATTTTTCTCGTCACCCCCCCCCCCCTTGAACGTGAGCCATCAACTCATCCCAATTACAATGGGCTCAAAAAATAATGACACATTTTAGCTCTCTAGTCTCCAAACTGAAAGATTAAAAAAATTCCGCCTAAATTCGGGGAAAATGAACGTGCGTGGGCACATCCTTCAGCTTTCAACCCCTGCAATCTCTCTAGAAGGTTCCCCACGAGTACGGATTCCACGGGTCTCCAGTGAGTGGGCGGGGAGTGGCCCTGCATTTTCGCTCATCTTTCTGTTCTTATAGAGTGTTTGTAGATAGGTAAGCTGTGGGTGCAGCAAAATCCGTGGGTGAACGTTCCCAGGCATCCCCAAGAGCTTCCATGTGCCGCCGTCCATAGTCACCAATATCGGAGGATGTTTAAATGGAATGTGGAGTGAGACAGGGAGGAATCGGTCTCGCGTGGAAAAATCCCGCGTGTGAAAGTAAACACAGAAGTCTAAAGTTTCCAAAGAGCAGAGAGGAGACGACACAGTCCGTCTTCCCGGGTGGAGAGAGTCTTAGGAAGCCCCGGGAATCGCGATACTCGGTCGGATCTCTGGGACCAGAAGAACTGGACCGCAAACCAAAGAAACTAGATTTTCTGGAGCAAAGGGCGGATCTCGATTTCAAAGTAAAAAAAAAAATAAATAAAAATAAGTGTGGAAGGTGGTGGGGAAGTTTTGGGGCGTGGGGGATAGCTGGGAGCAGGGAGCCGAACTTTTGGGACGTAACTCTGACCTTCGCACCCGCCCGGTGCTTAGTGATCTGGGACCCTGTGAGCAACTGGGCGGCCACCGGGCTACCGGCCGCGCCGCCCCCCTCCCCCGCCGTTTCCTCTCGCTCTCCCAGCCCCTTCCCCCACATGTGGTGACGTCAAAATTCCGCGAAAAAGCCGCGTGGTGGCTCCCCAAGCAGAGGCGTGTTTCCCTCGCCCTGCTGTCCCCTCCCTGGGGCGCCCCGGGAAGGGACCAGGACCCCCGACGCCCCTGGCTCGACGCACCCGACCCCCCGAGATCTTACTAGCAAGTTCACTTTTAAAAAGCAAACGCGTTTCCAGGGCTATTTTCGGTCGGTAAGGCGTGTCCTGAAGCTGAATAAGACAGGAAGACGGGGAAGTTTGGGTCTTTTAATTTTTTTTTCCCCCTTTCAAAAAAGAGGTGCGAGATGGGTGAACCAACATCAGGCCCTGGTTTTTGAATCCACTCCCTTCTCATGTGCCGCCACAGGACCCTACCCGGGGCCACACTGAAACCCACCCGAGGGTCTCTGAAGTGCACATAATTTATGACTGCTCATCAGATCTGCCGTAAGGGAGGGTCCTGAGTATGCTTTCACACCTGGAGCCGCTCTGGTCTTGGTGTGGGAGACTCCAGTCCTGGGTCCTTGCACCTTCTTTCCCAGGCTTTCCACTTCCCAATTCTTCCCCACCCCCACCTCACGTTTTAAACCTGTTTTTTATGTCCCCCCCCCCTTTTACTGGGCCGTTTCTCACTTAGCTCTACATTAAGCAACCACCGAGTTTTGGGATTTTGATTGGCTGACCAATTGATGGGGGGGGGGGGTACAAACAGCTCTGTTCTCTGGAAGATTCAGGGAGAAGGCCATGACCCCCATTCCTGGACCGGAATGTCGAAGTGACAGGATTCGAACCAAAGACTCCTCAGCTTGTGACTGACTGCAGGATCATCTGGCTGGCTGACATCCGCCAGGTGAGCTTATTAGAATGTGTGCCTAGGTGGCAAGTTCCTGCAGAAATATGCCTATAAACACCCAACACCCTGCTGCACCTTACACCTACAGGCTTTGTACACTTTCCAACCGAAACTGCTAGATGCAAGGGGAATGGGGGGGAGCACGTCCTGGAGGGACTAAAAGTCCAGTAAAACTCCAGTTTGGTTCAGGTTTGTCAGGGATCCTACCCAGTAAAGGATCTCTCCACCTTCAGGGGTTAAGAAAGGGGGTGGAAGATAACTCATTCTTATTGCACCCCCTCCCAGCAGAGCACACTAGCGCTTCTGCACACCCAAGTCCACATTCAAGAAAACCGAATACATTTGCCCCATATGGCGGTATGCCCCTTCCCGCATGCTAGCTGGAGCACTTTTTATAAAACAAACCCCCTCAAAAACAAGAAATGAAGAAAAAAACTTTTTAGCACGTGATCAGTGGAGACCGAAAGAGAAGTTAGTTTCCAGTCCCAACCTCTCAGAGACACAGTGCCAACCTCTGCACCCTCTCACGCCGCACTCCACGTGCTGGGGACGGATTCGGTGCGAGGTTCACCGTCGGGAACCCTCAGTAGTCTGTGGGGGAGGTGGATGGGGAGCCGAAGGAGAAAGCCTCTCAGGCGGAAGCTCTTGGTCCGGAGACCCTCTCCTCCCCTCCTCCGCGGCCCTCCCGGCTGCAGGCCACCTCTCCCACCCCCAGGATCCCCTCCCCGCTGGAATTTCATTGCAAAGCCAAGAGTGGGGGAGGGAAGAGCCGAGGGGCCCTCCGCTGGCTCTGGGGACGGGAGGACCTGCCACCCAGACTCTGTCCTCCGGGTGGGCGAGCCCCGACGACGACCACCCGCCTCTTCTCCGCCCCCGAGCTCCGGATGCTGTCTTCACTGGAGGTGCAGAGGAGACCCTGCAAGGCTAGCCTTCGAGTGATGTGGAGAGACTGGGTACTCTCCAAGTCCTCCGTCGGGGTAGATGGATACCTCAATGCTCCTAGATGCCCCGTACTTTACTCCCCTGTGCAGGGGCTCTGTCAAATGTGTTCCTTCGTGGAGGCCCTGGGGAAGATTTTAGTTACTGCTTTATGAAATCTTAAAGCGTAAACTCACGTATCTATCTAGGGTGACACCAAAAACCTTCTATTCGGGAAGCCTTTGAAAATGTGATGGACAGTACCCTAGCCAAGTGTCATCTTGGGTGCGGAAACTATTCCACTTTGAGTTTGCAACTTGGGCTTTTCAATGAGTTTTTTTCTTTCTTTCTTTCTTCCTTCCCGAAAGCTAATGGCTTCCACTGCAATTAGACATTTTCCTCGCCCGCCCCTTCCCTCCCCTTTCTTTACATGCAGTAGATTGGATACTAATTCCCTCTGCCATTGATAAGGTCCGAGGCACCCGGCCCCTCCACAACCCTAGCCCGCCCGGGTCCCTGCTCTCTCTCCGTTCTCCCCCCGGCTTCCTTTTGATGTAGCGGAGAAGGCGTCCTACTAAAAAAAAAAAAAAAAAGAAAAAAAAAAAAAAAAAAAAAAAGTAATCTGCCCGGTAACAATCAGCGCGCAGTAGCAGGAGCCCCAGAGCTATTGGCTATGCAAATAGAGGGAGGGGAGACGGCGCCCCAAACTCTTACTCACCCTTTTAAAGCGATATCCCCTCCCCCCTCCCACCCCTTCCGCCCCACCCTCGTTTAAAGGGGCTGGCTCGGCCGGAGTTAATCTCTTGCACCTCGGTTTTATTGACCGCCCCCCCCTCTTCCTCGTTCTCTCTTTCACCTCACCTCCCAGGCCTTTCTGGGAGCCCACGGGTACAGCTCTCCCATTGCGCCACCGCCCCAGCCTTCGCTAGCTGTAGGCACCCCTGCTCGGGCCCCCCGTTCTCAAGGAAGGAGGGACTCAGTGGCCCTCGGTGCGCCCAGAGAGCCGCAACCCACGCCATACTATCTACACGTGCCAGCGTGGCCACCCTGCCGGGGGTTCTGGCTCCTTGCTGCTTCTTCTCCAAGTGGAATACGCTGAAAGCATGGTGGGGGGAGGAAGGAGGTGAGGAAGCGACACCGTGCCCCCTCTACCAACAGCCTTGAGTCCAGGATGTGCCAGAGCACATGTCAGGGCCGACCCAAAGTCCTGGCTGACAGTGAGACGCAAACCCCCGCAGGGTCTGAGATTGAGGGGTGCAGGATCCAGGAACCTCCGGGGAAAGGAAGGGTGGCCTCGCTGGCTCAGAGAGAGCCAAATCTAAGCCCTCCCTCTTCCTCTCCCTGGCCCCTCCCGAGCCATTTCCTAGAAAGCTGTATCAGTGTGGCCACCCTCGGCGCAGACACCTAGGGCCGCTTGTCAGCCCATGCAGGGACGAGGAAGCGGGTTTTTTTCTGCGTGGCCGTGGGCCGCGGAGAACCAGCTGCTGGCCCTGCCCCCGGCCTGCGGCTGCTCCGAGCGGCTGACTGCGCCGCCCAATGGCGCCCCCAAGAACACGAGGATTTCTGCACGAGGGTCATATTCTACCAGGCCTGAGAAGCAGCCCCCTCCTTCCAGCACCCATCCCTTCCTCCTCTTCCTCTCCACAGACGTGGGGCTCCGGGCTGAGAAACAGCTTGAAAGTTATCAGGAGCCTAAGTACAGGGGCGTTATAACCTTTATCCTTGGATATGCAAGATTGCAATTTTCTCAAATCAGCATCTACTTCCAAGTTGTCTGAGTTCATCCACATGTTCAATCAATCTACCTTCTAGCTCTGGGTTGAGAATGGTGGACAGTATTCCCAACACATTGCAAGCTGCCTAAGTTAGAGGGCAACCCCCCTCCTCCCCATGGTATGGCTTCAGAATGTAAGAAAGGATAGAGAATCAATAGGAATCGGTGGGTTTTGTGGGTTCCCCTACCCGGGGCCCCTAGCATGAGGGGCTGGATAGAGAGAGAGAGGGCCTTGGAGAAGTGGGGGGGGGGGGGACGGGACGGGGGATCGTGTTTGAAGTTTGGTCGGGCCAGCTGCTGTGCTCCTTAATAACAAGAGGGAAAAGGGGGGAGGGAAGGGAAAGAGGGAGGGAGAGATTGAAAGGAGGGGAGGGACGCCAGGGGAGAGGAGGAAAGGGGAGGAGGAACCGGAGAGGGGGAGGAGATCTAACTGCCCTGCCAGCTTGCGTCACTGCCTCAGAGAACAGAGAGAGAGCTGGGGAGAGCCAGGCAGTTCCGAGGGAAGGACCGGCGCGAGACAGGCAGCCCTTGAGGCTCTGCTCGCCCACCTTCCTTCCACCCTTCCTCTCTCTCTCTCTTCCTCTCTCTCTCTCCTCCCTGCCATTTTCCCCTCCCGAATCTCCAATTTAGCCAAAGGAAGGAGGTAAGGGCAGCGCCCTCCCCTCCAAAAACTTAATAAAAAACTTCCACAGTCGGGGACCGAGTGGTCGGTCGCTGGCTGGCCATGGAGCTGCTGTGCTGCGAGGTGGACCCGGTCCGCAGGGCTGTGCCGGATCGCAACCTGCTGGAAGACCGCGTCCTGCAGAACCTGTTGACTATCGAGGAGCGCTACCTCCCGCAGTGCTCCTATTTCAAGTGCGTGCAGAAGGACATTCAGCCGTACATGCGCAGGATGGTGGCCACCTGGATGCTAGAGGTAGGTGTGCTGGCGACGTTCTCGGGGGGAGGCAGTCCTACCCGCTTGACCCTTCCCCCTCCCCACACACAGGGACCCTAAAACTGCGAGGTGACTACCCCTGCGCTAGCCTCCCTGAGCTCGTGCGCGAGTTGGCTCCGCACCCTTGGACGGCACGCAGTTCTGCCCCTTGCTAGGTTAATTGGGGGAAGAAAACGTGCGTGAGGCAATGATGTCGGGGGGGGGGGCATCCCGGGCGCGTGTGTCTGCAAGTGGCTTCCCCGTCCTCTCATCCCCATCTTGACCTGTTTTGTGGAACCGCTGCTTTCTGTGAGGCCCCCGAGGGTGTAGGGACCTGAAAATCCACACTAAGAGTGCAAGACAGATTACCCCCCCACCCCCTGCAAGGCTGGGGCAATGCGGTGCTGGCCTCGGGTCCCCATGTGTGGTTGGGACTCCGCGTTGGCACTTTGGCGGGGAAGTCGGGAGGAGAGAAACAGGGAATTAGGGAGAGCCCCGGAAGTCCCATGGGAAAAACGTGGGTTTTAGGGGAATCTGAAAGAACCCATGCTTTATCCTTGCTTGCAATCTTTGTGGAGAGAGCAGGGTGCCCACGTAGGCACAGCTTTGGACCTGCCGTGGTTTCGCCATGTTGCTTTGCAAACTCCGATTGCAAGGACTGGGAACGTTCACTGACTCCCCCAGGCTCCCCACGATCGTGGCCACCCTCTTTCTGATCGTACCCTCTCTCCCAACCCCCAGCTCGCCAAGGTTACTTACAATTTGACTGCTTCTTCAGCGCGCAGATTTGGGTGGGGTAGGAAGCGAGGGAGGAGGTGTGTGTAGAGCGGGCTAGGGACACCCCCGAATGGGAGATCAGAATCCCGCGTGCCTCCTTGAGAGGGGTTCCCCGATTTCGTCTCCCCCCAGCTCCCAGCTGGGTACAGCCTTCTTAGCTACTGCCCTTGTGGGCCGCAGCCGGACACTCCGCAAGTTTCCCCTCCGGGATCCAAAGCCCCTGGGGTGGAGAAACCGACCTTAATAACATCCGAAACGACTATTCCGGGAAGCCTGAAGCCTCTCTGGGGTTTTCAGACCCAAAGGACGTTTCTAGACTTTTACCTCGATTTTTAATCATTTTTTTTTGAAGCGGTCCCCTTGCTCCCGCTCCAGCTGCCGCGGCTGCGGCGCGCTTCCTCCTCCTCCCTCCCCCTCTCTCCTCCACCCACCCCCCCAACAACGGCCCCTGGGCGGCCGAGACCACCCTGGGCAATTTTTTCAATTGTCGGGAATGATAGAATAGGGTCTGGGGATCCGAATGAGACCAAGAAATCGACCCTTGGAGCTTCCAGAATATTTTTATTGATTTTTTGAAAAGATGACGAAATCCAAAAAAGAGAGTGAGTGAGTTAGAGAGAGGAGAAGTGAGGAGCCAGAGGAGCGGCACAGGGCTGCTGCTCTGCGCTTTGCCTTGGGGTTTGCCTTGAGTTCCCCACCTTTTTCAGCCCTTGGGGAATACCCGAACCCTCAAGGGCTCTTCAGATTTAATCCCGTGTTCTCGCCCCCCGCCCCGTTCTCATTGCCCTTTCTCTTCCCCTCCCCCTCTCCACAAAAAAAAAATAATAAAAAATAATTATTGGTCTCCACTGGTTATATTTTTTATTCATCCTTTCCCCCTGTTTCTGATAAATTTTTTTCACTGTTTTCTCGGACCCTGTCTCACTCTGATTGCAGGTCTGTGAAGAACAGAAGTGTGAAGAGGAAGTCTTTCCTTTGGCCATGAATTATCTGGACCGTTTCTTGGCCGGAGTCCCGACTCCTAAGACCCATCTTCAGCTCCTGGGTGCAGTGTGCATGTTCCTAGCCTCTAAGCTCAAAGAGACCATCCCACTGACTGCAGAAAAGCTGTGTATTTACACAGACAACTCCGTGAAGCCCCAGGAGCTGCTGGTAAACCTGCCCTCTCTGATCCTGAGTCTGCCCTCCCCCATCACTGTATCTCCCATCCACCAGTGCCAAGTCCGTCTTAGGATTCAGAGCTGCCTAGAACCGCTGGACCCTTCACACTAGCCAGCTGTCTCTTTTAGTAGGAGATAGCTTGTCTTCTCATGTCAGGGAGTGAACAAAGCTCTGGATACCTCATGGAAATCTGTGAGGGTGAAATTCAGTTGAAAAGAATTTGAGTTCAGTGTTGGGGGGTGTAGAATATTTTAGTTACTGATTTTTCATTAAGGTCTAGATTTCCACTGAACTCTGAGAACACAGTGATTTCTCACACGCTAGCTGTGTTGTGTCTCCGAAGACCCTGGAGGTGTCACAGGTAATGTCTTACAGGTCAATAAAGTCTCACAGTATCAACACACACACTAGGTACCAACCTATCAACTTTTATGTGAACTCAACATCTGGCCTTTTATTGGTGGGATCTGAAGTATGAATCTGTAGCTCCAAAAGGGACTGTGACCTGGATACCGTTCCCAGAGGGTCCTGTCATGGCCCTGGTTTTCTGCTAGAAAGGCTTTTACCACCATCTATCTATCTATCTATCTATCTATCTATCTATCTATCTATCTATCTATCTATCTATCTATCTATCTAATTAATTAATTTTGTCCTCTCCAGCGGTTTTCCTCATATTGTAGCCACACAGCAAAGGTTCTGCACCTCTCTTTTGCAGCCTCTGGGGCCCACTTTCAGGACCTCACACACCTTTCTCTTGCACTGGTAGAAGAGGACCACCCCTTCTACTCATTCCCTCCCTGCATGCTGGCATGGCCTGGGCCTGCACAAAGTCTCCAAGGCTAATAAGACTTGCCTGAAGCGAGCCCTTTGTGAGGAGTCCTCCTTTCTGGGCTTGTGCTGCCACCTAGTGGCAGACATGTGCAAGTTGGGGGGGGGAATTGCCGAAAATGCAAAGAGCAGCATGAATGACTTCACCTTTGAACCACTGCCAGATTTCAGCTGCTTCTGGTTTGGTCTGAGAGGCCCCTAAAGGTGCTTTCTTCTGGAAGATCTGCTTCTTTTAATAATGATTCCAGAGGACGAGTTTATATGCTCACATTGCCCTAGAAGAAGGAAGGGCTGGGATTCCAGCCATTTCTGGATTTTTCGTAGTTAAGTGGAGTTTTATCCCAAAAAGCCACGGTAGACTTGAAAAGCTTGTGAATTAAAAAGAAAAAAAATTAGAATTGGAGACCAGCTTTTTTCCCCCCTCCCAAAACACATGAAAAAGAATCTTCCATGTGGCTGATGTGCTTGAGGTTTTGAGGTATTTTTCAAAATCCTAATTTTTCCAGGACTAGGGAAGCTAACTTAGTTCTCTCCAAATAAAGCATGCCAGCTTTCCTACCCAGAAGTCATGGAGTCTGGAAGAGCCCTCCTATTTTATGGATGAAAAGAGCTTGCTCCAGGACACATAGCTAGTTAGTGCTTTGTAGCCTGTCCCCACGCTTAGCAAATGGAACCAGGTACGCTGAAAAGTCATGTCATGGCCAGGTATCTACCTCTTGTGCTTCTAAAGATGGCTGGTTGGCAGGGACAGTTTCTTTTGAATGCACCTCTCATTCAGGGAAAAACAAAAAGAAACGAGGTCTTACATAATTCAAACTCGCCTGAAACTCATTCTGACTCACAGAGGTGGAATCCCAGCCACACACCCCTTAGGTGCAGATATCCTGTTCGTTTGAACAGAATTTCCTGTGTTTATTTCACAGGAGAGACACAGGTTTGCTTAGGTACTGCAGTGAGGGGCCTGTAAAAGAGAAGGTTGCAGTGTCCCAGTAGGTCTGCTGAAAGGGTTAGGACCCTGTTCAAGCTCCTCCACGTTGCAGCAAATCACATCTGAGGTGGCGAGTCACCACCTTGGAACCTGTGGTCATGAAGTCAAAGGGAAGTAAGGATTTAGGAGAAAGGGCTAAGTGTCCTATCCGCAAGACTTCCACATAGTGTGTCAAAAGGGAGAGTGTTAGCAGGGAAAAATGATACTCTCCCACAAATAAGGGCCGACTAATTGATTGCCCATGAGTCGGGACAAAGAAGCTAATTGTGTTCCCAATCTGCAAGAATCATTATTTTTTTTTCTCTTCATGAGGAGTAAAGAGACTATAATAGAGACATATCCAAATAAATTATTGCCACAGTGCCACAATGACCTTGACTGGATCTTGCTGTAAGTCCAACTTTATGGGTGGGCAGGACAACAGCATTTTGTGGAGATCAGGGTCCTGTGGATAGAAATGAAGACCAGTAGAAAGTCGGATCTTGGCAATGGTTACCTGGTCTCTCATTATCCTGAGGGGAGTCTGACATTTTCAGTACAAGGAGAGCTGTCAGCGACTTCAAAGCATGAGGGGTGTGGGGGACAAATAAAGCCTCCCTGATCGGGCAGCTGAGCCTTAATGAGCATCATTTAAGCCGGACTGGAACGCAGCCCCAGCCCCCAGCCCAGACCTGGAGTCAGCCTATGAATTTTGAGTTCTCTGTCCTCTTCCTCCCGCCCTTGCAGGAGTGGGAACTGGTGGTACTGGGCAAGCTGAAGTGGAACCTGGCTGCCGTCACCCCTCACGACTTCATTGAGCACATCCTGCGCAAACTGCCCCAGCAGAAGGAGAAGCTGTCTCTGATCCGCAAGCATGCGCAGACCTTCATCGCTCTGTGTGCTACAGGTGAGAGCTTGCTCCTGGCTTTGCACTAGGGACTGTAGGAAGTGGTACCAACTCCTTTGCCAATTTGGGTATCTAGGCAAGTGGGCTTTGAGCAAGGTGGTCTGGGGTTTCATTTCTGGCTTGCTCACACTTTACCGGAACTAGAATATTTTCTTTATCTGCTTCACTCATAAATGCTTTATGGGGACAGGTGTGGTAAGGAAAAAGAAATTAGTACCTGCTAAAATATGTTTATGATGTCGAAAGTGCTCTTTGAAGATTATATATACTGCTCACTGATTGTGTTCAAATCTTTAATCTTTTGAGGGAAAGGAGAGCATGGAGATAAGCCCAACAGGGAATTTAAGGAAGGTCAGGGAAATATAGGCTAAAGGAACAACCACAGGATAAATAGGCAGCCTGCTCTGATTAGTGGGAAAGGATTCCTTTTCACTGGAGTTCATTTGTTGTCTTCTGGCTGCTCCCACTGCCGATGAGAGTTCCTTTGAGCTATGATTGGTTTTCCAAGCTCTGCAAAAGATTTTGCTACATAACTATTACTGGCCCACACCTGGGTAGAAGATACTAGAACTAGTCTGAATCCCCACAGAGGTAACATATCAGATATCCTACATATCAAATACTTAAATTATGATTCATAACAGTAGCAAAATTACAGTTATAAAGAGCAACAAAATAATTTTTTGGTAGGGGGTTGCCACAACATTAGGAACTGTATTAGAAGGTCACAGCGTGAGGAAGGTTGAGAACCACTGATCTAGGAGCTTGGGTGTCCAGGGGGGTGGTGTCAGGGGTTCATTTCTTCAGGGTCAGAAGGTAAAGGACTAACACTAGTGAGGTGCAGGTCAGTTCCCCAGGGCCTTTTGAACTGTGTAGGTGTGATGAGGAGTGGGGTGGAGTGTAACATTTCAATGTCTTGTAACGTGTTAATTCTGTGTTCGCATAGCTGAGTAAGAAAACAATAGGGTCTGTGCTTTGTCCAAAGTTAAAAGGTCAGACAGACGTTGTTACTACTGAGTGACCTTGCATTTGAACTTTCTGAAAGTTCAGCTTCATCTGCAAAACAAGCCTTTGGATACATCATTTCTCTAGCCTAGAATGCCTAGAAAAACTAAAACCCACAGAGAAACATGCTCTATGCTTTTATAAGGCGCATGTACAATACTGTGAAAGTACTCCATTGCTGAGCCCTAGTATAAGACTGACCTGCATTGGACCCTTCCAACAGCGGGGGAGGGGGAGAGGAGGCGCCATGATTCAGTGGGGGGGGGGTTGAGACAGTCTTTTCTCTCTAGCCCTAGGACAGCTGACCCCTGGACCTAAATTCCCCCATCACCTAGCCAATGGTGACAGCCAATGGCCAGGGTCCTACTTTGACCTTGTCTTTTGACATCTGGGAGCGCGGGGTCTATTCACCACTTCTTTCTCCCAGATCTTGCACTGGGGTGAGGGGGTGATAGGTGGAGTTACCCAGGCTTGGATCCTCTATAGACCATAAGCCCATTCTCTATTCTTGGGGACCCATCCCCCACTCTTGGCCCTTCTTGTTCGGATCCTTGGGGCAGCTGCCAACTTTGGGGCCAAATTGGGGAGCCTGGGATTTAGGAACTCAGGACAGAGGTCCTCTGGGAGGTGGAGGCAGTCAGGAAGACTGCCTTTTGGGGGCCTCAGCCTAGCTTTAGCCAAGGAGTATGAAGGATAGTGGAGAGCGTGTCTTCAGTCAGGTCGGAGCTGAGTGCCAATACTAAGCCTGAGGCATAGACCTGGCCAAAGTGGAGAAGACTGCCTCAAGCCTCCGGGGTGTGGAAAGGGTAGGCCTGAACACAGGCCCTCATCTCTCCCCTGATCTGCACTTGGGCCTCTGCAATTGAGTAAACTTTGGAACCCTGTTGGTGATGGCAAGCTGCGGGCAGTAGGCTGGACAACCTACCAAGGCCTGCTACTCTCGAATGAGTCTTCTTAGGGACATGATCTAGTAGACCCAAGACTGGCAGGACCTTCAGTTGCAGACTCAGTGACTCAAGGACCAAAGATAATAAGAGCCCTGTTCCTTCAGTCCAACTCCAGTCTTGGATATTCCACCCTGGAGCTGAGGAAGGCCGGCATCCAGGGTCTTGGGGGTTCACATGGCTTGGGAAGGAGGCAGTCCCTGAAGAGATGGTAGGTAGCCAGCCCCAGGGCGATGTTGCTAGTTTATGGGAAAAACCAGTTGTGAAAGAGGAAATCCTGGCAGAGGCTCTGAGGGGTGTGCTAGCCAGTGTGTGTGTGTGAAAGGGGAACAGAGTATGGGGAGTTCAGGGGCCGAGAGGGAAGAGTAACTGACCAGTGACTGCCTTTATGGGACTCTGGGTTAAGGTTGGTGGCAGGGCAAAGAGGTGCCTTCCTTCCCTCCTTACAATGACTTCTGGGAGAGAGGTGGTGTGAGACTGCCTGGTATTGTTTCCCCCAGGTGCCCTTGGTGGCGCAGGGCTTAGAGTGCTTCCTAGGTTCCAGGCCAGGCAGGAGTTGGCTCAGTTTTCCTGAGGGTCTTTGCACCAGAGCCCCCAGGTCAGCAAACAGGGCAAGAAATTCGTGCTGAGATGACCAGGATATCACTTGAGTACCAGCGACCTTATCATGCTTAGCATGTGACTTTAGTGGCATTGAGTTTAAACTTGGTACAGGTACTGTGGATACCCCACAGCCCCCCCCCCACTTTTGCACCAAGAGCCCACCTGTGACTGCTGTACCCAGTTGCCTGTGTTACTCCACCTCTCCCCCAAGGTGGAATCCTAGGGTTCACCCAATCTTCTCTTAAGGATGTTTATACATTCCAGCCCCAACTGTGGTGGGCCTGAAAAGTCTGGGGACTTGACTCTTGTTCTAGAATATAATTCACTCCTCTCTGGTAGCCAGGAAGGAAGAATGGAAGCCACATCCCCCTGGAGGGGCGGGGGGGGGGGGGTTGGCTCTGACCTACCCAGAGGGCAGTCATGGGGTTGAAGAGGAGGAAGTAGCATGTTGAACTGGAGTTCTGTGAGTGATACTGGTTATCTCACATCCCATCTGGCCAGAAGATGAATGGGTGACTACTCCAGCCACAGTAGTCCTCTCCTGCCCAGACTAACTCTGGCAGTAGCAGTAACTGCCCTTACACCCTAAGGACAGGCTGTGCTGAATCCTTTCTCCTGGTGAGCGCTGAATAACATCGCGGGTGTCATTTGCTGCCCAGTGAGCACCCTGGGTCTGGGCCTTTAAACTTGTACCTCCCTCATTACTCCCTAGTGAGGAAAAGGAAGAAGTAGAGAAAATTTACCTTCTCTGGGTTTCTTCTGCCTCTACATAAATGCCACTCCCCCTAGTGGTGAGCAAGAGTAAAGCAGCCCCTGAAAGGCTTTGTTAACTGCTAGTACAGGACCACACACAGCATTCCAGATTTAAACTCAATTAGCGGAAAACAGTTTGGCCAGTGAAATCTCATCAAAAAAGTGCAGATTCCAAGTTACTGGATAGAGAGTGTTTCATCTGGTCCTTGCCCAGATTTAGGAAGCACTCCAGACACCCAGCTGCTTTTGTGGCAACTCTGGGATTTAGTACCACAGTATCCAACTGCAGAGGTGGGGCCCATGTAGTTGGGCTTCTGATCAAGATCCCTTCTTCTGTGTTTTCTTTCATTGTGTAGGAGGTAACTTTGAGGACTGTTCTAAACCCAGACTGGATCGGAGTACAAAGGTGCCCCTAGCCAGAGGTCCAACACCCCTAGTGAGTGACACTGAATAAATCACCTGATACCCCAAGATTTCCATTCTCCTGGAATGTGTCCTTTGCCTGACCCACCAAGAGGGAGTGAAGAGGCCAGCCCCGGGGCTCCTCACATGAGCATTGCTCCTGGGCTCTGGGTGAAGCACGCCAGAATAAATGTGGGCTGCATGGCAAAGATGGCTATTGACTGAGCAGGTGAATAGACAGTCCCAGTGTTGAGAGCTGTGGACAGTGAGGATTAGGATTGAGGGTGACTGACATCTGTCATTAGAAACAGGGTTTCTCTG
Organism: Phyllotis vaccarum; assembly: GCA_033318265.1. Classification (NCBI taxonomy): domain Eukaryota; kingdom Metazoa; phylum Chordata; class Mammalia; order Rodentia; family Cricetidae; genus Phyllotis; species Phyllotis vaccarum. Next base: position 87,864,723 of record JARWLC010000011.1, read on the forward strand.
GGTAGCTATGGCTGTCCTGGAACTTGCCCTGTGGTCCAGGTGAGCCTTGAACTCAGTTCCACCTGCTTCTACTTCTCAAGTGCTAGGATTAAAGGTGTGCATCTCAATTGCCAAGCAAATTAGAAACTCTTTTTAGGTCAGAAAAGTTTATTTTGAAGATATCCATGGAGTGTACATGAAGCAAAGCATAACACACCATACTGGTGTGTATTGCTGTGTAGTAAACTGGATACCCAGCCATATAAAACTGATACTTCTTGGGAACCCCTGCTTTTCCATGGTGGGGAGGGGGGTCAGTCATACATGTTATAAAGAGTCAGACTCTGATCAGGGTGAACATTATTAGAGAAAGGGAAAATGTAGGACCCCTCCCCACATAAAGGTCTTGTACCTGTAGCCCAGGACAAGTCACATGTCCCATCTGGCCCCACATGCTCACCCTGAGTTGGTTTTGTTACCTGTGTGACTGCAAAGTTCTACAGGAATGATGCACATGCCTCCTGATCTGGGACCTGGGCACAAGAAAGGGAACATTGGGGACAATTCTCTGCCCTGTCACTGCCAGGTGCTCTTACTCAGGGCCTCTGTGGGCCCAGGGCCATGGGCTGGCTGCCTCTTTTGCCTTATGAATGTCACAGAGGGGAGTTAACAAGGTTATTGGACAGAGAAACAGTCTCCTGTGGCCCATATGGCTAAGACCTACAGCAGAGCAAGAGGCAAGGAGGTTGGCTTCATCACACCAGTTAGGCAAATAGAGAAGACACAGGCAGGGCTTGGCGGCCAGAGGGAGTTGGGTGAAACCCCATAATATATAGCCCTGAAGGTAAAAATGGTGAATGGTGATGGAAGAAAGCCAAGGAGAGAGACAGACAGACGGCCAGGCTTACCCAGTGTTCCTGGGATTGAGCCCAGGTGGGAGGGGAAGCATGCACAGTTCATTGATTCACGGAGTGTCTAAGAACAGTAGAGATTCAATGCTGAAGCACTGTGTTCCCCACTGAAAAAGCTTCACAGTGCTACGCTGCTGCACGAGGGCATTGCATTGGGGGAAGAGCCTAGGTTGTGTTGAGCATCGCGTTCAGCCCAGTAGTCTCATTGAGATCTGATATGTGACTCATCTGTCCCTCTACGCTCTGTCTTCTGTTCCCACTGGATTTGTTGGTGTCTTGATACAGCTAGAGATCATGCACTGAAAAGTGGGCCCCATTTCATAACTGCTACTAGACTGAATGGTGACATTGTCACCTCTTCAGTTTGTGAGCCCAAGGCCTGGGCAAGGGCAAGATGAACTTGGTAGTTCCAGGTTCCCTTCCATCCATAAGGTCGTCTTCCACGGTCTATGCATGTTGAACAGACATCACGTTCACTGCATGCATGTTAGCGGTTGGCAGGTCAGCAGTTACTGGATCGCAGTCACAAAGCCCCTTAGAGAATCACTCAGTAGGAAATCAGTTTAGGGTCCCAAGTTGCCAGTGTTACTTGAGGTGAATCCTGCAGGAACAGTAAGTGGAGTCAACTCTCCAGCCCCTCCATAGCATTTATGCTTATCCAGAGACTAAGACAAGATCCTCTTGGGGGTGCCATTCTTCAGAAAAGTTCTCATGATTTCCCCATCTCCTTGTGCATTGTCCTCTCCTTCAAAATCAAAAGCCCCCAGTTATCCCACCTGGAGGGTAGATGGAGTACTGACCTGTACAAGTTCATGCCTTCTGCGTTCCACCATCACCTGGCATGTGCTGACTTCTTGAATGAGTATGAGGCATTGACTCCCCAGGACTTAGAGCCCTTGGTGACTTGCTGAGTCCACTCAGATAATTGTCCTTCTCTTGCTATCCATCGACAGAAAGAGCTTCCTGGGGAAGGAGAGAGTGGCTGTGGAGTCGGCGATCCTAGAGCAAGGGTCTCACACCTTCTGCATCTGCAGACTGGCAATCTTTGGACCCCATTTTGCTTCTATGCTTAACTTTGGGCCTCTCTTTCTTTACAGACTTCAAATTTGCCATGTACCCACCATCGATGATCGCGACCGGAAGTGTGGGAGCCGCCATCTGTGGGCTTCAGCAGGATGATGAAGTGAACACGCTCACATGTGATGAACTGACTGAACTGCTGGCCAAAATCACTCACACTGATGTGGTAGGTAGCCAACACCTTGGCTGAAAACAAGCATCTCTCCTCAGAGTTCTAGGAAAGATGGTTGGTTTGGATCAAAGGTTTTTCTTTTTTGTTTGTTTGCTTGTTTGGTGTTTGGTGTTTGTCTTTGAAGATCAGCATTTAAGGCGGTGTAAGCTTTAGCAGAGAGACACTTTTCCCTGAAGGTGTGTGTGTGTTACTGGGAATTGGGCTCTGGGCATACCAGGCAGTCACTCTGTGAGATACATCATCACCCCCTCTAAATTTTATTGAGAGATCAAATTGCCCAGGCTGGCCTTGAACTTGGGATGCTTATGCCTCCTCCTCCCTAGTTGCTGGGATTACAGGTGAGCACCTATACCTCCTGCTTCCTCTTGTGGGTTTGAAAGCCTATGTGTGCCTTTAAATTCAGATGGACCTCAGCTGCCTGATGGGAGGGGGAGGGCCGTTGACTGGTTTTCCTCTGTGGTGTGGGGTTCATGTCCATTTATGTACACATTGTCAGTCCTGTGCTCTGCCATGGAGAGCCTCCAATTCTGCTACTCCCCTCTGAGGTGGTAAGGCTCAAAGAGGGGACAGCTTAAACTGGGCAGTGACTGCAGTGGAGGGAGCAGATTCAAGAGATGGCCTTGTATGCGTGATGTCAGGGGTTCTGCCATCCAGTCTCTCAGGCTTTCCTTTTGATCAAAGTTGGTGATGGATGGCAAGGCATACAAAGATCAAGCCTAATACACATTCAAGAAACTATTATTAGCTTTAGACTTTTTCCATTCTGTGTGGATGGCCCCAAGTCTGCTGCTGGCTGCCAGAATTCAGAGCTCTTAAGAGAGGTTTTGAGATGGACCAGGATTCCATAAAGTCCCAATTTCACTGGCTAGGATATAAAAGTTGGAGTAGGTTCCATCTTTGATGGCTCTCAGAGCCCAGATAGACAGTTACCTGCATTTTTCCCAGGCAGCAGAGAAGGTAAAAGAAGCAACCTAGATACAAGACAGGTTACAGCAGAGTCGGAACTCATGCCTCTGGGCTCTGAACTTGGTATTTTCAAAAGGTCAAGCCAAGAGAAAAGCGTTGCACTCAGGTCCTGGTGCTTCATTATGGAGAGGCTCGAGAGTGCCCTGTGAAGGAATTTACTGGGCTTAAGGGTCATATCATGTGATACACAGGCCCATAGCTGGTGTCTCCTCAAGGTAAACAATGGCTATTTAAACTCAGGGAGCTCAAGGTCATCCATCAACTTACCTGTATTTGGCTTTGACCACTAGTTCCGAAAGTTGGCAAGCCTAGAAGAGCTTGATAGAACTAAGCCTTCAGTCTTCTCTGAACCAGCTTTTAGAAGGGTTATGTTGAGTGTTGGTGCCAACATGTACCCTTTTCAGCAAGGGCTCCAAGATATAGATTGCAGAGCTTCCTGTTTCCAAGAACAGCACAGTGTGAAAAATACATTTCTAACTTTTTCAGGAAAGTGTGCATGTGGAGAGGCTGACCTCGCTTCCTAATGTCCCCTGGGAAGGCCCCCTTTATAGATAGGATGCTAGCCAATTGCAAAAGGAAAATAATAATAATAATAAAAAGCTCTTCCTCAATTTCTGAACCCACACAAAAAACACCTACGACAGCAGTTTAGTTTGACCCTCAAGGGTGACCACATTTTCAACAGTTATAGGTCTGCTCTGATTGGCTGACATCTCCAGCAGGATCCCATTCTTTGCCTTCCTCTGTCTTGCCCCAACCCTTACTTTACCTATGGACAGAAACTGCTCGTGTGGGAGGCTTTCTGTGTCTGATGACGTGACGGCATGCCAGCCTGTCATTTCATACTGGAGATGTCGCCTTACCCTCTCAGTGTAGCAATCTCACTGTCCCTGGCACTTCATTTCTGCAAGGAAACAGTGTTTGGTCTTAATTTGGAGTCCAGGTCCATGCTTGAGTCTCATATTAGGCCCAAGAATAGACCTTGCAGTATTCAAGTATGGACACAGGAACTAACATGATCGACTTCACCTGTCCAGGTAAAAGTCTGGTGCTTTAGTAATTTCCCCCGTGTACCACTGGCCCCCTGAAGCTCGCTCATCTGTTTCCTGGAAGTGTTTTCAGTGAGAAGGTTTGGAGTGCCTCAGCTTCCCAGGTGCTGAATGTCCCCCTCCATCAGCATGTGCTCCCTGAAGAGCTGAATTCCAGAGTGAAAGCCAATAAGGCTGCCATTGGGAATGCACTGGTGTTTACAGGGAGAATTGTGTTTTCATGACCTATTCACTGTTTTGTAAATGAAGAAGTGGTGTGTTTGGATCAGGTCCTCCCCATTCATTTCTGGAAGCACTTAGTCCCTAGGCACCTTATGAGAATCCGGATAGGCAAATGGAGCATAGAAAATAACTTAGCCATTAAGCAAGAAATGTAAAGTAAGGCCTGGGGATGATTTAATGGCAACCAGCACTGGACTTGATTTTTAGCGCCCATGTGGCAGCTCACAACTGTCTGTAACTCACGCATGTGACGGCCCGACACATATGTAAGCAAAACTCTGATGCACATAAAATAGATAATAAATTTTAAAACCATGGAGTGTCCTCACAAGATCTTGGACTAACAAGTGCAAGCCTGTTCTGAACTTTAAATGAGGCAGGGCATTTCTTTAAATGAAGGAACTCATGAGGCCGGTTGTAATTTGAGTAGAATAAAGTTTGTAAAACGTGTCCTTGAACTAGAGAAACAGAATGTGGGATGACCATGGGATGGGATATTGGATAGCCTTTCAAAAGAAACGTCAGCATGGGGTTAAGCTTAGAAACAGTGTTTTTAGTAAAATCAGCTAGCCACAGGTTGTAGCAGGAAGGGTCAAATTCATAGAAACAAAACAGTAACGGAAGGTCCCAGAACCTGGAAAGAGGAAAGCGAGGAGCCAATGGTAAATGCATATAGAGCTTTAGGTTGGAGATGGACATAACACAGAGCGTAAATGTATATTGAACTAAAAATGGTTGATTGTATGTTAAAATATTTTATCCATATAAATATGTATATGAATATGTACATGCATGCATATGTATACATATATGAATATATATACATATGTAGACTGACTGTGGGTAGATCCCTCTGATATCTCTGACTGTTTTTATTATATTTGAAAATATCCGCACACATTATGTATACAAATACGTGTGAAACATCCTGGACTGCCCTTGCAAAATGGCAGCGGGTGTATTGGGCTATCTCATGGATAAGCTAAACCAACAGCCTGAGTTCACCTTGTTTTTCACAATCTATTCAGACCTACTGTGTTCTCCTCTCTCTTTTAGTGGCAACTTGTGAGTAGTCTAAGATCGAGGTTGAAAGTGGGTCCTCTTGACTCATCTGCCACCTCTGGACGACATTCCATGGCTCACTGGCAGCAGATGGTTGGGATTGCGGGGACCCACGGGGCTCTGAGAAAGTGGGTCTTTGTCTATCCATCTCGTTGCCAAAATAAACCCGAATGCTCCATTCCAAAGAGAAGCCTGACATGACAGTTTTATGGGGAGGGAAGTCTCAGAGGGTGGTGTATTTTCGGTACTTTTTACTTCCAGCTAAGAGTTGCTAAAAACAGACATTAGTCAGGGAGGTAGGCTGGCTCTCAGGGAACGTCTACCTACCCAGGCTTCCGTTGCCCAGGGTGAATTTGAGAGCAGGAATCAACCATCCCAGGCCCTGCAGAACTGAGTTCCCCTTCTGCCCCCTCCACAGTGTGATCATGCTTTGGTCCAGCATTTACCTCACTGTTAAGCCGATTGACTATAGGGTCTCTTGAATAAGATCCAACTAGACTTGGCTTTTTATCCCAGGCTTCTGGCAGTCACTGGGTAGTGAGGCCGGAGAAAGGAAGGAAGGAGGGAGGACAAAGAGCAGGCAGATAGTTTCAAGTGTGCCTCATTCATTCAGAACTTTTGGAAAGATTTATCAACTGTCATTATCTACCTGTCTTTATGCATGTAGTTAAACATTAGTTATATATCAGAAGATTTATCTTAGTGCAAGCCACTTAATTTTTTCTATCAATCACACACTTAATGAATTATAGAGTGGAATTTATGGCTGTTATGAAGCTCAGTGGTATAATACTTGCCTGACGTGCATACTTGCCTAACTGGATTCATTTCCAGTAAGAGAGAAAAAAAAAAAGAATTGAATTGAGGCTTCCATGCTCTAAAAATATGAGGAAGTTTCTAGAAGATATTTCATAGAACAAGCACAGGCTCTAGTCATACAGCCAGTTCCACCTGGGTTGCATCAACACTCCTTGCCATGCTCTCAAGAACTGCCCAGAGTAGATTCTAGAATATTCTTTTCCTCGGGGTAATCTTGGCATTTTATGATACTGCTTGTCAGTGAGAAATTATAAAAACAAATCGATTCAGTGAATACAGCTCGTTTTGGACCCCAAGTTTTCTGTGGGGTCCCTGGCATCTCTTTTGTCTCCCCTTAGCTTGGATACTCAAGCCATCTCCTGACATCTTCATGCCATCTACAGTGAGTCAGGAATTCTGGGAAGCGCGGTTGGAAGGCTGGCCGGGGGTGAGGGAGGTGGGCTAGAGCTGGGGGCTGCCTCCCTTCCTCCTCATTTCTTGTCTGCCTCATTTGGTATGCAAGGAAACAGGCCAAACAGCCCGTGAAGAAAGAGTGAGATAGTTTCCTAAGTTGCCTCTGCCTGAGTTGGCCGCGAGTCTGGGGCTCATTCAGCCCTTTGTCCCCCTGTTGAGTGCAGTGCGTGTGTGGTGACAATGGACTGATGCAGTTACACTGAGGGCTAATGGTTGGAGTTCCGTGGGCCCATTCATGGAGGCGGTGGAGGGTGCAGGGCAGGGATCTCGAGCCAGCAAGCGGAGGAAGTCGCGGCCGAGTAACGAGCTGGAGATCACAGCCGCTGCTGTCAGGGCCCCGAAGATGGGGGGCCCCGGGCAGTGCGGGGAGGGGGGCATCATCAGAGGAGTTGGAGGGGTGCCCGACCTCCAGCGCAGTGGAGTGCCACCTGTCCGGCTGACAGACTAGCATTATAGCTTTCCTTTTAATCAGCTTAATTTGGGGCATCTTAACGCAATGCCTGCTGCTTTGGGAGGCTGCCGCAAAGCTGAGGTCTTGGAGTTCCTGTCTGTCACAGGGATGGATGAAGCATCTTTTCAACAGGGTACTGTTGTCATCACCCCTACGCGCTATCTCTCTCTCTCTCTCTCTCTCTCTCTCTCTCTCTCTCTCTCTCTGCCTGAGTCTCTTCCTTTCTGGAGAATCCTGATCTTCCCCTTACATGCTCCTACTTACAACCTAAAAGTAGCAGAGCCATTGGAAAGAGAAGGTTCTCAAATTGTCGACTTACGTGGATTTTCTGCTGTCATTCCGGAACAAGTCGCTCCCATTGCCCATCTCCAGTTCCCAGCTTGGTCTCTGTAGGCCTTTTCCATCTCCAAATTTGCTGATGCCCTGATTATTTATTAAGATATTGTTTGTGAGTCCTGCCCTTTTGGAATTGCTCTTAACTCCACACTTCTCTCCTGATGCCTCCTGGCACACAATCTGTGGAAGTCACCACCTACCCTCTCCCCTGCAGCTTATAGTCTGCTTATTTTAGATCATGTAGATCATGACTGCCCTGTAATGGTGTCTTCTTTGCTTTTTGCCAGCTCATTGGATGTTCATTTGCCCTGTACAGCTCAAGAAGGGCTCTTACAAAGTGAGGGGGATGGTACTCTACTGGGATTGACTGACAGTGGATGGGAGTGGTGCAGATTTCTCCATGGTTTATGCAGGACAGGCTCTTGCCTTTGAGATTTCCGCCAGCCTGAGGCAGGACAGATAATAGACAACTTGTGGGGAAGTGGAAATGGAGAGTTGAGCAGAAACCTTAGATGGGGGTTAGCAGTCTCCTCTGAGTGGCACGTGGAGCTAGCTCCAGCCACCTTTCCTAGGCTAAGTACACTAGTCCTTGCTCTCCTCTCCAAGTGAGAGGGATCGAAGGTCAAGGGTCATAGAGTCCTTAATGATTTTGTTTTTAATTATCATTGAAAGGAGAATGCACATTTTACACACAAATCTTTGTATCTTCCTCCATTACTTAGAATGGCCTGTGAGCCCTGTGTCACACTAACACTTGCATCATTTTGAGCCCTTGGCTCTGAAAGTCCAGTAGAAATGACTGCCAGCTGTCCTGTCTTCCCTGTAGGGGTGTCCCAGAACTGTCCCTTTAAAGTCTTGGGCAGCTAGAAAGGAAGGCTTACTAGTAGGAAGAGTTGGAAAACTGCAGATTCCAAAGCCAAGTCCTTAAGCTCTCTGCAGGCTGATCTCCTCAGTGAACCATCTGGCATGATTCATACACTGATACCATGGAGATGCACATTGGTCATGATAATGGGATAGCTGTGCAAACCCAGATGATCTTGCCCACAGGTCAGGATGATCCTTGGCATATGAGTCCCCCATTTGGCACCGTTGAAATTGGCTTAGTGACCCCTGGTGCTGGACTGAGCTATCTCTAGGACCAATCCTGTGGCACATCCTTGTCTTAAACACTTGCTAATCCATACCTTTCTTTAAAGAAATTGAATATGGGCGTATTTGTGTGCCTGCAGTCCCAGATAGGCAGGAGGCTGAGGCAGGAGGATCCCTTGATTAAAGCCAGCCTGAGAAACATCTAGTCTCAAAGCCCAAAGGATTCTTTCAGATTGCAGGACAGATAGAGCCATTACCACACATACATCATAAACAATGATCAATTATTGATCTGCTTGTTAGCACTCATTTTTATATGTGGAGAAACAGATTGGCGTTTACTAATGGAGCTATGCACTGCAAACACCAGCCTCCTTTTCCCATCATTCTTAGGTTCAAGGAAACAGTTCACCTCTGACCTTTGCCCTTGGCCCTGCTGTCACTTTTCATCTTCAAGCTATAGTTTGAAATGTGGTGCAGATGAGAGATAGGGAAGAAAAGATGGAGGTGGGAGGGAATGGAAACTTGGCTCCTCGGTAGTTAATGCCAACTTTATTTTAGGTCTTTGGAAACTAGAGATAATGCCTTTGTGCTTGGGAAAATAGCAACCTCAAGGTGGTGAGATTTGCACAGTGAAATAAACAGATGAGAAGCGTGTACTAAGCTGTGGGCAGACAGAGGAAGCTTTAAGTTCCCACAGTTTCTATGCATAGGCAGCTACATAGTGCAGAGAGGCTACCCAAGAGGCTAAGATGAAATCCCTACTAAGAGCAGTTTCCTTAGCCCCTCCCTCCACCTTCTAGCCTGAGCCACAGTCCCATCCCAGTGACAGTGTGACTTGCCCTCACATTCCATGTCTCCCAGCTAATAGAAGCTTCTGCCTGGGGCAGCTCGCTCTGGATTTTCCCTACCAAATATAGACTAATAAAGGCAACAGTGCAAATTCTTGCTTATTCCCAAATTGGACACGCTCGAGCGTCCTGAGGTTTGTAAACATTCTGCATTGTGTTTCTGTGAAACGAGTTCAAGAATGGTAAATGAGCAGAAAAGGCAGGGATTTTTAGTTTTTGAACACTTTAAACAGTTAAGCATCTCTCTTGTTCCCTATTCATTGGTTACTGGCTTGGCTAACAATGTAGCACCTTGTAGAACTAAATCCTTCCCTGCCACCTCCTACCTTTCTCAGACAGAAAACCTCCAGTTGGCCCCTTGATGTCCAGGCATGAGCTTCTTTTAGCCAGATTACCTTCTAGTCAGTATGTTTTAGAATAGGAACTGTCTGGGTTTCCACTGAAATGCCGGCTCCTATTGGCTTGATCTGGGATGGACATCTAGTCTTCAGATGGTGCTGATGCTGCCGGCTCTGGACCCCACATCATGTACTGAGCTTCCTTGACATTTGAGAACATCTCTCCTTTCCTTCACATTTCCTTCTACAGGAAAATGACTGGGGGTGTGGGGTGGTGTGAGTTGGATATGCCTGTCTCTGGGAGATGTTTTGTGTGAGTGTATATGCTAATGGCTCCTGTCTGGATCTCCCTCTAGGATTGCCTCAGAGCCTGCCAGGAGCAAATTGAAGCTGTGCTTCTCAACAGCCTGCAGCAGTTCCGTCAAGAGCAGCATAATGGATCCAAGTCTGTGGAAGATCTGGACCAAGCCACCACCCCTACAGATGTTCGGGATGTTGACCTGTGAGGATGCTGTATGGGCCTGCAAGAGAGAGGCGTGATTGTCATCTGCTCGTTCCTTCTCTCTCTAGTTATGTTCTTTGTGTTTTAGGATGAAACTTAAAAAAAAAAAAAAAATCTGCCCCCACCTAGATCATATTTAAAGATCTTTTAGATGTGAGAGGAAAAGGCCCTATAATTGAAACGCTTGTGGTGCCTGTTCAAAGTACAGCGTAAGGGGATCCCTTGTATATGCAAACAGTTGTTTGATGACGTCAAAGTCATGGTAAGATGCTTACAGGAGAACTCGCAGACTAGCTTGAGGTTATGTACACCTGCAATATGGTAACAAATTAGAGGACACTGTCTTTTGCTTGTGAACTAGAACATATGCCCCTTTTAGTAGAGTTGCAAGGAGCTGTGGATGCCAGAAAGGCACCATTAGATTGCAAAGCATTGAACCCAAGAAGGAATCAGAAGCAAGAAAGGATATGCTGGGGAGGCTGCACAGAACTACCTTGTCCATGTGGCTGAACCATTTTGGATGTAAGAAGCGCCTTGACGCCTCACCAGATGTTATCAAGACTTAGCATGCGGGGTCTCTACACTGCATACTCTCGCTGTCTACAGTAGCTGCTATCTATCTAAGGGATACGTCTTTTGCCAGTTGGACACAGGTGATTGGTTCCTAAGTCTCATAGTTGGTGAGTTTGTGCTTCTTCCTCCAAAAATGGTTCAATGTAGATGTGTCCTATCATTAACTAATGGAGGGAATTAGCTATGGGCCATGACCAAAATTCGTTTAAATGGGGGCAGATGGAGACCACAAGTGGAATCTGAAACTAAGCTTTCCTATGTAACAGAAGAGCGCGAGGTCATCTTTCGACAACACCACCTTAGCTTCTGGTGCTGACTGGCATGTCTGGTCCACAGTTTAACTTTTTTATAAACCATTCCACTAGGAAAAAGCACTTTGAAAAATTATTCTGGGGTGGGGTGGGGGGGCAGGTGGGATGGTTTACGAAATCATGTCGAATACTCCCTCTTTCTCTGCCCCTCCCCCTCCAGCTACTATTCATTTCTGGAGACTGATGTTCTGGTACCTAGCTCTGATGTCCCTACCAGGACTAAGAGAGCCTTCTGCTGACATTTCCCATCCCAGCCTTTAAAAAAAAAGGAAAAAAAAAAAAAAAGAAAAAAGGTCTAAAGCATTCTGACAGCATAGAAGGGTTGAATCCCCGTCTACATTTTTCTTCTTTGGGCATGGAAAGAAACATCGGGGTGTGCCATTTTGTTCTCTCTCTCTCTTTTTTATTTTTTTTATTTTTATTTTTTGTTAATTTTACTGCCAAGTCATATTCATTGTACTTGAATATTTCCTCTCCCACTTCTTTGAGGCAGTCAGTGAACAGAAGTTGGAGCCACGGCTGTTGTTAATTGACAGGTAATGAAGCTATTTGTTAGACTATTCGCCTTTTTATCAGAACAGGGCCGCTTTGAAGAACTGGCTTCAGACACAGGCTCTGCCTTGTACCATAGAGTGAGTGTTGATGGAGAAACATCTAAGGGTCTCTTTGTTTTTCTTTTGTTCTGTTTATTATTATTTTTCGCTGCTAAGCTGAGATCATCCATCCCTATTCACATTAACAGTACCTAGCTGTAATGTTTCACGGTGTGCTGCTATTTTAGAAACATTGTTATAATATATTATTTTACTGCTTAAATTTCAAGTCCTGAAGTAGATGGTTGGATGAGTTCTTTGTACTGGAAAAGCCCTTCCTCGGTTCGTTTCCTTTTGGTAGCATATTGATAAGTTATATTTCATTTGGTTTCGTTTCTTCCATAGTGGTTTTTATTTTTTTTTCCCCCGCCTGATCACATTCTTCAAAGAGAGTATTCTTTACCTCAGGTTTACTGGACAAAATCAATAACGATAACAATGTACATTTTTGTTTTCATAATACCTCACAGTTATACATTTCTGTTTGGAAGGCTGATAGCAGGAGGCACAAGGCAGAGGGTGGGCACAAGGGAGAAGCTGGGCATCCTATTAGAAGGCAGAAAGGGGCTGACCGCCGGGGTCTTGGGCCCAAAGATCTCTTCTCTTGTCTCAAAGGTCACCAGGCTCCCTTTGACTCAGGCTCTCTCCTCATGATAAAAGAGCAGGTCGCTCCACACACGGCAGACACTCAGTGAACACAGGCAATGGACCAAGTAAGCCTGATTTGCATGCAGTCACCAGGGTCAGCAATCAAGAATTCTGGCAGACAGTTAAGAGATCCACACCCTCTCATCTTGTAGCCCATTCAGAGACAGGACTTTCTTCTTCGTGGGGTCCCTTCATCATGAGAATTGACTGGTTTACTTCTCCTTGGCACTGACACCCCAACTTAGGATGGTCTTCAAAGTCTTCCTAGGACTGAGTCTGGGGACTGAGTCTACAGCATACATTTCTTACCCCTGTCCATCACGGCGACAGTTAAGTGCTGTGAAGGGCAGGGTGTCTGTGCGTGGCGTTGAATGGCTTCAGGTTTTGAATCTTGAGTGGACCAGATAGGAAGCACAGGTTGAATGAGTTTGGGAGGCCGTTGAAAGGAAGTGAGAGTGTATTAAGGAAGGATCAGGACTCGGTGAGTTAGCATGACCCTAAAATTCTAGGGAGTTTGGTGGAACAGTGGGTGATGAATTGGGAAGTATGAGAACGGGAAAGGGAGCAGCCTGCAGCCAGCCAGAGTTTCTCCAGAGCTCACTTTGCACAACACAATCCTCTGGTCTTTAAGAAACTGAGAGACACATACACAGTCCCTCGACTTCTTGGGCAACTGGGCTGCCTGATGAGTTACACCAGACACACATGACCTTGGAGTTTAACAAAAGCACAGGGAAGAAGCAGGTTACGGTCTGGCCCTCTAACCTTATCTGGGACAGAGAAGACACTTCCTGTCTGCCACCCTCGAGCCTGTGTGATGAGGGATGCAGTGATTCTTCTGCCTGCTCTTTGCTTATATATGGAAAGGGAGCCTGGATTCCTTGGTGACCAATAAACACCCTCTGCTAGATCCAGGTCTCCTTGGTAGTATTTTTGTCCCAGAGGGGTATAAACCACCCCGTGGATTTCAGCTTGTTCCCCACCCCAACCCCCTTCACATCCTACAAGAGGGATTGTAGACTGATCTTTTTCTGCCTTGTTAATGAACTTCTCTGCTCTTTTTTCTTTGTTAATTCTTGTTTGCTTTTTCTCCCTCCGTGGGGGCTAAGTTGTTCCCCCAGCTTGCCAAATTTTGATCCTTCCCTGTTTTGACCAAATCTTAGGTGGGGAAGGAAACCATAGTATGCCAAAAATAATATACTAAGCATCAGGAGACTCATAACCGTTCCTAATAGCCAGGCAGCCTTTGAGCGGACATAGGCTGAACATCTGCCTGTGCCCAGTAGTGAGCTCCTTCTAGAAGGGACAGCTTTTAAAGGTTGCTCGCTTTGGTTTGAACTGTCCCCAGGATGTCATGGAAGAGCAGGGCACATCTTAGAAGCAGCTAGCCTTCAGGTGTGTGCCTACCAAGACAAACCCCTCTCTAGCAGCTAGCCAGGCTGGGAGTTTTATGTAGCCACCCTGGATCCCATCCTGTTACTAGCAGGATAAGGGACCCCCTCAGAGAGTGCTTAATAGCTTTCTTATAGTCTGGCTCTTTGAGGGCCTACCAATCTGTGCCTTGAGAGCTGTAGGACCAACAGACTAAGATTGGTTGGCTTTCACAAAGAGGGCAGATGACCTTTCTCTGCCTGGATTATGGGGACAGGACTGGGAGAATCACTCTCGTACCTTGTGTCCTGTAAATACTGATTTTTTTAGTTCAAGAAGGTATACTGGTGGTGTGGAAACTGGAGGTAATGATAAGAAGTCTAAGCAAGTCAGCTGACTTCTAAGGCCAAAGGGTTCCTCTTTGCTTATCTTAGACAGTCCAACCTTGGGAATAGCTTTAAAAGGGAAATTAATACTGAGACAGTGATGTCCCCTTAAGTCAACAAGCTCCCCCACAAGTACACATTGCATACAGGCTTTTATCAGTGCAGACTCTGGGTGGTTGTGAACAGCTATAGCACACTCATCCATTTGTACAAAATCGGGTAGGAAGATTCAGGAGGTATTGTGACTTCCTTACCCCACGTGGCCTTTGATGATTCTAGCATCTAAGCGACACAGAAGAGACGCTGGACCTGGAACCTGTGCCACTCTGCTTTTGAACTTGACTGGGCTATCAGACCCAATGTTGGCTCTAGTTTTAGGAAGCCATCAACCAATAAATGCACACACTTGCTGGAGCTGCACATCCATCATTTTGCCTGCAGCCCACTTGTGGGGGAGAAGTGCCTTACTGACTAGCCATTATAGTAGCCACTCGATTTCAACAGGTGCCTACCTTTGACAAAGAAAAAGAAAAATTAAAAAGGTATCTTAATTTTTATTGGCTGTCATTCTTATGCTGATCATCTTGTATGTCCCCAGCAAGTCACCAGGCCATTGAATTGTCTCCATTATGTTTATTATCCTCCTACTGTGTACCTCAGATCTATCAGTTATGATCTCTTGTCTTGGATTCTTTTTCTTTCTCTTTTAATTTGCTTTAAGAGTGTGATGCCATATCAAATCAATGTTATTCTCTCACAGTGTATTCTATAACAGGTGTGGGTGGTTTTTATGGTTGGGATACTAGAAACTGCTAATGTAGCATGATCAGTGTGAACAAAAAAAAAGGTCTTTAGGATGTCTGGGGGGAAACACAGTGTATTGGCTGTGATGGTGATGTGACTTAGTCAGCTGTTAAGTTTTAAGTGATCTTTAAAAAATAACTTGTACTTCTGACAAGTTTGAAGTCAGATTTGAGGATGGAGTTGTAAGTGGTTTTGGATGCAATTAGGTTATGCTATTTGGACAATAAACTCACCTTGACCTAAAATGTCTGGCCATTGATGAATTATTCCTAGACTGGTAGTCCTCAGATTGGAATACACCAGTCCTGAGTCAGAACTCTGTTGGTAACAGTATAAAATACAAATCACGAGCCGAAAGTGAAACCACATCCATGGCTTTACACACACACACACACACACACACACACACACACACACACACACACACACACACACACACACACACACCCCTGCCCTCCTCTGAACCGCCAGTATAGCCAGATACAAGTGACTCAGTTACATGTGTTATGAATGGATTTCCAAGACAGCCCCTGGCTTTTGCTAAATACTCCTCACTCTCTTGGCTATGAGTGAGTGTCTCATGGTGTGGGTGCCAGAAACTACAGTGCCATCCCCAGATCTTGGGGTGTCTCTAGGGATCCCCACTCTCAGCCAGGTGGCTTCTGCTTTTATGTTCCTAGAAGTTCCCATATAATGCCTGACTCTGTCTCTTATGCAAATTCTAGTCCTCAGATGCCCCAGTGAAGGCTGGTGAGGTAGAGCCTGGCAGATGGGATAGCCAGTTAACCACCTTAACACAAAACGATTTCCAGGTCCAGGTCCTCACCACTCTTGGACATCATATTGCTTTCCAAACCAGTTAGAAGAGTGACATCCTAAGAATCATGGGCATGTAAAGCACAGAGCTCTAACAACTGTTTTAATGTTCCCATAGAAATTCATTTTCCCTGTCATTGCCTCCTCTTTCAAAGGAAGACTTTCCCAGTTTCATTCTGGCCTAAGATATAAACAAAAAGATTAAAACTGGTCATCCACTGGACAAGTCTAGATATCGTAAGTGTCTAGGACTTACATTTACATGTCTCCTAGTTCAGAGCCTAGTGCTTTAACAAAAGACTTGACCTGGGCTCTTAAGGGAGAATGGGGTATCTGTATGTGCTCACCATTGGGTAAGGGCTGTCTTTGCTGTCAGATAGCAAGCATCCCAGTTAGGGCCTCCTGAAGAGCTCTACACTCAGGATTTAATTAGATCGCAAAATTTTCCCATGGGTCACATCTCCAAATAACATGAACACAGCAGTTTGGGAATTAAGTTTTTAACCCATGAATTTTATGGGGAGACACTGAACTCACAGCAATGAGCTGGCTGCAGGGATGCTACAAGTTTTCTGTCCCATTTCCTTTGACATGTCCTCTTCCTAGCGATACGCGAGGGTGATGGTCTTCTTAGGTCTGTTGACATTTGGGGTTTCCCAGAGTCTTGTGTTAGCACACACCATCCTTGGGATTCACTTCTTCAGGGCCCATTGGGAGGTGAACTCCACCTCACTTTTCCCATCTGCTGCTCAGAGGTACTGGTGCTGTGTCTGCCAATGGCTCTCTCTTTTATGGCTCATCCAGTAGCGTCATTGGGTTCCTTTCAGAGGAACAGGTGTTTAGAGAAACACAAGAACCAGTGAAGCAAGTGTAACCTCTGTGTAGCTCTTGGGAAACCACCCCACACAGCAGCTGCGGAAGCCTCCACTGCCCCCAAACAAGTCCTTTGTAGCTGAACAACTGGAAAAGCCTCAGGCTTTATAACCAAACTGAAGACTAGAACCTCCCAACCTTACTAGTGAATGCACTTGCATTTTTTCTAAAAAAAAAATTAATGTATATATATATATATACATATATATAATGTGTGTGTGTATATATATATATATATGCACCACATACACGCAGTACCTACCGAGGCCAGAAGAGGGCGCCTGATCCACCTGGAACTGGAGTTGCAGACAGATGTGAGCTGGAAACCTAATCCAACTCCCCTGGAAGAGAAACCAGAGCTCTTAACCACTGGGCCATCTCTTCAATCCCATGCCTTGCCTTGTCTCTTTTTTGCTTGTTTGCCTCTTTAGTGGAGACCTTTATTATTTAGTGCTGACTGTCCTGGAACTCACAACGTAGACCAGGTTAGCTTCAAACTCACAGAGTTTTGCCTGCCTCTGCCTCCCCAGAATGGTGATTAAAGGTGTGTGCTACTACACAAGGCTTGTTTTTGTGTTTCCAAAGACTTTCTAGAGACCTGAAATAAGAGCTGATAAAGCTCTTGTGAGGGGTCAAGAGCTTGGATTTACTATATAATAGTTGTGTGCTTTGTGAGCCATGTATTATCTTATAGATATAAGCTGACAGGGAGGGTAAATACGTAAGCTTGAATTAGGGCTACGGTAAATTCTAGACTGCTTAGAAGGACTAAAATCATGACTGTAATTGTGGTGGCGGGGGACTGATGCTTGTGAGCACTAACGTAGTTCCACCGAGGCGATGATTAGATGTCTTGTGGTGGTATTAGCTGTGAGATGGATTGCTAAGGCAATATGTGGGGTGACTGGGCTAAGAGTTTCCATGGCACCAAAAGAAAAAAATCGCTTTGCTTAGTAGAGACATTCCCGCCATCCTCTCATGAAGCAAGTGTCCCAGCGCTTCACATTAGGCTGTATGTGTTTTGTGCTGGGTCTGTGGGATGGACGATGTATGAATGCTGCTGAGGGGCCTGGAGGGATGGCTCAGCAGTTAAGTGCATTTGCTGCTCTTACGAAGGACTAGGTTCTGTCACTTGCACCCAAATCAGGTGCCTCACAGCTGTTCCTGAAGATCCAGTGTCTGCAAGGAGGTGGGTCAGCAAAGGGACAAATGTGGCAAGAGCTGGTGCTGATGAGAGTGGGTCCCTGCTGAAAACTGAGGGTCTCCCCAAAGCATGTGGATTAAAGGGAAACACTTGTTAGAATGTCCCTTGCACATTATTTCAAAAATAAAGAGACGGGAAGTGATTTTTTTTTTTTCAATTGAAGGAGGAGATACTCGAGACAGGCAGCTTCCAGAGCATGCAGCACAGCAGAGTTTAAGCCCCACGACGAACGTGACCCTGGAAAGTGGGATAATCTCAGCTACAGACACTAACTGAACAACCACCTACCTGATTTCTCAGGAGGCCCGAGGGCATAGGGCTAGAAGTTTCCAGATAAAAGACTGGCCTCTCATGCACTCTGGGCTTTGAGGGCCTTTCTGGAGGCAATTAACAGGTCAGATGCCTCCAGTTCTGTCCACAGGCATGAGCATCCAGAATTTACTGCCAGAGAAAAGAGAATGAAAAGTTCAAGCTACCTTCCTTCCCCCTCTACCTCATTATTGTTACATTATTATCCTTCCAAGGCTTTGCTCACTAAGGACACTGCTTCTGTTTACTGAGCAGTCACTTGGGCTTGTGTTTAAGTATGAGGCCCTTCCCAGGTTGTCCACAAGGGGGTGCTGGTGTCACAGAGAGAACTAATTTACAAAGCCATCCAGGATAGGTCTATCTAGAGATTAGGCTTTTAGCTAGCACCTGACCTAAGGGAGGGCAGAGGCCAATGTCAGGCCTGTCCCACGCTGGCGTCCCTCACAAGTCAATAGTTTCTCCCTTTGGATCAGCTGAGACCCAGATTTGTCGTGCTCTTTAGTGCTTAGCCCAGACTTGGCAACCTGGCTCACAAATCCGGCCTGCACACAGAGTGAGGCTGACTCCCACAGTCACTAAAATAAAATGAAAGATCTCCAGCGTGAAAGTCAAGGCCTTAGCTACTCATTGGAAATAGAGGTCTTGGATACCACAGGTCTGCAAGGCAGGCAGGGCTTCAGTGGGGATCTGCTCAGACCCTTCTCCCTCTAATCGCTCCCTCCCGCCCTCCTGCCCCCCCCCCCCCGCCCCAATCTGAGAAACCATTTCTCTGTAGCCCGGGCTCCGTCCTTACCCATGGCATAGCTCCAAGGTCTGATGAAGCATTCTGGAACCTTCTCAGAACACATGTATAGTCACCATTTCCAGTACCAGCGTGCTTTCCCAAAAGGCCTCCAGATAAAGTTTTTGTCTTCTTTCTGCCCTTGTAGGCAGGGCCAGAGTTTTGAAATTCTTTGGAGGCAGGGCCAGAGTTTTGAAATTCTTTTCAGACCCCCTGGCGAGGGTAGGGCTATCCAAGGCAATTGATCATGAGCTTTCTCCCATTTTTATTTGGTTGCGGAGGGTCATTTCAACTTTGTGTATGAGTATTTTGTCTGTCTGTTTGTATGTGTGCCACCTGTGTGCCTAGTACCCTTATGGGTAGGAAGAGGCCATCAGATCTCCTGGGACTGGAGTTAACTATGGTTGTGAGCTACCAAGTGGATCCTGAGAATTTAACTCAGGTCCTCTGTAAGAACAACAAATGCTCTTAACCTCTGTGCAAACTCTCCAGCGCCTTGAGCATCATTTTTCTTGTATGTGTAAGATCTTTAGGGTTTTTTGTTTGTTTTCCTATTTGCTTGTTTTAACTGCAAACCTGCTGGGTATTCTAGTATGAGGTAGTATGATCGGCCTAAGGCCCAGGCATATCACTTGTTAACTCTTTACCCTTAATCTAACCCATAACTTTTATCCTGTTCAGCCATGCGGTTCGGTACCTTTTCTCACAGCAGCATGGTTGTCCTCTGCTTCTTCCAGCTTCTCTCTGGCATCCTGCTCTGTGCTTCCTATTCTCAGAGTTTTCTTAGTCTGGTAGCCCCGCCCACACTTCCTGCCTGCCTTTGGCCAATCAGTGCTTTTTATTAAACCAGTGGGTGGGACAATTATTTACAATGTAACAACATAATCTCCCACAGGGTATCATGGCTTATGGAGGTAGTGGATTCCTCTGAGTTAGTCTACATAGGGAGCTCCAGGGCTGAATGGTAAGACCCTGACTAAAAACAAACAAACAAACAAAAGCCATTTAGTCCAAACAGGACTTTCCAAGCCTGTTCACAGGGGTGTTTCTGGTAATGCGGGTCCCCTGCACACAAGGGCTGGTTACAGCAAAGGATTGTTAGGGAATCCCTCCATTAACAAATGTGTCATTGGTGGCTATTTTGCCATTGTCCAGGTCCCTGAACACTTTGATCTTTGTGACTAGTGGCAGAGCCAGATGGGAAGTCACAGCCCAACTCTATGCTGCCTGTTCTGGGATCACCACTGGTCTCCACCCGCCAGGGAACCATGGGTAGTTGTGTGGTAACTCACAGTAAACTCAGCTTACTTTCTTTACCTGTGAAACCAAGCTGGATAATCATAATAGTACCTTCCTCAAAGAGTGTTGTCGGAATGGAGTTGATTCGTTGGAAAGCTTAGAGCCTGGTTTGATCAGGGTTTGCTATCACCCTGCTAAAGCAGTGTGCAAAACAAGCTATTGAATGCAGTCTTCTTTTTAAAAAAAATCATTTGGGGACTGATCGAGGATTCTACACATGTGCTGTGGGATGGTCTTTCTCTGTGCTGTGAACATGTGTTGCTACTATTGGTTAATAAAGAAGCTGTTTTGGCCTATGGCAAGACAGGATACAGCCAGGTGGGGAATCCAAGCAAAGAGATCCAGGGGAGAAAAAGGCATAATCAGGGAGATGCTGTCAGTCACTGGGGAAAACAAGCTATAATGAAACACAGGTAAAGCCACGAGGCACATGGTAATGCATAGATTAATAATCATGGATTAATTTAAGATAAAAGAACTGTTCAGCAATAAGCCTGAGCCATAGATCAGTTTGTAATTAATATTAAGCCTCTGAATGATTATAAGTGGCTGTGGACCACAGGGGCAGGGTGGAACAGGAGAAACTTCTGTCTACACATGTGTTACAATTGTGTAGTCTGATCCTCTTGGGCAACTCCAAACAGTGGGAGCAGGGGCTGTCTCTCTAACTCTTTTCCTGGCTTTTTGGACCCTACTCCTCATACTGGATCACCTCACCCAGCCTTCGTACAATGGGGAGGTGCTTAACCTTACTGCAACTCGATATGCCATGTTGTGTTGATATCCATGGGCGGTCTGCCCCTTTCCTGAACAGAAATGGAAGAGGAGTGGGCTGAGGGATGGGAACAGAAGGGTGTGTGGAGGGATGGTAGATGGAATATAAAATGAATGAGTAGAAAAAAAGATGTCATTTTACAGACAGGAACTTGTGTCCAACATATAATACCAAAATAATGGACTTTGAGATAATCACAGCTGAGTGTCTTGAGGACTCAAAGGCACTTTCACAAGTGGAAGGTGTAGCTCAGTGGTAGAGCACATGTCTGGGGTACACAAGGCTCTGGTTCCAGACCCATCACTTAATGGGGAAGGTTGGGCATGATGGCACCTTTTATCCCAGGACTGTAAAGTCAAAAACAAGAGGATCTCTGTGAATTCAAGGCCAGCCTGGACTCCGTAGTGAGTTTCAGGCCAGCCAGGGCTACAAAGAAAAATCTTGTCTCAGAAACAAAGGAGGAGTTACCCTGCTCACAGTCCTCAGATTCTTGTGGTGAATGTGACTAGTTTTGGAGCTAAGTATTAAGAGTCATATTGCTTACTTACCTGGATATAATGGAGTCTCTATTAGTTACTGTCCACACCAATAAAATACCTGACAGAAGTGTGGAGGAGGGATCTACTGGAGTTTGTGGTGAGAGTGACATCAGAGCCAGGAGGAGCCTGCAGAGTGTGGGTGGTTTATGTATATAGCTTAGTGAATCAGGGAACTCCCTTAAAGGCCCACCCATGACAACCTCCTTCTGCCAGCCAGGCCACATTTCCCAAAAGCTTCATAATCTCTCAAAGTAGCATCACCAGCTGGAGACCCAGTCTTTAGACACATGAACCTGTGGGGAACATTTTAAATTTAACTGTCACAGTCTCTGCTTGCAGAAAGGAGTTGAATGGAGCAAAGAGACAGATGTGGCCGACTTAAAACATTACACACATTGCAACACACAGGCTACTTGATTTAGCTCTTAGAATTGGACAGAATGAGAATTTTGGTACAGTGGATTAATAATATCCACTGCTGAGGTCACTGGTTGATAGAATGTCATCTTAATGAAGACAAAGCCTAAGAAAATAGAAAGAAGCTTCCAATTGAAATCACCTTAATAGAGAATTCTTAAGAAATATAGTAGCCAGGGGCTGGAGAGATGGCTCAGAGATAAGAGCACCGGTTGCTCTTCTGGAGGACCTGAGTTCAATTCCCAGCACCCACATGGTGGTTCACAACCATCTGTAATGACAGCTGGTGCCCTCTTCTGACCTCAAGGCACACATGCAGACAAAACATTGTACATACTCAAAAAAAAAAAAAAAAAAAAAAAAAAGGTGCAGAGGCCTTCCCCAGCACGTATGTCTTGTGCCCCAGATAATTGTCACAGTGATTCTGTTTAGGTTTCTCTAAGGATATATGGTTTACCATGTTCCTAAATTCATTAACTTAGATTAGATATGCAATAAGCTACTTTTTTTCCTGTAGACATTATCTTTTTTGCCTGGAGAAGCTCTTCCCTGGTCATTCAGTTCTGCCCTTCACCAGTTCAGGTTTGTTCAGCTCTAGCAATCTGGGTGGGGACAAGGGCTTATGGTGGGAATGGAGGCCTCAGGCTCCACTTGGTGCCTCCAGAATCCCCATAGGATCAAAGACATTTACATACCGTATTGCCATAAAAAAAATTCTTTAATTCTTTTTGGCTGATATTTGTAGCCACTAGAGATGCTAATCTGTGGACTGGAGAGATGCCTCAGTTCACAACCCAAAATGTAAGAGGTGTTTACACGGATGGATGTGGATCATTGTTTTCTAACTTTGACATCAACTTACACAGAAAGCAAGATTTAAATTAAAACTTGCAGCACATCTATGGAGACACAGCAGAATCTAAACACTCTATATTTTATGTCTGATAGCCTGGGACATTAAATGATTTGTGTCCAATACCAACTTGCAAAAATGTTTCTCTCTTTGAGACATTTGTTCCCAAGGGAAGACAGTCTTCCTGTCACAGTAAGCAACAGCCATGCAGAAGCTGATCCTGTGGCCACACGTGGGGAAGAAAGTTGAGGCTCAGCAGCAGGACTCAAGTGCAGCCTGTAGACCCAGCCTAAGGGACACAGGCCACAGTCTGCTTGCTTACCTTCTCCATTTTGGTATCTCAAAAGTAAGAACCATTCCAAAGCTGGCAAGTCAACCAGGCCAGTCACTATTGTCAATAAAAATCTGATTTTCTGCTATTTAAGATACAAGTTAATAAGTGGGCCATAGTGGCACACACATCTTTAACCCCAACACTTGGGGAGGAAAAGGTAGGCAAGCCTCTGAGTTCAAGGCCAGCCTGGCCCACAAAATGAGTTGTGGGACAGCCAGAGCTACACAGAAAAAAATTCTCAAAAACAAACAAACAAAACCAAGCAAAACAAAACAAAGATAAAAGCTAATGAGGTATTAGTTACTGACCAAGACACAGCTGATATTATCTGTATGGACTGCTGTATTGGGATTATGTTGTTACATTGTAAATAATTGTCCTGCCTACTGGCTGATTGGCCAAAGGCAGACAGGAAGTATGGGCGGGGCCACCAGACTAAGAAAACTCTGGGAGCAAGAAGAACAGAGCAGAAATGCTACAAAAATGCCACAGATGCCGAGGACAACTATGCTGCTCTGAGAAAAGGTACCGATCTGCATGGCTGAACAGGATAAGAATCATGGGCTAAGAACAAGGGCTAGGAAGTTATATGCCTGGGCCCCAGGTCAATCAGTGTATAATTAATATAAGTGTTTGTATGTTTCAGTGGGACTATGGGACTGTAGGCAGGAAAGTCAAGGCCACAAGGCTAGGCCGGAAAGTTCAGGACAGAAACCACATACAACAGACTGCACCCTCCGGTTGAGACTCAGTTAACAATCAGAGACACTGGATCTACTTGCTTCCTTCTTTGCTTGTTTCATCTGAGAAGGGCTATTGTTGTGTAGCCCAGGCTAGCCTGAAACTATGTAGGCCAGGCTATCTTTGAGTTCATGATTGTCCTGCCTCGGTCTCTCAAGTGGGAATGCATGCACATAGCACAGCCATGCCTGACTTTCTAGACTGTGCACTCTTACGTTGCGTTCCCCTCCCAAAATTTTTATGTTGAGATCTTTGTATTCAGTGTGAGACCTTTGGATAGAAGTTGGGTGAAGAGGGTAGCATCCTCATGAAAGAAATCAGGGCCCTCAACTGGGGACCTCAGAGAGCCCTTCTGTTGTGGGATATTTGTACACTGTGTAAAGATGTATTGTCGTGTGTGATTGGTGTAATAAAAAGCAGAACAGTCAATAGCTAGGCAGGACTTCCAGACAGAGCTAGAATGCCGGGAAGAATGGCAGTCACTAGCCCGGTGAGGAGGAAGCAGGACCAGCAGGAGATGAGGTAAAACCTCATGGAAGAACATAGATTTTAAAATACGGGTTAATTTAAGTTATAAGAACTTGTTAGAAACAAGCCTAAGCTAAGGCCAAGCTTTTATAATTAATAATAAGTCTCGTGTCATTATTTGCAGGCTGGAAGTCCTGATGAAGAAGTACTACTACATCCTTCCTACCCCTTTCCCTCTATGTGAGGATGTAGTATAGGTAGAAGCCATCCTGCCTAGAATCCCTTCATGCTGACTCCTTAATCTCAGACATGCACCCTCCTGAAGTGTGAGAAATGAATGTGGACTGTAGAAGCTACCTGCTTCTCTATAGTATTTTGTTACCCAAACCAGAGTTTATCAAGACTCAGTGCTTGTAAACCCTGCATGATAATTTATCTATATCATAAGCACACTGATGCTGAATATAGTAAAAATGCTTTAAAAAATGTAGATCTTGGGACTGTGGCTTACTCCATGACTTTGTTGTTACTCTTGAATGCAAAAGAAACATTCCACCCCACCCATACACACACACACACACACACACACACACACACACACACACACACACACACACACACACACACACACGCGCGCATGCACACACACACCTGTTTATATACAGCCATTCACACTCACCACTTTGTCCCACCAATGTACATATGCTTTTTTCCATTTTTCCTCCAACCATCCTCTTCCTCACTTAACACATCCTGCCCCACCCCGTGCTCCTCACTGAGTCTCTAGACTCAGATTCTGTCAAGATCTGGCTGTCCTAGAACTCATTCTGTAGATCAGGCTGGCCTCAAACTCAGAGCTTCACCTGCCTCTGCTTCTCAAGAGCTGGGATTAAGGGTGTGTGCCTCACCACTGCCTATTACATGAATTCAATTTGGTATATAATGAAAACTCGGAGCCAGAGTTTTGGAAAAAGTTGGAATATCAGAGAGACAGAGAAACAAACCACAGCCACTTCTCACCTGCCAACTCCTCAGACCTGTCTCCATGAAATCCTCCAATTTCAAACCCCCTTTCTTCAGTCCACCAAGGAAGTGTCTGGAAAAGCTGAAAAAAACTTCCCTTCTCTCCCTCTGCCCAACTGTCTTAATTTCCTCTTTCCATATTCCTAAAGCTAGGATTGAAGGTGTGAGTCGCCACTCCTGGTCTTTTGTGGCTTGGCTCTGAGGTTGACTCTCTGATATTACAGATTTAATTCTATTAAATATATATCACCACAACTGCCCAGCTAGGATCTCTTATCTCCTATGGACAGCAGGAAGACAGACTCTTCCTGGACATTTTGTGTTTCCTTCCCTGCTAGCAAATAAAACACGGAGATGAAGATCCCCAAATGTAGGAAAATCTAGTGGAGGAAAAACACAAGCAGATCATTCAGCGCATGACATTTTCTCAGGGATACAGAACCTAAGGACTGGTGATGGTGAATATGTTACAACCACCCAGCAATGTGGGTGGGAATAAAGTGAATCCTGGTCTACACATATTTCCATGCATTGTCAGGGCCAGCAGTCTTCCAGACATGGTCAGTAACAAGAGCTGAGCATCAAAATCCCTCAGATTTGTCTTTTTAAAAAGCATTTATATGATCCTTTAAAAAGTTTCTGATTTCAGGGGTTGGGGTGATGGCTCATCTGGTCAGGGGCTTCCATGTAAGCCTGAAGACCCAAGTTCAATCAATCCCCAGGTTTACTTGTAATCTTGTTCCTGAGGGAAGGTGGTGGAGCTAAGCAGATCCCTGGGGCTTCCTAGCCAGGCAGCCTAAGAGAACAGGACAAATCCCAGGACTGCGAGACTCAACCAAGGTAGAGGGCACTCAAAGAAGCTCACTGACACACCCTAGGCTGACTTCTGTCCTTCACCTCCACACATTCAGATTTCAGACTTTTAGTTTCAAGGAAGCTCAGCCCTACATAAAAGGAGAAATCTGGGAGGCAGGAAGGGACATAACTCCAGGGGATCAGCCACCTGGCTCCCAAACAAATCACACACGGAGGATTATTCTTACTTATAAATACCTGGCTGTAGCTTGGCTTATTTCTAGCCAGTTTTTCTTAACTTTAAATTATCCCATCTACCTTTTGCCTCTGGGCTTTTCCTTTTCTATTCCTGTGTACCTTTCTTTGTTTCTTACTCTGTGGCTGGCTGTGTAGCTGGGTGGCTGACCCTGGAGCCCTTCTCCTTCTCTGGCTACTTCTTTTTCCTTCTCCAAGATTACTTCTATATGTTCTCTCTCCTGCCTCACTATTGACCATTCAGTTCTTTATTAGAGCAGCAGGTATTTTAGGCAGAGTAACAGCTTCACCAAGTTAAACAAATGCATCATACACAAAAGTGGCACACCTTAAAATAATATTCTACAGGACATTGTGAAATCATAGTAAAATCCTGTTTGACTCTTCCCCCCTTAACTCTCTAGTGTCACGATAGCTGTTTGCCCACCAAGCCGAAACCCCCCTGCCCCTCCCTGAGGCCCCTGAAGCTGACTGAGGTTGGCAGAGTTTCAGTGACTGTCTGTCTGCTCAAGGACTCAGATTCTTGAAGAAAGCTTTGTTTACAGGATTTCTTAGCTGCATGCAGGATGTCCAGTCTAAACAAAGCTTGCTTCTTGCACTCTTGAGACACATTGCCCGGTCAGCCTGATCTGCACGTAGTAACTCAGGGGAGACCACCCTGAGTAACCATGAGAGCCGTTTCAACTTCCCCCTCCCTTACCAGAGTGCTGCATCCCCCTCCTCTACCTAAAGTGCTGTATAAAAATTCTACCCTGAGAATATTCGGGGCTCTTGGCTATCTTCTTGCCTTGAGCCCATTCGCGGATGCAATATATATATTTTTTAATCTTGCAAGAAATCTGGGTCTGGGGTCTTCTTTGTTCTGGCCGTTAACAATTGGTGCTAGAAGATCAGGGTTTTAGAAACTAGAGCCTCATTTTATTTTTTAGACAGGACCCCAAGAAGCTTAGGTCATCCTCAAATTCATGGTGTAGCCAAGAATGACCTTGAACTTCTGACTCTCCTGTCTCTCTCTCTCTCCCATTCCTGATTTATACAGTGTTGGGAACTGAATTCAGGTCTTTATGAATCCTAGGCAAGTTAGCTACCATCTGAGCTATAAGCATTCTGCCAGGGCTGTGTTACCTTCCCAGTCGATATTCCCCAAAGCTCTCTACTTGCCTAGAAAAATCACTATCACACATTTATACACTATCTAGTATATGTTTCTTACTCTGTGGCTGGCTGTGTAGCTGGGTGGCTGACCCTAGAGCCCTTCTCCTTCTCTGGCTACTTCTTTTTCCTTCTCCAAGATTACTTCTATATGTTATATATAGTTCTATATGGAGAACTGGGGCATTGTAAGGGGACCAGGGTTACACGTAAGCTGTAATAGCTGAGTTGGGCCCAATAGCTAATACACACTGTTTAAACTTTGAGTGTCTTCTGCTTTTTAAGGTAGGGGAGCTTGCTGGATTATCAGGAGGATTTTAAAAAGGTAGTCTTTCTAGAGTTTGGGACATAAAAAAAAAAAGTCTCCATGAATCCAGATATGCTATCACATGCATTTAATTCCAGTACTCAGGAGGCAGAGTAGACAGATCTCTGTGAGTTCCAAGTCAGCCTGGTCTACATAAGAGTTCCAGACAGCCAGGGATACACAAAGAAACCCTGCCTTGAAAAAAAAAAAAAAAAAAAAGGATTCAGCTAACCTTGAATAGACACAAACACTTGAAGGGACTTACTGCCAGAGGGTAGTACTTTTCCTTAACAATGTCATAAACCACAAATGTTGTTTCCCCCAATGATGAGCCAGGTGAGAATGGAAAAGTGTGTTTCCGAGGCTCTTTGGCAGAAACTACTGATAACATAAACCATCCCATTCAGCCCTATGATTTTCATTCTTCCAAACAGCCATGAACTTGGCCTTGGAACGAGTTCTTCCCCCTTGAAGTGACAGGCTAAACAGCAAGCCATGAAAAAGGATTACTGGATGTATGTCTTCAAATAATAGTGAGGTCTCCAGAAGCATGTCAGACTGAGAAGGCATCCTTGGAGTGTCGGCCGGTGAAAAGGCTGTTATGAACATCACTGGGAGTTCCTGGTAACAGATGTCAGGTGCTGGCAGACCCACTGCCAAAACCAATCTTCCTCTACTCCTAGATACCAAGCTGATGGAGAGCTGGGCACAGTGAGCTTGGAAGGCCCTTCTTGTTTGGATCATTGGTCGCATTATTATTTCTCAACGGTTGGATAAAGCAGATGGTTTAGCGTGTAGTCCTGATTTTCTGTTGGTCTCGGGATCTTATTCTTCCCTCCAGATCTGGCAGCAATCAGTTATGACAGGTATGGCGTAAGAAGGCTCCTGCCAGTAATCTGAGCATCTCCCCTTATCATGCTCGAATAAACCACTGCAACCTCCAACTCCAAACCCCAGAAAAGAGCTAACAGCACAACACAGTCCAAGACGCTTGCTCTATCACAGGACTGTTCTTTGGCCCCTGAGAACCCCACTTAGACCCGAATATCAACTGTTTGTTCTTTTTGCTCTTGGCTTTGGAAGAGTGTCTCCCTAGCTACCCCAGACCTGGAACTCCGAATTTACATATGTGTCCATGATCTCCAACATGAGATCCCCCTGCCTCAGACTCCGGAGCACTAAGGTTATTGGCATATTTTACCAGCTTTGTCTTTTTTAGTCTTAGATTTACAGTGCTGTTTGTACTCTGATGAGTACTTTAACAGACTGGTATATAAAAACTGCACATAATGTCAGGGGTGGTGGCACATGCCTTTAATCTCAGCACTCAGGAGATAGAGGCAGGCAGATCTCTGTGAATACTAGGACAGCCTAGTCTACACAGTGAAATCCAAGACAGCCAGGGATATTATATAGAGAAACCCTATAATAAAATAAAACCACCCCCCAAACAACAATGAAATCAATATTATATTATCTTTGCACATATTTATAGGGTAACAGTGCCGTCTTCACTGAGTAATGACAGATATGATAATTAGCCTGAAATTTGGATTTCTATACATCAATTACTTTAGATTCCACATATTCCAGTAAATCTTTGATTGAGTTTTAGTTTAGACTAATAAAATGACTTAATTTAAAAGCTGTGAAGTGCCTGCCACACAAACGTGAGTATTCAAATATGGCTTCTAGCATCATTGTGAAAAGCTAACTGCAGGGGTTCAGATCTCGGTGCTGTTGGGTGAGTGGAGACAGGAGCATCCTGGGGCATGCTGGCCAGCCAGTCTAGAAGAACCAGAGAGCTTCCGTTCACTGTGAAATGAATAAAGTAGAGGGACTGGTGTGGTGGCATATGCTTTATCCCAGTCCTCTGGAGGCTGAGGCAGGGGGAATCTCTGTAAGTTCGAGGTCAGCCTGGTGTACAGAGAGAGTTCCAGGACAGCCAGGGTCACATAGAGAAAACTTGACACAAAAAAAAAAATTCTAAAAATAAATAAAGAAATAAAATAAAGAAGCATGAAAGTAAGAGAAGAATTCATTGGGGAAAGAAGGGTTTCAGACATCTGGCCCTCGGGACCCAAATTGGCGAGGCATTACAAACACGCTAGTGCCTGCCATTACTTTGAGGTTTCCGGCCAGGCTAGCTCCACAGTTTGGTCCTGCCCCCCCCCCCTCTGCTTATCTAGACCAACAATCCCAAAGTCCTAAATGTCATGCTGTTTGGCCTATGGCTCAGGCACATTGCTAGCTAGCTCCTTCATCTTAACCCATTTCCTTTCATCAGTCCTGCCACGTGGCTCACCTGTGTTCCTTACATGTTTCTTCTTCAGGCATCTGGCTCCATCTGTCTCAGACTCCGCCCTCCTCTTCCTCCTCCTACCTATTCTGATTCCCCACCTACTTCTTCTACGGTGCTCACCAAGAGTCAAAATACCTCCTTTATTTAAAGATTGATATTCACAGCACACAGAAAGACATTTCCAGATCACTTTCCCTCACAGGTTTAGTTGGATTTAGCTTCCTAGAGCTCGGCCTGGTATTTGAAAGGCCTCAGGGTGATCCACTGAATTAGTCCTGTGACAACTAGTTCTGAGGGCCTAGATAAACTGCCTTGGCTCCCTGTGAGGCCACATTTCTCATTTCTTGTACAGAAGGTCAGGAAGCCTACCTGTCCTGTCTTCCTTCCAATTGCTATAAGGTCAAAGGCAATGAAACTCCATGGGGTAGGGTTTTGAATCTGTTTCATACATCTCTTATCTAAACTGTAACTGGAGAATCCCCACAACGTGTGGACTGTCACATGCAAGGATTTAGTTAAAAATGCAAGAAGACCACACAATTCAGCATTAACTTTAAGCTGTGACATGTCTGGCCCTACAGTTAACCAGCCTGCCTGGCAAGAATAAAGATTGTTAGTACTTGTCCTTTCTCTCAGTTGGGGTTTCTGCTGCTGTGATCAAACATAACCAAAAAGCAAGTTGGTGAGGAAAGGGTTTCTGCATCTTAGTCCATCACTGAAGGAATTCAGGACAGGAACTCAAACAGGGCAGGAATCTGAAGGCAGGAGCTGATGCAGAGGCCATGGAGGGGTGCTGCTTCCTGGCTTGCTTCTTGTGACTTCCTCAGTCTAAGGATAGTACCACCCCTATAACAGGCTGGGTCCAGATCTTATGGAGGCATTTTCTCAACTGATGTCTTCTCCTTTTAGATAACAATAGCTTGGACCAGATTGACACAAACTAACCATTACCTTATTGTTATTCATTATTGTTATTGTTTATTATTACTTTGAGGTAGGGCTTAACTATGTAGCCCCAGTTGACCTGGAACTCCTTGTGTAGACCATGCTGGCCTTAAACTCAGAAGACTCTCCTGCCTCTGCCTCCTGAATGCTGGGATTAAAGGTGTGTGCCACCTACACTTGGCAAGAATGGAATATATTCTAAAGAGACTCTGTGTTCCTCTCATTGGCTATGAGATGCTTGAAACAATAGATCCCAAGAAATTAGAATCTCCCAAGGAATCTCTCGCTGAAGAAAAAGAAGGCAGCCAGAGAAGGAACTTCCTCTGGGAGGGAAATTACTTGTCAGAGACAGGAGGAGCTGACACTCCACTGGGGGCAGCCCGTCTTGGCTGAACAGCTTGGTTGTGATTAAGTCTCAACTTCTATTTAGGAAAATTTTAGGATCCCACAGATGGGCTGAGGTAGGGAAGGTGGCTGCATTGAGCCTCTTTTTTCTCTTTTGCTATTTATTTGGCTCTTTCAGTTGGAGTATGGAAGATACACGTGGCCAAACTTGGCTGTTTTGTGCTACTGTAACCCTCAAATCGGGTGGCATCTTTATCCCCATTTCCTATCACTTGGCTGAGGACTATAGGCTCAGTCTCAAGGAAGGTTTTACCGACTTTTTTTTTAAAGATTTATACAGACTTTTTAAAAGATTTATTTTTTATTTTATGTGTATAGGTGTTTGGCCTACATGTATGTCTGTGCATAACATGAGTGGGAGGCCAGAAGAGGGCACCAAATTCCCTGGAATTGGAATTGCAGATGCTTGATAGCCTCCCTGTGGGTGCTGAACTGAACCTGGATTCTCTAGATGAGCAATCAGTGCTCTTAACCCGCTGAGTCATGTCTCCAGCCACTCTTGAAAGCTTTTATATAAAACCTATGTGCCTGCATTTGTTTGTAAGGAAAGTACTTTATTCTAGGCCACTACAAGAGAGACTGCATTAATTACAATAGGGACTTGAGCGGCTGAGATCAACTCTTATTACAACAGATACCAGTGGAGGCTTCTAGAGGGCAAGATGGGACAGTGAATTGATTATGAATGGTAGCATTAGCGATTAACTGACTTGGTAAGATCAGACTCAGCGAAGCAGAAGGCAAGGAGCGCAACTAAAGTTTTTGGTTAAGAAGTTGAGAGTGAAACCGATTGCCGGGTTGGTCTAGATCGATATACCTAGCATGACCTTACTTGCCAGGTAAAGGATAACAGCGACCCCTCACAAGATGCAACCCCCGGCTAGTGCTCTGTGAGTACTCGCTATAAATCCTACACACCTTGCACGCCTTCCTCAAATCAGTTGTAGCAGGAAAAAAAAAAAAAAAAAAAATCAAAGCGGTCCTTATCTGCCCCTGGCGCAGGCGGCGGTCCAGAGCTGGCAGGACTCCCAGGGCGTTATCCTAGGGCCGGGCCCCCGCGCACCTGCCAGGCGCCAATCACAGGCGGGCGCGCAGGGGCGCAAGCGCTATTGGCCTGGGCGGGGTTCCAGTCTCCGCTCCTATTGGTTGCCTTGTGATGACGTTTGGCCGTTTCGACCAATGACTACATATCGGCCCGCAGGGCAGACGGAAGTAGTGCGGGCAAGGTGGCTCCGCAGACTCGTTGCGGAGTGGTGCGGCAAAGCCGGGTCGTGGCTCCTGCGTCTTGGGGCCCCAGCCGAGATGCCGCGCTTCGCCTTGACCATCATCCGCCAGTGAGTACCGCAGACGCCGGGAGCTTCCTGGCCTGGCTCTCTTCTTGTCCCTGCCTTCTCCAAGCTCCACGGGTGGGCTTCCCATGCACTTTCCTTTGGGTCTCCCAGGTCTACTTCCCTTTTATCCGCACCACCCTGAGTGAGGAAGGCAGGCCTTAAATGTCAGCAGCCCTCCGTTTTCCCGAGGAAACTAGCGTGGAGAAGCACATGACCAAGGTTTCCAGCCACTGAGTGAAAAAGACACGATCCCGTCTATCGACTTCTCAGCATGACCTTAATGCTCCGTAGTGGAATTGTTGGGCCACGCCTTATCTCTCCGGTGCTGGTTGCCTTCTCCTTCACCCCCCCCCCCCTTCTCCTCGCATCGCGGCTAGTTTTAAAATTTACTTACCTTCAGAGGTTACAGTTCTGAGAAAGAAGGCCCCAGCCTTTCTCTCTGTCGACTGCATCACCCTGAACAAACTTTTTTGAAAATCTTGACGGATTACATGGAGCAGAATATGGCTTTAGGTCACCTATCGTTTTCCTTCTCGGCATGTGCGTGCTTGCCCCATGTAGACGGGATGGATAACAGGAGGGAATGTTTCAAGGCAAAGAGACCGTTGGTTAGGAGGATTGGGGCTCCAGCTAGAAGCAGCCTCATAGCCTACGCATCTGAGGATAGATTTAATCTTTCTGGCCTGTGTCTGGATAAGCAGATTGGGTGACTGCAGTCTTTCTAATCTCGCTGGGTTGCCGTCATAATCAAATGGAGAAGATGGAGTGCATGGCAGGAGAGGACGAAATATACCCGAGAATTAATAACTTGTCCTTCTATAAGCAAAGCTCAGCTAAAATACAGTTGGTTCCGACCTGTATAGGCCAGGCTTATCAGAACCATCTTCTGGGTGTTCCTGGGTGGGTTACCCTTTTGCCTTCATAGGGCTCCCAGAGGAGTGCTGACAGCATTGGAACCTTGTCAAACGCCTTCATTTTTTCAACGATGCCTTCTCTGTCCATTTCCTTCTTTATAGGAAAATAATCTCGGGCATCATGTGAAGTGGGCCTTTAGGATTCAGGAATTTTAACGACCAAATTAGAGATCTGCTTCCCCATCTCTTGTGTGTCTTCCTCTGTGTGTTCTAGAATGCTCTGGGAGGGCTCTTAACTTTCTTAAGCTAAAACATCTTTATTGGGGACCCTGTAGGAATTATGCCCTCTTTTCAACCTCTGAACATTTCAGTCCCAGCTGGAAAGCCCCTTTGCAGGTATAGGAAATCTGGATTGGAACCTCTTGGAAAGTAAGGTGATCCCTATTTGATTGTTACTGGGCACTGTTTGAATAGGGAGTTTCTTGTTTTGACATCTAAGATTCACAGGTGAGTAAAGGGGAGTCAAACTCCCAGTAATTTGCTTACAGTCACGTGGGAAGTTGGCTAAGATTTGAACCAGAGCAAATTAACCCACCGCTCTCTGCCTCCCAATTAAAGCCTGATGTTTGACAGTCATTTAAATACCTTTTATCCTCCTGCATGGCTATATATATGTAATAAAATTAGTCTGGAATTTCGGAGAGCCAACAACAGAGCCAAGCCTTAAAGGTCAGGGAGTGGTTACTCACACCCTTAAATCTTAGCTTTAGGAATGTGGAAAGAGGAAGTTAAGATAGCTGGGTGGAGGATGAGAGTTTTCAGGTGCAGGCCTGTAATTCCATCTGTTCGGAGGCAGAGGGGTTCAAAGCCAACCTGATAAACATAGCAGAGCCAGGCCAGCCAGAGGTATAGAGTGGCGCTCTGTCTCAAAAAAAAAAAAAAAAAAAAAAAAATTCTCCTTTATACACAGGAAGATGGACGTGTTGAAATAAAGACAGGGCTGTGATTTGCTGCTTTTCTGTCATGGTCATCCCAACTGTCCTCTTTCTGTGTGTATGTCTGTGTAGAATGTGTGCACCTGGTGCCCACAGAGGCCAGAAGATGGCATCAGATCTCTGGAATTGGAGTTGCAGACAGTTGTTAGCCTGCCATGTAGGTGCTGGGAATTGAACCAGGGCCTCTTAGGCCCTGGATCATCTCACCAAATTCCAATTTTCTTTATTTTAAAATGGAGGCGTGCTGTTTTTGGAATAGAACAATTGGGGTTCTAAACTTTGAATATCTCATCAGTATTGAACTGTAATTTCTCTTGAAAATTTCAGCCTTGTAACCCCAATACAGGGAGGCTGGTGTTAGTGTTTCTATGCAATAGTCAAGTCCCCTTGATTCTGTTCATCATCATTTAAGTTTACAGTCACAAACAAAACCATTTTGCTTCCATTTTTAGCCAGTTCTTAAAGCTTTTACTATTTTTTTACAAACTAAATTTAATTTAGTTCTTATATTTTTTTCTCTCAAGCCAGTCTTTGAAATCTGTATTTGCAAATGAATTAATTGGTAAAAAAGGAGTTAGGATCCAGTGAGCATCACATAATATAAGGTGAGGCTGTAATTTACCTTTTCATACACATGGGCGTAAATATGTTCTCAAAACCCCAAATGTGTGGTAATTTCTCACAATGATTGGCTTCTCTGTGGCCAGCTGGCAGCTGTCTGTTGAATCTGAATCCTTTATAAGAATCTAACAAGGGATTAAGCATGTGAACCTGGGCTAAGGAATTCACCTTTAAGTAGGAGCAAGTAGTATAGCCTGAGTGGAGCCTGCCCTGTGTCTTATGTAATCTCCCATCCTGTCCCGTGCAACCCTCCCCCCACCCACGGAGCCTATAAATGGCTGGTCATGAGACTACAGATCTTGGCATAAGTGTCTAGATGCCTGTGGAGCTGGGTGTTCTGCTTTGGAAATGGATCACCCTGCAGAATTTGAAAATGAGTGCTAGATCCTTAACTCCTTCCAAATGGATCCCTCTGACCTTTCCACAGCCTCCGCCTTCTCTCTCTGTCACAAGCCAAAGTCTGGTTCAGCAAAGAAGATCCCCAGCATAGGGCTTGTTCAGTCTTGCCTACCCCAAACTAACTTTAAACACCGGCTTTAAGGATTTATAGAAATCCTTTAAAGCTGGTAAAAGCTATAATACTAAATATTTACACAGGTTTTGGGGAAACAATTCTATTTTGGGATACCTGATCTTCGAATATTGAATATATTTGAATATAAAGTAACTTGAGAGCAAAATGGCCATGCAATGTATACAAATGGCCTGATGGAAGTTGAAAGGAACCAGGTGTGTGTGTATGGGGGGGCATTTGCACACTTGGAGGTGGGTAGACTTCAGTAACGGAACCTGGAGTTAGGCTGGCAGCCAGCAAGGCCCAGGGATCCTCCCGTCTCCCCATCCCTCCAGCACTTGGGTTACAGGCATATACCTTGCCAGTTCTTTCTGCTTACAGAGCACACACTCATCCACTGAAGATCCCTCCCCAGTCTCACCAGAGATCTTGATGAACCCACAGCTAAAGGAAGTGGTTCACTATATCACATCTATTTGTTTTTTTCTTTTTACCGGAAAAAAGTCACTAGATGATGGGCAGTGCCTACTGGGTCTCTTTTTAGTGGGCATTGAAGGGAACGGCCATGGCCAGACTATAGAAAGATCTCGGACTTGGGTGCCATCTGTAAACTTCGGAGTGGCAAAAATTAGCATCTCTCTCTCTCTCTCTCTCTCTCTCTCTCTCTCTCTCTCTCTCTCTCTCTCTGTGTGTGTGTGTGTGTGTGTGTGTGTGTGTGTGTGTGTGTGCATGCGCATAATCACTCTCCATCTTTAAAAAAAATACAAAGATTACTTATTTTTTATTTTATATGTATTGGTGTTTCTGCCTGCATGCACCATGTTCATGCAGTTCCCACAGGGGCCAGAAGAGGGCAGCATTTGTGCTGAACTGTCAGCATGTCAGAGGCTAATGTCCTTTTCTGTGACCATTTCTTAAGATTCTGCAAGAGCTTGAACTCTAGGAATGCCATTATTAACAGTAGTCCATCAATAGTGGCAAAACCTATACACAGTAATTTCATGTAGGTAATCATGCATATATACATATATATATATATACATACATATATATATATATACATACATATATATATACATACACACACAAACACACACACACATACACACCCACCCCTCTACATGTTTAGGAACCAAACCAGTTCCCCCTGTTCTGATTCTTCTACCCATATGAAACCACCCTGATTTACCTACACATATTGTAGCTACTGGGTATTGAACCTAAGGCCTTACATGGTAAGCAAGTACTACCACTGAACTATATCCCTTACACTTTTTTTTTTATTTTACTTAAAAACAAAACTTTATTTTATCCCTGGCTGGAACTCACTATATAGCTGAGGCTGTTCCTTAACTCGGAGGTGGAGCGTGAGCGCATGCGTTAGGACCTGAAAAATGGTGAACTATGCTGGGCAGGGCGAAGCCAGAGGAAACTCGGGTGGAGGTCTGTAGCGGTCCTGATGCAAGCTTGCCCGTCTGACCTGGGTATAGGAGCGAAAGACTAACAGAACCATCTAGTAGCTGGTTCCCTCCGAAGTTTCCTTCAGGATAGCTGGCTCTCTCGCTTCTCCACACATAGTTTTATCCGGTAAAGGGAATGATTTGAGGTCTTGGGGTCAAACGATTTCAATCTATTCTCAGACTTTAAATGGGTAAGAAGCCCGGCTCACTGGTGTGGAGCTGGGCGTGGACTGTGACAGCCTAGTGGGTCACTTTTGGTACACGGATTCTGGTTGTGTTAAAGGGAACTAATCCAGATCTCAGGGAAAGGCTGAGATATCAGAGAGGAAACCCCACAGTCAGATCTCACCCAGCTGTCTTCCAGCTTCCTCAGCCTCGCTCCTGTGGCTTCTTCTGCCTGCTCTGTCTTTCTATG
Source organism: Phyllotis vaccarum (assembly GCA_033318265.1). Taxonomy (NCBI): domain Eukaryota; kingdom Metazoa; phylum Chordata; class Mammalia; order Rodentia; family Cricetidae; genus Phyllotis; species Phyllotis vaccarum. The sequence continues at coordinate 87,902,475 of JARWLC010000011.1, forward strand.
CTTGCCTTAAATACCCTCTTCACCCAGTTGTTTCACATTCAGGTTATGATTAAAGGCATGGGCTGCTACTATTTGGTAGTTAGCCTTGAACTCACGGAAATACAGAAAGAGCTCCTCTGTCTCTGGGGCTATGGGATTAAAGGCCTCGAACCACTGCCTGCCTGGGAGCCTGGAACTCCCTCTGTAAACCAAGCTGGCCCCAAACTCAGATCTGCTGGGATTAAAGGCGTAGGTCGCCAGTCCTGGTCGATCTTTCTATCTTTTAGACAGAATCTATGTTTTGTGTTTGTTTTTAAGAAATGAACTTTGCTCAAGGTCACTGCATGAGATGGAGGCCAGAGATTGACTTAGGTGTCTTTTAGTATACTCTCCACCTTAACTTTTGAGGCAGGGTCTCTTATTGACCTGGCCAGCAAGCCCCATGGATCCCCTTGTCTCTAGTACACATGTTGCCCTGCCCAACTTTTTCCATAGTGTAAGGATCCAGATGCCATCCTTCCTTATGCTTGCGTGGAATCACTTTACCAGCGCAGCCATCCTCTTGCCTCACTTGGTGACTATTATTGTAAGTCTACCTTGCCATCTGGGCTTGTCCTTGTGGCTCCCTCTCACCTCCCTCTTCCAGCCTCAGTTTACCCAGTTATTTCCTGGACACGATGCCAGTCCTCTTGGTCTTCTGGTTGCTTTAAGATTGAGGATTTTTTTTTTTTTTAATGTTTTTAATTCCTAAAAGTGCCACCACACTTCATTCAGGTGCACTGTCAATAGGCAACGTGCTTACAGCTACCTCACAGTGTGGCTGCCTCAGCTCTAGAATCTGGACCAATTCTGGGGAGGTGTCAAGGGTCCTGGAATGTCTTTTTCTTTCCGTTTTCACAGCCAATTGTGTGCTCCTTCAGGGCAGCAACCCACAGACTGCCATCCTGCTGTCTTGAAGTTATCTTGCTCAATCTTTTAACAAGGGCACCTCATGAAACTCATGTGTGTACACCTGCCTTTGAAGCAGCCCTTTCCTCCAGCAGTCCATTTAACATTGGTTTCCTGATCCATATGCATTTGCTTCAAGGGGTGTCTTGACTTGGAATTCATGAGTTGGGGTAGATGATTGGGAAAAAAAATATTTCGATTTGGAAGTTTAGGATTTATTATGAATGACATCACAAACTTTGTTGCTATATTTCCTCTTTTCGAAAATAATTTAGTAATGGTATTTTCTTTTTTTTTTATTTTAGTGGCGAAACAAGATTTAATAAGGAGAAAATCATTCAAGGTTAGTCTAATAAGATGGTTGCCTACATAGCTTTGCTTTAGTGTTAATGTGATGTTTGGGCTAATTAAGCTTTGGGGAGCACTGTAGGAGGGTTAAATTGGACTGGGACTAGAGGATGAGGATACCATGGTAACCACAGACTTGGACCAAAACAATAGGTCATCAGGAACTACAGAAGTCTCTGAAGTGGACATGATGTACAGGGGGTTCTCCAGTAGTCTCTGCAGACCCTCAGAGGGGCCCAGTCACTGATTGAAAAGTCCTGTTGGGTTCTTAACGCCTTGAAATACCACAGTTGAGATTTAATATGTTTAAAACCAGGTGACACGTGCCAGTAATCCCAGCAGGTAGGTCCCTGAAGCTGGAAGATCTCTGAGTTTGAGGCCATAGGTAGTTCAAGACTGGTTTGGGCTATAAAAAACAATTTCATATTAGGAAATGACACTTACAGGCTAGTATTAACACTTTTCTAAACAGTTAACTGATTTCTGCACTAACAGTGAAATTCACTATGTTCTGGGATGGTCCTTGTCCTCTAATTACATGCCTGGCCCTTGAAACATCTTGAGGAACAGGCAGGTGCTGTTTCTGTGCCAGGGTTTTAGTTTTGGGGGTGAGAACTTCTGGGCTATGCAAAAGTTTTCCTTCTCGGTGCATCTGGCTCCCTTTCTGGAGATAAAGTAACTAAGTTGTGTGCCTAAACACACCTTTGCTTCCAAGTGCAGTGTGCTCAGCTGAGTTATCCTTGGGCCTGGGTCCCTCACCGCCCTGGCTGCTTTACTCTGCTTGCCAAAGCTGACTCTCTGGAATGTGAATAACCATGACTGTATTCACATCCCCTTTTAGATTGTCCCCTCCTAACTTTGACTTCATAAATGGGATGCTCAATGTCTTGTCTTCCCAACAAAGCCCTACACAGTCCTTATCAGGGTGGTGAGGTAGCTTAGGGGTTGAGAATGTGTGTTGCTTTTACAGAGAGCTCCAGTTTGATGCTCGCCACCCATACCGCCTTTAACTCCAGCTCCAGGAGATATGGCACCCTCTTCTGGCCTCTACTGGCACTGCAATCACATGCATACACCCCACACAGATCCACATAATTTAAAAAAAGGAATAAAAATAAATCTTTACACACAGGCTTTCTCTGGCAACAGTCTGTACGTTTATCCTGTTTACTGGCATGTTTAGTCTTTTTATTCCCCCCTTTCCTGTGCTCCCCCCTTTCCTGTCTGACTTCCCTGCTTAACCTTCTCTTCTTGACTGCATTTATTTGTCCCTGACCACCTCCTGCCCTTGAGTTGTATATCTTCCCATTTAGACCTTTGAATCTTTTGTGCTTGTGACCTCTTGTGTTCAGCCTAGGCTGCTGTGACAGGTTACCATAGACTAGGTGACTCAAAAAAACTCATTATTATTATTATTATTATTAATTTTAATGCACACCTCTGAAGGTCACAAGTCCAGTCTAAGATCAGGGTGCCTCTGCCAGTTTGTTGCCAATGTAGCACAAACGAGTCATCTGGGAAGAGACCCTCAGTCAAGATGGCCTGTGACCTGTGAGCATGTCTGTGGGGCATTTCTTTTTTGATTGTGGAAAGGCCCAGCGCACTACGGCTGGTGCCACCACAGGGCAGGTGGGCCTGCGTCGTGTAAGAAAGCAGGCCAAGCAAGCGTAGCACTCTTTTTATAGCCTCCGCTCCAGTTCCTGGCTCTAGGTTTCTGTGTTGAGTTATAGCCCTGGCGTTCCTCAGTGATAGACTGTAATCTGGGGGCTGCCAGCTGAAATACCCCCCCCCCAAGTTGGTTTTGCTCAGTGTTTTTAATCAAAGCAGTAGAAACCTCACCAACAGTGTCTCAGTCTTACCTAGAGCAACCTAATGCATGGATTCTGTTTGGTATTATCATGAAAACCTGGAGCCAGATGTTGGGGAAAAGAGAGATTGGGAACAAACCACACCCAACTCCTCAGGCGAACAGAGTAAGGCCTGTCTTCACGTCCTACTCCTCAGACTGGTTGCTGAGACAGTGGCTGAATTTCTGCCTTCTCCTGCCTTATATTTCTTTCCCCACTCAGGTATCTCACTTGTTCAAATCTCTTAGAGCTAGGATTAAAGGTGTGAGGTACCATTGCCTAGCTTTGTTAGGCCTTGAACTCAGAGATCCAGAGGGGCTCCTGAGTGGTGAGATTAAAGGTGTGGGTCACCACTCCCTGACCTTCCTGGCTTGGCTGTGGGTGATTCTATCTTCTGATATGCCAGACTACTTTTTAATAGTACACAATATATCACCACATACAGCAGTCTACCTCCCACCTTCGAAGACTCATCCTCTAGATGCGTTGTCTAGTGGATAGAGAGTACAAACTTGTCTCTTGTGGTCACTGGGACCATATCACGGGGCCCACCCTAACAACCTGGCGCCATCACTTTGGGGGTTAGGGTTTCCGGAAGAGAGGGCATTGGGTTCTCTGCAACTGTAGTTACAGATGGCTGCCTGAAAGATCAGTGGGTGCTCTTAAGTACTTGGCCTTCTTTGCAGCCCCTACCATCAATTCCTTACGTTCTTTTTGTCAGAGCATTGAGCTAAGTGACCAGCATATCACCTCTCATGCTAGCAAGCTGTCCCCATTGATTCTGGTGACCTTCATTTTCCTCAGTGTATCTAGAAGGATTTTTTTTAAAAAAAAGGGATTTATTTGTTTTCATTTATATGTATACACAAGTGTTTTGCCTGCATGTTTGTATGTGCCCCAGAATGCCAGAAGAAGGGGTAAGGACCTGTAAAGTAGAATGGTCCTGGTCACCAGCCATTGTTTCCTAACCACCACCAAGTAATCTCTCCAGCCCAGGAGTTTCCCTTTTTAATTGATCCTACTTTGTGTACACTGTGTATTCTTCCTCTCTAGATTTGCGCCTCTCCTTTGTCTCAGACAGCAATCTGTTCCTGTCTCTTTAGGCTTACCCCCACTTTCTCTAATCATCCCCTGGAACTCCAATTAGATGGATGCTGTAGACCAATGCTGTGTCCCTCCGAATCTGTGTTGGAATTCTGACCCCCCAGTGTCTTTGGGAGGTGATTAGGCCACAGTGGACATCTCTCACCAAGGACAGGTGTCACCCTCCTCTAGTGACACCCCAGAGTTCTTCTGTTCTCCTTCTGCAATTTGGACTTTCCCCACTGTGTGCCGTGATAAAGGACCTCCCCAGGAAGAACCCCAGCATGCAGCATCTTGAAGTCGGCCTCCAGAGCAGTGAGAAATTGCATCTTTGGTTTATAAGCCGCCTTTTCTGAGGCATGCTGGGAATTCTCTTTTCCTTTATGTCCACAACGCATCTAACATTTATGGAATGTTCCAGCTCCTTCATTGCCTGTGTTGCCTTCTAGATCATGTCTTCAACTCTGTCTGAGGCCTCACACATCCCCTCCTGCCAGACTGCTGCCCACAGAGGGATTTTCCTCATCAGCCCTTCACTTTAAAAAAACAAAACAAAAAACCAAAACTGTCACATTATTTTTGGCAGGTTTTGTTTATCAATTATTTTGAATCTATTGCTGATTTTAATATCTGAGTCTTAGTGGCTCTAAACCCCTCAGCTGGTGTTCCTCCTGGCGTGTGTGAGTGTGCATATGTTGAATCTTTGTGTTGACCTGCTGATTGCTTTAAATGAATGAGAGATATCCATTATTGAGAGTGATTTTTTTTTTTTTTTTTTTTTTTTTGTCCTGAAGAAAAATTTGTGTTTGATTTTCCTCCTGACCTGAGACTCTATGGTTTCCTAGCCCTCTGTTCCACACAGCATCTCCCTTCTGCCTTTGAGCATGTGCTGGTAACATAATGCCTCCATCTTCTCAGAGGTGGCCAGCTCAGAGACTTGTTTCACATCCTGGAAGCCAGCAAAGAACAACACATCACTTCAGTTAGTTCCATCCTTGTACGACGGTTCTTTACCATCTGCTTTGCTTCCCCCCTGGCTTCAGAGTATTTTAATTTAAAGATTTTTAAAATTTTATATAACGATCTACTTATTTATTATTTATCTATTAAATTAAGTTAATTAATCAATTTTGAAACCTTACTACTCTAGTCCAGGCTGGCCTGCAACTTACCATGTGGGCCAGGAAGGCCTCTAATTTATTGCAACCCTCCTGCCTCAACCTCACAAGGGCTGAGGCTGTAGGTGTGAGGCACCAAGTCTGGTTTATACTGTTTTCCCCCCAAGGGTGAGACCAAAAAGAGGAGGGAAGAAAGAGAAGTCTTACTGATGCTGACTCTAGACAGTGGAAAGGGATACGGCCACCTGTCTGCACCCTGAGCAGTACATCTGCTGGAGAAACGGGCAGACATCAGGAAGGGTCCCGGAGGGCTCAGTAGATGGAATTTCCATGGGACCAGAAGCCTTGGGAAGTTTCTGAGTAGGGAGTCTGTGTCTGTGGCTCCATGTCATGGCGTCTAGAATCAGCTTTCTAAGAAGTCAGGTGCCCACAGTCATCACTGTAGTTTCTGACCCTCTCCTGTGATGTCACTTAGATACGTTATTTTCTGTCCCCACCACAGGACAAGGAGTAGACGAGCCTCTCTCCGAGACTGGGTTTAGGCAAGCAGCTGCCGCTGGTCGGTTTCTGAACAACGTGCAGTTTACACACGCTTTCTCCAGTGATCTCACAAGGACTAAGCAGGTGAGTTCAGGCCAAGTGTCTAGACTCATAGGTCAGGAACTCAAGAATAGTGAGCTCGAAAAGCCCACTCCCAAAGCCTGGTGAGAGGCTCCGTGGATAAAGGTGCCTGCTACCAAGCCTGACTCAAGTTCAAACCCTGGGACCCGCATGATAGAAGGAGCAAATTGACCCAAGGTTGTCCTCCAGCCTCCACGTGCACGCCGTCATGCACACACAACATGAATGAAAACTAAAACCACAAGGCATGTGGGGGGAGAGGGGAGGTCTTAAGTGTTTTCATCAAGAACAGCTAGACATAAAGAAGAAAATGCACAAAAATACGCAAAATAACACGGCACAGCCAGCCTCAGAAGTTAGCAGATACAGACTTTATTATTTCTATGTTATGTTTATTTTTATGAAGCAGCGTATTGCTGACTAGCCCAGGCTGGCATTGAACTTGCCTTTCCCCTGCCTCAGCTTCCTAAGTGCTCAGGTATCAAGTCCATGTTAGCACATCCATCATTAGACGTAGAACCTTCTGCCTTGGTGAAAGATGAGCCAGAGACTAAGCAGAGAACTGGAAACAGGAATCAGGTGCACACTGGGAACTGACAAGAGATGGAGGCTTAAAGGGATCAGCAGCCATCTAGAGACAGCTTCATGGAAAGTTAGGAGTAGGTTCATTGAATAAAGTGCATACCAGATAAAAGATGGGTCCGTGCTGCAGCCACTAGTGATCCCTGAAACCGGGAGGTGGGGAGCTACCTGGAGCAGCTGGCTAACTAGGTAAATCAGAACTGGTGAACTGGGGTCAGCAGGAGACTGTCTCAATAAGTAAAGTGGAGAGTGATCCAGGAGCACACCCCAGGACAGCTCAGGGCCTCCAGGAGCGCACCTGCACAAATGTGCATACATGCATGCATACCACACATAAACACAAAGAGCTGCAATGAAGGTTAGCTTATCTTTTCTGTAAAGATCCAGGTAATAAGTATTCTAGGCTTGACAGTCTCTGTGGCGTCTGTGACAGTTCATTTCTGTTCATATTGATAGGGCATGAAGGCAATTTCACAGAGTATATCATTAAGTGGTCATGTGGTGGGGTTCTAATAAATCTTTATTTATAAAAGCAGGAGATAGTCTGAATCGGACCCATGGACTAGTTTACATAGCAGTAAATACCAGAGTCAGGCAAACAAAGAAACCGTAAACCCTGGGTATCATGTGTGCTGGCAGGTGCTCTGCCAATGAGTTGCAGCCCCAGCCAGAGAAACCATTTTTGCACAGGAAAACTATAGCTAATAATTTATAAAAACGAAATGACATGCTTTTGGAATTTCATGGTGACCTATTCTTATTTTTTAAAAAGAGAAGAATGAAAGAAACATTTGCCTTTTGGTTTTCAGACCATACATGGCATTTTGGAGAAAAGCAGATTTTGCAAAGACATGGCGGTGAAGTATGACTCCAGACTTCGAGAAAGGGTAACTTGTTTAACCGTCTCCTTCAGATTTCACTGGGCTGTACCTTAGCTAACTCACAGATGCTGTTGTCTTGGGAATTTGTAGCAAATGGGATTTCTTGGTCCCGGGCGGCCAGAGGCCCAGACCCACAGGCCTGTGCGCCAGACCCATTAGCCACCCGCCTCTGCTGCCAGGCCCCCAGAAATGACTCAGACGCTTATATTAACTTCATGCTGTTTGGCCTATGGCTCAGGCACATTGCTAGCTTGCTCTTACATCTTAAATCAACCCATTTCTATTAATCTGTCTGCCACGTCGCCCGTGGGTCACCTGTGTTCCTTACATGTTGCTCCTTGGGTGGCTTGCTCGATCTGCCTCTGACTCCACCCCTGCTTCTCCTACCTATGCCCTGATTTCTCCTCCTACTTCTTCTATGGTGCCTGTCATGGCCCAAAACAGCTCCTTTATTTAAAGATTGATATTCACAGTATACAGAAAGGCATTCCCACATCAGGAATTTATTTTTCATTAATCTGTTTTTGTGTATGGGTGTTTTGCCTGAGTATATGTCTGGGTACCATGCCTGGTTTTCACTGAAGCCAGAAAAAGATGTTGGGTCTCCTGGGACGAGTTACAGACAGCTGTGAGCTGCCATGTGGGTGCTGGGAATTGAACCTGGGTCTTCTGGAAGAGCAGCTGGTGCTCTTTACCTCTGAGCCACCTTTTTAGCTCTTTAATGGGAATTTAGAACCAACTAATGTATGTTAAGGATCTGTGTAGCTAGGTATGGTAACACACATCTGTAATCCCATCACTTGGGAAGTGGAGGCAGGAGGATTATGGGCTACACAGGTCCTATCTCAAAATAAAAGATATAACAGCTTTATATATATATAAAAGAGGTGACAGCTCAGTGGTAGAGTATTTGTCTAGAATGTTTGAGGCCCTGGGAGAAGGATGGAGGAGGGCAGTAGGGGTGAGATAATGGATTCTCCTCAACTGTCATGTCATGCTACATATCCACAGAGCACCTTCTTTAACTATGTGAGGTAAGTGTCTTGAGTTACTGGTTACTCTGTGGAGGCAAAGTGTTCTCTGACCCTCTCCTATGCTCACTGAGCGTGCGTAGGTTTTCTTTCTCCCAGCTTGTATACCAGACAGGAGTCTTCTTAATGCTGAGATTTAAATTTAGGACAAGACACATGAAGATTTTTCAATCTGAGATCCAAGGTCTCATGGAGCATTGGTATTTTTTATGCCTTACAATACCTACTCCAAGCTCAGTAACATCCCTCTCAGCTCTAGGTCCTTCTGATCCTGAGTAGAAACAGAACCAAATGGTGAATGCATTCTAAAAGACCTACCTCTCAGCTTGTGAGCATTCTCTGTGGTTCAAGCTACAGAGCAATTGTGGTTCAAGCTACAGATCAAGTTCTGGCAGGAGGAAATTCTGCTCTGTGCCTAAGAACTGGTGCTGAAAACAGGCATGATGCTGATGGGTAGGCAGGCCCCTGTTTGCCCTGCACACATTTCTCTCCATCCTCAGAATTGGGAAAACCCCTTCTTTGTCTGGTAAAGTATCATTATCCTCTTGGGTTAGCCTTGGCAAGTTCTTCCTCACAGCCACCCAATGTGGACAGAGCACCCAACGTGAGAATTTTACTGTGTCCTAAGGTATGGGCCTCCGCTGAGTACATTCCCACGAACAGTTCAGAGGAGATGGGATAATAACCAAGTGAGGACACTGAGCTTCTTCTGCTTAGGCTTAGATTTCCCTGTGCCTTTACTGTTAAATCTAAGCACATCTTTATCTGGACTATTTCAGAAGTATGGGGTCATAGAAGGCAAGCCGCTAAGCGAGATGCGGGCCATGGCCAAAGCTGAGGGGGAAGAGTGTCCCATGTTCACTCCCCCCGGAGGAGAGACACTAGAGCAGGTACGTACCCCACATTTAGGTTGCCACGTCGCCCACACATCGGTGAACTTGCCAGTGACCCAGTCACTGAGTTCTGACTGGTTTTACACCCTAGCTGCTTGTGGCTGACAGCCAAGTGGTTTGCAAGCTTTGAAGACACTGCCCCCCTCCCTTTTCCAAGTTACCCCGTGTGTCTCAGCCACTGTGAAGCAGCAGTCATCACTGGTGATGGGAGCGCTCACCCGTGATACTGAGAACTTAACATGAGGTGGTGGTATGGGCAGTGTTGGCACAGCGGGGGCAGCCAGCGACTCAGGCTCTCCCTCTGGACCCCAGAGTTCTGATCTCCATGTTGTGTGGCATGCGCTTTGCCCACTGCGGGGGTTTCCCCAGCCCTCCTCTTCCCTTTTTCTTAATGTCTTCATCAACTAGTGGGTTTTTTTTTTTTTGAAGTCCATAAGAACCTTAGGGTTTCGGTGGTCAGTTGTAGTTCAGGCTTAGACTTTAAGGACACCATTAACTTCACTTTTTTTCTCCTTTACTTCTTTCCTTGCAGGTGAAAATGCGTGGAAAGGATTTCTTTGATTTTATTTGTCAGCTAATCCTGAAAGAGACCGGCCAGAGAGAGAGCGTCTCCCCCGGAGCTCTAGGCAGCCGCCTGGAGAGCTGCTTGGCAGAGGTGTTCCCTGTAGGAAAACGTGGCTCTTCAGCATTGCATTCTGATGGTGGCATCCCTGGTTTAGCAGCCAGCATCTTAGTTGTGAGCCATGGAGCTTACATGAGAAGCCTCTTTGGTTACTTTCTGAGTGACCTCAAATGCTCATTACCAGCAACACTGGGCAAATTGGAACTGTCGTCAGTCACTCCCAATACGGGGATCAGTGTCTTTATCGTAAACTGTGAAGAAGGAAAAGAACCAGCGATTCAGTGTGTTTGTATGAACTTCCAGGAGCATCTAAATGGAGCGACCGAAAAACACTGAGTTTAAAGTGCACTCTGAAGCCTCTGAAGGGAGTGCCTTGGCCTGTTTCATCTGTGTCCTCTGCTGCTCTTTTAGAAGCAGTTAAGAGTCCATGGGACAAAGCCCCCACAGGGGTCCTGGCTGTATCTAGTGATAGCAGGAATGCACCAGAATCAACAACTTGCTTCTTCTGAGTACACCCACCATTGTCTACAGTCATTTTGCCACTCTGTCCCAGTATGTTACTTATTAACATATAAGGACATTAAGCATTGCACATTAGGGGCCTTCTTTCCACAGACTTCATTTCACTGGCTTTTTTGATGTCTTGATACTGGTATTGGCTTCTGAAGATAATTGTTTATGTTTTCACTTGCTTAAGTGCTTGCAGGAAAGAATAGTTTGTATAATTTGCTGCGTATTTGCAGTGATTGTGTCCAGAGTCCCTTAAACTAAATTTACTGTCATCAGTATGTGTAACATAAATGACAAGACACTAAAGCGTTTTTCATAGAAATCAGCTCTTGGGTTTGTTTTTGTTTTTGTTTTCCCTAAAGGTCTCAAAATACAGATGAGGGACTAAGAGAGATGGATCAGATCAGCGGTTAAGGGTACTTCCTGTTCTCCCAGAGGACCCCAGTTCAGATCTCATTACCCATGTTAGGCAGCACCAGGGAGCCAGTGCCCCCTTCTGGCCTTTTTGGGCACCAGCATGTGTGCTGGTGTAATCCTGGCACTTGGGAGGCTAAGAAAGACCATTAGCAAGAGTTCAAAGTCAGCTTGTGCTGCACAGTGAGAACCAGGCCAGCTATGGGCACATAGCAAGACCTGATCTCAAAACAACAACTCCCCTATACATGCACACACCACCACAACACACACACAGACAAAGAATCCCACACTTGATTAGGACACACGAGGGAGCCTCTGGGCAGAAGGCAAAAGCAGCTTTCCAGGTAAACCAGGAAAAAAAAATAGCTTAGATTATTCCTTGCTTTGTATCCACTCTCCAGACTTCATTTAGGAATGATCTAAAGAAAGCAAACCCAGACAAACTAGCATCCGGATGAGGTTCTGGAAAATGGAGTCCAGAAGGAGCAGATGAAGTGGCCTCTTTCCCTCTAGATGGCGCTGTAGGAAAGGGATTTTGATTGCTCCTCAGGAGTCCTTATCTGAGAAAATGATTACTGAAAATGCAAGTGGACAGTATCGGGGACAGGAAGTAGGTAGGGAGAATGTAATTGTACCCCTGGACCCTGCCCTAGGGTACAATTACTAGAAGCAGCTAGTAAGATAGATGGTTGTTGAATAGTAGGTATCAAAGATAAGATGCCTAGGAAAATCAAAGTTCACCTGCAAAGGATTGCACAGGTTAAGGCTTGCCATGACCTCACAGTTAAGAACCAGCTTCTCCCCGACCGGACGCTGTGGAGCTGGTGTCAACACGTTGGATACTGGTGACCAAAAACTGAGGGTTAAGAGACTCAAAGCATGTGTACCCTGTGTGTAGAGGGCACTCTTAACAGTCCTGAGTGTGACCCTGCTCAGGAAACTCAAGGAACAATTAAGGAGGCTGCAGTTGCCCTATCAGTGACAAGGAGCTTCAGCTCAAATATCATGTTAGCATTTAGGACAAGAATTGCCACAGGAAACTTCAGTCAAGCCCAAGGCCGTGGGTGTTCTTCCCACCCCTGGAGAGGTTTGTTTTTTGGCTGCAAGCCTCCTGTGTCAGGTGTGTGGTCCAGAGAACAGTTCTAATGCCAATGTAGTGGGATTTTGACACATGTCCGACCTGAGTCTCATGCTCCCCCCTTGATGGTTATTTCTCTTACCGGGCTATATTTTCCCATCCCTAAGTCTAAAAGATAACATGTTACATCTCCGACATGCTAAAATGAATAAGAATTATAAAAACAGACAGAAAAATGCATAATGACAAGTTATTTTGATCTGAAGTCAGGTGAGAAGAAACAGAACCTTTGCCTTCTCAGTATTAGAAAACGAAAATTTTCAAAAGTCATCCTTTTTACCCACAAGCTACCAGAGATGAATTAGCACACATCTTAGTACTTGCTGAGCTTTGTCCTAACCATCTCGAGTGCCTCGAGTCAGGCTTGGGCATACAGATTTGATATCAATATCTTTTCCAGGCTTATGAAAAAATCAGGCAAAAGGTAGGAAGCTCACCTACACACCCTCCCTCCAGCTGAGTACCAAAGTCTTGCCTTAGTGCCAATGTTGAGTTACCAGGTTGATGGCTGCGTGTATCTCATGACCCCTGAGGTCAGCATTTCCTTTGACATTTCCATTGCCAATAAGGTTCAGTATTTACACCATTCTTAGGTGTGCCAGCATTACCCATAACTCTTGCCGGTGTTGGACCTGGTTTACTGAGCACAAGAGGAAAGTGTTTATAAGAACCTGAGGGAGATGTCAAATCTTAGTGGGCTCTGAGGTCCCTCCTCAGCACTGGGGGAAAATACAAGAGGAGCAAGAAACCCTGTCCTTTAAAAAAGAGAGATCCAATGTTGATGAGCAGAGACCCCTTACTCCAGTGCAGCCCAGGCACCGGTCACCACAAGTTCTCTGGTTCTTTCCACCTTACCTGGTGTGTATGGCATAGCAGTATTGCTCCGACACCTTCAAATGTACATAAACACCCAGCTGTCTGTAGTCTTCATTTTACCCATATTGCTGGGGACACTATTTATTTGGAAATGTGTGGATGTATTTAATTGTCACCGCTATTCTGTTGAATAAATGAAGCACCTTTTGTTTATCATGGGTGTTTAGGTCTGTTTAATATTCTGTAAGTGCATTATCACAGGGAAGTCTTGGGAGGCGAGGAGAGACAGTCTCACTATGTATGTCAGGTTGGTCTCAAACTCATGATGCTTTTTGTCTCACCTTCCCCAATGCTGGAATTACAAGTGTGCACCTCACCATTGTTCTTGTGCAGGGTCTTGCAGTTCTAGAGCCTGTCTGACCCAGATGGGACCCTGGATCCATGCTACTCACCACCCCCACTGTCAGTGCCTAGTGCACTTGATTTATGCCACATACTTTATATTTATTTGTTTTTGTTTTGAGACAGGGTTTCCCTGTGTAATAGTCCTGGCGGTCCTGGAACTTGCTTTGTAGACCAGGCTGGCCTTGAACTAACTGAGATCTACTTGCCTCTGCCTCCTGAATGCTGGGATGAAAGATGTGCACCACTCTGATTTAATTTATACCTTTATGCCGGCACTTGATATGCTGTCTCCTTGAACTTTAGCGATCTGACAAGTGAAAACCAGGATTGCATGCTAATAAGCTCCTCCAACTGCTGAGACGCCCACACTCATATTTTTTTCTCACACATACTTGGACAGCCCCCTTCCCTAGTGATCCTCCACTGTATATTCTTTGCTTTATTTTTTCCACTACCCCAGTGAGTTACAGGAGTAATTTGGCTCTCCTGTTATATACATATAAATCTTCTAGTTCATTGTGCACTTTTTTCTTGAAATTTTGTTATGTGTTTTGCCTGCATGTATGTATGTGTACCACATGCATGTCTGGTGCCCACAGAGGTTGGAAGATGTCCCCTGGAACAAGAGTTAAGGACAATTGTGAATCACCATGTGAGCCAAACCTGGGTCCTCTATGAGAGCAGTGCATGCTCTGTCTTTGTCCTCCTTTGTTGGTTCAAAGATTTATTTTTGTGTATGAGTGTTTGGCTGCACCCATGTATGTACACTGTGTGTTAGTCCTAGTTCTCACAGAGGCCAGAAGGGGGCTCCAGATCCCCCGGAACTGGAGTTAAGGATGGTTGTTGTCATCATATAGGTGCTGGGAACAAAACCCAGTACAGAAAGAACAAGTACACCCTTAGCTGCCGAGCCATTTCTCCACCCACCATGCATTTTTAAAAAGAAGTGTAATTTTCAAGTTAATCTGTTGCAATGGTGTGGTTTCTTGGTCCCAAGCGGCTAGAGTTCCGAGACTCACTGACCTGCCGCGCCAGACTGCTTAGTCACCCGCCTCCCGATGTCTAGGCCCCCAGAAATGACTCATATTAACTTTATGCTGTTTGGCCCATGGCTCAGGCACATTGCTAGCTAGCTCTTACATCTTAAATCAACCCATTTCTATTAATCTGTCTGCCACGTGGCCCGTGGCTCACCTGTGTTTCTTACATGTTTCTTCTTTGGCGGCTTCAGCTCGGTCTGCCTCTGACTCCGCCCTGCTTCTCCTACCTGTGCTTTGATTTCTCCTCCTACTTCTTCTATGGTACCTGTCATGGCCCAAAACAGCTCCTTTATTTAAAGATTGAGATTCACAGCATATATAAACGCATTCCCACATCACTTCCCCCTTTCTGTCTAATCAAAAAGGAAGGTTTCAATTTTAACATAGCAAAATTACATATAACAAAATAGCTATCAAGCAAGAATTACATTTACAATATCTAGTCTATTTGTATTTAGCAAAATTAAAGAAAATACTCTATCATCTATCTTATCTTTGTTAATCTAAAGTTTCATATCTAATATACCTTTTAAATGACTAAGAAAAACTGTACCTATAACTATCTAATCTTCAACTACATCAAAGACCACAGAAGGATATATTTACCCAAGTAAACCAGAAGTGCAAGCAACTTCTAAAATCTAGAAAGGACAGAGATGACACTTATCTGCCTGGACAGTCACCCAAAGTTCTTTTATAAAGTTGGGGCATCCATCTTCAGCCTACAGGCCCAGAGTCTCTTTTCATTTCAGTGAAGCAGGAAATCTGCTCTGCCCATTCTGGCACAGTTCATCAGTTGCTTCTACTCGAGTCCTGAAGAATGTCTGACAGTTTTCTCTGCAAAGCAGGAACCTGAATGACCATCTAGGCTTGTTCTGCCAAAGTTCAGAGGTCATCTTCCTATGTAACATGCATGTCCAGTTTAAACAGCATACTTTCAAGCAGTCAATATAAGAACAGGTCCTTGTCCAGTGGCTAACCATTGCCACAAAGAGAGTAGACTCCATATGGAGTTTCTTCGATGCCCATTTTTCTGTAGAAGTAAATTAGTGCTGCCAGGAGCAGACCTGTCTCACTGTCCAGAAAAGTCTAAGCTCTTAAAACATTTTAAATGTCGTATTCTGTAGGTCTTAGAAGTATTTGAAGATTACCTACCTAATTGAAATATATCTTTGTATACTTAAAAATCCTAACTAGCCTAACTATAAGTTTGATTATCAAAGGTGACTATTAACCTTCATTTCTTAATTATACACTACAATTTTAAATCAGTTACATGAGCATCATACCTTAAACAAGAATAGAAAAACACATACAGCATAACAAAATGGACCTTAAATTTTATCAATAAACCAAAATCTATACCAATGTAAAGCATTTTGAGATTAACAGCTGATTTCCTGATCTAAGTAAATTCAATAATCTATTTTTTTAAAAAATAATTTATATATCATATCCCCTTTTTCTTCTTAGAAAGAGATTAACTATGACCATTAACCATTTATAATGAAAACAAACATTTAGAAACAATATTTGGGGGATTTGGGCGTAGTTATCCATTACTACTTCCTGCTGATTAAGGGGCGTTGAAAATCTCACGGATTGTTGAGACTGGATCATAATCTGCAGCCATGAAGCTGATCTGGCCATCTCTTCCCATCACAGGTTTTCTTCAGGGGGTCTTGGTTGATGAAACTATATTTGCCTGGAAGCAATCCACAGGTTCTCATCTTCTGTGGAAACAAAAGCAGAACTCTTTGAACTCTTCCGAAGCAATAAATCCTTAGACACAAATTTTGAAATCAAAATACCTTTAAAATACATATTCTTGTTTAACTTAGTAGCCTTTGCATTTGCAATCCATTGTCTTTCTGCAGTTAGCTCATTAACAGTTAAAAAATTAAAAGAAAACACAATAACAACCAAAATCCAGATTTTGTGTCTATTTTCCATCTTTACGTGGTTGGGCGCCAGATGTAGGCGGAATTTACTTATAAGGCACCAGTACCAGATAGATATTTATTAAAATATAAACCAACACTCACGGTACAGGTAACAGATTACAGTAGCACCTGAACAGGGACTGGAGTCTGGAACGGTGGACGAGTGATGGACGGACGGACGATGGAATCCGATCCTCTCCCCAACATCCAGGAACCAGGAAGAGAGCGTCTTGTGTTCCAGAAGCCCCTTTTCAATGGGCTTTCCCCGCCCCCTTCAGGGGCCCGGTGCCCTGTATAAGTGTCTTTTGACCTTATCAGCTGACACCTGAATCCCACAACATTAATCCAAGATTTTTTTTTTAGAAAAGGCAAATATTTTGTATGATGTACATTTGCATATATACATATTTATGTGTACATAGAATGGCATTTGTAAGTTAAATGCTTCTCTTGTGTCTTAAGTGAAATAGGTGTTCCTAGGTGAATTTTCTCAGGTTTGATGAGAAGCTAGCTACATGAGGACAGATGGGATGTTCACCTGAGGGGATGTGTTTCAAATTTAATAAAAACAATCTGAGATATCAGACAGATCTACCCACAGTCAGTCTAGGAGGATCAGGCAGTAGTGACTCACACCTTTAATCCCAGCACTGGGAATATCCGGGACAGGTGACCTACACCCTTAATCCCAGCAAATCTGAGGTCATCTTAGTTTACAGAGGGAGTTTCAGGCTCCCAGGCAGGCAGTGGTGGCACCACGCCTTTAACTTAACCTGCAACTGGGCAAAGAAGGTATTTAAGGCAGGCATAGAAAGACAGAACAGGCAAAGAAGCCAGGAGGAGCAGGCTGAGGAAGCTGGAAGACAGTTGGGTGAGATCTGACTGATGTTTGTTCTCTGATATCTCAGCCTTTCCCTGAGATCTGGCTCTGAGTTTCTTTATTCATGCAACATTCACCAGTCTGAAAAAAAATGAATAGAACTCTTCTGGTTTTGTGTTAATGTGACAAAATACCAGGACCAATCGATTTAGGAAGAAAAAAGCTTCATTTTGGCTTGCCTTTTTATAGTTGCCAATCCGTGACCAGGTAACCCTGTGGTTTAGGACCCGTACAGGCAGCGGTTCATGGCAGAGAATGGGCAGAGTGGAACGTCTGCCCTCAAGCTAAGAAAACATGAAACCAAGGCCCTGGAATCCACCATCTCTTCAAGGACACTGCTCAATGACCTAAAACCTCCTAAAGCTCTCACCACTTCCTACTAGGGTCTTCAGGGACATTCAGACCTAAACTGCAGCAAACTCCAGCAACCTTTGCTGTTTTATGCAAGTATTGCATGAAAATATCCCAGCAGTGTAAGGATGACCCTTGGATAAGGTACTGCTTATGAAATGTCATGTCCTTTGTCCTCATGAAAGATCTCCAAGCAGGTCATCATTAAAAAAACAAGTCCACAAGCTCAAAACCAGACCAACTGAGCTGCCTGAAAGAGGTATTTTCCAAACCCCTGAACTCCCTGCAGGCTATGAGCCCTCACCCATGCTGGCTTTAGTGACACAGCTAAGTCATTTCTGCTCCTGTAAGTCACCCCAACAAACTCATTGGTTCACCAAGCTGGACTTTGATGGTTTCCATACTTTGAACTCTTGTCCATTCATCTCCCCTAACTGGAGCAAGAAAACATTTGTTCATGTCCCCCCAGGAAAAGTGTCACCTAGCAGTCCTGACATGTCTCACAGGATGGTAACACTGTATGTGTTAAGAACATATGTCCGTGGATAGTAGCTTAAACATACACCCCCTCCCCATGGTTGAAGGCATGGTTCCTAGTACTAGTGCCATTTAGGGGCAGAACCTAACGAGATGTCCTTAGGTCACTGAGGATGTGCAGACTAGTAGGACCTTAGCCTCTTTCCCCTTATCAGCCTGAAAGTACGTGGCTATGCTCTGCCAAAGGATCCACCACAGTACGTTGACTTATCTACCATAGACAGAAACGCAGTGGACCTCTGGTTTGTGGACCAGAACTTCCAAAGTGTGGCTCAAAGCTCCTATCTTCATAAATCGATCATGCCACTTATCGGTTAATAGTGATGGAAAACTAATACAGATATAATTGTTGTATGAGGCTTTTGGCCCGGCCTTTCCAGCCTAGCCTTGAGGTTTGGATTTGCAGTCTTGCAGAGACATATAGACACTTATATTAATTTTGTGTTGATTGGCCCAGGGCCCAAACATATAACTTGTTAATTTTTTATTTTTAAATTAACGTATGAGTTTTATTTTGTTTAGTCATGTGGCTCAGTACCTTTTCTCAGAGTAGTATAGCTGTTTTTTGTATCTGCTGGCTTCTCTGGCATCTCTGTGGCATCTTTTTGGTGTTTTTTGCTTTGTTTTTTGTTAGTTGTTTGTTTTTAGTTTTTTAGTCTGGTAGCCCCGCCCACACTGTCAGTCTTCAGCCAATCAGGATTTTTATTAAACCAGTAGGTAGGACAATTATTTACAATGTAACAAGATAATCCCACTACCTATAATATCTGATTAACTGAGATTTCAGTGTGCTTATGCCAGTGTGTGTTTTTCAAACTATAAATTCTTTCAAGGAATCACTCGAGTAATCAGAAACCCAATATTGATATACCTTCATCATTTTGATCAATTAAAAATTGTTGAATATACTTATAAATGGAAGAAATTTTGACTCTGAAAATTCTTTTTTTCCTCCCCATTCTGTTTTTTCCATATTTTCCAAATGCCTGCCTTTTATTCTCAAGAACACTTATGCAGCGATACAGTGGAAATAAAAACAGAAGCTGGGAGAAATTTTATTTTTATTTAAAACAGATGGAAAAAAGTGGGGTTACATTTTATAAATAAGTATAAATATAGAGTGATAGGCAAAAATCTTCCAAATAAATAAATAAATATTGCCACATGTGAAGGAATGTAGAAATTACAAAGTTACCTTGGCTCTGTGAAAAAGAAAGCCCCATCGTGCTGTTGAATTTGTGAGTTTGCAAACTGTTTGCCATGCCAGTTCTTTCGGGTTTTTTTCTCAGTGGGAGGGCCTCTGGTGGCTACTGTACAAAATGACATTCCCAGTGGGCAATGGAAGCCAGTGAAGAAGGATTTGGGGTGCACGGCATCTACTGCTATGTACGTTTTTAGTATTTCAGAGTGGGAGCTGGTCCTTCGCATTGCCTGGTGTTCCTCTGATAAGCACAAACAATGGATCCATTTCTAAGTCTGTGCACACAAAGACAGCGAAGAGAAAAGCCACTCTGCCACTAATCTCTTCAGGTGCTCATTTAAATAAAGGTGGAAAGGGGCATCCTCTGCTGAAGTCTATCAGCAGCTAAGGCTGAGAGAGTACAGCCTCAAGACCTGCCTAACACTTTCTTGTTGTTTATTGTGAGGTTATGCTCACTCCAAGACAGCCCTGGGGTTTCTGGGAAGACTGAAAAGTGTCTTCATTTAATGCCCCAAGAGTTCCCAAGAGTGCCTCCATTTCTTGGTGAGCCCCTGCTAGAGACCTCTCCTGCTAGCTAGCCCTATTGGATCCCACTTCACTTAGGAGGAAGGAAAAAAGTGCAGCCCCACGTCTCAAAGACTCATCACCAAGCACATTTTCACAGTTCACCTAGAATATATCACAACTCAACCTGCTGGTGGAGGCTTTCACTAAAATGTCTCTTCAAAGAGTTCGTGCATTTGCGTTTTGTAAAACACCCTAGTAAGGTGCTCTTTCCTAAGCCAGGGCGGCAGAAAGGGGCGTTCTATCAATCACAGGGAGCTGGGAACAGAGCAGGGTCAGCATTAGTTGTAAGAATCTGGCAAATTAAGTTCACTCTGTAGGGAGGCTGAGCTTTGGGGAACATGTTTCAGTTTGCTGTGTGTTTAGATCTCTTTGTCAGCCTCCAGCTAATCTTTTTTGAAACCTCTTCCAGAAAGAAGAAATCAGTGCTTTCTTCAACTTGCCCAGTGAAGTCATTAAGGTGCTCAAACTCAGAAACCCATATGGGTCCCAGAACAGTAACAAAAAGCTGTGGAATTAGCCTCTTCCTTTTACTCAAGATGTGAAACTCTGAACCACTGGTTCTTAATGATAAGTAATTAATTGATCAGTGAGAATGCTAGGCAAGAGACAGGCTAATAAAAGCCAAGTGTCTAGTTTACCTGTTAGTTAAAATATATATATTTAAAGCCAAGTGTCTCATTTACCTGTTGGGGTCTTTAAAACAGACTAACGATATGTGTGTATGATGAGTATGTGCGTGTGAATGCAGGTGCCCAGACAGTCACCACTAGAGTTACAGGTAGTTGTGGGTTCCGAGAAATGTCCTGTGCGTGAACAGCACAGGCTCTTAAACCTCTGAGTCATCTCTCCAGCTTCCCACTGTTGGGATTTATCCAGGATGGTGGTGCCTGGCTGGGACCTCGCAGGTGACCCTCGGGGGTTCGGGGCCCAAAGGGAAAGGGAGAGAAGCAGGCACCCCAGCCTTCCACCTTGCACATGGGCTGAGCCGACTGGAGGATGGAGGCCAAGGTCGCCGGGTCTGGTGGCCTAGGCGAACCTGGGAAAGGGGCGGCACCGGTCCACGCCTCCTGCGCCCCCGCGCGCGTCCCCGCGGCCTCTGCGCAGTACTCCAAGTGGGTCGCTGGCCGCGGGGCCGCCTTCCTCGGCGCTCGGCAGCTCCCGGGAGCAGGACACGGGCGAGGGCGTGGCACGGGGCCGCGGCTTGAGCACGTTGAGCGGGTCTCGCTCCGGAGGGTCCTCGGCGCTGCGCGTGTGGCGCCGCGGCCGCGCGGTGTGGAAGCGCAGCAGCGGGATCTCGTTCCTGCGCGCCAGGAACTGCGAGAAGGGCGGCGGGTTGGTGCCAGGCTGGAAGGGGCGCTTGGCACTGCCCAGGCTCACCAGGTAGTGATGCTGCGGGGACTGGTAGACATCGTAGCCGTTCTCCAGAGTCCGCTGCCGGAACCTGCAGTTCTCTGGGCTGAAGTGATGCTGTAAGGGAGGTGAGCATAGGGAGGTAAAGACCTGTTGCTAAGATAAGGGGTACTGCTCAGTCCAGCCCCTCACCTCCCTTTTAAGAAAGGTTGTCCAACTGTTTGAAGGGCCCCGGGCAGTGGGATCGTGGTTTATCCCTGGTGCATGAGCTGGTTTTATGGAGCCCATTACCTATGGTGGGACACCTTGGTCAACGTTGATTCAGGGGAGAGGGGCTTGATCCTGCCTCAACTGAATATACCAGGCTTTGATAACTCTCCATGGGAGGCCTCACCCTTTGAGAGGAAAGGATGAGAGTGGGGCAGGGGGTGGGGTAGAGGCTGGGGGGAGGCAGAAGAGACGAGAGGGGGAATCTGTGATTGAAATATAAAATGAATAATAATAAAAAAACATTCTTAAGAAAGAAAAGGAAGGAAAGAAGGAAGGAAGGAAGGATGTCCAAGCGCTGAACTTGGCTTCAGCTTTAGGAGACTGGCTGCTGTAATGACCCTGGAGGACCTTGGTCTGGAGTCCAGTTTGCTAGATAGGGCCCAGAAAGAGCTGATGACACGCCTCTTGTTCAGTGTCCATGAGGAGAACGAAACCCTCACATTTTCACTCATATCAGTATTCATTCATTCTCTGTTTCTGTCTCTGTTTCTCTTTACTGTCTGTAGGGGGGACTAGGCTAACATTCGTGGTCTCCAGCCCGTCCCGTCGTGCACTCCCTTCCCCCACTTCCTGGGAATTGACTAGCCAAGTGCTGAATTTACCACTGAACTACACAATCCCAGCCTTCTCCTGTCTCTCTCTCTCCCTCTCTCTCATTTTGAGGCAGAGTCTCACTGAGTTACGAGTTACCCAGACTGGCCTTGAACTCTGCTGTGTACCCCAGGGAGACCTTGAACTCTCAACCTTCCTGCCTCCATTGACTGGGTAGACTCGTGCCCCTGGAGCTGGATTGTGTACCTTTTAAAGCTCTGCTGGCCGGAAGGAGGTTGTGGCTTGTGTTTTTGCCTAGAGGCTGGAACTGGGATGGACTGTGTAAGGAAGGGATGTGACACCAAAACAACGTAGATTGGAGATGGGGACATGAACTTGCTAACAGATACTCTGGGTTTGAACCTCATCCTCCCATTAGTACTGAATTTTACTGAATGCCTCCTTAGATCTTTACATATTTCCCAAACTTTACAAAGAATTATAGAGGCGAGGGCTTCCTGTGTGCATAGCCATCTGTCTACTCTGGACAGATGATATCATAGGTGCTGGGATGTGCACAGAAGTAACTAAACAGAAAACTTTTACTTCAGGAATTTTGGATAAGGGACTCCTGAATCAATCAGTCCTTCATTTCTACCTCAAACTTACTGGAACTATGCTTTAGCCTTTAGTTTTGAAAAACCTGGGTTTACAGTCAAACCATCACCCCGAGGACACCGATAATTAATTGGAGGCCATTAGGAGAAAGAACTTCACATCTCATGGTCCATTCCACTTGACTTTTTCTAAGGGAAGAGACTGATGTTGGCAAAATTGTGAGGACTTACCCAAGGCCACAGTTGGTAACAGAACTGTGAAGACACCAAGGGCCACTTTTCCTTTCTAATGTATAATTTAGCACCAATTGACATGTCTTTAGAACCTACTACATAACAGACTGTTCCATGCAAGAATGGGTACCAGGGGACGGCACAGATGAGAGGTCTGTACTATTCCAAACCACAGCTGTATACACATGAGCATTTTCTGCAGAGACTGAGTGAAATACTACGTGACAGCCCATAGTGACCAAGGGACACTCTAAATGGACTCTCTAAACTTGGAAATATCAAAGCCCTGACCAGAAGAAATACAGTAAGGGCCAGAGGGATGGCTGGGTGAGAAGAGTGTGTAATGCTCCTTTTCCAGAGTTGAGTTCCGACACAGACATAGGATTTCAAAGATCAAATCTCAGAAAAAGAGATAAAGTCATTAGGAAGTCATGACCAACACAAAAAGAAACTCACCGATCCAAAAATGTTGCCTCTGAGATCCATACAAAGGAACCTTCTAGTCATGGCTCCTATTATGACCACCAAGCCCGCATCCTCTGATCTAATCATCAGAGCACCTGCAAGAAAATCACTCAGGTCAAAAGGTGCACTTATGCTTTCCTTGAAACACTTTCTGAAACACCCCCCCCCCCACACACACACACAAGACACCACTCTGTTGGAGATGGTATCACACAACCCTCCCTGTCTACCTGTTCCTCTTATCTCCCCTGACTCCCAATTCTAACATCAACACCTCCTGTTTTATTCTCCTTTACACGTGGGGAATCTCCCAATAATCCCACATCTGTGCAGCACTCAGATTTCCCTCCCTCTGGGCGCTAATTCTCTCTTTGCCTACCTAATATCTTTTAGTGTTTGGGGTTCCAGTTGTGTCCTCTGATGGACGCTTCTATGATTTTACTGCTTATGTTGAAATGTCATTTAATGACCCAGCTTGTATAGAGCCTGACTCTCCCTCACTGTTGAAGTTGCCTATCCTCCAAGGCCTGTGGCTATCCCTATGCCTTCTTACCTCCCTAATCAGAACTGACTGATCTTCATTCAGCATAGGCCCCTGATGTTACTACAGTGTGGTCCTCATCGGACTCTACCATATTTGCACACCTCAAACCTTTCCCAGGGAAGCAGAGAGTTCCCCACGTCTTCCCCACCAGAGATAGATAGAATTTGCCTCTCGGGCTCAGACTTTGTATCTTTCTCACCAGAGAGGCTCTTTGTAGATGCTGATCTTGACAACTTTCAATAGACTTACTTAAAAAAAAACTTGCCTTTGACTTAGGCCTGCGTGTATCACCCCAACCGTAAATGATCAGTCATACCTTTTAAATGGTAATTAAGGGAAGATTAAGCCACATTGTGTCGTAAAATGAATGGTGATTCAGCAAGACTTGACATTTTCTGGTAAAAGTAACTTACTTAGAATTTTGAGGACCTTTTTCACCTGCCTGCTGTGGGGCTTCACTTCAAGGCCCCAGGGAGGCTGTTCAGACCTCAGAAAATAGTTTGTGCCTAGCCTGTGGTAGAACATCATGGGATGATTTAAAGCCTAAGGCCTCTTTTCTACCCTATATTGGCTCAGAACAAAGACCAGGCAAAGGTCAGATGCCCCCTAACTGCAGAGCTGGGTACAGGCTGAAGCTGGCATGATGTGGACAGATGGAATGAAGGCAGATGTGAGCCCAGGAAAGGGCAGCAAAAGAGGGCGATTTGTTTGTTTCAAAGTTTGGCTGCTTTCAGGAAGACTGCTGAGTGGGGAGAGGTACCACATGTGTTCTTCGCATATGATGTCTAAGTGTCTCAGATATATAGCTGATTTTTATTAAGCTCAGACATACATAACAAATACAGAGGAACTGCTGTCCTGGGGGCTTTTTGGTCCAATCAAGGGAGACAATGAGAAGGATTATGTTTAAAGAGTGTTTTATTTTTCTCCCTCCCTCCTATCTCTCTCTCTCTCTATTTCTTTCCTTCCTTTCTGAGTGGGTTCCTGTTGAACACTCTATATATTTTAAATTCTCAGAACAACTGTTATATTGTTATAAATATCATTGATATATAAATATCATTGTTATTTTAATAACTGTTGGAGCATCTTGAAGAGACAAAACAGGTTCAAACTTAGGTCATTCACATCTTCCTTCCCTGCACCTGTAGCCCCCAACATAAAAAGTGATAAAATGCCATGAGGACATGGGCATGACGTTTCTGTGCCCACGAAGGGTGCTGGTCCCAATATGGCTCCTTGAGAACCTTGTAGTCATGGAAATCCCATTGCTATAGCCCTAGTCTCTGAAACAGTTTGTCAAGTGAGCAGAGCATAGCAGTTCCTGACTGCTTTGTGGGGTTACCACCAATCAAGTGGGGTAACGCTTGCAAGAATGAATTGACAGCTGACCACTTTCTCACCCTGATGTCTTGCTAGCCTGCCTGATGGTGGGATGCTTGCAGGCAGTGAGCACTCTGGGGCCATTCTAATAGAAAACACACTGAAGAGTAAGTGAGGGGCTACCAAAGGGGGCACTTTTGAATCAGCCTTTGAATGAAACCAGCAGGAAAGTTCTGTTGGTCCAAGTACATGCTAAGCTACACACCAAAAGAAAAGAATGCGCTATTAAGCAAAGTGATAAGCAACCCTTTTCTGCCTTTTCCAAAAAAGTGAGCATAACGGGGAGTGGGAAGATGGCTTTGTTCATATTAGAAAAAGATTGCCAACCCTGGAAAAGTCCCAAGAGCTTTCTGAGTTCAGAGGAGCTTGGGCATCTTTTGGGCAGATCATCCTACCTTGACCCAAACAGGATCTGGACACTCAACTCTTAACCAAGAACTTAATAAAGCAAAACTTTAAAATGGGACAGTAGGCTTATTTTTTTTTTTTTTGCCTCATTTTGACTTCTTGAAGATATAATGAGATGTCCTGACCTCCAGTGCCACTCCACACTATGCAGAGATGTACATACAAACAATACCATCATCCATATGAAATAAACAAATGAGGTCATAATAAAACCAAGTTCTGCGGTAAATATGTAATTAATTAGGGGGAAGACTACACTAATAATATGTAAAGATAAATTGTATTTTTACAGAACTGCACATGATAATTGAGTAGTACTTCAAGTTCAGTGTTGCTCCCCGCCTCTAAAGGCAAAGCTTATGCAAGATAAAATCATTCACAAAACTAAAGTCAGGCTAGTTCATTTTACTGCTCCTCAGCCACATTCATTGCATCCTCCAGCCCTGATATCTGTCAGCATCTGAGGGAAAGGGCTGCTTGTTCAAACTCATTCAGATGGCTTTCCAAGCAGGCTGACCTCACACATCCTCGCCACAGCCCGCCTGGACTGTTCCAGACTGACTCTTCTCAGCATCTGTAGAGAGGCCTTTCATTAAAGGGATGCTATGATTCTAGGGACATTCTATATGTATTCTGTCATTACAAGCACATTTCCAGTGTCTAAAGCCAAATTAGTTTACCCTTATCCACTGCCCAGCATTTGAAATCACATGGGGTCTTTCAGTGGAAGCCAGGCAGGCTTCCAGGGGAGAAATACAATGGTGTTTCCTAGAAGTTTGATAATGCGCTGAGAGATAAGAGGTCTATGAAGAACGGTGTCATTTTTCTAGGGACAGAGGGTTTGTAGTGTCAGGCACCTTGTAGGTCCTGTTCCACAGAGCACATGCAGTACTGAGGACTCAAGAAGTGTACCCAGATTTATTTCAGTTTCTTCCCACCAGGCTCAAGCCTGACTTCCAAGAGGTAGCTTCAGGGTCCCCGTGAGTTCCTGTATCCCCCTGAGTCCTGGAGGATGCTTGGTATTTGTAGAGAGCCTTTCTTCCCACACTTCCTGTCAGTGTAGCCTGTGGACAGATGTAAGCTGCTGGCTTTGCATGTGCCTGTATCTGGCTGCTAGGTTTAAGGTCTATTGGTCTTAGCAGAGAGGATGTCATACATGTGGCAAAAGCCACATCCAGAAACAAGGTTCACCTATTACAATGTCAAAGAGGAATCATAATCCCCATAGAAAGTTCTTTAGTGGATGCAAATTTTTTACTCCTCCGAATGCTCTACGTGGTACTGAACCCTGTTGCGTCTTCTGAACACTTTTTCAGTAGGTTTTCAGATTTTGGTTTTTATCTCATGTGCACAGCTGTCTTGTCTACATGGATGTCTGTGTACTGCATTTATGCAGTGCCATCGGAGGTCAGAGGAGGGCATTGGACCTCCTGGAACTGGAGTCATGGATAACTGGAAACCACTGCTTGATGCTGGATTGAACCTGGGTCCTCTGCAAAAGCAGCAAATGCTCTTACCTGCCAATCTACCTCTCCAGTCCCACTTAAAATATTTTCTACATGCCCATTAAATAAAACTGGATTTTCTGATACCCATCTCTCTCATCACTTGATTTTCTATGTATTATCCCTTATGCTGGAAGAGGCTCTCATTTTAATATATCTAATCAATTGACAGTATGGTTGGGATCCAATTTTCCATAGACTCCATCTTTAAGAATATGCCACGTGTTTCTTAGCACCAGAGAGTTCACAACCCATTCAGTTTATTAGCAACTAAACACATTTCATCTTCTCAGAGAATCACCAATTCATACCTGCTGGGTAGACGCATTCAGTCAGACTCCCCAAGGCAGCATATCTTGGTGGTCTGTCTCTAACACACGTCTCTTGAGAACGTTTTTATTTTGTTTTGAGACAGAGTCTCACTATGTAGCTCTGAGTAGCTCACTGTGTAGATTGGGCTGGTCTTTTATTATATTAAGGGTGTGCCTGGCTCTTGAGAATTTTTACCAAGCCAGACTACTAGGAATTTGTAGTTGAAAAGAGCCCCCTGTTTCATCTAAGCTAAATCGTGGGATCCTGGAATCTCCCCAGGTAAATTTCACCATCTGTGGTTCTCTCTGAGTCCATCTTTCTATCCATCTTCCCTCCAATTTTCGGACAGAAGGAAAGAAAACTGTGTCCTATTATTGGAAATGGCTTATGGCAGTGATTATTCAGGTTGAGAAAAAAATTTAAGTCCAATTAAGGAAGAAGAAAAAAATCTTTCTCTTAGGTTCATCACACACACACACACACACACACACACACACACACACACACACACACACACACACACACACACACACACACACTCACTCCCTCTCATCTAGTCCAAAGTTCCCCCAGCACTCCTGGAGGTCAGCAACAGAACCCGCTTCCCAGTACTCACTGTAGATGGTCTGATGGGGTGTGCCATCTACATGGCCATCCTTGTGGATCTGCAGGTGATAGCTGTTCCTGTCTGTAGCTGTATACAGGTGGGTCAGGCTGCCCCAGCTGTAGCCAAGCAGTGGGGAGGTGTCAGAATAGGCTCTAACAGTCCCCAAGCTGCAGGCACTACACAGAGCACCCACCAGGAGTCTGAGGCAGGTCCCCAGCATTGTACTGCTCTCTGAGTGGCTAAGGGTGAGTTTGAAATCTGACGCTCCCAGACAGGCTGGGGACTTTCCTGGCCTTCCTCCTTTCCTAGGAAGAGACTGAGAACTGAGATGGGGATCCTGGCCTGGATTCCCTTCTTTTGGTCCTGGGACTTTTAAAGGGTAGTTGTATGACATCAAACAGGAAAAACAAATGCTGCCACATCCTCTGTGTTGTAATCACTCATTCGAAGAAAAAGCCCAGACTTCCTAGGCTTACGGAAGGCACGTTGGTTCCAGGCACACACATCCAGGCACGCACACACCCCTCAATTTCAAGCCAGTGTTTGCTCCCAAAAGTGAATAAAGTGTGGGCAAAAGTTATCTATGACTGTGGGTCACTTGTTGACCTGTCCCATTTCCATCAGGAAATGTGAAGGCAGCCAACAGTCTTAAAAAAAAAAATAGCAACACATCAGTCACCCGCCTCCTCAGCAACTCATCTCCCCTCAATGTATTCATTTTGGTTTGCTCAGGCCTTTTTCCTCTGGTTGCCAAATATGTGCCCAGAGCTACTCCTGGCTGCACCGAACAAAGCAGGTGTCTTGACCGATACAGATATATGATACCATCAGACAAATGAGACCCCCCCCACACACACAGCAGGAAAGGGCACGTTAGGTAGGAGAAAGAGCCCCTCCCCATTCCCATTTCCAAGACTTGAAGACAAAAAGAAAGAAGACAAGGTCTTGAGGTCAGCAAAAATGGCAAGGTCTGGCTTCTCAGTTTCCCTCGTTTGGATGGTACAGGGAACTAAACTGGCAATTATGGCTTTGCCAATAGGAAGGAGACTCATTCGGAGGATTGGCATGACATTGCTCGCTGGCCAGAGGGGTCAGAGGGCAGGGAGCATTCAGGAGGGGCAGGACAGGGACAGGGCACCTCCACGGCTAGTGTCTGCACCCTGGGACCTTTTTGTGTGAGTGGATGCCTCACTGCAGAAAATACTCTCTGCACACCCTCTGTGGGGGTGCATCTGATGCAGTGGTGGTGAGGGGGGTGCTGTGATTAACACAAACAGTTCAATGGAGGGTAGGCTGTTGTAAGAGACACCAGAAAGACATGACCCCACAGAGAGTGCTGTTTCCTCAGCTTCCCAGTTTACTGAGTCCCTACCATAGATCACAAGACATCAAAGTTGATGTAAGAGAGAGCAAGGTGGGACCAATAAGTAAGCAAAGCACTGGTAGAGGCCAAGTGTAAATGCCAGTCCCACCTCTACTTGGGCCAGGCTGGTGTAGTTTACGGAGCATATTACCATCTGCTAGTTCTTTAAACTTTCCTGCAACTCTGTAATT
Source organism: Phyllotis vaccarum (assembly GCA_033318265.1). Lineage (NCBI taxonomy): Eukaryota > Metazoa > Chordata > Mammalia > Rodentia > Cricetidae > Phyllotis > Phyllotis vaccarum. The sequence goes on from JARWLC010000011.1 coordinate 87,932,013, forward strand.
CAGGCACGCCAGGCTATTAGTATTTTTTCAATTTGTGTTAATTCCCTTATTGACCAAGACAGAGTCTCACTATGTAGCCCTGGCTGTCCTCAAACTCACAGAGATCTTCCTGCTTCTGTCTACTAATCAGATTAAAGATAAGTTCACCGTGGCTGGTGTTACATTTTAGAAAAATGTGTAAGTTGATGCACTGCCATATGGGGGGGGGGTGTTCATGTCTGTATGTATGTGTGTTCAAATAAAGATTAGTAGTCACCCCCAGGGTTGTTCCTTATGAGCTATCCACCTGATTTTTTTGAGATAGGATCTCTGACTGGGACCTAGTATTTGCCAATTAGGCTAAGCTAAGCTGGTTGGCCTGTAAGGCCCCAGGATTCTCCTGCTTCTCCTCCCCCAGCACTGAGATTGCAAGCTTGTAAGTGGGCCCTGGGCGTCAAATGCACGTCCTCATGCTTATGATCAAGTGCTTCACTAATGTCTCTATCTTTGCAGCTTTAGTATTTTAGTGTTCTACAAGAAACCAAGATCTGGACTGTGTATGTCCCAAGTCACAAGGTAATATCTAGTGGAGCTAGAAAAACCTCTACCAGGATCCAGGATGCTTCTCTGGGAAGAATCACAGTCACAATTAATGCTCACTAAAAGACCACTAGCCCACCTAACACCCTGTGTATTTTTCACTTGTACCAACTCACTTAGGAACCCTATAAGAAGGCAGCGATTAACTTTATATACAGCAGGAAGCCAATGGGAAGGGTCTAAGTAACTTGCCAAATATGGAGAGCCAATGCACAGAAAGAGCAGCTGTGAGCAGGCCAGACTCTGGATCTCCTATGCCTTTTGAATGATGCATAAAGCCCCTCAGCCCATCAGAGCCAGAGTTACGGACCTACCATAACTGAGAAAGAACAGGTAGCAAAGAGACTACTTTTTCTGTAGCAAACGAAGCTTTCTCCCAGGATATGTCTTTAGAGAATATGTGCTTGTTACTTCAAGGGTGGTAGAAGGTGCCTGACATGTTCGTGTCTGAGTCTTATTTAATAGTATCCACAAGAGAGAGCGGTGGTACATGCCCATGTTCCCAGAATTTTGGGAATAGAAGCAGGGAGATCAAAAGTTGAAGGTCATTATCAGCGATATAGGAAATTGGAGACACGATCCTGTCTCAAAAGTCGGAGCAATGCCTCCCACTCCTGCAATGCTGTTCTCAGAGTTGGTTAGGGAAGCTTCACTCTGCAGTGGGCTGCAGCAGGTGCAGAATCACACCCGGTCAAAGTTCTGAGAACAAGAGACGGAGGGCTTAACCCTCTAGTGGTCAGCTAGATTAACACCCACCCACCCTCACATAGGCACAGAGAACAACACAGAGGAAAGGGTGGAAAGAATCCAAGAGCTGGAGGATGGAGAGGCGTGCTGTGAAATGCTGTCTTCTGGACCAGACACAGCGACCGAACTCACATACTCACAGAAACTGTAGTTGCCTGTAAAAGGTCAGAAGAACCAAACTCCCAGTGTAGAAGGACAGAAGACTTCCAGGACTCAACCCTAACTGAGGAGCTGTTGGCAGAAAATTGTTCCCGGGGAAAGGACAGTTGTTTTTTTTTTTTTTTTTTTTTTTTTTTCTTGAGGATGTGGTCATTGGTAGGTTTCCCATGCTCCAATGGATGATCCTACATCCATTCACATAAGAGGAAAACTAAATGCACTTGGCAAGTTACCTAGGGAAGGGATACGATATTAAGCTGGGAGGGTACATATTGAGAAAAATAAAGGGTTGAAAGGGCTGATGGGATAGATATATGATCGTAGCTCATTGTATACATGTATCAAATTATCAAAAATAAAAATTTTAAAAAGAACCCCCCCAAACCAATAATAGTAGCAGCACAAAATAGTTCATAAATATAGAATGCCTCAGCTTCTATAGTAGAATCCGCTTTCAGAACTGAAATGCTAATTTCTCAGATACATTTGCTGACTGGTAATCCCATGCTTCCGCTTCCAGTTAAGAATGGTAAAGGCCTGGCTATGGAGAATCTTCTCTGAGAAGAGAGATGGGAAGGAGAGAGTTTTAGAGATGAAGAACAGAACAACTATTCTTCAAGGCTTCCGATACCACTGAGAAAGGCTTTGCTCACTCCCCGGCTCTGGAGGAATGCCAAATTAGCAATGAGTGTAAGAAATGTTAAGGCCATTCCCAAAAGCAAGGCCATTGGAGGAATGACGCAACCCTCCGCGGCGTGATAGGAAAGGCTGTCACTGTCACTGGCTGAGTTCCTGGAGATACTGTGGGAACAGAACTCTGGATCTTTCCACGTGTCTAACCAGGAAGTGATGCCCACAGACTTTCCTTCAAAGAGAGGCTCTGGACACATAGCGTTGGGATTTGATGGCAGGAGTCTTGTTTCTGTGGGTGTGAGAGACATGCTCCCCACTTGTCAAGAGTAATGGAAGACGCAATGCTCTGTACTTTGCATTTTGTGATGTGGAAATGTTGAAAACAAAGATGAAATTTTTGTTCACTGGAACAGCATGAAGGCAACATTTCTGGCTGCTGGGTGCCTTTCCAGCTGGAGGACTCTGTAGAATTCCCAGAAGAACTTTAAAATGCAAACATCCTAGAATTAATCTGACATTATCTCTGACCAGAAGGGGTCAGGGTGGGAGATCCACCAACTGCACTTTGTTCAAAAGAACTTGGGCTGTTCTGATACCCAAGTGTTGATCAGCAAATGGGCTGTGAGTTCTGACATGCACTAGATTTAGCACATTTAGAAACTAAGGCTCCCTTTACAGGCCTGCTCCATGTCAGAGGGAGCATTCTAAAATGCCTCACTTAGCTGCAGCTTCAGATGCACCTGGCTGGAGAGTGTCCGTGTACTGCATATAGCCTTTCCCTGGAGCCTGGAGCATGGTCTCTAAGGCTCCAAAGGGTGAGTCTTGGGTGCAGTCCTTCAAGCATGTAGGTTTTGAGGCCTTGCATCTAGAGGGCACTGCACTGCCAAGGTTCAGAATCTGATAACTGGTATGAGCTCTTGAGCTCAAAGTGAAGCACAGATACGAGATGTGAGCAGGACCCTCAGTGTTGTGTTTTTTAGGATGTGCCAGATGTTGGTCTCCTGGATGCCTGGATATGGCTGAAGGGCTGGTGCTGGAAGGCTCAGTACTTGCTTTGGAGCTGTGTAGAGGCCTTTGGTGCAGTGGCTGACATTATACTCACAGATCCAAGTATGGATAGAGACAGAGGCTCTCTTTAACTGTTTTTTTTTTTTTTTTAATCAATCATGCTTATTTGAAGTATTCTTAGCCTTAAACTTTAAGGAATGTCTGTGGAGACTAAAAGAGGGTATTACATCCCCTGGATTTCAAGTTACAGGCAGTTGTGAGCTGCCCAATTGGGTGCTGGGAACTGAACCTCGGTTCTCTGCAAGAGCAGCAAGTGTTCTTAACCACTGAGCCATCTCTCCAGTCAGGCATGAGACATTTTAAAAATAAGAATAAAAATTAGTAAACAAATTTATTCCGGCTATTCTAACCACATCAGCTGTAATGACACAGATGTCAGCTGTAAATGGTAAGAAAATATCCCCAAATCTTTCACAGTCCCAAGAACAGCAGAAAACTGCCACCCACAATTAAACTGCCATGGTGTTTTAATACAGTGTGACTCTAATTGACTTCATAAGAACCCAGGTAATCCAAATGATGAAGAGCTACAAATATTTTATGGAAAAAAAAATCAAACCCTATCAAAAAATTTTTAAATATTCAGATACAGAAATCTCAGTTTTCCTTTCAGGTCAGAAACTATGACACACCTAAAGGCCTTTGTCAGAGTCACAAACAAAACAAGCAGGATGTCTACTTGACACAAGTTAAAGTTACTTGGGAAGAGGAACTGCCATCAGATTGCCTGTAGGTGAGTCATTCTCTTGAATAATGATGGATGGCGGAGAGTCCAGCCATCAGGTGGGGAACGGCACCCATGTGTAGGTGGTCCTGAGTTGTTAAAGTAAACAGGCCGAGAAAGTCATAAAGAGCAGGGCAGTTTCTCCCCGGCTTCAGCTTCAGTTCCTGCCTCCAGATTCCTTCCTGGAGCTCCCACCCTCTTCATTTGACATGGGCTGTGGTGTGGCAGTGTAAGAGGAGACGTTCTTTCTTCCCCAAGTCACAGGTTTCTTTTTTCTTTCTTTCTTTATTAAATCACAACAGTAGAGACTGTCACTAAGACATCTCCTATGCTGGGGCTCCCTTTGGTCCTCACTTCCCTTCACCTTTGACTTGTTTTCACAGACTGGGTCATATTTTCTCAATGTAAAGACTATAACAATATAAAAGATGGAACCAAACACTGGCTTGATTGCCAAGAGGCTGTGAAAGAAGATGCTGGAAGGTTCAAGATAAAATAAATCCTGAGGGATAGAGGGGAGGTGGTCCACAGTGGCTCTCCATCTTCTTTCCTTCTTGAACATCTGTCCTAAGGTTCCATCTCCTGATGATAGGACTTGACAGTTGCCTGCGTGTCACATCCTTGTGGGTCTTTTTCCATCATGAGCTTCATGGTGTCTTACTGCTCCAGTGACTAGCACACACAACCCCCAAATCCAGGCAGATGGACAATTAAGACATCCTAGGCAAATGCTTGGTCTCTGGGTCCTTGAAGTTCTCAAGGACCTAAATGTCATCACCTTCTTGAAGAAGCCATTCATGCCTCTCATCCACTAAACAGTAAAATCATGCTTCTTGGGCTAGGGGGCAGCTCACTGGTAGAACACATGCCTAGCTTGTCAAAGAACTGGTCTTTGGATTCCACAAAACACTGACAAGCTAAACTAATCCAAGACATGGGTCTCTTTATCCAAGCAGATTTTCCCTTAATGTGTCGGTCAGCACTTTCGGAGAGGCCTACAGAGGAAAGGCACAGTCTGGACCACCGAGGAACTTGTAGTTTAACAGATGAAATACATTTGCGTTTTCCAGTGCTTCTCACTGACAATGTCTAGTTATTGACCATTTATTTATGTTCAATACAGCCCTGTGAGCTGGGCTGAAGGGAGTGTGTGTGGGGACTTTCCCAGGAGCTTCCTGGCTCCAGATACATGTATACTTCATTTTAAGGATTTTAAAAAAATTAAAAACGCACCATTTTCAGTCAATATTTATTAATAAGCAAATCATTAATAAATTAACAATTATTAATAAGCAAATCAATGAAGAATCTCTGAAATGGAAAGTGAAAATTCTCTCATAGTTCCTGGAGATAAGATGTTATTAAAAGTAAAATGGGGACCTAGAGGACAGTGACATATTTATATATAATTACACATATATTATGTGCTACAAGTAAATGCATATTCATCCACATATTTAAAAGTGAACATTAGGTATATACTATATTTGGCATAAGCATACCTTGTACACATTGATTTGTATTTTGAGCATCATTACAGGCCAGTATGAATTTCTCCTCTTCCTTTTCTCTGTTGGTTGATCCGTTTGAACTCACTCTATCTAGCTCTGTCTAGCTTCAAATGCACAATCCTCCTGCCTCAGCCTATGGAATGCTAGGATTCCGGGCATATACCACCAAGCCCAACTGCGTCTCCTTTTTAGAAGTTACAATAGCGTATATTCACCATGTGCCTCTTATTCCTTTAAGAAAGACACTAATAAATCACCCCTCAAACCCTGTCATGTATGTTAGCTTCTCTGTCGATATTAGGCCTCGTTTTCCTTAAACGTGTAGAGGAATTCTACCCAGATCACTTCTGGTCTCTGCATAGGAGCGGGATGATGACCATCGGATCCCTACTGTTGCCCATTCATCTGTCTGCGGTATCCATGTCCTAGCTTACTTCTCTGTGAATGTAATAAACACCACGACCTAAAGCAGCTTGGGGTGGAAAGGGTTTATTCCTGTATCTTCAGTACTGAAGCCACCCACCACAGGCGGATGACAATGAAGGGCAGGGCAGGAAGATGCAATGCACTGGGGACAAGGCCTCTTTGGTGAACTTTGGATGTCTCTTTTCATGTAGAGGAAGGGGCAGAGGCTGGAGTCCGGGGTGACCAGGACACTGACAGGCTGCATTCTCTTCCTGCTTTGTCCTCTGTTCCTTTGTCCCAAGCCGGGGGAGACATGCATACTTCCCAAACTGAGAACTGTGGAGGCAGACAACAAAAGAAGCTTGGAACTGCAGAGGAGCGGTGTGTGTGTGTGTGTGTGTGTGTGTGTGTGTGTGTGTGTGTGTGTGTGTGTGTGTGTGTGTTTGTGCCCACACCAGCTATCTTATCAGATTAGTGCTCAGAAGCTACCCGTGGGACCCCACCCCCCAGGATGCCTGGGGCTTGTCACGAAGCTCACGCAGGGGAACAGATATCCTGGTTCCCACTCACCTCTTTGGAACCGGTGACCTGAGCTAGCCTACCCACGTTCAGGACGCTACATATCCGGACTCATGTTATCTTGGGGTCCTGGGACTCCTTGCCTGCTCTCCACCCTGTGGACACGTAGCCACTGCACACTTCTCGGAGGGCTATTTCTAGCCCAGGGGCCGGTAATTCCTTCCCAGCCTGTCAACTCAGGCTGTCCATGTTTCAGCTGGGACAGGCAGCCCGAGTGGGTTCGGGGTTCAGCAGAATGCAGGATGTTGGGGTTTCCGGAGGCAGGCATCCATTCAGCCTGCTAGAGGTCAGGACTACTGAGATGTGGGGGTGGGGTACAGGACGCACTTGCTACGTGGTTGGAAGGAGCTGGATTGCATGGGAAAGGCCAAAACCCTCACTGCTGTGACAGCCTCTTCTCTGGTAAGACTTGTTTGTCCTTAGCAAAGCAGAAAGTTAGTCCTACCCTGTGACTTAATGAAGGCTCTGGGGTCGGATAGTCTTGGTCTGAAATGAAATTCTCCTACTGTGAGATCGTAGGGTATAGGTTTCTGGCTCCATATCTGATCTATCTGCAGAGGAATAGTGTGTGTGTGTGAAGTTCAAACTCCCTGGGTCAGAGCAAATGTCTTTGTCACTTCAGATTAGGCAATTTGCTTAAAAAATAAGAATATGATATCTACCACACATGTCAAGTATCTGACTCATTGTAACTCTTGAGCCACCTCCTCAATGAAATATTTTCCTTTATAAGAATCTCTGTGGTATTGGTGTTTCTTAATAGCAGCAGAAACCCTAACTAAGACAGATCCTCAAAGGGGTTATGCCCCAAAGGTTGAGAACACTACTAAATTTAGGGACACTTGGGTAAAAAGACACTGTACTTGATTTCAGAGAACTTATGGCATAGTTAGAATAGTGTCTGTGAGACTACTCTAAGAATGGTTACACATGATGGAGTGTGCTCAAAGGACTCTGAAATTCTGGCAGTAGGACCTCCATACCACTCAGGAGCAGTGATATTGTTGAATGATGACCCAGCTTTAGTACCTCTGGACACATACCCAAAGGACTCTTAATTCCTACTATAGAGATGTATAACCACAGCTATCCTCTTCCCAATAGTTGGGCCATGGAAAAAGCCTAGATGTCCATCAGCTGGTGAATGGCTAATGAAAATGTGGTGTATATACACAATGGAACTTCATATATCTGTGAATAGGATGAAGCCATGAGATTTGTGATTAAGTAGATGAAGCTGGAAACCCCATCATATTGATCAAGGCAAATCAACTCCAGAAAGAGAGAACACATTTAAACTCATATGTGGGGCTCAGTATTGAGCCTTCAGATTTGTGGATTTAGTTTGGAATACCTGAGGAATCTAGGAGACTGGAAAGGATTCATTGTTGGGGGGGCGGATAAAGAGTTTCAGGAGAGGGAATGAGAGGACACTGGTGATATGAATAGGAAATGGAATTTTTATTGGGGGAGGGAAAGAATATGATCAAAATATATTTTATGAAAAATTTTTAATAAAAATGCATTTGGCTGGGTACAGTGGCACATGCCTTTAATCCCAGAACTAGGAAGGCAGAGGGAGACTAATCTCTGTGAGTCAGAGCCCAACCTAGTCTACATTGCAAGACTTTACCTAAAAAAAAAAAAAAAAAAAAAAAAAGAGTTTTGATTTAAAAATGACTTCCTCTTTAATTATGTGCATTGAAGTCTGATAAATCTGGAAAACTAGGCAGGGATTCATTTAGAAAACAGGAGACAAGTATTGTGTGCCACTATAAGTCTGTGAAACAACTTCATTTTAAAAAGATTTATTGGCTTTTATTTTATGTGCATGGATGTTGTATCAGCATGCATGTCTGTGTTCCATGAGTGTGCAGGGCCCCCAGCAGCTGGAAGAAGGTGTTGGATCCCCTAGAACTGGAGTTACAGGTGACTGTTAGAGATCATGGAGGTGCTGGGTGTCAAACCCCAGTCCTCTGGAAGAGCAGCAAGTGCTCCTAACCACTGAGCCACGTGTCCATATCTATCAGTGTGTCAACTTCAGCCTGTGTATCAATTTAATTAATGTTGAGTAGAAGTGCTTCTTGATACATTGCCATTAAGAAAATGTGTTAGGAGAAAAAGACAGTTCTATTAGTCCATTGACACGTGGTAAAGGTCATGGGTAAGGTCATGATGGAGAAGAATACAGACACAGGAAAAGATGGCACAAAAGGTCCCTTCTAGAGTGCTTGGTAGAAGTCCAGGAGGATATGATGAAACTGACTTTTGAAAGATGATTAGCTCTGGAAAATGCAGAAAAGCTGAGGGTTAAAAAGAATTTGCATTCTCTACAAAAATAAACTTATTACAGTTCACTTTTGGGGATCTAATTTTTAGAACATTTTTATGTGAAAATTACATTTATAAACACACTAGAAAAGGTAAGATCACCAAATAAACACACAAAGCCCCAACTCACCACTTCTAAGTATTCACTTTTGTGTAAGCATTATTCTAGACACAGCTATGTGTGTACTTATGAGTAGAGGAAAAGGTAGGCATATTTAACATACATATTTTTATAATAATGAGGTTACATAAACATTGTGTAGTCTGGCCTGGCCTAGGCCTGACGTCCAGACCAGAGGTCCCAAATAATCACACAAAGTCCTATATTAATTACAAGCTGTTTGGTCTAACTCTTATACTTTAAGTTAACCCATATTTCTATTTATGTCTAGCCATATGACTTAGTACTTTTTTGCTCAGTGAAGCATTCTCATCCCACTTCCTCTGTGTCACCATGACGTCTCCCCTCTGCTCTTCTGCTTCCCAGAATTCTCTTAGTCTAGTTGCCCCGCCTCTGCTTCCTGTCTAGCTACTTGGCCAATCAGCATTTTATTAAACCAATATTTACAGTGACAAATATTTACAATGTATAAAAGCGTAGTCTCACAGCAACACTGTGCTATTCTTCAGACAAAAGTGTTTAAGACAAGAAGTGAGAATCAAGCTGTAGGCATTGGTGGACACTCAGTGTGTCCACACAGAAGACTGTTTCCACAGAATATCCCCATCTAAGACAGCAGATTATGAAAACATTACAGAAGCATTATGAGGGTGGATGGTTGCAAAGCTAAATTTTGTATGTAAGGTTACTGAAGCTGGGTAAATGCTAGGGAAAGTAAGGTGAGCAACATCCCTCTCTCATGTCCTATGTTTGCTAATAGTGATGTCAGCTGGCGCTTAGAAAGATGAGTCAAGGCCAAACAAAGCAAATGCTGAGTGAGAAAGCAATTTTCTTTGATTCTATATTTGGTATCTTCTGTATCAATAGCCAGGTCATGGATGGTCCTGATCGTGGAACCTAGGATGTCTGGCTTAAACAAATTAAGTAGTTAAGACTACTAACAACTCTATCTTATATGGTACCTTTCCCTGGAGTGCTCAGTGAAAGCAGTAATTTTTCCTGCGTGTACTTTGCTTTCCTGCATTGTAAAGGCTCCCAGTAATGCATCTGGAGAGGGCACTTGGTTTGGCAAGGAGAAGTTCTCTGCCTTCCTCTACAAAGTAGATGGATGACTCCGGAGTCAGAGCCAGAGAGAACAGCAATTTGTTGAAACTCCATCAGTCTGAGTTTACTTTCTGGTATTAAAAAGAATGCATTCAAATATAATTTAAGCCCTGAACGCAAGAAAGCTTCCCCCAACAACCCCCTCACCACACACCACATAGCAGCTGTGCTGTGAGAATTGGCAGAGGTGTTCAAGCTTTGTAAGAGACTCTCATGGCCCCACTGTGGTATCCTAGGGATTCAAAATGGCCATTTAGTCTCTGTATGGGTACATCTTCAGGAGCTTGGCTTGCCAGTCTTCTACCCAAACAGGGATGGTCACTTTTTCAGCCTTCTACTCTTCATAGAAGGGTGTGACTGAACAGCCAGCATGCACACCTTTCCATTTGTGTTCAGAGCTGGCCCCAGGATCAGGTATTTAAGACTGTGTGTGTGGGTGGGTGAGCATATGTACTCGTGGTGTGTGCATGTGAGGTCTGAAACTAGAGGTTGACATTTGTTGTCTTCCTCCATTGCTCTCCATCTTATTACTTATATTGTATTTTATTACTTTATATGTATGAGTATTTTGCGTGCATTGTGTGTGTACCACATTCATGCCTGGTGCTTGAGGTCAAAGAGTGCACTGGAGCCCCTGGAATTGGAATTAAGCATGATTGTGAGACATCATATGGATTCTGGGAACTGGACCCTGCTCCTTTGCACGTGCTCTAAACTACTGAGTCATCTCTCCAGCTCTGTCCTCATATTTTTTTTTTTTTTTTTAAAGAAAGGGTCTCTCACCGAACCTGGGGCTAAATTATCTGGCCTACGACCTACTGCCTGAGTGCTCCCACAGTGCTGGAGTTACAAGTTACTCGGTCTAACATGGTAAGGGAGGCATGATGAAGCAATTCCCGTCATGGGGGTGGGTGGACAAGAAGGACACAGAGGAAGAGAATGTGGGCTTTCTTCTCACAGCCTTCTTCCCATCATTCCATTTGGACCCCCAGCCCATGGGACGGTGCCACCACATTCAGGGTAAGTCTTTTCCCTCATCTTCTTCTAAGTGACTTTAAATCCAGTCAGCTTGACCGTGAATGCTAATCATCACAGCAAGCCAGTAGTTTGTTTTTTTTTTTTTTTTAAAGATAATTGTTGTTTATCTTAATCATTTTTCTGATTAGCAAAGGGATACATTCTTGTGGTAAAACACTGATGCTTGGTACATGAGTATTCTCTACACCCCCCCTTCAAAGGAAAGCCACACAAGAGTCAGAACCGAAAGTCTGTTTATCTAGGCTCGTGTCGTTGGTTGTTTCCAAGCTTTCATTATTAAAGCTAATGTTTTGACAAACATCCGCCTCTGCAGACCCCTCTCACATGTGTGACCACGTCCTTTGTGTAGATTCCTAGAAATGGAATCACTGGGCCAAAGGGTGTGGCATTTCAAGACTCCCTTTTCATACTGCCAAAGTGTTCTCTGGAAGGCTTATCCTGGGCTGTCCTTTGGCCAGCATTGGTGAGTGACTTTCTCCACTTTCACCAGAATTTGTCATTTTTTACTCAGCTCTTTTACAGGAACTTGATGCAGCTTTGCATGCCGTACTGGAAGCTTGGCTTAGCTGCTGAGTACTAGACAGCCCGATTTCAAGCTCACCTCACTTCTCAGTTATGATAAAAAAAAAAGGTGCACACTGCAGTGAGCACTGCTGGCATCATACTCAAAATTATTCCTCCTTCTTTCATTTGACACAGAGTCTCATTATGTAGCCTTATGGCTTAGAACTTGCTGTGTAGACCAGGCTGACCTTAAATTCACAGAGACTTATGAAATTAAAGGTTTGCACCACCATGTCCAGATCCCGCTATGGTTTCCTAACAGAACCCTCATCAAACATTTATACCTTTGAGGCCATAGTACTGGGGGGGGGGGTGTAGCCGTCAGCCCAGGGGGTGGACACTATTAATGTGAGCAGTGGTCCTCAAACCTTGCAATCTCAGGACTCCTTTATACTGTTGGAAATTCTTAGGAACCCAAAGAACTCATGTGCATATAGATTCTATCATATTTACTGTATTTGTCTTTAGATTTGAGAAAAAAAAATCTTGCTGTTAACTAAGTAAAATATGAACAAGCCTATGAGCACACTTTTACAAAAGCAATAAATAAATAAATATGCTTTGCGATAAAGAAAAATGATATTGTTGTTCAACCTCCTTATTGTCTGACCTAATAGAAAACATCTGGGCTCACACATCTGCCTCTCCACTCAGTGGGGTGGATGGCTGCTCATCACATTCACAGTCCACTCATCACATAGTCTGTAAAACTCCTTTGGGAGAGAACAAGGGCAATAGTTGACTGTAAACCACTGACCTTATAGAACTCTAAAAGGATGGCACTGAAAAGCCCAACTGGAAACCTGCTGTGGTGACCCCATCACCCTAGCCAGGGATTAGCTCAGGAACAGCTCATGACCCAGTCAGGCGCTGGAGGATGCTCCCACTGAGAATTGTAAGGAAGATGACATTATGTTTGGGCATAAGGTCGGGAAATAGTATAGCCAAGGCTGAAGCCAGGAGCAGGTAATGCCACTGTCTTGTGGGCCATGCTCAGGATCTGGCTTCATGGGAGGTGGTCAGGCCTGGCAAAAGAATGTAGTATGAGGAAATGGAGGCATCTCAGTGCCCTGTCCTGAAATGAGCAGAGGACACGTGATCACTGGCAGAAGGAATTAGGCCCCTGCTTAGAGTCTAGGCTGGGAATTTGGTGATGGTGTTATGAGGCCGTGAGTTAATGGACTCAGCTATTCTTACTTTATCTATAGAACAGCAAGTTCCCATTGAATGCATCTGAGTAGGGGAAGATGCTAGATGGTTCAGGATGTTGGGGTACATGGCTCTTCTTGGGTGGGTCTTAGTAAAGGCCTACTGGAAAGGTGAGTGAATTCCAGACACTACCTTTTTTTGAGCTTCTGCACTTGGAACACTGGGCAGGCTGTGGTCAAGTTCAGCTTTGTGAGATGATGTCATGATTGGAAATTGGCTTGGATTACCTCTGGATAGGAGTCTTTCAGCTAGATGAGGGAGATGGGCAGCGTGCAGAAGGAGACCCAAATCCCTTATCTAGACTAAGCCCATGACCCAGGCTTAATAAGCAAAGGATCTAAGTGAAAGAAAATTCACATGAGCCTACTGAGTTTTCAGACACTGGATTACCATGATACTAGATCCATACAGTAGTTTCTATTCTGTGAACTTGGGTTATTCAAGCTGTGCCCCTTCTCCAGTGGCTTTAGAGGGCCGAGAAAACTTTAACAGACTCATCACAGACTGGATGGCTTAGTCAACAGGAATTTTTTTTCTCACAGCATTTTCATTGGGAAGCCTAAGATAAGATCAAGATGGTATTAAAGCTGGCTTCCTCATCTGTTAAAGGCTGTCTCTGTGCTGTGCATCTTTATGTGTAGAGTGTGAGGAGGTAGAGAGTGAGGGTAAGTTCTATGCCTCCTAGAAGGATGCTACTCCCATTCATAAGGACCTCATCCTCACCAAAGATTCTACCTTCTAATGTCAGCACAGTAGGGATTAGGGTCGCAGCATAGATTTGGGGGCAGGGAAAGCAGTTCACTCCCTATCACCAAGGAGCTATCTCCAACAGAATTAAATGGGAATGCAAATATTTCCTAAGATATGACAAGAGAAAATATCAAGTACGTTCTGTGCACCAGACGTGTCCATGCATGGTCACGGCCGAGTTTCCTTTCTATTGCTGTGATAAAAATACCAAACTAAAAGCAATGTGGAGAGAAAAGGGTTTATTTGATTCACAATTCGATGTCACATTGAGGGAACTCAAGACAGGAACTTAAGCAGGAAGTGAGAGGCAGAAACTGAAGCAGAGACCATGGAGGAGTGATTGCTCTCTCTGGCTTTCTTATACACCCAGGACCACTTTCCCGAAGATGATGCTGCCCATAGTGAGCTGGGCCTTCCCAAACAATCATTAATCTAGAAAACTCTTCACAGACTTGACTACCAATCCAATGGAGGCGTCTTCTCAGCTGAGATACTCCTCGCCTGTGTCGAGTTGATAAAAATCACATTTCATACTCTCATAACACTGAATACTGACATCTGGGTTTCTGTCTTGTAGTAGGTGAGTTCAGATAAGGTAGAATCTACTAGGTTATCTTGAGAACCTAGCTGCTGTTTACCCTAACTACTACTGCCAACTGCTGCTGGCCCGTGTGCTGTGTAAGATGCCCGTGTGCTGTGTGAGATGCCCATGTGCTGTGTGAGATGCCTGTGTTCTGTGTGAGATGCCTGTGTGCTGTGTATGAGCTTCCTGTGTTCTGTGTGAGATGCCTGTATGCTGTGTATGAGATGCCTGTGTTCTGTGTGAGATGCCTGTGTGCTGTGTGAGATGCCCTGTGTGCTGTGTGAGATGCCTGTGTTCTGTGTGAGATGCCTGTGTGCTGTGTATGAGCTGCCTGTGTTCTGTGTGAGATGCCTGTGTGCTGTATACGAGCTGCCTGTGTTCTGTGTGAGATGCCTGTGTGCTGTGTGAAAGATGCCTGTGTTCTGTGTGAGATGCCTGTGTGCTGTGTAAGATGCCCGTGTTCTGTGTGAGATGCCCATGTGCTGTGTGAGATGCCTGTGTTCTGTGTGAGATGCCTGTGTGCTGTGTGAAAGATGCCCGTGTGCTGTGTGAGATTCCCGTGTGCTGTGTATGAGATGCCTGTGTTCTGTGTGAGATGCCCGTGTGCTGTGTGAGATGCCTGTGTTCTGTATGAGATGCCTGTGTGCTGTGTATGAGTTGCCTGTGTGAGATGCCCGTGTGCTGTGTGAGAGTGGCCTCTTTTGTGAGGCCAGCCAAGGAAACACAGTGAAACCCCTGCCTAAATAACAATAAAACTAAAGAAGAAGTAAATTATCGGCAGCTCTTAGCAACACTAAATATTGCTTCCTACCTGCTAAAACTCAAGCAAGCGCAGTGTCTCACCTCAGACCAAGCCCACAGGAGAAACAGTTGTCAGACAAGCTCCCAACAGGGATGGTTGAGCAGGCGGGAGAAACCCCTCCATTCTGATCACCACACATCACTTCAGATAGGTTTCTGATTCTGCTGGCTGCTCTTGGGTGAGGGCCATTGCAATTGAGTCCAGACAGCCTGTGGGACATGTAGGTCCTGCTTCCATGCCAAGGCTGGGGTAGGATTCACCTCCAAGACACCCTCCAGATGAACACACTGGAGGTTTCTTTCCAGAGCCCCAGAGTTATCCTGGGGCATCTGACCCTTGGAGTTTGTTTCTCCCAGCCTCTCCAGAAGATGGTTTCATAGAATGGTCAAGGATGAAGGGAGTTGGAAACTTTCCAGGCCAACCCTTCACTCTAGTATCTGGGGCTCAGAGAGGGCAAGTGACATGTCTAAGAGTTCACAGCAGATGAGTAATGAAGCAGGATGAGGACAGAGCAAAGTTGAGTAAGGGCACATCCCTCTTTTGTCGGTTGGCTTCTTGTGCCAACCAACCCCAAACATTTCCATTACAACAACCTGCATGATGACTTATTAAAAATTTTTTATTAGCTTCATTTGCATCATTAGCAATGATTAATTCTGTAACTTTATCACATGTTAATTTTGATAGCACTGTGCATTTACTTTCAGCTCTTCTAGAACTTTTCAAAGGCTCCATCGTGGGACTTAAGAGACCTTTTAAGACTGTTTTATTTTAGCAGGGTTCAAGGATGGATACCTGGATCTTCCTGGAAATGGGGAAAGAGAAGAGATTTCATGGGTGGACAGTGGGCACATGAGTAACCAGATTTTGGGAGAGGGGGCAGATGGAGAGGGAGCATACTGGAAGAAACTATGGGAAAGGAGGGGGCATTTCAGGGTCAGGTAGAAACCTGGCACAAGGAAGTTTCCAGAAATCTACAAAGATGAGCCCAGCAAGGACTCCTAACAATAGTGGACTATCACCTGAACTTGCCTTCTCCTGAGACCAGGCAAGACTTCCAGTAGAGGACTGGGATACCAACCCAGCCAATAACCTTTGACCTACAGTCTGCCCTGCCTATGAGATGTGCTGGGGTCTAGCCTAAAACCCATTCCAGGAGAGTGAGCCTACCCGACACTGCCTGGAGCACCAGGACCCACAGGCTGGATGATCCAGAGACCAAGGACAGAATCAGACATGACCGATAGGAAAAATGTCAGTGTAATGATGCCTAGCAATGGCCTGCTATACTCATAAATTGGTGTCTAGCTTAATTGTCATCAGAGAGACTTCATCCAGCCTGTGATGGAAACAGATGTAGACCCACAGCCAGACATTAAGCAGAGCTCAGGGAATCCTGCAGAAGAAGAGGAGAAAGGGGTTCAAGGACAACAGAAGAAAACTCATAAAATCAACTAGCCTGGGATCACAGGGCTCACAGAGATGGAACTGATCACCAGGGAGCCTGCATGGGACTGACCTAGGAACTCTGTATATGTGACAGTTGTGTAGCCTGGTCCTCTTGTGGGACTCCTAACAGTGGGAGCAGGGGCTGTCACTGACTCTTTTGCTGGCTTTTGGGACCCTACTCCTCATAATGGGTCACCTTGTCCAACCTTAATACACGGGGAGGTGCATGGTCTTATGGAGGAGCTGTGTTTTGTTGATAGCCATGGGAGGCCTGCCCTTTCCTGAAGAGAAACAGAGGACAAGTGGGGACACAGTGGGTAGTTGAGGGGAGGGACTGGGATGAGAAAATTGTGTGTGTGTGTGTGTGTGTGTGTGTGTGTGTGTTCTTTGTTGCTCTTGCAGAGGACTTAATGGCAACTCACAACTCTCTCTAGTTTCTCTCTGGAATTTCAGTTCTAGAGCCTCTGATTCCCTGCTCTGGCCTATATGAGTGCTGTACACACGGTGTACAACTAACACATATACATAAATTAAAACAGGCAGATAAATCATTTATTGAAAGAGATTTGTTTTATTTTTAATTATATGTATGAGTAGAGGTATGTGATTGTGAGTGCAGATGTCCCTGAAGGCCAGATGAGGGTGTTAGATCCCTTGGAGCAGGTGTAACAGGCAGTGCTGAGCCACCCCACATGGATGCCAGGAACTAAATTCAGCAAGAGCAGCACATGTTTTTAACTGTGGAGCCACGTCTCCAGCCCAATTTCTAATATTTTGAGATTTTCTGTATAAAGCCCAAATTCATCCAAATTTACATATCTTTAGACTCTGCCTTTTTATTGACACTAATTTTTCATCAAAACTTTGTCTTCAGATGTAGGTTAGGTATGTGTTGAACTAAAAAAAAAATCAGAAAACGTAAAAGCCAAAAAGAATTATGGGACTTGACACAGCCTTCTATAGTTTGAAGGCAACTTCCTCATAGACTTTAAAAGACTAATTTACTTAGTATGTTTATAATGCAATCTTTAAATGCACTAAAATTGAGTTTGGGTGTAGTTTTCATGAACATGGTGTATGAGATGATATTTTTCAGGGCTGGAGAGGTAGCTCAGTGGCTCAGAGCAGTTTCAAAGGCCCTGTTCGCATCTCAGTACTGACACAGAAGCTCACAACCTTCTGTAACTCCAGTTTCAGAGGACCTTCTGACTGCTGATGGCACTGTATGCATGTGGTGCACAGACATACAAGCAGGCAAAACACCCATGCACATACAATTAAAATGTCCTTTTAAAATATATTATTCCGTACTAAGCAGTTTCCTGGAACCTCTCAGTGGTCCTCAAATATGTGTTACCTGTCTGGCATGACTGAGCCCTCCACTATGGAGCATGTGTTTAACCTAAGTGATGGCAACTATAACCCTCTCTGTAGTACCAACACTGACAAGAGTTCACATATAAGCAATGGGCTGGGCGATGGACTAAGAAGTGAGTGCAGCCCACTGAGGGTGATGGGTAAAGAGGATGGAGCCAGGAGTGACATGCTGATTCCGGCAAGAGCAGCAAGGATGCCATTCCCGTAAAGAGAAGAGAATGCTTGCTTCCGGCCAGCATCTGCCAAAGTTGGTCCAGGAAGGAGGGACAGGGATGCTGATCATTTCTCAGAAAATGTTTCTGTTCAGGCACAGATTCAGTTGGGCTGGCAAACGAAACCATGCGAGGGAGTAGGAAGGGAATGGGGTCTTTCTGGTTAGTCTCCCCTTCTCTAGCCCCAGCTCTCTCTGCCTCTCTCCAGCGCCGTGTTAGCAGTGAACCCCAGGTTCAGATTCTAAGAACTGTTATGACTCAGGAAGGGCCTGAGTTATGAGGAAAGAGAGGCCACAGCCCCGGGCCTTGAATACTGCAGAGTGAAGAATGACTGATCGTAAACTCTTGTTTCCTTGTTAGTGAAAAGAGATGAGTATGCCTCGTATGGACAGGAAGAAACTATAAACCATATAGATAAAAGTCAGGGAGCGTTTAAACAACGCTAGATGCTGCTCTTCGGAGCATACAGACTAAGGCTACCAGAGAGAAGTAGCAAGTGGATTTATATGTGGAAAAATGACACTTAACTGAAAGTCCAGCTACAGAATAAGTTGTTCTTCATGCCTTGCAGTGAGACCTGATTAAAAGAAAATCACTCGGTTAGTGGTATGTCGCCATAATTGCTTTTATCTTGATTGTTCAATAAGCTGTCCTTCCTTGGAGGTGCAAGTTCTCTTGTGTGTATTTGACCACTTCTGAGAGATTCTGTCATCTTGGTCGTTCTAAAGAGTACAGAGAAGTGTAAAAAGCATGTAATAATCTGATTCAATTTTAATGAAGAATTCAGGCACTTGACTAAGTTAGTGAAGACATAAGCAGCCAAACCCCTTGTCTCTGAGCTAAGGTAGGATATATTGAGTGCTTCCATTTTTATTTGGGGTGGGTCTATAAAACTGTGACAAGTACAAGTCTTTCTTCTCTTCCATGTTCAGAAGGTTTAACAAAATCAAGGTGATGTGAGGGGAAATGGAAGGGAAAATATTGGAATGCGAGGAGCATTCCAGCACTCCCTTGAGCTTACAGGGAAAGTCAAAACTCATGATGTTGTAATTCCGGGAATATCCAGGGCTGTTCCAATGCAGACTTGACATTCACATGTGGGAAGCAGATGGACCTCCTGCAAGCCTGAAAAACAGCATTGTCCCCTCAAAGAAGTCATGTCAAGTGGTATGCCCCTACATACATACAGGATCTCAGTTTTCTTGCATACAGAATGGCAAAGATTATCTGCTTTCTACTGGGTTGTGGATTATGTTCCCTGGGCAGTTGCAAAGCCCAACAGAACAAAAGACCAGCATTTAGAAAGGGTCCTGGATATAGTTTGCACCTTGAATGTCTCTAAAGAGTCACACGTAAGCATATTGATCTCCATAGAATGGTAGAACTTTTAAGAGGTAGGACTTTCTGAGACCCACTAGTGATGTCTTTGAAGGGCACTGTGGGACTCCAGCCTCTGCTTCTTCTCTTTAGGAGCTCAACAGAAAGACAACTTTGCTCCATCATGAAATCCCATCATACTACACTGCCTCACCACAGGCCACGGAGCACTGAGATGACCAATTACTTACTGAAATCTGCAAATTTATGAGCCAAATAAACTCTTTTTATTTATAAATTGATTGTCCTAGGTATTTGGTACAGGGACAGAGAGCTGACTAACACCCCACATGGGTGATTCTAACACACAGCTGGGGTTGACACAGACTCAAAGACTTCTGTAGTCTCACACACCAGTAACATTATGTCCCGCGGGCTTGACAGGATGGATGAACAGCAGTCTAAGAATGGGGTCCTATCTCTCCAGTCTGTAAGAGACTGTTGAGATACTTAAGGAAATGTTCCTATTTTCTAACTGATGGTTGCCAGTTGCTTTTGTTACCCAGTTTAATTGGTATTGTAGTGAAGTACCTGACAGAGCTAACGTTAGACAAGTTCATTGTGATGTGGATTTTGGGGGATTTCAGTGCATAGTCCTTGGCTCCATTGGCTAATCCTGGGATCATGCTGAGGCAGACCATGGTGGAAAGAAATGAAGGACAAGAGGGAGAGAGAGAGAGAGAGAGAGAGAGAGAGAGAGAGAGACAGAGACAGAGACAGAGACAGAGACAGAGACAGAGAGACAGAGAGAAGCCCAGTAAGAGATTTAGCCCCTAGTGACCTACTGCCTTCTGTTAGTCCCCACATCCTGAATTTCTCAGAACAGTTCAAACACAAGAGCTCATAGGGAGGAGGCCATCAGTCAAGAATATTCTTCTTATTTTATTTATCCTGTACCAGTTCAGTAGGTATAAGGGACCCTTGTGATCATTCTGACCACATTTTTTTCTGCCTTTAAAATACTTGACCACACCTTCTTTGGTTTATCTTTGATTCTCTCTACGTCTTAATTGCCTTGTCTAGAGTACTGGTTTTTCTTTTTAATTTAGTTATATATTTTACGAGTACAGAGATCTTGAATTTAGACTTATTTATCCATACTCTTTTGGGAAGACAACAATATTAACCCCGATTTATATCTTGCGGTGTCTATCATTGTATTTGTAAATTAAACTCTGAATATGCTTTATTTCTTATGGTTGTGGACTACACCAGGTGAACCCTAATGCTGAAAGTTCCTTCTTATCCTGGTGCTGAAAAATATTTTCTTACCCCCCACCCTGACATGGTGCTGTTACTGCTGCAGGCAGGATTGTTTCCTGGGTTTCTGTACTTTCTAGCTCCTTGTCTCTCTCATCAGGCCTTTCTAAATTGTTGGAAGACTAGCCTGCCTTATCTTAGCCTCCAAATTCAAGACACCCAGTGAAGATATCTTTTGTTCAAGATCATGTGTGGCGTGTTCTTTCTAAAAGAGACTTGTGGAAGGGTCTTGATTTCAACTTGGGCCCACTTTCCTTGTGTTTTGTTTCTAATGTGGAGATGTACATGTGAGTGTTTTCTTGTGACTCTAAAAATTATTTTGGGGAGGAAAGCATAATTCTATTAAGACAATTTGGCAATTTAGTTAATTAGGTAAACATGAAACTTTGAGGGACAACTGTGTAGACCGTCCTATTGTCCATTCACCAAAACATTTACCAAATATTACCCTTTATGTAGGATGCTGTGCCAATCATTTTCTGATGTTGCCCTTTGGACATCCAAGAGAGTCTAATGAGCAGAGCCAGCCATCTCTCAGGGATAGCCTAGATTTCTCTATTTTTCAGTGAGGAGGGCACAGATTTACCTTTGACCCACACAAGCATTTCTGCCTGGACATCATCAGAACAGCAGTAGTTAATGCTCAGACATGCTAGTGTGTGCCTTAGTTAGGGTTACTATTGCTGTGCTGAAACACCATGATGAAAAGCCACTTGGGAGGGAAAGAGTTTATTTGGCTTATACTTCCACATCATAATCCATCACTGAAGGAAGTCAGGACAGGAACTCAAACAGGACAGGAACCTGGAGGCAGGAGCTGATGCAGAGGTTAGAGAGGCATACTGCTTACCGGCTTTCTCTACTGCTTTCTTACAGAACCCAGGGCCACCAATCAAGGGGTGGCACCATCCACAATGGACTGGACCCTCCCCCATCAATAACTAATTAGGCAAATGCCCTAAAATTTTGAAAAAAGCTCCATTTTATGAAGGAATTTTCTTAGTTCAGTCTCCATCCTTCATGATGACTCTAGCTTGTGTCAAGTTAACATAAAACCAGCCAGCTCAGTATATATCTCTGTTGTAGCATGGGCTGCCTCTGTGTCTTCGTAACCACTCCAAAAAACACTTTTGGTTACTGTTGTTGGATGAATGTTTGTGTCCCCACCACATGCGATGTTTGTATCCAAAACCACATGCAATGAGCCTCTGAAGATTGGGTTTGGAAACCTTCACAATGGGATGAAGGCTTTTATAAAAGGTATAAAAGGAATAAAAGACTCACGCTCTCTCTGAAGACACAACCGAGAAGAAATCCCTCACCAAGAATCTCACCCTGGTAGTATCTTCATCCCATTGCTTCAGCCTTCAGATCTCATAAGCCATCAGTCCATGACATTAGCTTTGAGATAGAAAAGATCGATATTCTCCGTATAGGTGAGAAAAACCAAAGCTCAGAGATTGTAATTACAATAACTTGTCAAAGCCGACTGCTGTTTCTCTGCTGCACTTAGTCCTCAACACAGTTGATCTCTCTTTTGAACCCCCTCATCAGCACCATTCAGTTTACACGTTGATGATTATTGATTTTCTGAGTTATGGCTTGTTTCCATCCTTGTATTGTAAGCACCTTGAGGATTACACTTTGCTCTCTATTTTCCAAAGACACAGTGCCTACTTTGTGACTGACAACACATGAACAAAAAATATTCTAGCTCCTGATTCCAGAGAAAGAATCAAAGCACCAGAGATTCCCTTGACATTCATTCATTAGAACTCATGTTGGTAGGCTGTCATGTGCTGCTGGAACTCACTGAGAAGCTGTGTCTGGAAATGGGGCTGCGCTTCCCACATCTATGTCTATGCTGTGTGTCCTCCAAGACCCCTTAACTGGGCATGGGTCTCTAATAACTCAGTGACAAAGAGGAAAGAAAATGGCAAAACAGCCCGAGAGCAAAGACACTGTGCCTTTGAGAAGATAAGCCACGTCCATCAGATGGTTCTGTTGGTTACCCAGTGCTGCAAAGGAGCTGCAGTAAAAATAAGCCACAAGTTCAGTCGAGAAGAGCAGGCCCAATCAGGGATTCCAGTTAACTGCCTCAACTTCCCTGGTTGGCATATGATAAATATTAGGGGTGCCCAGTTTGGTGATATCACCTTCCTGCTATTATCTGTTCTTTTCTTTTGGAGGCTTACCTGAGGGGACATTATTTCACAGGGGCATTTGGACTAGGGACCCCAGCTGTCTGTCTTAGTGGGGCTTTCCCCAGTGGATTTCTACTGGACATTCAAAGTTCAGGATGTTATATTTTTCCTGCTCTTTTCCACCCATGTCCTTTATATTTATCCTTTTACTTTGGCCGTTTATACTTTTGATGAATTTACTCATTCAAAATGGAACGAATGGTGATCATAGATCATTCTGAGGCGCATACAGTCCAGTGTCATCTGGCACTCATATGTGGCAAAATAAGCACTCTCCAAAGATGCTAGGTATTGTAATCTTTACCATTTTTTTAAAATTAAAAGAGTCTATTTTATCTATATGGGTACTTTGCCTCCATGTATGTCTGTGCACCACATGCATGCAGTGCCCTTAGAGGTCAGAAGAGAGAGTTACAGACAGCTGTGAGCCACATTTGGTGCTGGGAATCGAACCTGGGTCCTCTGGAAGAGCAATTAACTACTGAGCTGTTTCTCCAGCCCCATTCACAAGTTGTTTTTACATGGTCCAGAAATGTATCTTCCTACCTTACAAAATCACAGGATCAATAAAATGCAGACCTATTTTCTGAACTTTGTAATTTCTGTTACAAATAAGATTTAGTAAATGTGATTAGACACACAAAGACTTAGATCCAAGGAAGTGACCAAATTGCCCAGAGTTTGACGGCCAATACTTCTCAAGGAGTCAAGACTATAATTTGAGCCTCCTAACAGAGCTGAAACCTTTTAAATCCAGATAAGTAACACATAACCATCTCTGCTGAGCATGACTGTTATTCTGTTTGGAGGGCTGTGTTTTTTAGTGTCTCTCCAGGCTCTATTTGCTAGACATTACTTCACCACAAGTTTCTACCCCCACCAACAAAAGAACAAGAAAAACATTTTCACAGTGGATTTTTTTTTTTTTTTTTTTTTTTTTTTTTTTTTTTTTTTAGTGTAAGGGATGAACACAGGACACACACACACACCTTGCAAGCAAGGCAAGTTTTCTACCACTGCGCTCCCTAGTCCAATGCTTGTATCTTTTCTGCTGTGCATATGAGCATTCATATGTGAGTGGTCCTGTTTGCATGCATTCCAGTAGTGCAAGGAAGCAGAGATCACATGGGAGAGTAGAAGGAGTCCAACTATCTAATCCCAACTTCTACTGTTAGTAAGATGTGGATGAGGAAAGAGCCTCTCTGCAAAAGGATGGCTGCATATTAGGTTCCCAACTTACTCTCAGCTGGAAACAGCTGTCTTTATAGCTTATTCTTTTTATGAGAGAGGAGTGAAAGTTTATTCTGTAATGTAGGATACATACTATGCCACTGAAGTTATTGGAGACCAGTTTGTACTTATTTGAATTCCATCAAAGGCTGTAATGATGGCTGACCTGAATAGACTGTTGCTTATGGGCCAGGATCTGTCCTAAGCAACTCAGTTTTAACTCATAGGACAGCTCTGTGAGGAAGCTGCTTAATGATCAGATCCATCTTACAGTTAGGAAAACTGAGCCTCTGAAGTGACTTGTCCATCCACATGTGTTTAAGAAGGAATAGAACGAGGGCTTGGAACTAAGTGGTCCTTCCCTGGCACCCATGCTCTGTTCTCCTCTGTGTTTGGTTCCCCCGTGGGCTCTGTGTGCATGTTCTCGGCCTCCCCTTTCATAAAGGGAGACAACAAAAGAGTTGACAGCTGAATGGGAAAGGTGCTGGCTTTGAAGGAACTCCTTTGCTTAGGAACTTCCAGAATAGGTGCTTCAAGGCAACTCTGAGCAATAGCCTAAAGACATCTCGGAATTCAGTATTGTTTGGGATGGGTTCAGCCTGAAGGGAACATTTCAGCCCTCTAGCATCTGTTGGGTGTTTTTTTTTTCCAGCCCTGCAGATTCAGAGTTCCCCTATTCCTAGAACTGTTTGTTGGCCAAAGGAGAAATGCTTACCATAAACCACAGCAGAGGGACCAAAGGTGACAGGAACCATGTGTTATCTTGTGGCCCAGCCATCAGCAGGCACCTATTTGCTGGGTTCCCACAGCTGTGCAGGGTTTCACCCAGCAGCTTCCTTTCATCTTACAACTACTGTAAGCAGGGGGCGGGGCATGTAAGGAAGAGTTCTGTGTGTCTCTGGAGTGTCACTGTGGCAGAAAGCCAAAGGGGTCTTAGGACCGCTGAGCCTTGCTGCCCGGACAAGAAAACTTGGCACTCCACACAGACAGCTCAGAACTGGGAGTTAGCTTAGCTGTAATCATTGACGAGTTTCATTCACCACTTGGCTCAACAAATAAAAAGGACTCTTTCTTGTCCTGATTAGGGACACTAGTTTTCCAACCATTTTTCCAGCCAAATCCTATGTAGTCTCAGTGTATCCGCCTAGTTATGTATTCTTCCCATTCAGGGTTTTCAGTGAACAACTATCAATACTGACCCATGAAGTGGGGATGTAAGAGACCAAGAGACCACTTTCCCCCAAAAGGCAAATAGTGGGAAGAGCTGCCAGAGTAACATCAATAAGATTTGTCATCTTGATTTAAAATGCAGATTTTTCATTATGCATCTAGGTTTTAAAATATCACACTGAAATGTATTTATCATGATTATGGAGATTTTAAACACTCTCCTTAAATTTTGCCCTCTGAGATAAAGTTTCTCCTCCTTCATGTCCATCTTGGTCTTAACTTCACAGCACAGGGCTGGATAAACATGACCCTGAAGCCTGGGGAGAGGCTCAGAGGCAAGGTCAACAGCAGAGATCAGGAATAGGCCATTCCTCACAAGATCCTGTCACAGGCTCTCTGCACATATGTCTGTCAGAGGCTCTTCTCCTGGCAGAAAGCAAGTATAGTCTCCACTGATCAGCCTGTGGCTTGGTCCAGGCATCCCAGTACCCTGGGGTCTAGACATCTTTCAGAATCCCTGCCCTTCACATGGAGCAGTGATGCCAAGAGTCTCATCCTAGAGATGCTTCCAGCAAGCAACCTAGCATCAGGGTAATGATGTAAGTCTCCTACAATGCCTCCCTCTGCTAGGAACCTAAGTGGGGCTGGGTAGGAGGAGGCTTCAGGATGGGTCAGGATAATAAAAAAATACCCAAGAGGCTCCTGCCTGACTCTCAAACTGGGATCCCATGACTCAAAATTTGGTACTTAGCCAGGTGGAGTGCATTTCAACGATGTGTGAGAGAATGCTCAGACCTCCTTCCTAGCTGCCCCTTGCTATCATTCCAAAGCAGCTGCATACGAAGCTGAGATTTGTCACTGACAGCTGCCTGCCTTCACAAGTACTTAAGGTTGAGGTAGGGAAAGCAAGCAGAGGGCAAAGACCTGCCGAAGGCATGAAGAAGCACCAAGATGGGGCTCTTAGGGAAGATACAAGGCATCCAGGAAAATTGGAATTCTGGATAAAAAGTACATAATTTCAGGCTATATAGATTACTCAACAGATAAGGACATGTGCCACCAAGCTTGATGATCTGAGTTACATAGTAGAAGGAGAGAATGACTCCTGCAAGTTACCCTTTGACCTCCACATGTGCCCTATCGTATGTGTATTGTGTTAAATATATATATATATATATATCTATATATATATATCACCAGTATAAACAAACAAATAAATTAATACAGTGAAATTTCTAAAAAGAACAATTTATTTCATTATTATTAGTAGTAATACATAATAGTAATTGCTATTAATGTCACAAATGACATGGTCTTGTAGCTTGGGCTCAGTACTCGGGAGCAAGCTTACGCTATACACTGAGTGCTGTTGGCCTGAAGTCTACCCATCTCTTTTCTGCACCTGGCAACCTGACATGAGGAGTACGAAAGGCTGCCTCACAGGTGAGACCAGGGATCCTGAAGACAGACTGGGTGACATTCTAAGTACAGAGTCAAGCTAGTCTGCATCCCACTTCACCAGCCTTCCATACAAGAAAAGAAGCTACCAGATCCACATGGGTTGGTTTTGTTGGCTGTGAGAAGAGATCTTTGGATTCAGCCTGTAGCTACAATGGTGGGGGAGCCCTGAAGTTCTAATGTAAATGGAAAAATACTCAAGCAAAGAAAAATATGGCAGGATCCTCCCTCCAGGAGTCACATCGAACGGGCAGGTCACAGAGACAGGAAACGAAATGGTGGTCACCAGGAAGTTGGGTGACAGGAGGAATTGGGTCAGTGGCTTTC
Source organism: Phyllotis vaccarum (assembly GCA_033318265.1). Lineage (NCBI taxonomy): Eukaryota > Metazoa > Chordata > Mammalia > Rodentia > Cricetidae > Phyllotis > Phyllotis vaccarum. The sequence continues at coordinate 87,958,984 of JARWLC010000011.1, forward strand.
AGGGCACAGAGTTTACTGGACAATGGTAAAAGAGTCATGAAAAACAATGGTGACAATAGTCACACTGAGTGTCGGCCCAATGCCCCGCCTGATGCATTTACTGCAACCAAATACCAGAAGCACCTAACTTGCACAGATAGGACATTTTTTGTAGATTATGGTCTTTGAGTTTCAAAGTGTAAGGTTGGGCGTGGTTGGAGTCTCTATTGTTTTGGCCTTGGATGGGGACAGGGGATTATGGCGGGAGCCTAGGGGAACTAGTGGTTACGTGTCAAATAAGAGGTCAGAGAAGGAGGATAAGGTTCAATTCATTTAGAATTATTCTCTGCCAGTATGGCCTCCTTTAGAACTTTCTAGTAATCTCAACCTCCCAACGGTCCTTCTGCACACACACATCCCCATGCAGACCAGGCCTTCAACAGTAATGAACCCTTGGCAGACATCAAAACACAGCCACCTTAAGGACAGTTCAGCCAGGCATGGTGGAAGCATTTAAAGTCCCAGCTACAGTCAGGAGCTCAGGGACAGCTGGGTAACACAGAACAATCCAATTGCTTTTTTTTTTTTTTTTTTTTTTTTAAAGCAAACCTTATATTGTATATACAGAACAATATAGAGAGCTCCAGATGGGCCTGTTGCCAGACTGCAGCAGCTGTGAAAACCACATAGAAGCAACTGTTTATACCTGTCGCTGGGCTAACATCTCAGTGACAGCCAGGAAAAGAAGAACAGATGAGACTCCTTGGAGGTCACACTGGAGACAGAGGCTCAGGGAGTCTCCTGCCTCCACACTAGCTCATTCTTCTGCCTTACAGGGACAGGAGCACCAGCTGCTGGCTCTATCACTCCCTCCCAACTCCTGCTGCAGTGAGCTAATCTCCAAAAAGAGCCTTCAGGCTTCTCAGAAAGATGGTCTATAAATACAGCATCTTCTGCAAACCAGAACTCCAAGGTGATGGGCAGATCATCAAAGGATCCAGATGGGGTAGGAAGGGTCCCAGTAAGCTTAAATTTAGTCCTAGCTATTTAGCTCAGGTCACCGGTTGCTGCTTTGGCCTGATAAAAGAGACCGATATACATGAGGAATCGCTACTCTGTGACTCGGGGATCCATCCTCGGTCTTAGTCATAAGCCTCATGAGTTAATGTGGGGCTTGGATGTGAGTATAAATTTTTATCAGTACTGTTGGTACACCACCCTGGTCCTTACTTTGGGCACTCAGTCTGTGCTAAATTCAGACCAGGCACTGTCTGTTGAACAGACAAAACCATACAAGGAAGCATCAGGGACAGCCCAGGAAAGACGGTGAACCACTTGGTGATGGGTCTCCTTCTTCTCTAGTGACAAGCTCTAATTCATCAGCTCTCTCTTCTGCCCCTCTAACAGCACTTTTAATACTAAAAATTCATAATATTTAATATATGCAATGAAAACTATGGATGTTACAGCTCACCTCCACACATCACTTTTTAAAAGCTTCTATTGCAGTAGAAAGTAAAAGCAGGTAGCTTAGCATTCTCCGAAGTTCAATGTCTTAAACACTTGGGCACCACTACATTACAGGACATAGAAGCTGTGTAGAGACTGGGACCTCAAGGCGTGGAGTTTCAGGACAGCAGGGGCCACAGAAGAAGACCTTGTCTCCATTAACAGGACAAGAGGACCACAGCTTTCACATGCCACATGGAATTACAGTGGATGCACCTGCAGTTAGGAGAAACAAGAAAATTTTCTGTCAAAAGTATCTACATTCTCTTTGGACATTTGACATAGGTAAAATAAAAGTAAGTGTGGGGGGGGGGGAGGGAGGGAGAGTGTGTGTGGAAGAGAGAAGATGGTTATATTAATAAATTTTTTTTTCCAAAATAGTAAATGACTCAAGAGTTTCAAGTAAGGCAACCTATCATTTCCCCTCCATTCCCCGTTGTAGTTAGAAAGTTCAGTGTGCTATGACTTGATTGTTCTTTGTGTGAGACAGATTGACTCTGGCTCAAATTCGTAAGTAGATGCTTTGGCCATGTGACATTCTGAAGGCTGAGCAGGGTCATTCTTCATCACGGGGACTGGCCTGTCCTACAAAGAGACAGTTGTTTTCAGTGTGTCTGTCACTGACCCATCATTGTCCCCAATCACTGTGACCACCAAACACCTTCCCTAAAATGTCTGAGGGTTCCTTTGAGAACTCTAGGTGTAACCTTTGTGCAAACACCCAGCACTCACAGAGGGAGCTCCCTCTCTGACTTCACTAGGCTTGCTTTCTTTACTTTGGAGCCATGAAAGTAGGTAGAACAGTTCTGTCTTGCTGTGTTGAAAGGGCAGAGTCAGGCAGAGGAGTCCCCTGTGACGTGCTTTATATCATCACACCAAGAACCCATTCTCCTTCTTGATTCTACAGGGACAGAAGCTTCTCGGCTCCCTGCCCCCTCCTTTTAGCATATGCTCCTATTGGATGCGCTGATTGATTCTTCAAGGCAGTGGGGTAAGAATCCAAGCCCTAGTGAAGCTATGACAGCCAGAGAGCTCATGTGAGATCTGTCTCCTTGACAGCCTCCCGTGTCCTGTAACCATGCTGTAATGTTAGGTGTAGCAATGGATGTGTCTGTCTGCTTTGTTAGAACAGGCAGCTCCTGCTGCCTCTCTCTCACACTCTCCATAAGCAGTCTGCCATCATTTTAAATGAGTAGAAGGAAAAGTAAATACATACTAAATGAATCAGCACCTTCTGATTGTTTATCTCCTTCACAGGGTTCTCTTTAGGTCATGCTGCTTGGTGGCAAACACCCACAGCGGCTCACCACTGCCTAAAAGTTAGCTTGGGGCTCCTTAGGTTGGCCTTCAAGCTCTGGCTTCAACTCATATATCTCTGTGCATTCATTCACACGTGTCATCCATTCTCTAAGGCAGGGCTTCCTAAAACTTGTCTCATGACCCAACATGAAGTCACGTAACTGAAGGGGGAGTTGTGAAAAATTTAGAAACAATAAATAATATCTCATCATGCAATAACTAAAAACCAATACAGCAATTCAAAATTAAACACAGTATGAATATGAATCTGAAGTGGGTCTGACAGCATTTACCCATGCAGCCTTGCCATCAACATACATAATATACATACTCTGCACTTCAAATGCCAGTGAGTGCTATCTGACCCCCCCCCCCCCCGACTTGGATTACAGAAAGCTGTATGTTACAGACTTTTTTTTTCCCAGTACATATAGCTTTCTACTTCATAGAAACATAAAAGTTTAATTATGGAAAACATACTTGTAATTTTTTACTGTCGATATTCAGCATGTATCAGTGTTTGGGGGTTGGAATGAGTGAGACAGACAAGTACAACCATCTCATTAGTATGCAAATTAGCTCTCATCTTCAGTACGTGATAGTGTCTTATCTACGCCTGTGCTATTTTGCCTTCTGTTTGTTACAGGCTGTTCTTTCTGGGCACCCTGTCGTGGAAGGGGTGAGAAGGTGTGTCATTAACAACAGAGACCCTGGGAGTCAGGTGAGAAGCAAATAGCAGACTTATTTATTGCAGATGTGGGGCGGACCTATATACAGCCTCCCAATTTCTCATTGGCAGCCTGAGACTCTTTTAGCTGCATTGTCTCTTTCTCATTGGCCTCCAGCATTTTGAAGATCATGCATCACCCATCACCAGGTGCAGCAGAGACTCCAAGCTGGCTCAGCAGGAAGGGGCTAGTGTACATGCTTATGCACATTACCTGGAACAGGGTAACTGTGGATTTATCAGGCTAGCTGGCTGCATCCCCCATATCTGTTGCTGTGATTAAAAAAAAACAAACAAATAAACAAACAAAAACCATTCCACCCAAAAGCAACTTAGGGGAAGAAAGGGTTTATCCAACTCACAATTTCAGGTCACAGTCCATCGTTGAGAGAGAAGCTGGACCTTAAGCAGGAGCTCCAGACAGAGACTGTGGAGAAAACGATGCTGGTTCTTTATTCTCTCAAGCTCATACTTAGCTAGCTTTTCTATACAGCTCAGGACCACTTAGGAAATGGGGCCGCCCACCATGGGCGGAGTCCTCCTGCATCAAAAATCAATATAAAGCAAATCCCCACTGGCATACTCACAGACCAGTCTGAACAAGACAGTTCCATAGTGGAGGTTTCTCACGGAGAGTTCTAGGCTGTGTCAAGTTGACAAATAAAGCTACCTATGGTAATACCAATGGATTATTTTTTAAATAAATATTCTTATGCTTCGTTATCAGCAAATGTTTTAATTGAACACCTATTTTATCTACCTTTCTCAGAAATACCCTGTGCCGCTTACCGCTGATGACTACATTTACTCATTATAAGGCTAAATAAAGTGCAGAATTCTCAACATTTAATATTCACACGGATTTATGAGACAGGCACTACTATATCATCTCCATTTTTATGGGAGAGGAAACTGAGTCTTGCATAGCTTACCTATGAACATGCATCTCTGCAATGGCACCCAAGTCTTTGACTCCTGCTGTCTATCCCTAAGGTCTGCACTCACAGCCTTTCAGTGAGCTGAATACACTCTGTGCTGAGGCTGGAACACAGGCTAGGGTCCTTCAGTCTAGAATATTCCCTTTTCTTCCAGCTCAGCGCACTCACTTCTACAAGTCTCATTACCCCCTCCTCACAGTGAGTCACCTTTTATCCAGCAAGTTCAAATGGATTCTGATTTTAAGCATCACGGAAGTCTTTCTAGGCAAGGGCTGATCAGCTTATTTCTAAACTCAGCACTCACGATGATCGTCCTGGCTCTAGTGATGGGTATTAGTAAGAAGACAACCACAAGGGGGCGGAACTAACAGCTCTAGAGATGACTTGTCCTGACTGGGGCAAAGGAAGTAAGGTTTGAAAAATCGAAATGAATTTATTAAAAAAAAAAAAAAAAAAAGCAGTACTGTGAAGCATGCGAGGAACACAGAAAGGTTAGGGTGAAATAAAAAGAATTTAGGGCAACTTTGGAGTTTCTAGGATGTTTGGAAAGCATGGAGGGATTTAGCATTTTCTGATGGACAACTTGTATCTTATAAAATGTTTACATCTTTAGTTCTTCAAGTAGGATTTTATCAACCAACCAAGAAACTCACAACTCACTTGGTATGTTTATATAAAGCACACACACACACTATATATATATATATATATATATATATATATATATATATATATACATACATATATACATATATATATATATGGATAGTTCAAAATAATTAACTCTTTTCCCCCTCCCATTTGACAATCTTTCTTATATCTTCTTTCTTCCCAGAGGCTGTACACAAACTTAAAATATTTTCAACCTAGACTTATATGGAGCATGGCTTCATGGAGAAGGCCAGAGAGGGACACAATAGTGTGCAGTGGCTGTATGGATCTCATCCATGAATTTACAGGATTTACCTATTGTGAAAGTCAGGCAATAAGGATTTTGAAAAGTGATGTTTTAGAAGGAATTGTTTCAGGCTCTTCAAAAGACATGGAGTCCTCTAAAGGGTTGAAAGAGATTTTAGTAAGCCTTATGAAAAGCTTGGCATGATGGATTCAGTGGACTATTCTGAGATCCCTACCTGTGAAATCCCAAGGTGGGGGTGGGGCTGAGGGGCATGCCACTGCTGCCTTAGAGTTCAGAGTGAGGTGCAGATTCTTGCAGCTCTAACTATGCACACTCACGGAGCTTGTTTTGGGAGGAGTTTCTGCATATTTCCCAGGAACCTAGCTTGGGACACTTCGTGAAAGGGTGATGGAGGCCCCATTAATAGCGTTGCCTAAGGAGACAGCATAGAGTAGAGAAAAGCAGCATTGTTTGGCTGGCTTGTGAGGGAAAAGGCCCCACTGAGTCCTTGATGTTGTAAGCAAGGGGTCTTCAGAGGTGGGGTCTCTGAGTAATCCAAAGCTGTTTCTAAAAAGAGAGTAGGGTTCAGGAGTTTCTGAAGCAAAGGAAGCAGAAACTCGCCTTCCAACAGGCCTGCTCAGGTGTGAGCTTCCCTCTCTCTCACCTGCTTTCCTCATGGCCAGTATCTGTTGGTCCAAAGAAGTCTGGAGGAAGAGAGAAAAGCAGTTACTGTCTCTTTTTCTCCTCACATCTGGGAAAGGAGTCTTCCTGGAAATGGAGACCAATGTTCACCTTGCTCTGTTACCCTGATTCATTGTGTCTCACTTGCAACTGCATTTTTACAACTTGAGAAGACTCCAGGGCTTTGCAGATAGCCACGAAGGGACAGACAGTTCTCCAGGCTGCCTAATTTTGCATCCAAGGGCACTAACCTCACTGACCAAATTTTTAAAAGAGCTGCAAGAGACAGAAATAAAGTTGTTCCGCAATAGCACCCTCCAGCTGTGCTTGTCCATGTACTAAATTTGTTTTGTATATGGAAGGCTAGAGGAAATTGTAACATCTAAGCAGCAATGGCCTTTGAGAGGGAAGACTGTAAGTAAAGATTTTCTTAATTTCTGGGAGCTTTAGCTGGCTTTCTGGCTTGGTGACAGATTATCTGAGGTAAATAAACCTAAATTAAGAAATGTATACCTTGGCAAAACCTTCAGTTCGTCATACACTATGGCAGAAACATGTGGACAGGGGTCTGCTCCTTTGTGGTGGCTGGAAACAGAAGAGGACAGAACCTAACATCCCCGTCAAAGGCACACTCCTCGATCCTGAATGGTTTCTTCTTTTAAGACCTCTGTCTTGGCTGGGCGGTTGGTGGTGCATGTCTTTAATCCCAGCATTTGGGAGGCAGAGGCAGGTGGATCTCAGAGCGTTCGAAGCCAGCCTGGTCTACAAAGTGAGTTCCAGAACAGCCAGGGCTCCTGCACAGTGTACTAAGTATATCATATATCACCACAAAACCCTGTCTTGAAAAACAAACAAACCAAAACATTGACAACAGAAACATTATCTTGTTATTCTAAAGAAAGGACACAGGCCCTTGTAAATGCCAGACAAGGGCTCTACCATGAAGTCACATTTCCGGCCCAGGTCCCATATCTTGAAGACATCTCCACCTCTGAATGGTGTCACAGGCTAGTGAGCAAACCTTTGGCAGAAGTGCCTTTGGGGGACATTTAAGATTCAAATCATAATATTGGACCTTTCCAGTATTTTTATTTTTATTTTTTTTACTTTCAAATTTTTGACCAAGAATGTGTTTTAATCTTATAAGCAGGACAAGTGTGTGTGTAGAGGAGTGTGGGGGGGTTGGAGAGATGGCTCTGTAGTAAAGAGTGCTCTTGGCTGCTCTTCCGGAGGACCCATGGTGGCTAACAGTGGTCTCCAGAATCAGGGATCCAATGCCCTCTTCTGGTCTGCAAGGGCACCAGGTATGCACATGGTGCATATGACATATATGTAAGGGAAAACACCCATACACAGAAATTAAAAAATAAGGAAATACAATAAAATAAAATAAAATAAAATAAAAAACCAGTTAGATAGGAAGCTATATAACCCATTTGATTAACGTTCTAAAGCAAAGTCCTGCTGGCCTGTGATGGAGGATGGCATGAGAGGAGAGCCAGAGGGGGAGCCTCATCCCCATACAGAGAAACAAAAAGTAACGGATGGTACCAAAAAGAGTGAGTGTCACATCCCTTGCTTGTCACCTTGGCCTCTCACCTGGCTCTACACCCCGCCCCCAGTCTCTTTCCTCAGAGCTTCCTATGAACCCTCTGCTTTAGTCAGACTGTGGTAATGCATAACCCTTAGCAATTCCAGGTGGGACTTGCTTAAGATAGGAATTTCCACAATAACAGGGACACTCATATCCAAAATGTCTCTTTCCAGGCTTTCCTTTGCACTCTGGGTTTCGGTGAGGGGGGTCTTTCATAGACAATTTCATAGCAAATCACATGGGCGTCAGTTACATCACAGCACAGGGCTTCTCAACCTTGGCCTCATTGCTGTTTTGTGCTATTCAGCAGATGGAGGATATTAGTAGTATCTCTAGTCACTCCCCTCTAGATACCAATAGTATCCATAATTGCTTATGATGACTAGAATAGTCTTCAGACACTATCAAATGTCCTCTAGACTCTAAAAATCCCTGCTTTCAATGTAATTACCTATCTTATTTATCCACGAAAGAGGGTCCCCAGTTTGGGGCTATTTATTTGAACAGCAGATCCTCTCAGAGTCTACTGCAGACTTCTTTCTGGAATGTTGTCAAAATGACATCAGATATGAGGTCACATTTCCTCAGGTGGCAGTGAGGCTCTCTGATATAGACTGTTTTCTGTCTGTCACCCACCAACTCTCCTTCACTCACTAAAATAATTTCCAGTGGCTATTTGGAGATGGTGTTGTTAAAGAGGCCATTTAAGCTCAAATGAAGCCATGTGGTAGAGCCTTGATCAGACAGGACTGTGGGCTTGCAAGGGGGGGGAAGAGACATGGACCAAAGGCCTTCTCACACACAGAGGAAAAACTGTGGGTAGACACAAAGAAATCACACCAGTAGGAGACAACCCACTAGATACCAATGCTGTTTGGCCTTGATCTTGAACCCTAGCCTCTAGAGCAGCAAGAAAATCAGTCTGTTGTCTAAGACACCATCTGTGGGATTTTGTGGTGGAAGTTGAAGCTGACTAACTAGCATTCAATGTACTGTCAGGAAAGAGGCAGCATCTGTGACCTGGGGACCAGGAGTAGCTCTGACTCAGGATTTTTGCAGGATCCATGGAAGAGGGAGTGTCCTACCAAAACAAGAAGAAAGGGATGTTGTGGTTTTAATGAAATAACTAATTATTAATCATTAATATGGACAATAAATCCCTCAGTTGGCCGCCCTGATAACCCTCAGGTCTTCAGTTAAGCCTCTCATGTAGTTATGATCTTTGACTACCTCTTTTATCTACCTTCATATTTTGACTGTATGACTGATATTTTTTTTTTCTGAACTGCGCTGAGCACTTTATGGGGCAGGGGACAGGAATGTATCTACAGTTTTATGCTGAAATATCTGTTAAAACGCCACAGGCAGTTCAGAATTTTGCATGTCTTGGAGCTGCTTCATAAGCATTTCTGATTGTGCAAGAGTGGAGGAGAAGCTGGGCATGGCGGTGTACACTCAGAATTCCAGGACTCTGGAGTCTGAGGTAGGAGGATCTTAGCTTGAGGTTGGTCTGGGTTATGAGACCCTGCTTGTCTCCAGGAAAGGGTGCTAGAGTAAGGGTAGGGATAAAGCTAAAAATTACAGGACAGATATTTTAACTGAGCATGGGCAGAGTACAGAATATCCGTGGGATATTGTTGTCATAACAACAAAACAATTGAATATCTGCTATGATTTTTTTCTTGGCACCTGTCTCTTCTTCCTAAAGAAGGAAGGACAGTTGTTATTCCATGAGGTACTTGTTTTTCAGGTGAAGCATGAGGGCCCTTTTGCCTGTGTTCATGCCAACACTTATTGGGCCTGAGAGTCTCAAAAGTAGGCAAACTGGGAGTGGCAAACTGGCTTCTTCATTGGCCTGTATATGAAAGATGAATGATCAGAAAAGGATTCATCTCAGTCAGTGGCAGAGGCTGGCTCTTGAGGCTTAGATTCAGCCGGTAAGCAGCAACCTGGGTCAGGCTGTGGTTGAGATGGTGAGTCAGATGTCTCCCAATCCCCTCCATCACTACCCTATCCAGTCAATATCTCCTGTAACCTGGAACACTTCAATTGGAAGCCTCCAAATTATTCTTGTTACCCAAGTTATTTCAAGCCCACACTCCGTGACACACTTCCACCAGGAAGGCCACATCTCCTGAGCCTATCCCAAAAGCTCCATCAACTGAAGATTAAGTGTTTAAACATTTGAGCCTACAGAGGACATTCTCACTTAAACCACCACAATAAAAGATACAATTTTTGTTGTTGTTGTTGTTAAAGCTGAGAGCTGTAAGGAGATTACAAGTCAGTAGGTAGGAGTCTCAGAAAGATGATAAATGACAATGTTACACAAAAAAACTGTATGGCACAGTTTCTCACCACCCATCTTGAGTCCCATCAACACTGTCCCAAATCTCTTCTCACCTTGTACTTGCAACAATGGCCACATTTTAGATCAACGAAGGCACAGTGTTCTACCCACTTTCCCTAGCAGCCCAGCCTTCAAGCATCTCTTTGTAGTCTTCTCTTATAACACTCACTCTCTCCTACCTTCCAGCCCCAAGCTGCTCCCATCCTTAGTCTCACACCCTTGAGAGTTCATCTTTTTCAAGGACTGGTACTGTGGGATTATGCTCTTGTACATTGTAAATATTTGTTCCTCTTACTGGTTTAATAAAATGCTGATTGGCCAGAAAGCAGACAGAAAGTACAGATGTGGGATGTCTTTCTATATGCTGTGGATATCATTTGTTAATAAAGGAACTGTTTGAGCCTGTGGTAGGGAATTTTTAGAAGGAGGCAGGAAATCTGAGTACAGATAAAAGGAAAGGAGAGCAGAATGACGAGAGATGTGATCCAGCCACCCAAGAAGCAAGATGTAAAGAAATAGGTAAGCCACAGGCCACGTGGCAGGACAGATTAATGGAAATGTGTTGAATTAAAATTCAAGAGCCAGCTAGCAATGCGTCTGTGCCCATAGACTAAGCAGCATGTGATTAATATGAGCATCTGAGTCATTTTGGGGGGCAAAGCAGCTGCAGGTGGATCCAGAGCTCGGGGCTAGGCTGGGCCAGAAACTCATACAACAAAGTATGGGTGGGGCTACAAGACTAAGAAAACTCTGGGAAGAGGAATAGGAGAGAGATGCCAGCAAACACAGAGCAAAGAAGATGAGAAGGCTGCTCTGCGAAAAGGTACCAAGCCACATGGCCAAACGAGGTAAGAATCATGGGTTAGGTTAAGAGTAGGAGTTAGTAAGTTATATGCCTGAGCGACAGGCCAAACATCTGTGTGATTTTAAGACTTTGTGTGATTATTTGGGACTGCCAGTTCATACCTCAGGGGTAGGCCAGACCAGAAACTTCCAACCACAGATTATTCTCTTATTCACTTATGTGAGGTAAGGCCTTGTTCTAAGCTCCACAGGACACAGGGATTTCCTTTTCCTCACCCTCATTACTGTTTGCTGTAATTGTTTCACATCTGCCTTCCTTGCCAGTCTATAAGCCCATGTAGAATTTGCCAAAAATGATATTCTAAGGGTCCAGAAATGTTTCTGGAACTTAGTAGGTGGTTAGAAATAGGAATTGCCTGAATAAATGCAGAAATATGACAAGTATCATGCTGTTCTTCCAAGAGTGTCTATATGTATACACAACCCAGCATTGTTCAAATGAAGGCATATATTCTTCTTTCCAGGAGATGGATGAACATGGAAGAAGCATGTAGGAGAGGGCATGGCTGGGGCAAGAACATACAAGGGAGGTAGTGGTCCTGATGGTGGGAGACCCAGGAAGGGCATGTGTGAGGGTAGGGGCTTAAATTTCTTGGTCTTCATCATCTGCTTAATGCTATGAAAGATCAATGCTCCCCTTGCTCAAATGTTCTTAAGTGTCACTTCTCCTACTAGATAATATTTCAGTGTCAGAGCTGCCTAGGTTCATATAATAAACACAGACATCTGGACCCCCTTTGGGTCCCATCAGAGTCTATGGAGTGGGTTTGGGGATCAACAAGGTAATGTGCCCTTCAGTGGTGTATTTTATCCTCATCCAAATTATTTTTATTTTTTACAATATTTAGAAAAAAATCACTTGGGGATAAGAAACAGATTATGTAACTTCTTCCTCTATCTCTTCTTCCCAACTTCTCACATGCCGATCAGATGAAGCTTTCTTTTAAAAAAGATAAATTTATTTTTATTTTATGTGTATGAGCATTTTTCCCTGCACGTATGTCAGAGCACCATGTGCATACAATGCCCTTGGAGCCAGAAGAGGGCATTAAATCCCCTCAAATTGGATTTAAAAATACTTGTGAGCTATAGGCCCTGGGAACTGAACTTAGGTTTGTTGGGAGGGCAGAGAGTTGTCTAAACTTTTAATCCACCTTTCCACCTCCATGTAAGTCTTCAGGTTGCACACCTATGAGAGATCAGGTGAGATCTACTGTGTTTCTCATGGATCCTACAAACCTAGTTCAGGATGAGATGCTCATTAAGTAGCTCTAGGTGGCTAAATGAATGAGTGGATTCCAAGATGGAAAAATGTTAATCACTTAATGACAGTAGAGAGGAAGGGGATATGGCCTCCTTCGGCCTTTGGTCATGCCCTTTCCTTTCTTGGACAAGTGCCCCAGGTATAAATGGGCTCCCCACAAGTCCTTCCTGCCTTCACTGTGCACAGCACCAGAAACCTACGTCTACCCCTCACCCCCCCCCCCAATTCCCAGCTCCCAGATAGGGGGTAGACAATTGAGAAAAAACTCAACAATAAACTGAGAGATTTGTTGTCAGTTTTAATAGGAGGGGCAGAGTCAAACAGTTTAGAGAAACGTATAAAAAGACCTTTAACTTCTTGCTGGAACATGTATGGTTTGTGCATAGCACATACATATTAAAAAATAGAAGCATCACATTTCACAAGCACATGACTGAACAGCTTCTGGATTTCCCACCCATTGCCCTCAAGGTCGAAGGCAGGTCTGCATCAGGACCCAGCCCGAGGTCCTTAACAATGAAGACAAAGCGAACTGTGCCTGAGGCTGGGGTTTCAGTAGTTATGAGGTATACAAAGATGGCTCCTCATTGGCTAACCGAATGCTGCCCCAGAATCAGGATCTGGTTGAGGACAGTCACTATCCTTCTGCTCCGTGAAGAGTGTGAAGAGGTTCTATCCACTAAGATGTAAGCACAGCTTGGGCTATTTCTCTTGATTCTAGGTTTGTCACAATATTTCTATCTTTGGTGTTTTTTTTCAGGGATGACATGAGTGGCTGATTCATCATGGAGAGGGATGGTAGGAGTAACTCATAGAGATCCACTGTGAGGAAGAGCTGTCACAAGTAACAAGTGGCTTGGAGTTTTCTTAAGGGAAAAAAAAGGATAGAAAGTTGAAGGGGTTTTCTAGCTTAGTTCTGAACAACAACCACAAAAAAAGGCAGAAGGGGATTTTGGCAGAGATGCTATGCTGAAGTCTTAGGGCCAGAACTACATATCATAACTGCATTTGCTCCAGTAACCGCAGCACTGGTGACAAAGGCAAAGGGTGCCATGGACTCTTCAGTGTCCTTTCTTCCTCAGAACTCACACAGAGTGTAAATCTGGAGAATCTGTGGTCTTGGGGCAGGAAAAAGGGCTGGAGGCCACATGAGAAGAAGCTTAAACTTCACGGGCTAGGCCGGGATTCAGGCCTGGTCTGTTGATCTAGAGATAACTTCTGTGTCTAAAAAGAAGACAGGTTTTATCGATTCAGATGACAAGAAAAAAACCCTGTTCTTAAACCGTAGAATGGTGGTGAGACCCAGGGCTTGGAGCAGTGTGTGAGGATAAGAACTGTGGGGTGCGACAGAGCAGAAGTATGGAAGAATAATAACAGGGCATTAATTATTAGACTGCCTACTGTTTTCCAAAGGAAGGTAAACAATGCATAGAAAATAGGAAACAAAGAGGTGTCACGAAGCTGTGGGATGGTGAAATGTTTTGCATACATGTCTGTGCAGTGACCTTGGAGCCAGGAAAGACAGGGTTTTGGATGTTAGGGAGTTAGAGGTGGCTGTGGCCATCTTGTGGGGATTGGGAACTGTACACAGGTCCTTTGGAAGAGCATCAAATACTCTTAACCAGTCCTGCCCCTGAGTTTCTATAATGCACCTTGGTGAGGGGATTACAAATAACAGCTTCAGAGGCGGGCAGGTAGGAAGCAGGACTTCAACCCTGTGCACAGAAGCAGGAGAGAAAAAATTGGCAACACCACTCACTGACTATGTTCTTCTCTTGTCCCTTAACTTGCCTATGGATTGGGTTTAACTTGAGGGAAGCCCAAGTCACTTCAGGTCAAAGAGAATTTTTTTCCTCTTAGGATAATTTCTTCACATGAGAAAAAGTTGAAATGATCAGCCATGCATTAAACTGATAAAGCAAAATCCTGGGGCCAGCTAGAAACCCCAGCTTCTCATGAGTAACATCAGTCACAGGAAATCCTCATGCCATTATTGGTCCTAGGCAACTGAACACTGGGCCTGCTCCATCCAGGATTCTGTAATTCCTCTTTCTTACCCCATAGACCGTGAAAGGTGGATATAGACAATTGATGAAACCCCTTGTCAGGATTTGAGCAGCTCCATGAGCCTCAAAAAGAAGTGGGAAAGATTTTGCACCCCAGTGTCTTGCCATCTTCCTAAAGTACGTTGGCTCAAGGCATGTAGGCTTAAAGTTCAGAAAGGAATACAGGAAGGGATGGAAGAGGAAAGGGAGGCTGGTGGTCGACTGTCTTGAGACTTATAACATTTTCCCTATTGCAGACCGCAGCCACAGACTCCTTATAGGTCCATTGGGAATGAACACACTTGAAATTCCAAGTAGCCCCATTTCTGACAAAAGCCTGTAATGAGGTTGATGGCACTGGCAAAGATGTCTTAAAACAGTATGGTTTTCTCTTTCCCAGCTGACTTGCACTCCAGCATCCTAGCATTAAGATGGACTGATCTCTCTCTCTAATAACGCCTGATCCAAGACTCAGTTCTTTCTAGTTTCCATCCAAAGCTTGGGGAGGTCCATGTGGCTGAATTCCCATCATCTGTTAATTTATCTCACCGCTCTCTGGCCTTCCCTCATCACCTATCGCATGTCCACACTGACACTTTCAGGGCAAAGGAGGAAGCCAGAATGGTGTCTTTCTTTGCATTGCCAACCTCCATCTTCAGCTCAGAATCCCTGAGTCCAGATCTGTCTATAGAGGGGAACATCTACGAATAAAGAGGTATGTTGAAGACTGAGGTATTTACAACAGATGAGGGATTGTCTTGCAGGTCAGGGTTCCCAAGAGCAGCAGAGGGTGTCAGGTCATTTTGTAACATATGCTGAAAATATTTGTGCACTGATATGGCTCTCACTGGTGTCAGATTTAGGAACATTCCAACAGTTCAGGAATCTGCAGGCTCTCGGCAGACCACATTTATAGTCTCTTGGGGAACCTTGGTTTAAAATACTCTCAAAGGACAAGGGGCATGAAGGCATTATGGAGCATGGAGCCACTTTGGCTTGGCTGCCTGAATCCGGGGATTATCACACCTCTCCTACTGCATCGAGGAAGAGGGGGTACACACCGGAGGTCACAATACCACTCTACCATATCCAGGCGGCATTGTGTATGTAGGATTAGGAGAAGTGAGGAGGAAGTTAGAGGATCGGGTGAGAACTTGGGCAAGTTTCCTGGACATAGTTGGAGAGGGATCACCACGGTGAGTCCAAAGCCTCTGGATTTCCTTCATGCCCTAATTTGCACACTGCCCTTCCTTGCCAGGGAGGTTGCCATTATTAGGATCCTTGTCATCTGAGGTTAAAATAAGACCTGGTTCAAAGTGAGGAAACGTTATGGGCAGGCAGCCTGGTGCTGGCCTGTTCTTAGAGCCACACACAGCTCAAAGCCCTTAAGGCAGAACTGCTCTCTATAGATCATCCAGTCCCTCTGCCTCCATAGATCTTCCCAGCGGCTGCAGACACTGTCCTGTTACTTTCTTCCAAGGAGGGGACCCCTTCTCTCCCAGTTTCCTTAACAATGCATCATAATGTTCTCAGAAGCTCAGTGGGCATGGAGTTTGGGGTGCCGGGTTATTGGGTTTTTTTAGTTTTCAATTAGTTTTTACATCCCCACTTCCTCTCTACACATAAAGGACAGTCTCTCTGTGTCACCCAGACAGCCAGTGCAGTTAATACCTCTGGATAGATGGATGATCAGAACAAGACATAATGAGGCACACCTCAATCTTGCTGACTTGACAAGTGATGCTCTGATAGGCAGATTCTTGGAGTGTTAATGTCAGGAGAAAGAAAATTTCTAAATGCCTTTGCTCTGATAATCTACAGGACGATGTGTAGATATGTATGGACTTAGGCACACTCCCATCCTGGCCTTTTCTTACGCATGGGACCACATGTCGCAAGTATCACCTATACTGTCTCTCTTCAGGTGAGGTCAAAGTACAGGATCCACTGCCATTATGAGACATCGACTGAAATTCAGTCATGTGGGTTACATGCCATGCAGTCCAGTGGCCAAGGAAAGAAACTCCAGTCTCTTGAGGCACAAGGTAAGCCAGACTCAGAAGTCACAGGATATGAGCAGAATTGTTCTCTTGTGGAAAATTCCAACAGAAAAGATGCAGCTGTCAGTTTTTGAGCCTTCATCCATGGATCCTTATATCCTGGGGAGGAAGTGAGTGACAGTCATGATTGGGGACACCTTGCTGCCCCGCTTTACCCGTCCATATTTGCTCAGTGCAATGTAGGTCCCTCTGTACAGGTCTGACTCGTAGGCGTTGTAATTGTTTGGAAGAAGGGTTTCTCTGAACCTGCATTCCTCTTGGAAGCTGGGCTGTAAAGATGAACAGACAGCAGAGACCCAGTGATAAATAAGAAGTACCAAAACACCAGCTGAGCCACACAGAGACCTTTCCTCAGGGTTCCCTCCCTTCCCTTTGTGAAAACACTACCACAGGGCATATAGTGCAAGGAAGGGAGAAAGATGAGAGCTTAGAATGGGAAGCAGTTCAGGACCCTTACAGTTCTTCTCACTTGCCCCCCTAAACCAGGAAGAAGTCAAGGGATGATATTAAGATCCTGTGGGAGATTAGAGCAAACACCTCCGACTTCTAAGTGGGGATGCTTTCTACTAAGTCCTCAGGTGAAGATGTGTTCTATCCAGAGGCGAGAGCAGGAAGAGTGACACTGAGCTATGTCAAGCCTAAAGAAGGAGAGGTTGTCTGGCAGGGCGTGTTGGAGGCCCACGGCTCCACCAATGGCTTTCCTACTTCTTAAGAATGTGAGCTTGGACACTCTGAGCCTCAGCTCTCCTTGATGTAACTGTGTAGTGTGAAGGAGCTGGTGGGGTAGCAGGTGGAGAGGCAGGGAAACACTGAGCTCATAAGTCCTTTCTAGTATCGGCTCTTTCCACCCATAGTTCTTCTGTCTAATGTCTGCAGTCTCTTAAAGAAAAAAAAAGGTTTATTCTCAGTTTTGACTTTGAGCCCAGAAAGTGAGTGGAGGTTCATTGACTATTCTCTGGGGCCGTGCGGGATCTTAGATAATAGCCACTTTTATAGAGAAAAAGAACGTGGTTCCCAAGGGAATTAGGCAGAGAGATATAGAGGAATCTGCTTTGTGTCCCCTTCTATATACCATGTGGGCATAGGCACATGCATGCATGGGCAAATGTATGCGCACACACATACTTGCAACCACAGCTCAATGGCTTTATGAGTTCTCCCTGATATAAGAGGTGTCCCTGGATTTCTGAAAGACGTCTGTGTTGAATATTTTCATCACATTCTGACACTCCTGAGACTGCCAATAAAGTTTACCTTGAATCAGAGGGTGGAGCTAGCTACTAGTTGACCATAATTAACGATAGAGGTTTTGGAGGACCCAGGACATATAGAGAGACACAGGAAGTAGTAGAGGCTTAGAAAGATTCTTAGCCCTTTCTGGATTGAGGAAGGAGAGAGGGGGGAGGTCAGTGCTTACTTCTCTGCTGCTTCTCTCATCAATCAGGCTTTCCCCCCAATATCTGGCTCCCAAGTTTTTATTGGTAAAGGAATAATTAGATAATCATTTCATCTGCCAGTTCTAGTCTTTGAAAATAATTTAGGATAACTACGAAATGAAGGTTAGTAGTTAGTCATCTATAACAATCAAATGTAGTCACGTTAGGTATGTTTTTAAGGTCAACCAAATATATTTTAGATAAGTAGATGGTCTTCAAATACTTCAGAGATCTATAAAATATGGCATTTAAAATGTTTTAATAACATAAGGCTTTTCATGACAGTGAGACACAGGAAGTAGTAGGGAGAGGTTTAGAAAGATTCTTGGTCTTCTCTGGATTTAGGAAAGAGAGAGAGAGAGGAAGGTCAGTGGTTTCTCCTCCACGACTTCTCCTACCCTGATTTGAGAGTTCAGAGCTTAAAAGAATAATTATATAAATGCTTCAGAAGTCTCTGCACCCAGCTTACCAGCAGTTGGGTTGCATGGGTCTCCCTTCATGTTGCTATAATGGAGTGGTAGAGAACCTATCATCAATATTCTAGAGCCCTTGGGGTAAATACCTCTAACTGCACCTGAGCTCTATGGACATGTGCTTCTTTCCAAGTAGATTCCAACCCCATCCTCAGACAATGATCTCAGGGATCAATGTTCAGATTATAGGAAGAAAAGCATATGATACTATAACTAGTAAGGGCCCAGAGACTAGGAATTCCCCGTGTTCTTTAGTGTGTAGTGTTATTATTTCTATATAGAACAATTGATAGTCTATTAAAATTCTTTTTTAAGATGGAACAATAGATAATCAGCAATTCTTCTTTTAGGAACAGATCATGTCGTTCAATTCCCACATATACAAAAGTTGGCATCAACAGTCTCCACCAGAAGGAGAGCAATGGTCTCAGCAATGACTGACATACACTGTGGGGTGCTATAAGCCAGGAAAAGAAAATCTTTTGTACATAAACACTGGACTGTCTCAGAAACATATTACCAAGTGGAGATGCATAGTTTGAATCTATGTCTTGCAGAGGACCTGGGTTCGATTCCCAGCACCCACATGGTAGCTCACAACTGTTTATAACTCCAGTTTCAGGGGGACCCAACACCGTCTTCCAGCCTCTGAGGGAATCAGGCACATAGGTAGTACAGAGGCAGACATGTATGCAAGCAAAACATGCACACAAAAATTTTAAAAAAAACCTTGAAACTCTATAGTGTGACTTTTTAAGGATACCATTACATATCTTGTGCACAGTGTTATTCACAGAATGGTCCACAAGGGACTTGTCACACAGGTTGTATCTCAGGAGGAACTCATAGGCATCAACACAATGGTAGGGGTGAAATTAAAATTTTGTGGAAATCTTTTGTGATTTTTCTCCCTTCTTAAATTATTTTCACGTGTTATCTGCCCACATAAGTAATTTATTTAAAATGGCCAAGGAGTTCAGGGTATAAAATGGGCCAGGAAGTGGGGGTGAGCTAAGAGTTTTTATCAGAAGCAGTGGTCTCTCATGGTGATACGGCCCCCTCCACCCACCTGCTTTCCCTCTGTTCTAACTTTGTATGTCTCCAGAGAGGAACTTGCCCAGCCAGTTTCCAGTGGAATTTATTTCTGATCTGGATAGTGGTTAAGGGAGAGGTTTTTGTGTGTTGTTTGAGATCAGACCTTAGGGCGGAGAGCAGAGCAGAGGAAGGAGAGGAATTGAGCCATTGGGTTGAGAAGTATGGGCATTGCCCACATCCCATTGTCTAGAACAAGTCTGGCTAAGAACCACTGTTTTTTTTTTTTTTTTTTAAAAAACATCTGCATCACTGTGGGTGCAGACACAAATGACCATGTGTATCTGTGGATTCTGTACCCCTAGAGTCAACTGACCATGGGACAAAAATATTTGGGAAAAGATTGCATCTGCATTGGACATGCATGACTTTTTATTCCTTAATGAATTGTTCCCCACTAAGACAGTCCAATATCTATTTATGTAGACTTTATATCATATTACGTGTCAAAATCAAATGATAAGTCAACGCACACAGGTCATATGAAGACGTTACAGCATTTTTATGAGGCATTTTAGCACCTAGAGATTTGGGGGTCCAAGGGATCTCTTGGACCCAAGACCCTGAGAGTGTCAAGAGTATCAAAACTTCACTTTGTTTTCTGCTCAGGAGATGTTTTTGAGGCAGTGCTGGAAATGGATCCCAGGGCTTTGTGCCCCCAGCCACATCTCAGCCATGCTCAGCAGATTTTGATCTGTCCCAATCCTCCTGCTTGCTTGTTCTTGTTTTGTTTTAAGTTGACTGCTTATGTTTCCAGTTTGTTCTTTCTTTCTAACTCATCTTCTATCCCCGGCTTTCCAGAACTCTCTACAAACCTGGCGTGGGAACAGAGAGCTCATCTTAGGAGCCCCTGCCTGCCCCTGCTAGTCCCCCATCCTCCAGGACATTCAAGTGGTTTGGGGGCTTTGTCATGACATCACTACGATACAGTTCCCTGAACCCACCGATGCCTCTCCAGGCTTCAGGCTGATGGCATTTTCCACAGGACTGTGGTGTTGCTTTGTGCCCAGCCCCTGGGTCACTTCCATCATACCTCTAAGCCTTGTGTTCTCCTGGATCAGGAACATTAGTTCTTAGGCTTGGTGAGAAAGGCCCCCAGCCAAGCAAGCACAGTGTTAATAAAAGCAGCTACCAGATATTATGGCTTGAACAAATGAAAATAATTCCACCAGATCACATTTCCTGGGCCTGCCACTCTTAAACACCAGTGGGACAATGTCTTGAATTCCACATAGGACTAACTAAGCACAGCCAAATCCATTTTAAAAAAAATAACTTTTAACTTCCCTTACGTAAATGTACTGTGAAAAGTAAAGCATCTTGGGGTATTTGGGGTAAACTACTTCTGGTAAAATTGGTCCTGAAATCCTTCCTCCCTCTCTGAGACTGGACTCTCGGGCTTTACCCAGTGCTTAGCAGTAGATCTCTGCCTCTGCTTCCATCAGTTACTGGATGTAGGGTCTATGATGACAATTAGGGTGGTCATCAATCTGATTACAGGAAAAGGCCAGTGTAGGTACCTTCTCCACTATTGCTTGGGGTCTTAGCTGGGGTCATCCTGTGGATTCATGGGAATTTACCCAGCACCAGGTTTCTTCCTAACCCCTAACACAGATATCTCTTTTGACCTGAGACAGATGAAGCTCACTGACTCTGGACTAACCGCTGGGGAACCTGCATGGGATTGAACTAGGCCCTCTGAATGTGGGTGACAATTATACTGCCTGGGAAGCTTGTGGGGCCCCTGGCAGTGGGACCAAGATCTATCTCTAGTACATGAACTGACTTTTTGGAGCCCGTTCCCTATAGAGGGATACCTTCTTTGCTTAGATACATGGGGGAGGAGCTTAGCCCTGCCTAAAATTGATATGCTAGACTTTGCTGACCCCCCCTATGGGAAGCCTCACCTTTTCTGAGAAATGGGTGGGGGTGGGGAGGAGGTGGGGGGAGAGGAGGAGGAGGAACTGTGGCTGGTATGTAAAATGAAAAAACTTTTAAGTAAAAAAAAAAAAAAATGGCCCCATAGTTGGGGGAGAGGGGATGCTACCACACCCATCCTCTCGTCTTCATGAAAAACTAAACCATCTCTGTCTTTATCTTCATCCTGGATGTGCTTTGGACACATGTCCCCATTTTCCCCAGTCACATGAGTAGAGGGATCATGTCACCGTGATCCTATTAATTAGAAGTATGGTAACATGGTATAACCCTTTCAAAGGGCAACATGTATTTTTCTCTTAGATGGCCACAGAGCCACCTTCAGGAGGGGATCCTTGATGACTTTTTGGATTTTAGGGAGAATATTTGGATTCACTCATATTCTACATCCAAGATGGCAAAAGCCCAGGCAGAGAGAAGCTTAGTGACTTTGCCAGAAGTAAGTCCAGCAGCTAGAGAATAGGCCCAGGTAGTAATTGGAATGCTAGTCTCAGCCTGCCCTCCCAAATGAATGTCCCCTGCAAGCTTTCTAAGCATTATCTACAGAGCCTAGAAATGGTTCTGCACACAGCTGCCACTGGGTGTAGGGACAGAGCTGGAGATTGTGGACGACACCTCGTGTTTCCATCTGCAAGAGGGGCTAAAGATCAAATGCTTCTCCAGGACACTGCAAGACAATGTTTGTAGCCACTCTACAGGAACCCAGATAATCTGTATGTGCTCAATACAGGAGGCTGCTTATGCCATTTGTAGAGAGAGACTAATAGACCTTAGGCTCGGTTCCCCTTCCTCTGAAAGATCACTTCTACGTAGCTTTTCTTTGCCCTCAGCCCATGGTGGCTGCCTTGTCCTTCTCATTAATCACCCCCCCCCCATGAGAAATGCCATTTAGAGGTTATAGCAGCTGAGGGAGGAGACAGCTCGGGGGCTTAAAGGGAAACAGTGTGAATGAAATCATCACCTAGCAGGAGTCTTCCTGGCTCCTGGGATCAGTTGGCAATTATTTTTTTAGACCGTGATTACTGCTGCTGGGGGAATGGGAATGGGGAGGGGTGTTGCACAGCATCTGGTCCCCAGCCACACACAAAGCATCAGGTGCTCTAGCTGGGGCATTGCTGTCCAACCAGCTCTTATCTCTAGCCCTAGGACCTAGGGAGACTCTCTCGCCAAGAGCACATGCTTCCAGGTTACTGGATCTGGAAACAGGAGGCTTTTCTCTCAGAGTTCCCTTTTTCTCCCTGGCAACTGCTGTTTAGTGAGCCTTTAGAACCTGATGAGTCTGAGGGTTGCTACTGTCAGATGGTCTACCCTATGGGAACATTTTCTCTGGAGGTCAAAATTTATGTTCCCAGTTCCCAGCTTCTCACAGAACCAGAGATTTCGAGTGGGAAGTGTATGCATTTACCCTAAGTTTACAACCCTCTGCTTTGTCATAATTAAATTCTTTTCTAATTGAGAGAGATTTTAAAAAAAACCTGTTAATTACTATGGCAGAAATATATGTATTACTTGGACTTCTGGCACATTTGCCTGCTAAAACCATGTGGAGTCCTAGACCCTCCTGCCCAAGATCTCCTGGCTGGTGGGATTCTAGGTGCTATGGGAACTGAAGAGGAAGAGTTTTTAGGGGACATTACATAGAAGGGGGTGCCTGTTCTACCAAAGCATGTGGTGGTCACAGGCCGCTTCCTGCCCTGCCACTTTCCCAGAGAGTGGTAAATCTGGCACCTGAGAATTCAGTCTAGGCTCTGTCTTCTCCTCCTGATGCCCTCGGGGCTGGCTTCACACTAGGCAGACTTGCTATGCTTCCTTGTTCTCCGTATGCTAGAGCCTGGCAGCACCCACAACTACCTGCACCTCTAAAAACACCTCTTAACCTAAAACAAAAAACCTGAACCTTGAGCCAAACAGATTGACAGTCTCCATCCCATTGTTGCTAAGTATCTGAAGCAGACCCTAGAAACGCATGCATCTAACAGTTCCCAAAAAGATGAATGCACATGGATGTCCGTGTTGGAGAGGCACTGATTTTAGCCCACACCATAAACCAGCTTGGAGACACTTGCCCGAAAGGTTTGGAAACAGAGCTGCTCTGACAAACTCACTGGAATATTTTCCAGACTTTCTTTGCCCAGAGATTTCCCAGGAACCTAGTTCCCAGGTCTTCTGCTCCCTTCCTAACCCGTATTCTCCCCCCTCCCCAGCCCCCAAGAGGTGGGAGGAACAGGTTCTACACTCTCCTGAGGAACTTCCCTAGTATCTCTGAGGCTCCCTTCCTTTAGTCACTGGCCTCTGACTCCTTTCTCCTCCTAGTCTTTTTTGGTACTAGGGATTGAACCCAGGGCCTAGTACATCCTAGGGAAGCACTCTACCACGTATCTAGACCCACCTTCCCTATTTCTGTCAAAAGACCTCTTAGCTTTAATGATTTCATAGACTGTTTTCCCAACACATATTTTGGAATAGACTAAGTTACAGGCTGAGAGCCCTGGAAGTGAGTAGGCCAGAGGAAGCAGGGGTTTTAACAAATACATTTAATGTTTGCTCTTACATCAGAGGGCCAGAATTTGTTTCTCCCCCGCCCTCAGAGATCTATGGTGCAGAGGGAGGGGTGGGGTCCAATGCCTGCTGGGAAAATATGACGAAAGAAGATACTTCTGTAGACCATGGGACAGAGACCAGAGGACATAAAATTTAGGCAAATTTTCTCGAGTCACTGATGAAGTTGAGAGCTAGCCCCCTTCATCGACTTCCTGTATCACTTCAGCAAGTGTCTCCCGGAGGGGTGTGTCATGTGGGCAGCATACATAGGCTGACCCACAGGCCTGCCTTTCTAGGCCTCTCCAGTCCAGCTCCTCAGACCTGACTGTGAGTCTGGATGACAGCTTTATGTCAGAGTGCACATTCCTTCCTACCTAAGAGCTCTCTGAACTATGGTTTCTTTGAGGCCAAAGGTCCTGGCCAGTGGGGTTGGGAGAAGTGCAGGCCTGTGCAGATGCTTCTCTGTGAAATAGAGAAAGCATGAGCTTCAAGGTACCTTGCCAGCAAGGGCCACTTTCACGGCCCTTCTTTCTTCCCTCTCAAAAAAAAAGATTCAGTGTGGTAAGTGTGCTGTTTTCAATGGTATGAGCCCAGGCGAGATTCCCCTCTCCTGAGGAACTCACCGTTGTATACAGTCTTCCTTTACTGCTCATGGCGATGAAGAGGGCACTTTTCACACCGAAGAGGCTCACCACACCCCGCTCTACCGTGGAAATTTCCAGCAGGCCTGACAAAGAAATGGAGGACACACACTCATGTTCACATAAACTTGAGGAAGGAGACTCAAGCGCTTTTGAGGTATCCCATTGTTCTCCTAGAGGCTCAGCCTCTCCATCACTTCTGCCCTTGATCCTTCTGACTTTATAATATCCTTTCACTACACTAGCCATATTCTGCCACATTCTAGCACCCTCAGTTCTGTCTTTTCCTGCAGCACCCTCAGTTCTTCAGGGAAAAGTTTTATGTTGGAACTGGGTATCACAAGGAACATTCAAGCATCTATTTATGATTGGCTTTGAATCTTGGCTTTCAGTGAATCTGTCATTTGAAATCACTGGCTTGGGTAAAACAAAAAAAATGGGAGTTGGAGATATAGCTCAGAATGGTAGAGTATTTGCATGGTATAATCTGGGTCCCTGGGTTCAGTCCTCAGCAACACACACACACACCACATACATACACACACACACACCACAAACACACTATCTATCTATCTATCTATCTATCTATCTATCTATCTATCTATCTATCTATCTATCAATCAGTTTTGATCATCACTGCTTAATATTTGCTTCACATGCTTCAACTCGGTTCACAAACACTGCAGCTACACAGAGCCCAACCGCTTTGTCTGGGACCCTGCAGTTCAAACCTTGCCTTGGCTGGAAGGCTGTCCATGCAGGCATCTGGCATTAGAGGAAGCAAGCCCAGTGAAAAGGATGTGCTTCAGAAAGGCACTTTTCAGATCACTTGCTCTCCTCTTTCAAAGAGGAGAGCTGGCTAGAAAGTCTAACTCTCCCTCACCAGTGTAGTTATAACTTTTCAGGCTGACTCCAGGGCCAGTGATGGGCCACTCATACTGGGGTGGTTAGTACCACTGGGATGGAGTTCCCTGGGATGATGGCTAAGAACACCATGATACCTACATCTAGAACAACTGGGCCTGCACCTGTATCTGGGTAGGGCGGGGTGGGATCAAGCCATCTAAATGTTGTCTAGCACATTCCCTTAAGAGCGCAGCCCCACCCACCAGCACAAGGCTTCTTCATCTCTCGATTTCTGCTTGCGCCCAAGCCAGCAGAGACACTCACTGTAGGGGTTCTCCTCGTGTGTTCCACTGATCCGGCCGTCCGGAGGTACCTGGAGGTGGAAGCCAATGCCCACGTTGCAGTACAGTCTCCGCTGACGCTTGATGCCCAACAAATAGCCACTTTCCCAATTCACACCCGAAATCTCTCCTGCGAGCCCAGCTCGAGACCTGGACAAGAGGGTGCCCCAGCCTCTGGAGTCCAGTAGCGTGCCGTTGGCGCGGGTGCCCGCAGGTGAGGGCACCACCATGCCCACTAGGACGCCTAAGAAGACGAGAGCCTGCAGCGTGCCCTGAACACGTCCTATACTCCGGAACATAGTGATGAACAGCCTCTGTCCCAGGGCCATCCACCTTGCCTCTCAGGCACGTGGTCAGAATTAATGGCCCTAAAAATACCGCCCTTCTTGTTTTTCTTCCCTCGGCATGGCGGCAGGGGCTTATTTTTGGAAGGCAGATGAAGGCTGCTAACACGAAACCAAAGCCTGCTTCAGGCACTCGGGTTGAGAGCAGAGGGACCCAGACTGAGCTATGGCTAGTAGGGACCATGGCTTGGGGACGCTCTCTATCCAGCTTGCGGGGCTCCGTCCTGAGGTGATCCTACTTGATTTGACCTATCATTATAGTTCAGAAACCTGCCCCCCCCCCCTCCACCTATCATCACCCTGACGTCAGCCGGCCCAGCTCACTTACCCAGGGCTGTAACATTAACCTGCTCCTGGGCCTGGCTGCCTCCCCAGACCCCCATCACCCTCCCCACTCCCCAGGGATTCTAAGAGCCACTGTTATTCCAACTATGAGGCAGGAATGAAGTTAGCAGGGAGCATCTCTGCGGGAGGGTGGAGCTGGCTGGGGGCCCAGGGAAGAGAGAGGCAGAGGCCACCCAGGACCCATATTGGGCAGCAGTCCTTGGCCCCACCACACTGGTTTCCTTATTTATAGGGCAAAGGGTAAAGGAAGATGGAAAAGGTGTGGTAGCAGGTGACGATGCTGGCCTACAAGTGACTCTCAAGACTTATTCATGGAAAGAGCTCGTGGCTGAGGAGGGCCCATCTATCAGGATAGTGCCTATTCTGTACTGGGCATGTAGGAGAGGAGTTGTCCTGAAAAATGAGGGAGGGATAGGCTCACCTTTTCCTGACCACAATTCTGGCCGTGGCTTTTACCTAGAGGTGAATGTCCTGTTATGCGGTTCTCCTGCTTCAGCTCACCCCTGACCTCTAATTATTACCATTCCTCCTAGACAGTTGCGAAAGTTGAGTCTTAGAGAAGTTACAATGCTCACCTCCAGCAGTAAGCGGCAGGAACTGGGCTTACAGATTCTGCATAGGTTCAAAGCCTTCTCACGATATTGCTTATAAATAGAAGCCAAATTTTCAGGGGCTACCAAAGATTGTCCTTATTATATACCAAGTAGACACTGAGTGATTATTCCAGTAGTCAAATGTTTTGGTGTGTGTGTGTGTGTGTGTGTGTGTGTGTGTGTGTGTGTGTGTGTGTGTGTGTGTGGTCAAGGATGACCCTGAAGTTCTGAATACTCAGAAGTTATATTACAGGAATGTGCTAACAAGCCTGGTTTTATGTGGTACTAGGGATTGAACTCAGGACTTCCTGGATACAAACAAGCAGTCTATTAGCTGAACTGTAGCCCTAGCTGCAAAATGATTTTTCTGTTTTTTTTTTTTAAGTCTCAGAAAATTTCTGTATTTTCAGCCAACTTAAAATTTTTTCTTTTTTAAATTTTAAAATATGTGTTTGTGTGTGTCTATGTGTGTGAGTATATGCATGTGTGTGTATGTGGGGGGCAGTGTCCATGAAGTCCATAAGTATGCTGGATACCCTAGAGCTGAAGTTTCAGGCGATTGTGAGCTACCCAACCTGAGCGCTGGGAACCAGACATCAGTTCTCTTCGAGAGCCATGTTTCTAATGTCTGCGCCATCTCTGCAGCCCTGGTAGTTAACTTTCACTGGGCTAATATTGCAGTTAAAAACTACAGAAATCATTTCTATAATTACCCCTATGCCCAATTTATCTTCTCACATATCATTTAAGTGGAATGTATCTATTACCTGGGTGAAAAATTCTTTTAAAAGGATATAGAAAGGATCTTGGACTGGTGAGATGGCTCAGGAAGAAACAGAGCATCCAACCAAACCTCCTGATCTGAGTCTGATCCTGGGGTCACATATGGAAGAAGAAGAGGAATCTTACAAGCTGTCCTCTCACCTTCACACGTGCACCATGGTACCTATGGAAGTGCGCACGCACGTACACACATATATGCGCATGCACACGCGCACATACACACTCAGTAAATATAGAGGATACATACAAATGGTTATAAATAAATAAGAAGGATTCACATCTATTAGAGTGAAATACATGAACAAAAGTCACCTGAGGAGACAACTTGAGTTTAACACTTAGTTTCCTTGTCCTACAATCTAGTTCTTAATCTGTTGGTGGAATGCCAGTGCAGGATCTGTAGGGGTATATCCTGAGAGGGAATAGGGTGACAATAGTACTAAGGATCATCTTGAACAGCATGGTAGGTGGCAGCTGATCCCAAATCCTGTCCTGTGTAGGTAAGACTTGAATGTGATCTCACTGACATGCTACCTCATCTGCATGCCACGCTCTCACTGAAGGCTGCTGGAAACCTGGACAAACACCTCTGCATGTTCTGTGGCTTGGGGACACCCGTGTACCTCCCTGGTGGTCCTGAGTCTCCTGATCACGTCCCCAGTCAATGGCTTCTGCGTTTTCCCTCTCTTGTTCAGTTGACTGATATTTGGTTATTATCTCTTTAAGTTCTGCCCTAGACATGTGCTCTTCAATCCCTTGAAGCTGTGTGGCCATAAATGGATTCTACCACATAGGCTTTCACAGAAAAAATAAAATAAAATAGAGCTTTTGGAAGCATCCTTTCTCAGAATAGGAAGAACTCAGAGTAACTCTGAGTAACCCAGAGATGGAAGAATTTCACTTTGGACTCCCAGCTTGATTTTATAGATTAAGCTTTGACATGTGCAAGAGCAGAGGCATGCTTGACTGATGTGGAGCTTGGAATCTTGTATTAATCATACTCCTACCATCTTGGAAACCAGCATCCTGGTTGCTTGCTGGATGGTTAGGAGAATGCTATGATTTGCACATAGAATGGCCTCAAAAGGTCTGTATGTGGCTTGGTCCCCTGCCTGAGGTGTTGTTGGAAGGTAGAGGAATCTTTAAGAGGTAAGGCCCAAGAGGAGGAAGTTAGATCATTGGAGGGGTTATTGGGAAGACAGTTTCTTTCCACCTTCCCTCCCCTACCTACTTCCCAAATATGAGGTGAACTGAACAGACCTTCTCCATTGTGTATTCCCAGAATTTGAAGCATCACAGGCTAAAAACACAGAGACCATGAGCCCAAACAAAGCCTTCCTCTTTTAAACTGATCAGCTCAAGCATTTTGTTACAGTAATAGAAAGCTGAGCAATGCAAGAAGTTGGTTTGGAATTAATTTTCTATAATTAGTGATGTGTTCATTAGTGAGGACTAGTCAGAGCCCACAGGGAATTTCCTTGGAACACATCCACTTCAAAACGAAAACTAAAGTATAGGAAAGCCCACATGCTGTCTCACAGATGACATGGTGCCAGCCCCTTCTTGGGTCTACCTCATTTCTCATTGCTTTCTGTACAGATGCCACAACATTAATGACATTTTATAAAGTGATGTGCTGTGTGATCTTAGGTAGGCTTTGGACCTCTCTGAGCCATCTGAAAAGTGAGATAACCACCTTGTGATTTTTATAGTGAGTAGCATGCCACATATAAAGAGCCATTGCTGAACAGTGTAGCTCTCAACGGACCATTCTCTGAAACACATCAGAAATCTCTCACCCAATTAAGGAAGGACAAACTTGAAGTGAGAAGGGCCATCTCTCATCTCAGGGGGTGGGAGTGACATGGGCATCCAGTGCTTAACTGCTGCCCTCCACGGCAAATGTAGTGATGGCTGTTAACATATGCAGGAGCAGGCAGTTCAGATTCCTAAAATATTCTGAAAACCAGTAATAGCTTTGGTGTTGTCCCCTGTTAAATATAAAACTTAAGTAACTCGTTCTATTAAAAAGCCCTAGTCTTATTTTTATCGGGTGATGTGATGAGGCCCCACTCTAAATGGACCTCCTGTGCCTGTCTCTATAGCAACTCCACTCTGCTCAGATAGCCACATAATTTTCCTTAAGGCTAATTAACCTGACAACTGCTAGGGCAGCTTGGTTTACCAGATTTGCACTTGACCCTTTACTCGGGGCTTAGGGACCCTTTGGATACGAAGTGATAAAGAAAAGAGTAACAGGTGGAGGGGGCCTCTCCGGACCCATCTTTCACATAGTTGCTCTCAGTAGCCTTTGGGGGCTGTCAATCATTCTTATGTGATGAGCCAAGACTTAGTGGAAGTGAGTGGGAAAATATCCATGTGCATCTTCTTCTAGGAGTTAGGGCAGCATGAACCATGGATGGCTTAGATTAGAGGCTGGGCTACATCAACCTGTCACGTCAGTTACTCAGGGGAACTACCTCTGCAGAGCATGCTGACTTCCCTCAAGACTCTGGTTTATTACATAATATGATTCAACAGCCCCACACACCAGAAGTAGCCAACAAGAGAAAGCACAAGCTGGTCCTAAGAGCCATACAGCTTATTTGCCTTTTCACAGTTGGCTTAAAAAAAAAAAAAAAAGAAAGAAAAAAGAAAAAAAAAAGAAAAAAAAAAAACCCAGCGGTTTCTGCTTACTACCTCTAGACCTTCTGTCTTGGACTCTGGGTTTGGTAGGCTTAGGCCTTGAGGTCTCCCCTTTGCTCCCCCTTCTGCTCAGAAAGGCACACAGCACCTGCTGTAGATTGAGGAAGAGCCCCTGTTTTAGACCTGAATAAAGATTGGGACTTTGGATTCATGAAAACTGTGACAAGAGACTGGTCTGTTGTCCTGTAGCTGTTCTATGGAGAACCTGTGCTTTTTTGGTTTCTTAACAGAGCTCCAACAGCCCCCACCCAACCACTGCCATCTTCACCACCCTGTGTAAGTGGATGCCAGGTCAGAGTCTTCACCCAAATCCCCCGATTGCTCTTACCGATTGATGTGTAACCACACCCATGGCAGATCACTCCCATAGGATTTCTGGAGATGCTAAAACATGCCTCAGACGTGTCCCTGAACACATGACTGCTCTTGCTTAGGGCCGTCATGGGGCATCTATTTGGACCATATACCCAGGATCTGACTCTAACCATACTTTTAAAGCCCTCAAGGCACTGTGGATGCCTTTTGTCTCCTTTCTATGCAAGTGAGAACAAACACACCTTTTCTCATATTGCTCCTGCAATAGAATATACATAGTTGAATTTGATTTTCTCACTTCCTGTCCAACAGAGGGCTAACTCTTTTGACTGGCCCAACACATTGGATTGGGCCCCCTCTCCCTTTAGGATGGCTTCTTCCTCAATAGGTCCCCAAATCCCTAGACACGGGGTCTCTGCTGGGAATAGGCTGTCATTGTCCTGACATGACAGAGTGTTGACGGACAATCAACTGGAAACTCTGCTCTACCCCTGATGTCCTGAACTTGGGGATGTGCCAAGGGAGACCTCAGTGTTCCACTTTGTGGTGTAGCTCACCACATTGTTTCCTCTGCTCCACCTCGGAAATCATCTTCTTGGAGGTTTGCATGCTGTGTGGGATGCATTCCTTCAACCTGAGTCTCCATCTGGTTGTGTCTCTCAGGGTGATTGACATCCAAGCTTTCAGCAATCTGATCTGCTCTTTGCTGTCTCATTTTTCTCGTATTTCTCCCAATGCCCCTTCCTCACGATCCCCCAGCTACCTAAGCCAATATAGAGGGTTATCTGGTGCTGCTGGAGGCAACGCGTGGGGTTGGATGATCACTGTGGCTACACTCCTCAGCTGAACCTGTAAAGGGGAAAAGGAGTCAGATAATTTTCTGGAGCTTCACCACATAAGGGACTTCGGCTCTGCTCAGAGTTTACAGTTTCTCAGGTTTGTCCTCCATGGTCATCATCATCTAATAATACCTCCTGTGTGCTGAGGCGGGCATGCCCCCTGCCAGCCACCATGAAGAGTTATGTAAATCCCTAGTCCCTTAGTGGCAGGCTCCCCAGTGTGGCACAGGAGGCTCTCATACCCTGACCTCCGCTGTCCTCTCCAGCTCTATCTCCTGCTGCCCTTCTCTGGAAACTTTTCCCTCACCCACCTCAAATGACCTGCTGCTCTCAGGCTCGCTTTACACTGTTCCTGTCTCATGGCTCTGCCCAAACTACCCTTTTTTTTTTCTGATACATGGGGTCCCATCCTAAAAGACATCACAAACATCGCCTTCAGAAGCAATCCTTGCTATTCTTCCAGTTGGCTCTAGCCACTCTATGTGTTCTGTTCCGTTTCCCTCACACCTATATCACGAGTGGTTTGTGTACATTGTTGTAATTGCCATTACCTGATTGACAATAATCAAATAAAGTATTCCCTTTGGAAGTCCATCAGGCAGCCCGGTTGTACTCATTAGTGGACATGCAGGACTGCGCTATCCCTGCCACAAAATACAGCTCATGAGCTGTCTGCATGACCATTGAATAGAAGACTTGACTCCATGGATTTCTGTAGATCAGTGATGTCAAGTAGGGGAAAAGCCCTCCGTAGAAGGGAGATCAGAATTTTGGTGCTGGTAGGACACAATAACTTGAAAATTACACTTTCACTAAAAGGTATTTTCACTTTGTCATTAAAGATAACACTGGAGACAAGAAGAGTCAAGATAAGAATAAGTGATTCCATTTTTCAGCAGATGGTGATTAATATAGTCACTATTGGTCAACACGCAGAAAATAAGAGACAGCGGAGTGCTCCACTCTACATGGGACATTTGTATCATGTCCCATCTCCCACAAGGCTCGTTGGTCACTACAAATAGGGGGGTAAAGGGTTGTAAGAATAAGAAGTTGCGGACATGTGCAGCGAAACAGTATTTGCTGAATGGGACAGGGCCATTGGACACATCTATTCACAGCAGCTGTGGCTGCAGGCAATAGACTTGCACAAGAGCTGGCTAACCACAATTCTGGCGTGGATGGGGAGTGGTCTCATGAAGTCCCATCGCTAGCTAAGAAGCTATTGGCAAATACTGGCTTCTGGAGTGGGAGAGTAAGTTTTCTTCAGAGATAAGGCTGCAGAGAGGCTTCTTCATGCTTCAGTAGGTGGCTCCATGCCGCCCAACACCTACTGCACTAAGTGATTTCAGTGGGGTGGGGGGGAGAGTGAAAGCATGAAGGTGGAGGGAAAAAGTAAGGTAGATAGGAAAGAGATGGGGGGAAATAAAGGGAAGGGATTTTGAAAATACGTATATGCATTATGAAATTCTCAATAAAATTCTCTGAGGAGGGGTGATTGGAATGTTGGTGTTGGTGGGACAATTTGAAAAACCTCACTTTCAGTAATGATATTATTTGCATTTTGTCACCGAAAATAGTTACAGGAGGATTGAGAAGAGTCGGGATAATCAAAAATAGACCATTCCCAAGACAGGAAGCGATGACTAACATCGGAGATGATGTAGTGGGTGATGGGACAGCTGACCGTGAAAAGGGTCACTCAGCAAAGAGAAGGTACACAGAGCCCCAGCCACTCGAGTCCCCTACAGGGTCCTTCTTCCCAAAGTAAAGCAGATAGCCTATGTGAAAAAGTGTTCTCCACTAGATAATCCATCAGTCCCCAGAAGCCTCACGTCACTGCCAAGATGTCAGTAGACAGGTAAGAGGGGTCAGCAGTGGAGGGGAGTCCCCAGCTCAGAGGGCTGTGGCAAGCAGAATTGTGAGAGAAAACCTATTATTTGAAAGAGATCCCAAACAAGGGGAAAATCATAAGTCAGGGGGCTAGAAGTCAACCCACCACAGCCCCAGGATGACAGGCAGAGAGAAGGAGTTATTGTGAACAGGAGGAGCAGCTGCTGGCAAGCCAAAATATTCAGGTATCATGAGGCTCAGTAAGGTTTACAGAAGAAGGTAGGCCTGCCCTTGGAGGCTAAATGCTGACCTCAATTAGAATAAACCAGAATCTGATAGCCTTGAACTTAAGTGGTCAACGGGTCAAACCAACCTCCAGAGCCACTTCCCTTTCTCACAGTGATCTTAGAACTCTAAACCCTCAGCAGGCTTCCTGACACTCATGGCATTAACCCTCAGACAGGGTGCTTTAATGCTCAGTGGGTTGTGAGAGCATGGAGACAGGTCCACCTGTCCAGGTCTCAGTACTGTGGTTGGTTTATTGTTTCTCAACATATTTGGGAGACAGTGCCCAGAGAGAACATTAGACACCTTAAGGTGAATATTCTGGGGAAATTTTGCAAGGACGGCAAAACCTGCCCAGCCAACAGACTACAAAGTGTGCCATCAGAGGCCTCTGGTACATAGAGCAGGGACGTCACTGAAGTGCAGGCAGCTATGGAGGACGTTTGACACTTGTCCAGTGCAGGCTCAGCAACAGCAGAAAATTCAGGAAAGACAGAAGCCCATAGCTTTAACTGACATCTCATCTACCTGGTAGGCTTTAGTTTCAGAGGACTCAGAAAGAAGTTATTCACACATCTCATATTTCTCTTTTTAACCCTTTACACCTCCCTACTTCTCTTATACTGTTAATAGTATTGGATTTTCTCTTATTTGTTTCTAAGGAAAAAATTTAAGGCCAGGAAGATGCCCTACTGGATAAAGTATTTGCTGTCCAAGACTTTGCATCTAACTTGAGATCGTCAGCAACTATGCAAAACAAAACAAAACAGCAATAAAACCCAACAAACCCTCCAAGCACTGTAGTGTGTAGCTATTACCCTGGTTCTGGGAAAATGGCCAGACATAGGCAGATCCTGGAGGTTTGCTCACCAGAAAACCTAGACACAAAAGTTGTGCACACCATTAGTGAAAGACCCTTATGTCTCAAAACATAAGGTAGAGAGTGAAGAAAAGCATTTGTCAACCCACGACCTCTACATGAGCACATATGGGTGGGTATATGCGCCCACATACACATGTGCACCAGTAACAATGAGGTTTCCTGGCCCCAGGTGGCCAGAGGTTCAGACCCACAGACCTGCAGTCCCAGACCTCTTAGCCGCCCACTGCTGCTCAGGCCCCAAAAATGATTCAGACACTTATATTAACTTCATGCTGTTTGGCCTATGGCTCAGGCACATTGTTAGCTTGCTCTTTCATCTTAACTCGACCCATTTCCATTAGTCTGTCTGCCACATGGCCCGTGGCTCACCTGTGTTTCTTACATGCTTCTTCTTGGGTGGCTGGCTCAGTCTGTCTGACCCCGCCCTGCTTCTCCTACCTGTATTGTGATTTCCTCTCCTGCTTTTTATATGGTGCCTGTCATGGGCCAAAACAGCTCCTTTATTTAAAGATTGATATTCACAGCATACAGAAAGACATTCCCACATCATGCGCCCACATATCATACACCATACTTCACATACACCATATATTCACAGATACAGTTTTTATCTTTATTATTTATATGAAACTATTTTTGTTGATTCTACATTTTTCACTGCTGGGTGTGGTGATTTAAATAAGAATGCCCCAAAGAGCTGACAGATTTGAATACTTGGTCACCAGAGAATGGCACTATTTGAAAGGATTAAGAGGTGTGGCCTTATTGGAGGAAGCCTGTCACTGGGGGTGGACTTTGAGATTTCAGAAGCCTAAGCCAGGCGAGTGATTCTCTCTCTCCTGCTGTCTGTGGATCCGAGGGATGTAGAACTTTCAGTGACTGTCTGCCTGCATGCTGCCATGATCCCACCATGAGGACAATGGACTAAACCTCAGAAACGGCAAACAAGGCCCCAATCATGGTGTCTTTCACAGCAATGGAACAGTGACTAAGACACTGGGGATACAGTTTTCCTTTTTCTAAAAGAAAAAAAAAATTCTTGCTCTTCCCTCTTATTTTTTATAGCATTCTTCTCCACTCTTATTTTTTTCTCAAGATAATTCTTTGATAATTTCATACACATATGTAATTATTCTCTTCCAACTTTCTTTAGTCTCCTTCCCATGTTTATCAACACCTTTCCCGTCTAACCTGTCTCTTTGTCAGACTTGTGACTTCTGCTTTGTTGTGTGAACCATTTAGTTTAACCAAGGCCACCTATGCCATCCCTGGACTGGGATTATTGATTACAGCCTGGCATAGTCATCAGTGGGTGCACAACTAAAGGTAATTATTCCCCCTTCCTGAACCTCTCCTCCAACTTTATCTGCCTGTTGATGGGCCCGTTCTCAAACAGACCCAGTGTAGGCATCCACAATTGCTCAGTTCACGATCTCCATGTTTGTGTGTTGTCCAGAAGACCGCATTTCAGATAGCCATTCTCACCCCCTTCCTAGCCATACTGTCTTTGAAACCCTATTTCACAGAGTTCCCTGAGCTTTGGAGGAGATGGCATGAAGGTCTTGTTCAAATCTGAGACTGTCATGTATTCTCAGTATTTTGTGCAGCTGTAAGTCTCTGCATTCATTTTCTGACTACAGTTGAGAGTTGTAATTTTCTATGGGCCTAAATATGTATACATATTTAGAAGGTGGTTTAATACTAAGTCAATTAATTGAAACAACACAATAAAGTTGCCTTCTATGTCTTGTGGCTCTCCTAGTCATTTGCTTGTAAGTGGGTTTACAGACAAAATAGTTTCCCTTCTGGGGAGGGGGTCTCAAATCCAACCATAGAGTAGTTGGGTAACCCCTAAACATTAGTGACACTATTAAACAGGGAGGCATAACTTGCCTGACATATTGACATGTCAGAACACAGTCAAAAAGAATGACTCATGATGGATGAACTTGGGGAACTCTGAGAGAGGCCCCAGGGGAAAAGAGGCAGAGAGCCTTTCACCTCAAGT
Organism: Phyllotis vaccarum; assembly: GCA_033318265.1. NCBI lineage: Eukaryota > Metazoa > Chordata > Mammalia > Rodentia > Cricetidae > Phyllotis > Phyllotis vaccarum. The sequence goes on from JARWLC010000011.1 coordinate 87,995,434, forward strand.
GCATTTTGCTCCCTGGATTGTTCTTGCATGTGATTTCCTGCCTCCCATACAAACATTCACAATCAATTTATAAGACATGTTTACTCCTGTTGGATGTCAGAATACAGCTGCAGACCAGAGTCTGGTAGGTATACCCTGGATCTGGACATAGCTTTCTGCCTTGCACTCATGTTTTTTCCAGACATAATATATAGTACATTCCAGGCAATTGAGTTTAAATTGGTCTGTCCTGAGAAAGTTCTGGGAAAGGGCCACTCTATTAATATTTTGCATGTATGTACTAATATTTACTTACATTTTCCTGAACTCAAACAGCTTTCCTTAAATCATTGCTTTCTTTGTTTCTTTTATAAACTTTACGTGGAAACTGAAGTGAGGTTGCCTGTAGCATTTGACTGTGGTCCACCCCCTTCTTTCATGCCCTCAGATCCCAGGTCTAGCAGACAAGATCTACCCAGGTTGGCTGACAAGTCAACAGTATCCATAGTCCATACGGTTCACAGCTAAGTAATATGATTGATGCCATTTTTTTCCCACCAGCTGGATACACTGCACCTTCAGATACTATGAAGGCTAGCCTTAAGCTCAGGTCCATCTTGATTTCTACATCACATGCAGCCAAGGTGTTTTCAGCAACAGGGTCTTATCATTTAGTTCTAGTGAGCGCCAAAGAGAAGCAGGAAGAGTCTATTCTGTTTTAGGGGTCTCTAGGGCCACCATGGCCAACAACTCATAAGGAATTATCCTATGTCTGGCTTTGTGGTTGGACTTTTTCAGTCTTGGTGATATGGGTTTATTCTGCTGCTCTGATAAAACATTCTGACCAAAAGCCTCTTGGGGAGGGACATGTAAAGGCATACACTTCCAGGTCACAATCTATCATCAAGGGAAGCCATGGCAAAAGTTCAAGATAGGAACATGGAGGCAAGAATCATGGGGGAACACTGCTTGCTCTCTTGCTCACAGGATTATACTTAGCTGCCTTGTACAGCTCAGGTACAAGGAATGGTGTCATCCACCAAGGTCTGGGTTCTCCTACATTCGTGTAGGCGATCAAGACAATCCCTTCCAGTTATGTCCATAGACCAAACTGATAAGGACAATTGCCCAACTGAAGCCCCTTGAGGTGATTCTAGGCTGGATCAAATCGACAGTTAATGCTAACTAGAACACAGGGAATCTCACTTTCAACCATTTTCAGGGTGTGGGTGTGGTTCTTTCTACCCTTGTCTGTTTGGTCAGCCCTCCTCCACCCTCTGTCTTCTTTATCCCCTCCACCAACTCCCTACTTCAGCCTTTCCAGCCCCAGTATTCCTACCTCTCCTTTTATACCTGCCTTCACTACCCTCCTTGGAGTCCTCCTCACTCCCAGTGACCTCTTTCTATGTTCCTGGCCTCTCTAGGAACTCTAATTTGAACACATAGTATTAGAGATTCAGAGCTAAATATTAAGGAGAACATATGGCATTGGATTTTTGTGCTTGGGTCACCTCACTCAGTATGTATATATTTTTTTCAGTTTCATCCATTTACCTACACATTCATCATTTATTTTCCCTTACAGCTAAGTGAAATTCCATTGTGCATTGTTACCACATTTTTATCATTTGATGGACATTTAAGCTTATTTCTTACCGGGAATAAAGTAGCAGTAAACGTGGATGAGCAAGAATCTCAGTTGAAGGATGCAAAAGTCTTTGGGTATGTGCCCAGGATGGAATAACTGAGCTTTTAAAAAGCATTTATTAGCTATTGGTATTTCTCCTTATGTGAATACAAATGGCCAATAAACACTCTTTAAAAAGTGTTCAGCACAATTGGCCAATGAACACCTTTTAAAAGTGTTTTAGCTGCCATGGGAAACTAGAGCTGCTTTGAGGTTGGCTAAGATCAAAGCTAAAAAGTGGAGGTGATGGTGACAGTGTGGGAAAAAAGGAAAGCCTTCTCGTCATTTGCGGTGCGAAGTAGACAAGTCGCTATAAAAGCACGTGAGAATTTCTTCAAAATCTTGAGAAACAGAACTATTTACAGCCCAACTGTACTACTACTGACTTCATAGAGGAGCTTGGAAGAATTCCGTCTATTTCTATTTTTTAAAATAGACTGAGGGGCTTTGATTGTAGTTTTCATTAAAGATCTTACAGAATTCCACTACAAATCCATCTGAATTTTCCTGTGCAGGGGTTAGGATTGTTGCTTCTTCTACGATCTTGCTTGTTATGGCTCTGTTTAAATTATTTATGTTTTCTTAGATTAACTTAGGTAGATCAGGCGTATATAGAAACTCACCCATTTAGTTTAGGTCTTCCAACTTGGGTTTTTAAAAATACTCTTAGGATTTTCTAGATTTCTTTAATGTATGGTGTGATGTATCTACTTATATTTAATTTTATTAACTTGGGTCTTTTCTCTCTTTCTTTTAGATAATTTGGCTAAGGATTTATAGATTTTATTTATCTTTTCAAACAAATCAACGCTCTCATTGATGCCTTGTATTTTTAAATATTATTTGAATTTCATTAGTTTTTGCCTTGGTTTTAATTACTTCTTCCTATCAACTGCTTTGGGATTTGATTTATTTTTGTTTTCCAAACTCTTGAATCACAACTTTCAATTATTCATTCGAGCTCTTTCTGAGTTTTTATTTTATGTGTGTGAGCGCGTTGCCTATATGGAAGTGCATCACATGTGTTCAGTGCCCACAGAGATCTGAAGAGCTTCATCAGATGCCCTAGGACTAGACTCACAGGTGTTTGTGAGTCACGATGTGAATGCCAGGAACTAAACCCAGGTTCTCTGCAAGAACAGCAGGTGCTCTTTACCACTAGCCCATTTCTCTAGTTCTTTTTTTTTTTTTTTTTTTAAATGTGGACACTTACACACTTCCCTTTAGGACTGCTTTCATTGAATCTCAGAAGTTTTGCTGTGTTTCTGTTCTCATTGAACTCTAAGCCCTTTCCTCATGATTTCCAACAACGTATCAATCATTCAAGAGTGTGCTATTTAATCCCCATGAGTTTCTGTATTTTCTGGAGTTTCTTCTGCTATTAACTTCAAGCTTTATTCCATCATGGTCAGATAGAATATGTGGAGTTATTACAATGTTCCTAAATTTATTAAGATCTGCGTTGTGTCTGAATATGTGGTATATTTTAGAGAAGCTTATGGGTGTCTGAGAAGAATGTGTCCTGGATTGGTTGAATGGGGTCCTCTGTAAATATGTGTTAGAGCCATTTGGTCGATGATATCATTTTGCTCCAGTGTTTTCTCATCATATGTCCAATGAGCCTGCTTTTAAAATGGAAAGTTTTTCTTTTCCATTCAGCTGGGGTAAATAGTATAGTGGTATGATTGAGAAGTGTCCCAAGAGGCTAAGGCACTTGAACACTAGGTCCCTAGATGGTGCCACTGTTTGGAGAAGTTATGAGAAGGACCAACCAGCCTTACTGGAGGAAATACATCACTTGGGAGCAAGCTTTGAGAGTTTAAAGTCTCATACTTCCGCTCACTTTCTCTGCTTCAAGCTTACAATTGAAAATGCGAGCTCTCTGCTTCCTGCTGCTGTCACGCCTGCTGTATGTTGCTGTCTCTCTACCATGATGGACTCTCGTCCCTCTGGAACCACAAACCCAAATTCTTCTTTCTATCAGTTGCCTGTGTCATGGCATTTTGTCACAGAAACAGAAAAGTCACAGATACAGATAGTTTTGCCAGTTAAGTTAGCCTGCATTGGCATCTTTCAGCCCTTGAAGTGTGTTTGCCAATCTCTTCTGATTTTATAGTTTCCATTAAGAACTCCATCATTCTGATGGGTCTGCTTTTACACGTGACTTTTTACTTCTCTCTTGCAGCTTTAACACATGCTCTTTGATCTGGATAGTGAGTGTTTTAACTATATGCGCTATGGAGAGAGTTTATTTCTGGCTCCTATCTATTTGACATTCTATGTGCATCTTCTACTTGACTGTCCATCTCTTTCCCTAGATTTGGGAAATTTTCTTCTATGGTTTTATTGGATATTTTCTATGACATTGACTTGGAATTTCCTCTCCATTTATATGACTATATATAGTTTGTAAATTTTGTCTTTTCATGGTATCTCAAACATACTGCACTGTCTGATTTTGAGATTTTAAAAAAAATTATCATCTTCTCAAACGGTCTGTTCTACTTTGTCTTCAAGTCTTCATATTCTGTTCTCTACATGATAGATCCTGTTGAAGTTTTCCACTCAGTGTTTTTTAGTGGGCTTGCTGTTTTTTTTATTTCATTTTGAGTTTTCTTTGGTATTTCTTATCTCTACTGAATCATTGTCTTCAACATATCATACAACTGTTTGCTTCCTTGAATTTCAATCTATTTATTCCTGTCTTCTTTAAATTCATTCAGCTGTTTATTTACAACTTCTTTGAATTCCTTGGACTCTTTAAGTATATGTTTTTTTAAAAAATTGTTAATTGATTTCTGTCTACATTATTATTTGATTCTATTGCTATCTGCTAAAGTAGACTTCAAACTATCATTAGTAAGGCGAGATAAAAGAGGCCACCACTGAGGGAGCCCCATGGCAGTGTGGATTTGAATGGGAGGGGAGAGGGTGAGGAGCTTGGAAGAGTTGAGAGAGAGAAAACCAAAACCAGAAGATATTGCATAAAAAAATCTACTTTACATAAAATGAAAATTGAAAAAAGAATATTCTGGTAAAAACATTTAGCAAAAAGATGCCACTACATGTCGATGCAAGAAATGCCTTGTGTGTGTGTGTGTGTGTGTGTGTGTGTGTGTGTGTGTGTGTGTGTGTGTGTGTGTGTATTGTGTGTTAGAATAAACACCAATAGATACAGAAGGACAGATAAGTCATCTGTCAATGGTAGCAAGTGGCTTCAATACTGCACTTATATCAATTGATGAGTCATTCAGATTAAAGGTCAATAAAGGAACATCAGAGTTAAAATAACCAGAGTGATGGACTTAGTAGGCATCTATAGAATAATCCCTTCAATAGCTATACAGCACATATTCTTCTTAGTGGGCTTAAATTTGATGTGAAAATGATGTGTCCATTACTTGCAACAAATGTACCCCTCTGGGCCAGGACAATGGCTATATGTGTGTGAGGATAAACAGCATGCAAGGGATTTTGCACTTTCCAGGGAGTTTTGCAGTCAACCTAAAACTTCAGTTACACACACACACACACACACACACACACACACACACACACACACACACTTACAGCTATGTGTGTTCTCTCATGCCAATAATTCCAGCACTTGAAAGGCCAGTGCAAATGAATTGCATGAATTTGAGGCCATCTGGGTTACATAGTGAACACAAAGCCAGCCTGTAGTATGAAATAATACCCTGTATCCAAAAAACATTCTTATTATTACCATTATTATTGATGTTATTTTTAAGTTTTGTTTTTTTTTAAAAAAAAAAAAACTGAACACAGCCCCATCTGAGTGTCATCTTAGTTATATAACAGAGTGGGTGGGAAAGAAAAGACATCTCAAGAAATAATTGCTTAGATTTTTCTAAATTTGAGAAAATTACAGTCACAGATCCAAACTTTACCCAAAACATTAGATATATAAAGGAAAGTTGTAGTAGGTTCAAGCAATATTGAACAAGACCTAGAGGCGTGGCTTTGAGGTCTTGAGGACCCCTGTATGGGGTGTGTCCAGCACTCTTTGAAGACTGCCTTTGCTGCCTGCTCTTCCTGTTTTGTTCCTGCTTTTTCAGAGGGAGGATTGCCGCCCCCACTGTGTGGGACATGTCAATCCTTCAGGGATTTCCCTAAGGTTCAATCTTGTATCAGTGAGTATTTCATATCGACCTCTTAATAAATATTCATCTTTTTATATAGAAAAACAAAAACTGGTGTACACCACTCAATGGCTGCTTTTGAAATACAGGCTACTCGGGACAGTTGTAAGAAAGCTTTCTATGATTACCCATCATATCATATCTCTTAATATGAATTCCAGATGGCCTTACCCAGTACTCTGAGACTAGTTATAGATGTTCATAGTTAGTCCGTTGGGACCCAACCACTATCTTAGTTCTTAGAGGACCCCACAGAGATATTGTCACCCACAGGTCAGCAGAAAACAACCCTATGAAAAACTATACCCTGCTCCCAATAAGTTATGTCCTCTAAGGGTTATGGATAATTATCATTCTGATAGGGTGGTTATAAGTTATATTTTGATTGAGGGTGGAACAATAATATAGACTCAGGAATCCCTTTTAAAGAAGAGAAAGGGAAGTGGATAGGATAGATGTAGGTAGATTATTTTATCTACCTGTAAATAATTATTAGCCAAATATGAGCCATAGACAATTTGCATATATATAGACAATTATTATTGATACAAATATGAAACTATTTTATATGTCTGCTTGAGATAATTTGTATATTGATATAAATTCAAATGTGAAATTATTTTATATATCTAAGGTAATTTGTGTATTGATACAAAATTGAATCTGTAGTTGCCATATTTTACACATCAATGTAAATTAAGTATATTGTTGTCATTTTCATTATGCAATTTCTACCTCTGTTTAATTATAATAGGCTTAATATATACATACATATATTTTACTTCTGTTTAAGATATTTGTATACTGCTTATATATTTTATATAATAATATACATTTAGGATACTGTTGTCGTTTTGAACTATACATTTACCTTTGTTTAATGTTTATATGATTGTCACACTTGACATCATTATTCAAAACTGTCCATTCATTTATAGATTGTCTATTTTTACAATGTAAGCTTCAGTCTTTAGGATGATAAGAATTGCAGATCATACTTAAGTTTGCCATGTACTAGTCACGTTGTTTACGTTTTTTAGATATATAGTTGAATATGTCAGATAGACAGGAGTCTTCAAACACTTCATAGACCCAGACAACATGGCATTTGATGTTGTGTTACTCAGAATTCAGCCACGAGAAACATGACAACTCCTGGTGGCACCGTTCCTTTCCTGAGATGGTGTTGGCCATCAAGGACACTCCACAGGGAGTTTGAATTCCTTGGCAGATAATGGCCTGTTGGACAAAGAACTACTCTTGCCTCGACTGCTGTCAGTACGCATGTTCTCCAACCCAGGTGAGCAGGATGAAGAATAGAGACTGCTGAAACCTGCCAAGACAGGGTAAGACAGTTTCTCGAAATACCCTGCTCCTGAAAAGATCTGTCAGATATCCTAGGCCTGTAGCCAAACTTTGGATGCTCCAACTTTGCAGAAAAGCTGTGGGTGACTGTCCAGGCAGCTGGCTGTTGCTGTCCTCTCCTAAATTTTGGGAGTTCTTATATTTTCCTTCTCAGGTCTTTCATGGGGTTGAAGACTAGTTAGTTAAGGATACTACCATCTCATATTTTAGCTAAGGAGCATTTAGTTTTTAGATTCATATCATTCAAGATAAACCACTTTGAAGTAATCCTGTATATATTGCCACTTACCAATATTTTGAACATTTAAGATACACTTTATGTTTATTGTTTGTTAGTTATAGAGTTTGACCTTGTTTATGTTTTTGCCCTTTCTCTCTCCTGGACATTATCTTATAATTGTTTCTATTGTATATAGTCTTATACGTAGGTTTAAAACTTTTCTAGTTAGAAAAAAGGGAGAGATGCAGCAGGTTCAGGCAATATTGAGCAAGATCTAGAGGTGTGGCTTTGAGGTCCTAAGGACCCCTGTATGGGGCATGGCAAGCACCCTTTGAAGACTGGTTGCATTCTGTCCGCCCTTCCTTTTTTGTTCCAGCTTTCTCAGAGGGAAGATTGCCACCCTACTGTGTGGGACATGTCAATCCTTCAGGAATTGCCCCAAGGTTCAGTCTTGTAACTGTAAGTTTTTTATACAGACTCCTTAATAAATATTAGTCCTTTTATAGAATCAATTGCAGTGAATAATTCTTACAATAGAAAGTGCAAGGTATGTTGCTTGAATTGAAAAAAAAAAGTGGCAAGAAACAAGATCTTAAAGCAATGAAAGTATTTCCTTTGTATACAGGGAGACAAAGGAAGGAGTTGAGACAAGGCCTGGAGGGATATGGTGGAATGCCTTGGAGCATCACTTATAGGCAGAGGTCATCGTATTTGATTTTAAAATGGACAGTGCTTAGAAGAAAGTTCCTGGCCAGTGTGGTCTAGTTGGTGAGTCCTAGGCCAGTAGAAGACTCTGTCTAAAAGAGACAGAGAGTATATCTGAGGATGATTCCCGAGAAAGCCTTCTGGCCTTCACACCCATGTATACCCTCACACACATAAAAAGTAAATCAAGAGACAGCCGTAATATCTATGTTAATAACTATCAAAACTGATTTCCAAGAAAAAAAGGAATAAATGAGGTCAGTTCACAGTGAAAAAGGGTCCAGTAATCAAGGGGTTATCATGCTTGAGAGTAGAATTTAAAAATATCTAATATAGTCTCAAGAAGAAATTGACAACTCCTTAATTACAGCAACAAATTTCCACACTTCAATAATTCAATGAACAAGTAAACTAGAAATTAGCAAGGTTGAAAACAGCCTGAATAGCAGCATAAGCTAATATTCAATGTGAACTTAGAGCATCCCATCCAAATCAACAGGACATCCATTATTTTCAAAGGAACCCGGCAAATGTACCAAACTAGATTATGGTACAGTGGTAAATTCTACCAAACATTCAAGAGATTAATTATGTCTATTCCTTACAAATGTTTCTAGAAAACTGGTGAAGAGGAAATCTTTTCCATTCTTTCTCTGAGGCCAACATCATCACTTACTCTACCAGAGGAGGTTCTTGTGTCTTTACCTCTACCTCTTTATCCATTCTTTTGGATGCTATTGTGAATAAAATGATTTTCATATCTCAGGTCATTCTTTAGCGGAACATAGAAATCCCACTGCTTTTTTGGATTATGATACCGTATTATATATAAGCTCATTTGTAGGTTCTCATTGACTGTGGCATCTTCACACAGAGAGACAGTATCTTCACAGAAAAACAGATTTTCCTCTATCTTTCCAGATCGGATTGAGTACTTATTCTTCTTACCTCAGTGATGACTGGAAACAGAAATAGCAAACAAGCATGTCTCATTCCCAGCACCGGGATGAACAAATCCAGTCTTCCATGATAAAAACAATTATTAGCAAAGGTTTTTACATACGTGCTCTTTGCCAAGCTGAGTTAGTTCTAGCATTTTCTTCCAACAGATATTTATTTTTTTCCTCAATTTGTGGAGTTTTTAATTAACAATATATATTTATTATTAAGTTTTGTTGCCCCGTGACCTCTGTCTCTCTATCTCTGCTTCTGAGGTGTAGATGAAAATGTGATCAGGCAACTTTCCACTCCTGATACCTTGTCTTTCTTGTCATGCTGGACTTGTCTCCCTTCGACCATAAGCTAAAGCAAACCCCTTTTCCCTTAATTTTCCTTTTTCAGGAATATTCTGTAACAGCAAAAGAGAGACTTTTTTCTTGAACACACAGGTAATCATAATTCTTAATTTGTTAAATGGTAAATTGAATTGATTGTTTTTTAATGTTAAATTAAGATTGGTCTCCTGAGAAAAACTCTATGCAATTACAATATGTTATCTTTTCTATATATTATAACAACTGATTTGCTAAGTTTGTGCTAGAAAATAGGTTTTGTGACTCACACCTGCAACTCCAGCCCTCAGCAGGAGAGTACAAACTGGCTTTGTACCCAGCATTTTTTATTTAATGCCAGTGTCAACTATATAGCATGGGGAGATCCCACCTCAAAGCAGCGACAGCATTGCTAAGGATGTCCATATCTAACTTGACAGTGGTGGTGCACGCCTTTAACCCCAGCACTTGAGAAAGAGAGGCAGATGGATCTCTGAGTTCAAGGCCAGCCTGGTCTACAGACTGAGTTCCAGGAGACCCAGGGCTGTTATACAGAGAAACCCTGACGTGAATGGGAGGGAAAAAGTCTACATCTGTGATTACAAGGAATGTTGATCTGTAATTGTAATCATTGCCACGGCACCTTCTATAAAGTTCTAAAATAATTTTCCCAAAGATAGACATATCATTCAGTGGAATAGCAATGGAGGTCTAAAATTAAAATATGTATGGCCAGTCAATTTTTAACAAACGCTACCACAAAAATTTCAACAAAGGGGGTAGCCCTTTTCAAAAAGGTGTTCTGAGACAATAGGGCTGTATGCAATAATATGGACTGAAGCCCTATCTCACACCATGTATAAAAGTGTGATGAGTCACGCTTCGTCACATATAAAACTTGTGTTTCAGAAGATATTATTAGGAAAGTGAAAGAAGCGGACCACAGTGGAACACACTTATTATATGAGCACTGGGGAGATGGAGCTGGAGGAGTCTGAGTTTAAGACCAGCCTGGGCTACAAAAAAGATCCTATTTCAGCACCCACCACACATATTCACTTCTCACCAAAGACTAGAAGAAAATAAATACAAAATGCATAATCGATCAAGTTCTTAAATCAGAGTAAAGAACGCTCACAATTCATGAAAAGCAGCTCAGTCATAAAATGTGCACAAGACTTAAGCGTCCTACTGTGATGTTTAGTGTCAATTGTGACACTTTTGTCCAGGCATTTACAGTCACTGTGACAGGAAAATAAATTAGGACTCTTATGAAAAAAAAAATATATAAATGACCAAAAAGGAGAAGGACAGATGGGCTTGGGGGGTTATAATAAAGAATTCCAGGACGCTGCGGATGGGAACGTATAAGTATACAGCCTTGAAAAATACCTTACTATCTTTAATAGTTTCTTTAAAAGTTAAATATTAATTTACCACCAATCCCACTCCTACATTTGCCAGTTAGAAATGAAATGTGTGCCCACACAAGGACCTGTGTATTCATGGCTTTAGCAGCATTCACGGTGAAACAAATGGATATGAAGTAACATCAGCAGGCAAATGAATGTGCCATAAATAGACAAATGTGGCAAATGCTGAGAATGTAGCCTTTTTCAGTAACCGCTACAAAAATACTTATGGGCATGCGCCAATGGAAACATCTCAAAAACACACTAAATGAAAAATGTCACACATTGTATAATTCTGTTTCCGTGAAGCATCCTTCCAGGGTGACTGTAAAGACAGGAAGTAGATTAGTGGTTGCCAGAGAATGGATGTGAGAAAAGGAAGCTGCTATAAGGAACATGAAGCATCTTTGCGGAAGAAAAATTATTTGCAAGTTGAGTTATGGGCAAGGTGCCATGGGCACACAAGCCTGGTGGCCGAGTCTGGTCCCTGGAAACCACATAAAGGTAGAATGAGATGACTAACTTCACACTGTTGTCGCCCGACCTCAACCCCATGGGCACGCTGGCCCACATACATGTATCGTGCACACACAGGATAATAATAAATTTTAAAAATCATTAAAATTGAATTGTGCGGTTTGTTGCACAACTATGAATTTATTAAAACTCTCCGGATTTTATACATAGGTAAACCTTGTAACGTGAAAATTAAATAACATTAAAAATATTTTTCAAAAGTCCAAAAGGGCTTAGTTAAAAAAAAAATGATGCTTAACTGTAAAAAAAGAAAATTTAAAAAATAGTCAAGATAATTTTGAGAGAGAACAAACTGAAAATTTGCAGCCTGATTTCAAGACAACTGTGAACTGGCAGAAATAAAGGCTGAGATATCAGCATAAGGAATATAATAGAATTAGTGATGGCTCAGCCATCGAGTATGCTGCTGCTTTTGTAGAGGATTGAAATTTAATTCCCAGTGGACATGGGCAGTTCACAACTATCTGTAACTCCAGCTTCAGAAATCCAATGCCCTTTTCTGATCTCTGTGGACATCCCATAAAAGTACATCCCAAAACTAATATTGAGAAGGCATTGTAGTAATGAATGCAGATAGATACAATTCAGAAACAGATGCACTTGTGTTTAGGCAACTAGTTTCAACTATGATCCCAAGGTGATTCAGTAAATGATATGGGATAATACATGGATGTGGTGGGCACAGGGAGACTGAACCAACATCCTTTCCAAACATGGCCATGTTCTACTTCCAGAACGGGAAAATTATTATCTTACATTGCATGTAAAAGAGAGGAGATGTGTTAGAACTAGTGAGGCCTGAGTTATAGGTTTTACCTCTCCTTGTTATACAGTAAGCCAACGTCTTAGATGGGCCCTGCAGATGACCACCTTGTTGGTCCCTCAGCTAGTTTCTCCTCAGTGCAGAGTTGTGGCTGGGTTTGGTCAGTAATGGAGTTTAGAACGGTGGTGACACGTGACTTCTTAGGAAATTCCCTGAAGAGCATTTCAACTTCTACTTTGCCTCCTTGGGTTGCTTCTCTGGGGGAAGGAGCATCATGTAAGAACACCCAGGAGAGGCTCATATGAAGAGGCACTGAGGCATCTGATCCACAACCCTGGCTGTCGGATATGTGAAGCTGAGCCCCTGGGCCCTGTGAAGCCTTTGGGTGGCTGTAGTCTGGCTGATCTAGAACTGTTCCTTATAAGAACCCATGGCAAAGCTATTCTTGAATTTCTGACCCTCAAAGTCATATGAACAATAGATGTTTAAGAATTTAACAATGGGATTTAAGTTATGAAGTTAAGGGTTAATTTGCTACACAGAAATAACTACTAGAGGTACCAATTTCTTTTATGTTAGGATTCCAATTTCACTCACCAGCTCATGATTACAATTGCTTTCCTTCCATATATCCATGTTCCTAAATTTAAGGAATTCCTGCATTTACCCAGAAATTAATGCTGATCCCTTACCCATCATAGCCATGGGACCAAATACCTCATCCCTTGCTCAGAACAGCAAGTTGTCTGTCTCCACTGCCTTCTATTATTCCTTTCCTCCTCTGTTCTCTGTTCATCTGAATTTATTCTAAATGTTTCAAGGGTTTTCAGAACTAGATCCTAAAATTAAATACCCTAACGCAGGATTTAGAAAATTGTGGCCCACCAGCCAGATCCTACTGTTTTCACATTTTAATAAATGTCCTCTTATTGGGATATAGTTGCCTCTGGTTTATGTACAGCCTTTGTCTGCCTTTGGTGAAGGATGGCAGGCTTGAGTGGGCCTACTAGGAACCATATGGCTCATGAAGTACACATTATTTACTACTTGATCCTCTACAGAAATAGAGGGGAAATAGTTTACACTCCCAGATTGCGGGGGGGGGGGGGGGGTGTTTTTGTTTTTTGTTTGTTTGTTTGTTTGTTTGTTTGTTTGTTTGTTTTAGCATTTTATACCATGTACTACTCCATTCAGAACCCCTACCACAAAAACTCCTGGAGAACCAGTCTGAGGTGTTCTCCCACAGTGTCAGGCACTCATCATCTGCAAAGGCTTCTCTCCCAGGCTCTCAGCACACTGTAGACCGACTCACTTCCTTTTTCTGTTTCGGGCACATATGCATTTTCTATCTATGTAGGATATCGTGTCAGGATGACATGTGAGTCCATTTTTTCTTCTTTCCCTCCCTCCCTCCCTCTCTCTCTTTCACTTCAAACCTCCCAAATAAGTGCTATAACAAAACATTTACACTTATTATTTATGAACCGAAAAACAGCATAAAGAAGAGAACATTTTGATTCTGAAAACACACACACAATTATGAAACAAAACCAGAGCCAAGCAAGTCTGGCATGGAGATGTCATCCCCTGACATATAATCACAGAGCTCCCCAGCACTGGCCCTGCATAGAGGAAGAGGAACAAGAGTAATTCCAGCTATTACAGGCTCCTGGGCACCAAATGAAACACTGCCGTAATTGTATATAATCAGCACGGAAGGCTTGTTTCTCTGTGGTTCTGAATGGGTCTTTTCCTTCCTCTTGTCTCGGAGGGAAAGAACTGGTTTAGATCATTCTGGGGGTGTTTCATCTGGCAGAGATGACCAGAGCTCTCTCTGGATCTTAACAGGGGCCTTGTCCTATAATCAGGAAGCATGCAATGGAAATTCTGTGTCTCTTTTCTTATACCCCAATCTCCCTTCTCCTGACCACACAATTTTGGTCCTCAGAATTGACACACTAACCATGAGATGATAGAGATTTACAGATGGTTGGAAGTGCGGTATACTGAATAGTAACACCTACTCACTCTGTAACACTTTTATAACTGTGCCCACATACTCTCTGCCCCTCTGAGAACTTACCACTTTGCGGGGAAGTCCAATTATTTATAGGCAAATGCAGTTGCAAGGATTTAAATCTTTACAAAGCATGGGGTAAGGGAAACGTATGATTGGGTCCTACATATGGTCCCTCTACCAAGGCAAGATGACAAGTTCCCTCTTGTTATGTTTTTAGAAATGGCTTTTCTAGGATTGACTAGTGATGTCCTAGAAAGAGGTTACAGTGGCAGCAATAAGTCCAGCTTATGTGGCATAAGTCTCCAGCAAATCTTTTAGCCCTGGAGAGGTGGGATGCTAAAGGCTAATCAGGAAACACTACCTTTCAGAATGAAGAAGTGAACCGCATACACCAAGCAGCTAGCAGGGCAGACAAGATGATGTAGATTTATAAACTGTTAATGACAGAGAGCAAGAAGCTTCTACCCTGAGAGATGCAACCACGGTCACATATCAGAGTCAGGAAGTGAGGCACATGGGCATGGTGCCTGCACTAAGGGGAGTGGGGAATGCTATACCAGCCTCTTTAGTCCAGACTTTATGCCTTTTCCCTATTAAGTAATTTTTAAAAATGCTTGTTCTGATTTTTATGATAGATCTACGTCACTTGATCTAGCAATTATAAAATTTGATAGGTTATTTTTGATTATTTCTGTCTCTATGATATTTTCACTATGGGATCTATTCACAAATTCCTTTCACTATCTGCCTACTTATTGTCTGTCGATCACTGATTTTTACCCCTATATATGATAAAATATTTGTGTTTATTTCCAATGTCACATCCTTTAAAAGACTTCTTTAAGGGCTACCTCCCTTTAATTGCCTCTGCCTAGACATGACTCCTTATCCATAAAATTCTAAAAACTCTGCAGAATCTGTTAGAATTAGTAAGCAAACTCAGTAAAGTTGTAGGATACAAACTTCACTCATAAAATTAGTAATATTTCTATACACAAATAGTAAGCAGTTTTCAGAGGCAATTGGGAAAATATGCTTTATTGGCCCTGTCAAGGGATAGAAATGAGCACAGCCACATGGGAAGGGGTGTGAAGGGTCCTGAAACACTAACTCAGAGCCACACAAATCCAGCAGTGTGTTATACCCTGGGATATATCAAAAGAGATGAAATACTGTGTCAGAGACCATGCTTATTGAAACACTATTTGCAGGAGCCAATATAACAGAATAACCCTAACCATAGACAAAGAGATGACTAGATTAAATGATAATGGTATATATATGCATAGTGGGATAATACAAAACCTGAAAATGAAAGTGTATGAATTATTTTTCTATTGCTGTGATAAAAAACCTTTATCGAGACAACTTATAAAAGGAATGACTTGCTTGGGCTTCTGGTTCCAGAGCAATGAGAGTCTGTTACCCTCCAGGCAGGGAGACAAGGAGGAAGGCAGGCCCTGCAGCTGCAACATCCAACTGACTCCACATCTTAAACCATACACACAAAGCAAAAGGAGCAACTGGGAAAGGCACACATCTTTAAACTCCCATAGCCTATCTCCAATGACGTATTTCCTTTTATAAGGCCGTATCTCCCCAAACAGTGTCAACTACTAGGGACTGCCTGTCACAACAAATAAACTTAGAGGTGACATTCTAATTCCAATCATTATAGGAGGATTTGCTGAAACTGTGATTGAATCCAGAGGACATTATGCCAAGTGAAATAAGATAAGGAAGGAAGACAAATGCCGCATGATATCGTTTACATTTAGAATCTAGATCATGATAAACCATAGATGCACAGAACAGATTGGTGGTTAATGTGGGCTGGGGCTGGGGAGGGTGGATTAGAAAGATGTCAAAGAAAAGATGTGAATTTTCAGCTCGACAGGAGGAGCACACTTCTCCCCATTGTAGGATGCGATGGCTGTAGTTTTCAAGATGCATTGCCACGTTGGGGTGGCAGGGCTCTCAGCTGGCAATAATGGGGCAGGAAAGTCAGGCATTGTAAGACTAGAAACTGCAAAGGGTAGCTTTGAAATGTTCTTATCACAAAAGAAGGCAAAGGAAAAGGAATGCATATTAGTTAACTTGGTTTGGCCTTCCTATAGTGGATGCACATATAGTGGATGCTCGCTGTACATTATAAACGTGTGATTTCATCATTCAAATCATTTTAAGAGATTTCATCCTTAACATTTCCCCTAGTTTGATAGTTTTCGTCTTTAATTTGAGAAACCTTTTTCCCGTTCTTCTTTCCACAGGAGTTCCTTTTTGCTAGCAAATTACATTCTACCACCCACTCTCGGTGAAGGATTTCCTTCTTTTTCATTGAAGCAAGAGCTTTGTGATGGATAGCCTGGACTATCGTTTGATAGTATTCAGAATCATTCAGGAGACTGGTGAGCTATGACTATGGGGGTGCTTCAAGAAAAGTCTAACTGGGTTGAGAGGACCACTTGTGAAGTTGGGTGGTGCCATCCTGTAAACTGGGATCCAGAACTGAACATAAAGAAGAAAAAGTATGTGAGTCCCTGCATCCACCTCCCCGTTCTTGGCTATGGGTATGATCTGATCTGTGGTCTCGCGGTACACTTCCATGCTTCTTCACCGTGATGGAGGGTTCCCTCTCAAACTATGAGCCAAACTAAATCCTTCCTTGCTTAAAGCTGTCTTTGCCAGATACACTGTCACAATAAGGAGAAATGTAACTGTGGTGATATATTGTGTGCTTAATAAAAAGAGCCCGAAATATCAGAAGACAGAGCTACCTGAAGAGCCAAGCCACGAAGGTCAAGGAGTCATGCCCTTAATCCCATCACTAGGAGGCAGAGATGAGTCTAGACCTCTGTGAGTTCAAGGCCTCACAGTCAGGCAGTGGTGGTGCACACTTTCAATCCTAGCTTTGGAAACGTTGAACCAGGAAGTAAGATAACTGGTTGGAGAGGAAGAGGGCAAAATTTAGCTTCTCCTGCCAATTCCCTTTTCAGCAGAGGAGAGGTTGGAGTCAGAACTAGGAAAGACAGGCCTGAGGAGGTGGCTGGGTGAGAATTGGCTGTGGATTGTTCCCTGTCTCTCTGACATTCCAGCTTTTCTCCCATATCTGACTCTGGGTTTTTATTATAGTATCAAATAGAATTTATACAATAAGTAACTACTTTATATTGTCTTAGTTAGGGTTACTGTTGCTGTGATGAAGCACCATGACCAAAACCAACTGTGGTAGAAAGGGGTTTATTTTGCTCATAGTTCCATATAACATTTCATCATCAAAAGCAGTGAGGGCAGGATCTCAAACAGGGCAGGAACCTGGAGTCAGGAGCTGGTGCAGAGGCCATGGAGGGGAGCTGTGTATTGGCTTGCTCCTCATGGCTTGCTCAGCCTGATTTTGAAAAATAGAACCCAGGACCTAGTGCCATGGGATAGCACTACCCACAATGAACTGAGACCTCCACCATCAATCATTAATTAAGAAAATGCCTTACAGACTTTGCCTACAGCCTGATTGTATGAAGGCATTTTCTTAATGGAGGTCCCCTTCTCCCAGATGACTTTAGCTTGTGTTGAGTTAACACAAAATTATCCAGCACAATTGATCTCTTCTCATCTTGACACATAAACACATCATCATTAAGCCACAATTTTCCCTTTCTCATTACGCCCCAAGAGCTCACATTAAAAATATAAATAACTTAAAAACCCCTATAGTCTTTACAAATTCAATCACATTAAAAGTTCAGTCTTTTTTTATATAGAGCCAATTTCTTTTAAAAGTCAAAGTCTCTCACCTTTGGGCTCCTATAAAATGAAAAATAAGTAAAATACTTTCTTACTCCAAGAGGGAAGAGCCATGACACAGTCAAAACTAAATAAAAACAAAATCCAAATCCAAAAATGTAAATAGCATCCAAAGTCTGGGATTTACTTACAGTCTTCTGGCTCCTCCAAGGGGCTTGAGTCACTTCACCAGCTCTGCCCTCTGTAGCACACACAGCCTGTTTTCTAGCCTCCAGCTGGCTCCACTTCCCTGCTGCTGTCCTTGGTGGTCATCCTGTGGTTCTGGTATCTCCCAAATGCTGGGGTCTCTGCTGCAACTGGGCTGCACTTTTACGGGTAGCCTCTCTTAGGTTCCTCTCATGATGCCAAGCCTCAACTTCTCTGCATGACCCCCTCAGTACTGGGCCTTCAACTTTCATATAATTATTTAAGAAATAATGACTTCCAAACTTTGACAAAACAAACCAAGCTAATCCTTCAAATTCCTACTTTGCAAAAAAACTGCCAAAAATCATTCAAAACACACAAAAAATAACTAACAAACTATGCCAAAATAAACAAAATTTCCTCCTTCACTAAAAAATATGCCAGAGACTCTAAGCCTATAAGCTAAAAATAAATTTCCCAACATTACAAAAAAAATTTAAATAACTGTCCAAACATCCAAATGTCATCTATGTCATTTCTAAATTATTAAAATTACTTATACTTCCTGTTTACTCTAATAATATTATATCCTTCTATAGTCTCTAATATAACAAAAAATTAAATATTATAAATATAGTTTTACTTATTTTAAAAACATATCAAATATAAAACTTTAAGCTCACAAAAATGATAAAATATTTTCTTTAATTTTACTAAATACAAATAAACTAAGTATCATAACTACAGTTCTTAACTACTATTTATATAATTTTACTATGTTAAAATTAAAACCTTTTAAATTAGACAAAGAAGTGGTGTGGGATGTCTTTCTGTACGCTGTGAATATCATTGGTATATAAAAGAACTGTTTCAACCTATGGCAAGGCATCTTAGAAGTAGGCAGGAAATCTGAGCATAGATGAAGGGGAAGGAGGGTAGAGCAAGAAGCAAGATGTAAAAAAAAAAAAAATAGGTAAGCCATAGGCCATATAAGAAGACAGATTAATAAAAATAAGTTGAGTTAAAATGCAAGAGCTAGCTAACAATATGCCTAAGCCATAGGCCAAACAGAATATAATTAATATAAGCATCTAAGTCATTTTGTGGGGGGGGGGCGCTAAGCAGCAATAGGTGGGTCCAGACCATGGGGCTAGGCCGAGCCAAAAACATATTACAACTGAGACTGCACCTTCACCAGTGGCCTCTTCTAACCTCTCACAGTGCCAAGCCTCAGCTACTCTCCATGATCCCTCCATGCCTTCAAAACCAGTACCAACTGAGTGATGCTTACGCTATCAAGTTCAACTGCCATTGTGAAGTATACCTTGGCCACCTCTAGAACACAGCTTCTGTGTGCTCTAAGAATCACTTCCAAGAAGATTTTATATCAGTGATGCTCATCTCTTCTTAACAACTGATAATTTCTCAGCTCCAGCTGACCAGCATCAATTATCCCAGCAAAGCAACGGTTTCACTTGAGTAGTTCTGGTGTCTTGTTAACCACAGCTGATTCTTCAGCCCCAGATAACCAGAACCACAGGATCTTAATCCAAAAGAACAAATGGCATCCTTGAGGCCTGATAGAGGAAGAATTGTAAGAGCAAAAGAGGTCAAGCACACCACGAGAACACACCCCACAGAATCAACTAAGCAGGGCTCACAGAGGCTCACAGAGGCTCACAGAGGCTCACAGGGACTGAAGCAGCAATTATGGAGCCTGCATGGGTCTGCACTCGGATTTCTGCATATGTTATGGCTATTAGCTTTGTGTTTTATGGGACTCCCAACAGTAGGAGTGGGGGTGTCTCAGATTCTCTAGCTTGCTCTTGGGACCCTTTTCCTCCTGATTTTCCTCCCCCAGTCTTGATGTGAGGGCTTGTCTTATTGTATCTTATTATGCTGTGTTCAGTTGATATCAATGGGAGGCCTGCTCTTTTCTGAAGGAAAACAGAGGAGTGGATCTGGGGAGGAGGGAAGGTGTGTGTGTGTGTGTGTGTGTGTGTGTGTGTGTGTGTGTGTAGGGAGGAAAATCTGGTTGGTATGTATTGTATGAGACACTTAATATTAAAATAACAAATGGTCCTCATAGAGGCTTTAATCTCCCCCCCCCCCGAAACTTCCCAAGCCAGGCCTCCATCTTTTGCTTTGTGCTCAACATTCTGCTCTTCCAAGCTCCTACAGAATAGGTCACCAAGCATTGAACACTCAACAGCTTTTCTTGTACAAAGTTCCAAAGTCCTTCCACACCCTCCCCCAAACATCATCTCAGGTCTGCCACAGCAACATTCTCTTGTTCTACTACCAACTTGCCTTAGTTAAGGTTCCATGGCTGTGATGAAACACCATGACTGAAGCCATTTTGAAGGAA
Source organism: Phyllotis vaccarum (assembly GCA_033318265.1). NCBI lineage: Eukaryota > Metazoa > Chordata > Mammalia > Rodentia > Cricetidae > Phyllotis > Phyllotis vaccarum. Next base: position 88,015,854 of record JARWLC010000011.1, read on the forward strand.
GGGGTTTATTTTACCTATGGTTACATAGAACAGTTCATCGTCAAAAGCAGCAAGGGCAGCAACTCACACAGGGCAGGAACCTGGAGACAGGAGCTAATGTAGAGGCCATGGAGGATGCTCACTGCTCACTGGCTCTCTCCCTCCAATTTGCTCAGCCTGCTTTCTCACAGAGCCCAAGACCAACAGCCTAGGGATGGCACCATGCACAATGAACTGAGTCCTTTGCCATCAGTCATGAGTTAAGAAAGCCTTACAGGCCTACCTACAACCCTCCTCTCACATGATTTTATCTTGTGTCAAGTTGACAAAAACCATCCAGCACACATACGAAAATAAAACTTTTACACCAAGCGGTGTTATAGTTATTTATTTAATCCTCAGATATGACTATAAGATAGTTGGTTCTCATTTTCATTTGGAGGAAACCTAGTGTATTGTACCATTTTTACCTATGATCAATATATCTGGGAGAATAACTTTTAAAAATGAGGGTTTGTTTGTCTCGTGATTTCAAATGGGTTCAGCCTACAATTGTTGATGCCCATAGCAGAACATGTAGTGGACCGGAAATAAAGCAAGAAAGAGACCGAGATAGAAGCAAATAGCCTTCAAATGTATCACCACACCCCTTGGCCTAGTCTTTCTACCTAGGCTACAACTCCTAAGGTTTTTAGAATTTTCTTCCCTCCCAAAATAGTGCCACTGCTTCATCTCAAAGTGTGAAGGGCATTTTATATTCCATCAAAACACAGAGATCCAGAGAGGTTAACATGCTTCTTGGGATAATCTTTTTGTATACTGTGTGAAGATGTGTCTGTTAAACCTCACCTGCCTAAGACATCTTCTGATTGGTTTAATAAAGAGCTGAATGGCCAATAGGAGGGACTTCCGGGGAGAGATAGGAACTCTGGGAAAGAATCTGAGGTGCACAGATTTGCCAACCAGACAAGGAAGAAGTAGATGTATGATACTGAGGAGAATCGCACGGCAGACTAGATTAATATAAATGGGTTAATTTAAGTTTTAAGAGCTAGGTGGGAACAAGCCTGAGATAAGGCCAAGCTTTCATAATTAATAAACATTAATAAGTCTCAGTGTCATTATTCAGGAGCAACAGTCTAAAGAAAGACCCTTTTCACATGCTTAGGATGCTAATGATGAATAAGTCAGGGTAGCAGTCTCAAACCATACCATTAATCACAGTATGTGACCTCTCAAGAAAGCATACATTTGCACCTCCTCCTGTCCAAATGATAGCTCAATTATTATGACTATGGGCTTCCCACCCACTAGAACAAGGCTAAATAAACCTAGGATCTTACTGCAAAATTGAACATTTAGGAGTCTCTTCCTCTGAGAGTGATGTGTTCACTGTCCAAAGCCTGTGATCTTGGGGCCACAAACTTAAATTCAGACAGGGTTTTGGTTTTAATTTTTTTTTCAAACAGAGTCTCTTTATGTAGCCCTGGCTGTCCTATAACTTGTTGTATAGACCACGCTAGCCCTTTGAGTGCTGGAATTAAAGGCATGTGTCTCCATACTTACAAAGTAATGCAGGATTTTTTTTGTCTTTGAGGTGTAGGGCTCTGGGATTTGGGCTCAGCCTCCTAGAATTAGTATGCTGTCACTCCTTGTGAAGCTCCTAACCCCCCATTACCAGAAACACCTCTCCATGTGGGGGAATATCCCTCTGACCTTTGATATTACTTAGTCTTAGCCCCTTACTGCCTCACAACAGTCCCCCACCCCATCTCTTTCTCTCGATATAATCCAAACATTGAGTTCTGAATTCCTAAAATGGAAGGGGGAGAAGGTTGACCACAAAACACAGACAATGATTTATTGATTATTACTATTTATTACAAAAATCAGGCTAATTTTTTTAATAAGAAGGGGTAAATACAAGAAGGAGAACAAGAGAGATGATCTGATATTACCCCATCCTAAGTCTTGTTTGTGGTGGATGGGTTGATAAGATCATTTAAGAAGTCTGTGGCATGTGGCTTATTCTCTTCTGGGTCTCAAAGCTCCTGAACCTGTTGCCCATTCTAGGTTCTCTGTGGTCATTCCTGCTCTGCTGCTAAGCTGATCTGCTTGACATACAATCTTCTTCCATGTATTCTCTGTTCAGAAACAACCAGGAGCATGTATGTCATCTGCTCTGGAATTAGAATGTAATAATGATTAATTAACTTCGTAAATGCAATTAAAAAAGACCAGAATCTTACACTTTTAAGGGATTTTATGGGGCTGGAGAGATGGCTCAGAAGTTAAAAACACTTGCTGCTTTTGCAGAGAACCCACGTTCAGTTCCCAGCACCCACACAATGGCTCCTAACTGCTTGTAACTCAAGTTCCAGAAGATCTGATACCCTCTCCTGAGCTCTCAAGGCCCCTGTGTGTATGTGAGACCCATAAACTCATTCGGGCACATACACACATAAACATAAAATAATAAATATTTTAAGAGGATTTTATGATTCTTGAATTATAGCTCACTTAAGTAAAAATGACATGTTGTCATGCTTCTCTCTGGAGTTCAGTTCCAGAGCTTCAAAGTCTTCCAAAATATATGATTTTTTATTTTCTCTCCACCCTCATCTCCCACTGTTTGGCATTCTTCTCCACCCTGAGCACTTAGTCCCCTTAACCTCCAGACATGTCAGTTCCTCTGACTGAACTGTATTGTTCCTTTTATCCACCCCTGTTCCACACTCACTTCAAGATCAGTTCAAGTCCACTGCACGGAACACCCCACCCTTTCCTGTTCTCTCAAACCCTCTTTTGCATTTAGTGCTGTGACTTTTATATTATCCCTTGAAAAAGAGAGCACATTTCCTCATTTTTGTAACCCAGTGTCCTGTATAGCATCTAGCAATGAGGAGACAATTTAAACAGAACATGAGTAAATTAGACAATTGCATTTCTGCTATATTTTCAGGGGATCCTATATGCTCATCTTATCGAGTTTTTTCAACTATAAGAGCAAACTTGTTAAAATGGGGGGGGGTCGTGATTGAATACTAGTTCAAGATAACACAAGGTGGCTTGGCTAAGAAAGTGGACCCTTTTACATTTTATCAGTGATTATCTAGAAAGGGAGGACCCTGAGGAGACTGTAGCCAGCTCCAGGATGCCTGACCGAATGGCGGCTATCCCACCCTTAAACACAGATGGTTCATTGTCCACCACTTTTGGCTTTCATAAGAGCATCTGGAAAGAGATGCAACATTTTTTCCTGAGGGCTTATTTATAAAGTCAGTGTAAGAGAGTGCTTGCTGGAAGGGGGCTCAAACAGACCTGAGAACGTTCGTTTGTCTGCCTGGTGGATGGGATGGGAACTGCTCGAGAATTGCTTCAACATCTGGTTCTTAATTTTGGACCTGGGAGGAGTCAGGCTGAGGAGAATGGTTGACTTCTCATCAAACAAATCCTCTCCAGGCAGATAAGAAACCAGTCAGACAGAGTTTTCTCAGCTCTATTTTGAAGATGAGGGACATCCAGGGAGCTATTCAGTGGCTTTCTATTCACTCGGTGAAAACCATAAAAAGTTTTATTGAGGGTCTACATGTGCCGAAAACTCAGCCAGGCAATAGGGATAAAAGTGGGGCATGAGATTTTGGCCCTTCAAAACCATCTAGAAAACAGGAGGAAGATAGACAAGTAGACTGCTGTGCTAAACACACCATGATAGAGTAAAGGACCAGGGAATCCAGGAAGGGATTCCTCAAGAAGCTGCATTGAGGTTGAAGTGTGGGCATGAGTTGGACAACCAGACCACAGGAGGGAGGTATTGGCAAGAGGAGACTGTGCAGTGCTCAAGGCAGGAAAGAAGGGGTTGTATGTAGGCCTGTAGGTAGTTCAGTCCCCTCCAGCAAAGGTGACTATAATAACGGCCCAAAGGCCACATTCAGTCACCTGTTCTATTTGAACACAGTCCCACTCACCCACTTCTGTCTATGCTGCCTTCTCACTACAGAAAACCATTGGTTACCCTGTAACATTAATGCCACTATTGTTTCCACCGCCATATTTTGCCACAGCATCATTATTATGGTTAATTGGGGTTCACAGATGAGTAAGAATGTTAATGACTTTTTCTGTCAGCAGCCTACATAGAACCTTCCAGTACTATGAAAGCCAGCCATCAGCAAGGAAGCTCCCTTATTAAGAACAACTTGATGTTTCCATGTCCTGTGGTAAAACTATGCGGTATCTTCAACTATGATGTCGTCCCATTGAGTTCTGGTGGCCAACCTAGAGGATTAGCAATAGGCTTTTGTTTGGTGGGTTTCTGTGACACCCTTGGTGGATAACTTGAGGGGGGGTATTCTGCACCTGACACTGGAGTTTTTATTTGATAACTATGGCTTCTATGGTAACTAGCAAAACTCCTCCATTTGAAAAAAAACTTAAGAAGGTTATAAAACAGTAGATTTTGATGGGGCAATTTCAAACATTCTTGGGGTTTTTTTATCCCTCCTACTTATCCCCTCTTCCTTCTTCCCCTCCATCCCTCACTCAAATTTCTCTCTCCATCACTTCCACTTCTCCCTTCATATCACATGGATTCTATCATACACCTTCCCTTGGGATCTTTCCCCTCTTTCCAATGTCCTTTTCTAGTTTCCTGGATTTTACAGACACTCCAGATTAAACACACACATAAAGATTCGACATACGGGTGAGAACATGAAACATTTGTCTATCTGGGTCTGGCTCACCTCACTCAGTGTATGTTTTCCAGCTCCATTAATATACTAAAAATTTCATTTTTCATTATAGCTGCATAAAATTCTATTGTGTACAGTACCACATTTTCATTATCCATTCATCAGTTAATGGACACCTTGGCTATTTCCACATCACAGGTATTGCAAACTGAGCAGCTATTAACATGAGTAAGCATGTTATATGAAACAGAGGCCTTTGGATATATTCCCAGGAGTGATATGGTAATGTTACATGGCAGATTTATTTCCAGTTTCCTAAGGGCTACCTCACTGATATCCACAGTGGCTGCACCATTTTGCATTCTTAATGGTGCATGAAGTGTTCTCTGTTCCTCTCCAATGGCGCCAACACTTATTGTATTTTGTTTTCTTCACCTTAACCATTATGACTGAGACAAGATGAGATCTCATGTAGTCTTATTTTACATTTCCCAGATAGCTGAGGATGGTGAACGTTTGTGTTTCTTTATCCAAGGACTTTCAGTTCAGTTATGTAGCATGTCATTTAACTGGGTCATTTCTTTTCTTAGTCTTTCTTCTTCAAGTTATTTGGATATTGAAGACACGACTGCCCTTTCAGATGTACATCTGGCAAATCATTTCCCCATTCTGCACAGTCTCTTCTGTCAGTTAGCAGTTCCTTTGCAGTACAGATGCTTTTGCATGTCACAAAGCTCCATTTGCTGACTGTTGGTCCTATTTCCTGGGCAACAGAGTCTTATTCAGGAAGTCCTTACATAAGCCTCCATCCTGAAGTGTGCCCGTGCTCTCTATTAGAAATTTCAGAATTTAATATCTAACATTTTGTGTCTTTGATCTGTTTGGAATTGATTTGTATACAGGGTAAGAGAGAATAGTTGAGGTTCATTCTTCTACATGTAAAGGTCCAGTTTTCTCAATATCATTTTTAAAAAATGAATGGCCCAGAGTTTTATTATCATTTTGTGAGATTAAAGGTTTTAATTCAGTCCACTGAGGAATGTGACCTTTCCTCCTTGTCAACCTAGTTTGAGATCATGCATTCAGTCCCACCTTTGTGATTTCAATGCTGAAAGTTTCAGTGTCATAGTGTCACTAGAATGTATCTCATATAAGGGACACTCAGTCTGCAGTCTGGAGGTAGCTTATCTCATGGCCCAGTTCTGAATATCTTTGGTAGGATGTTTAGGAAGATTCATGATGATGCAACCCTTGGGGACACAGGGATTCATAAACACCAAACCGTGATTCCTTTCTGAGATTACCTTGGTACTTGGCTCGAGTCTCCATTTTCAGTTTGGTCAGAGAGTGGGATTTCCCTCCACTCGGTTGTATCTATCCGTGGCTGCTGTTTTCTTGTTTTTCCATGATTTTTGTTTCATTTTGCTTCCTTGGCATGAAAAAGCATTTTCCATTTTGGGATAGTCACTACAAATGTTTTAGGTCTTAGATTAAATATTATTTACTCATATCTTTATATCAATTACATATCTCATGCTATTTTCTCATGTGATAGATCATAACTTATAGCCACATGTGTATTAATTAATTTAATATGCCTCTTCTACTAGATTGTCAGTGTTTCTTATAATTGTCTTATTCATCGTTATGAAATTTCTTACATAGTACACTACAGACCCTCAATGAATACTTATTTAATGCATAATTCTATTCTTTCTTCTACCCACACATCTGCATCTTGACTTATACTCACAAAGAGATGTGGAGATCTTCCAATTAAAATATAAGTCTGCTCTAAGGAACCAAATCTATAATGTTTATAACTTCATATTTGTAAAGCATTCTCACATTTATTTTGTCCTTGTGTGGTTCTATGAAACGGAGAACAGGAAAAGGTAGAAATCATACCTTGTAGACTCATCAGCTGGCACTCAAAGTGTCCTGGCTGCTTTGCGTGTCAACCTGACACAGGCTAGAGCCATCGGAGAGGGAGGAAGCAGCCTCAGTGGAGGAAAGGAAACGGCTCCATGAGATCAACTTTAAGGTATTTTCTTTTAGTGGTCAATGGGAGAGAGCCCAGCCCATGGTGGGGGGTGCCACCCTGAAAGGATAGTCCTGAGTTCTATAAGAACTAGTCAGGGGAAGCAAGTCAGTAAACAGAACCCCTCCATGGTCTCTGCATCAGCTCCTGTTTCCAGGTTCCTGCCCTGTTGGAGTTCCTGCCTGACTTCCTTCAGTGATGAACAGTGATGCTAAAGTGTAAGCCAAAAAGCCCTTTCCTCCCAACTTGCTTTTTGGTCATGCTTTTCCTTCACAGAGATAGAAACCCTGACTAAGACACAAGGAGATAATAAATTGTCCAAAGTCATAGCTAGTAACCAAACTTATGGGGAGGGACACAGAATGGCTGCCTCAGTGGGTGAAAAGTAAGTCATCTGTCGCTGTCTTACAACTGGTCATTTTCTGATGTCTACTGAGAAGACACTGTTGTTCAGAAGTCTATGGACTTAGGAACTGTCATATTTATTTGATTTAATAAAACTTTTAGAGAGACCTTGTTTTTAGTTTTCTGTTAAGGTTTTTACCCCGTTTTTAGAATCTAAAGATTTATGTTCATGAGTTCTAGAAAATATTTAGCCACAATAGCTTGTCTAGTCTTCTTCCTGGACCCAAATATAATGGGATGCATAACTCACAGTCGTAATGTGGAGTGTCAGATGGGTTAAAGGCTGACGCATTAAAAGGAAAGATGATAAAAGTTATAAAGGAAAACACATTAGCACATGGCTATGATCCTGGGTATAATAGAGGGTATCTCAACTAAAACACAGAGTTTAAACTGTAAGGAAGTGGTAACAGATATCCCACTAAAACTTAAATCCTATGTGGAAAAACAAGCAATACAAACTGGAAAGACAACACGTAGTCTGTGAAGAGAGGGATTTACAGGGATGACTTACAAAAACCTAACCCTCCACATACGGAGAAGTGAAAATAAAAGCAATCTGAACATCATCATCCAGGTAAAAATAAGTACTAAAGATTCACTCATCAATCCTCAGAAATGAAGACACCCGAGTGCCCAGCGGAGCATATTCAGTGTTGCTCAGGATCGCCAGGACCCAGGGGCATGCAAAGCATCAGGAAATATTGTTTTGTATCCTCAGAATAGTAAAACTCAAAACCCCTACCTAGTTCACACAAAGATTTGTGAAAGGGGAATATACATCCCTCTTAGAAGGGAGATCTTGTGCAATCCCTTGAGTTAAGTTTAGAACACATCTACTAAATTTGAAGATAACTATACTCTACAGTCCTAAAAAATCTCATAAGCCCAAAGACACTCTAAGTTGTGTATCTACACAGCTATTGTGGCACAGGACAAAGTGGTACAAAGATGGACAAAGAATAGAATAAATGAATAAGTGAGTTGGACCATAGCCCTGTAACTCAAGAGTACTTAAAACTAATGTGTTAGGTTGAGGATGTACCTCAATAATGGCATACTTGCTTGCCTAGCATGTGTAAGGCCCTGGGTTTCATCACCAACACCCTCCTCACCCAAAGTAGCTGCAGCCAAAATTAATAAAGATGCTATACCTAAGTATACATTGAGTCTTAATAAAGCAAGCTGAGTCATGTGCAGAGAACAAAGCTTTCACCTGCCCTCCTTATAGCAACATCCGAAATTGCTCCATTGGGACTACCATACACCCAGGAATATGAAGACTGACAAAAATTGAGACAGTACCAGGTGCTGAGGAGACACTATGATCCAATGACATCAAACTAGTCCTGATTCCTCTCTCTATCCCATGTCCTTGTTTTATTTTTTCATGTGATTATATAAATATGGGGTCTGTTAGCTACCTCTTAAACCCACCTTAACAGAAGCAACCACGTGCTGGTTCTGTCTTTTCCACCCAACTTCCACTACAAGGCATATTAGAAAGTCAGTCCTAGATTCTGGCCAGCTAAGCCCAAATGCCAAGCCAAGGTCATCCATCAGTTGTCCTCTGAATCTATGACTGACTAGACTCAGAAAAGCTGCTAATACGACTCACAGAACCATGAAACATATATGCTTATCAGTAGCTGATGCAAGCAAGAAAAGAAGAGGAGGGTCAGCCTGGATCTGTGGTGCTTCTAAAGGAAGCTGTGGTGCACATCTGTAATTCTAGAACTTGTGAGACTCGGGCGGGAGAATCGTGAGTTCCAGGCAAGTCTGGGCTACATAGTGAGACTTTTATGAGACAAGCATACAATAAAAAGAAGATAGCCTTTACACAGAGACAGCACAACAGTATGGTTTAACTAACATTGGGACTAGGTGTACATGTATAGGTAGGTAGGCTGATAATTCAATAAACTATTCTACACTTTGGAAGCATTTTATAATAATAAAACTCAACTAGAAAATGTTACACTGTGATCCTCCAGATGCTCCTGGGAAAGAACAGAGAACACTTCATCCCTCTTCTCTCTGCTCATTGCCCCACAAAAGGCAGACTAAGTAAACTGTGAATTCTGACTGCTAGTCCTCCGCTATCACCCCAGACACCCCCTCTTCCTTCCTAGCACTTAATCCTTTGTCTCAATTGCTCATCTGTAAATCAGGAAACATCTAATCAGATCACCAGCAAGAGAACTGTAAGAGATAACCAGGGATGTGAGGCAGGGCAGCTGCTTCTCTGTACCAGCTTAAATTCCCTAACGACTTCATCCTATTGTTATGGCTAAAATTTAGGTTCACCTGATAAAAATATGCCAGTCCTTCCTGCTCCACTCCAGTCCAAAGTTAGTCACCTACCCTGTGACTTCCTCCTGACATTCTAACCTGCCCAACCCTTTGTATCTGAAACTTTCCACCACCGACACCGGTGGTGCCCTGTCTGCCTGCCAAGAGGATTTGGGCTTGACCCACTGAGAATAACAAGGGCTTTCAGAGGATACCCACTCAGTGCCAAAGAAAGGCAGGGCTAAGCCCACTGCTCTCCATGGATTGGACATCTCTCTTGGACCATGTGTTGCTAATGTTTCTATTTTGACTCTCACAGTTTATTCTGCACTGGTTGTCTAACCTGGTCATACATTGGCTGCTACTTTGAGTTACCAAGTGTTCTTTCACCAACTCCTTGAGGACAAAGTGTTTTAAGTGACTTAGTATCCCTACTATCTCATGAGAGGAAGGAAAGAAGAAAGGTCAGGCAGGAAGGAAGATTGGAAGAGCAGGCAGGAAGGAAGGATAATAGCAAACATTTATAGAATGACTATATATGCCAGGTAGTCTGCTCATACCCTTCCAACTACTCAATGAGGTAGATACTATTATTAATTTCCATCCAGCTTACCAATGAAAGAGCATGCTTAAGAAGGGTAGGTAATATGCCTAATGTGACAAGCATAATTTGCATAAATTGGAGCCAGCATTTGAAGCTGGTTTGTGTAACTCTTCAGGCAATGCTCTCCATTTCTGATGCTACTCTGTTGCTTGGATTAAAGGCTTTTGAATATGATGAGCTGACAGGAAAACAGGATTCATTATAAGAGGAAAAATGAGAGAAATGTAGAAAGCATTGGAGAAAGACAAAGAGATAGCAATCAATACCTTTTCCTCCTGGGTCATACCTAATCTATGACAATACCATATCTGCCGAATACCTAGAATACCTAAATGTCTCCAGAAAGGACCTGTTTGCTGTTTTGGCTATGAGTTCTAAGTCTCAGTTTCTGTATGATAAATGTGGGGGTTTGAATAAGAATGACTTTCATAGGTTCATATATTCGGATGCTTAGGTAGTGGCACTTTTTGGAAGGATTAGAAGGTGTGGCCCTGTTGGAGGAAGTGGGTCACTGTGGATTGAGCAACTCGATTTGTTTACTGCTCTATGAATTTCACATATGGTCAGGAGTACTGCCAAAGGCCTGTATTTCACTTCACTGGGAATTTGCTACACATTCTTTCCTTACTTTTTGCTGCATCCACCGTGCCTCCGGTGTAAGCTGCAATGCCTATCAGGTGGCCCTCATGGTGGGATGTTGGTGAGCCAGAGCTTCTTGGAGCGAATGGTTCCCCGGTTCCTTGATACAGCACCTGTGTAATGACCTCGTCACCCCGTTCTCGGCCACGATGCACCTAGTCTATTTTTCCTTAATCTTTTTCTTGTTTGCTTTGCTCCTGCTAATTGTATTATACCAGAGACTAAATGTACCCATTTATAATGCCAGGAATAAAACTAACACAGTCAATGATGAGAAACAGGAGGAAGAACCTCCTCCTTAATTTCAGACAATTGAAAAGGTTCCTAAGAAACCAATGACTTAGTAGAAATAGAACAACTGGTAAGAAATTCTCATAAACAACACAGTAACTCAGAGAAACAAGCATCAACAAGAATTCTCTCCAGGGCTCTCCCAGGGGGATATGTACAGTATAAGATTAATGGCAAACAGTAGACAGCACCTAAGACAAAAATTAATGAGACTATTCTTAAGAGCAACTCAATGTAACAGAGTTTATGATAAACATGGCAACAAGTAAATAATATACAAAAGATAAAAAAAAATTATTACTCACTTCCCTTTTTTCTAAAAGATCAAAGTGTATGCAAAAACCCTGGTGTCTGCTTAACTCAAAAAATGAACAAACTAGTTGGCCCCCTTTTTTCAAAAGCCTTTTGGGGTCATGCCCTCACTGTTCATTCGGCTATGAGAAAAAAAATGGACATACAAAAAAACTTCTCAAAAAGACACAGCCCATGCCCATAAAAGATTAATAAGTAGTTGTAATCATTCTCTTAAAAATCATTAGCCATGCCTCACCTACCCCTAACCACAAGCCAGCAAATGCTTGTACTAGATTCAATGTATGGCACATGTCCCATATTGTTCTGTTCTCATAAATGTCATGGTTAAATGCCTTGCCAAGTTCCCTTTTGCTTTCTGTATATAAGCACCTAAAAAAGTCAGTAAAGTTGCAGCAGCATTAACTCAACCCTCTGAGTGTGTCTGTCTGTCATTTACTCGCCAAATCCCATTCTCCTCTCCTTCAACCCGTGTTCTCCCTCGGTCTTGGTGCCCCAGGAGGGCCGGTCCGCGGCAACTTTTCTATTGCTGTGATAAAACATGGTGGCCAAAAGCAACTTGGCCACAGTCTATCAGGAAGGGAAGTCAAGGCCAGAACTTAAGGCAGAAACCTGGAGGCAGAACCTGAAACAGAAGCAATAGAGGAGTGCTGTTTATGCTTTCTTATACAGCCCAGGACCTTACTCACAGGGCTGGCACCATCCACAATGGCTGAGCCCCCCCACACCAATGACTAACCTAGAAAATGTCCCATGAACTTGACCATCAAATGGAGGCATTTTCTCAATTGAAGCTCATTCTTTTTGGATGACCCTAGCCTATGTCATCTTTAAAAAAGCCAACCAACCAGCCAAAAACCAAAAAAAACCTAACCAGAACAATATATGATCTAGATTTGATGAAACTACTGCCTTTGTTGGCTTACGTCACCCCTGTGCATATGCATGCTAGTGCATTCTAGTGTGTGTGTGTGTGTGTGTGTGTGTGTGTGTTGCATGAGTGTGTACCTGTCCATGTATGCACACAAATGCTGGTGCACTGGGCACAATGCTTTGTCATTCTCTACGTTATTCCATTGAGACAAGGCCTCTCACTGAACCTGGATTTAGGGTGGTAGTAAGCAAGTCCCAGAAATCCTCCTGTCTCCATTCCTTAAAGCAGTGGGATTGTAGGTCCATGCACAGCCACATGCAGCTTCAAACTCAGGTCCTCGTGCCTACATGGCAAGTGTTCCCACCCACTGGGCCACTCCCCAGTCTCTACCGCTAGTGGCTTTTTTTTTTTTTTTTTTTTTTTTGCAGGTACACTACACGTTAGTGAGTAGGTGGGTTCACAAATGTAGAATCTGTGATTAACAAGAATGGTCTTGTATTTGGCATCTCTTACCAAGATGTACCAGGAAGTGTCTTCCTACGTAAAACAGAAAAGGCACAAGAAAAAGTGTGCAGTGATAACCTGAGCTGTGTTTGTAAAATGAAGCCACAAGCACATGCTGGATCTGTGGGAACCTCAAAAGAGGACAGCCATCCACACCCCAATTCTGTCTGCAGCTGTGGTGCCCATTTGGGGTTCTGTATATTAGCTGTGTGTTAGGGTACCACTGAGATACTTAAACAATCTTGAGAACAAATATTTCACTTGGACAAGAACCCATAGATTACACCAAATGCCAAAGTTCTGCTTTTGATTTTGCAAATTTTCCTGGAATTCTATAATGACAAATCTATTTTATAATAGCATGCAACAATTACATATGATGATACCATGTGTCCGCTGGCAATCAGAGCTTCACCCTCACAGACCAGCCTTCAAACAAACAGACTGCTTAAACAATTTCAGCTGTGTACTAAGCTTTCACATTTCAGAGCCATGTGAGGGACACTCAGAAGGTCACTGGTTAAAAAACAGAAAAATTATTTATTTAAATGGTTCTGAAGACAATGGCATTTTTTAAAGGTAGGTGTTGCAAAAATAATCCTTATTATTCCATGTTTATGATACTGACTTCTACATTTGCTGAGGGTACTCTCGGACAAAGCAGTTCAACTGAACAGGAAAGAGGTCACAGAAAAGCCACCATTTTCAATAGAAACTTCAAAGTAGCTGTGGCCCAGCCATCTTTCTACCCCGCTCTGTGGCCTCTCCCTCAGGACCCCAGGACAAGAATGTTTCTGTGCTGGAGTTTTCTCGTGAAGAGTGGGTACAACTGAAGTGAACTAAAGGATGGTGTGTGCTGTGTCAACATGAGACCTGCTGACTCCTGGGCCAGCAAGATTCTTCTGCTCAAATTCCTTTTCCATGTGTTTCTTCCATTTTGGTCCCAGTGTCGTGCTGAGACCCAGCTGGCGCCACACTTCTAGATAAATGGGAAGGTTATGGCCTCCCTCAGCTTCACTTGGGAACAGGTGGGCAGGGAAAGGAGGCGCAGTAAAGAGTGGAAGTGCTGGACTCAGCATTCTGTTGCAAACCGTAGTTTGGGGTTCTCACAGTCATCTGAAAGCTATTAAGCACACCATCACTTCCTCAAACGCCTTTAAGTCACCTCTCTCAACCTACCGTCTGTTCACCAGTGTACTGTCTGTGTCCTTTCTGTCATCAGGACTGCTGAGGTTCTTCTACTCATCTCTGATGATTTGAATCTAGAATGCAATGCAGTACAACTGGGAGGTGAAACAACCTTTAAGAGATGTGGCCTAGTCAAAGAAAGTTTTTCCTGCCTTTGTTCCTTATCTACCATGAAGTGAACAGGCCTCTGTGACCACACACTCCTCCAGAGTGGACTGTGCTGCCATAGGCACACAGCAATAATAACCACAGGCTGAACCCTTATTAGGCTATCTCATACATTCTCTCACAGTGACAGAAGATAACACATTTTTCATGAAGTGCTTCCCTCCAAAAAGCAGATTAGAAGACTTGGAAAGACTATAATCTTAGTGCTCTTAGCTCAAATACAAAATTTCAGGCTCCCTTAATTACAGCATGATTAAAATCTTTACCATTTAACTGCAAGCAACTGTATTCATATTGGCTTGGTTTTTGTGTGTTTTCATCAGTGACACATAACATTGTAGATACTTTCTCCAATCTTACTGCTGATGTATACTATATACTATAGCTTCAACTGAAAAGTGGATACTCAATACATTTGCCTTGATTTTATAGGTCAAGTTGTATTTCGTATTGCCATTAAGCGAAGACCCCAGGTTACAAGTGACTTAGTAAAGCAGCCTTGAGGTGATAAAGAGAACTGGTCTGTAGCATCCATCAAACTGTGATTGGAACAGCTCCAGCATTAACAGGTGCATGTGGCACCACAGCTGCTGCTGTACCGAGATAGCTTAACTCCCACAGCATCTGTAGAAAGATCCTAGGGCCTCTTTTGGATGCTAACACTCCTTGCTGGATGGGGTTCACACATGCTAAACAAGCATCTTCCCACCTAGCTACACCTCTGGCTCTGATTGTTTTTTTATTGATCCCACTGTACCTACCCCAGCTAGGCCTGTCAATTGATGAACAGAAACAGTCTCTGATCCTGACCTGTCCATCCCTGGTTTCTGTCCCCACTGCATCAGAATTAATCCTAACAAGAACAATAGAGCTTGAAAGACCATTTCTTCAAGGAAATGGGGTTATCTCCATATATATTACCAAGCCCCTTGGCAAGGAACGTGGAAAATTTAGTGTCTGATGGTAACAGTGTGGATTGGGTTCCATCTCTTCCTCCATTAGAAAACCAAGAGACATTCCCCCACGGGAAAGCGCTCTGTCTACCAACAGACTGTCAGTCCTCCTCCCGATACTCTGCCGTACTTCAGAGAGTGTTGTTGTTGTCTTGAAATCAAGAAACAGCACTTTATTATGATACCAAAGATCCCATTTCATCCTACTGACTAATTCCAACACCCATACAACTAGACATGAATAAACTTTTGCTTTTATAAATGTCTGTGTGCTATTCTGATGCCTTTTTAAAAAGCATGGTCACTGCTCTCAGCAAATAACTTACACGAGGGACACATGACAAGCAGCCTCTGAGGAAAGAGTGTACCAAAAGTCAATTTTGATAAAGGAGGATAAACATCAGAGACAGAAACCTGAATGCAGTTTCTGCAATTGAATCAGGGACAGGGAAATGGATGAGGAAACGGTCTACAGAAAATGGAGGGATGAACACGATCCTGGTGGTCAGTGTTACTGAGCCTATCATGCTGCCAGGTGCAGGCTTAGACTAACTTACATCAGGCCGGCAAAAAAGAAGAACACTGTTTTCCCAGCCCATGAAACGTTATTAATAGACAGGGGCAAGGTCACAGAGGGACGGTGAGACAGCAGTAAAGAATTCAAAGCCTTCTCTGACTCAAATTTATACAACCTTAGAAAGAGTAGACTAAAAGCCAGGGTTTGAAAGAGGAGAATTTAAAACAACAAGCATATTTGCCCCGTGTATTTATATGGCTACAGAATATTTTTACAAGAAACATATACTAGCAATGCCTATTTAAATTCTCAATTGACAGCATAGAAGGAAGACTGTACTTGTATGCTTAACTGTGCTTGTATCTCATATGACTAAGGGCTTGAAAAAGTCAGAGGACTCCATGGAAATGTAATGAACACTCTGATAAATGTCCATTTTTTGATAAACATTTTAAGTTTTAACATTATCATTCACAGATGGGGGGAAGGTATTATTTCATGAAGGGGCTTTCTGAGCAAATGCTTCAGTTGGGAGCTGATCTCTGGTCTGCAGAATACACTCATTTTTGGAATGTTTGATAATGTCCATAAAAATGTTAACAGGTGGCTGAGTTTCAGGTTCCACTGGGCACCTTTTGCTCGGCGGAATTCCAGCATAGTTGTTGCTCTGAGAACTGAGAAACCCTCTTCTGCAGGAGTGGCAGCATATTAGGATTAGTGCTTGGATGTCAGGGTGAGTGTAGAGGAGACCCGGAAGATCTGGGGGAGCATGTTACTCAGCTGATAAAACATTTCTTCAGAAATGCTCTGTAAAAGGTGAACAAGAAAAAGAGTTTGCACTTCTTAGATCACCACTGACAGTTTCACTTTTTCAAACTATTTTAAAATGTGGCTCTCATTCTAGATAGGGAGTATAATGTGTGAAAATTATCTTTCACGACTCATTTAGTAACTATAGATTGGGGCTGGTTTTTTAGTACCAACCCTCTGGAAACACATAGAAATGTCAAGAATCTGATTACTAGAAAAACTCCTAGTTGACAGCACTAGTTTCCCACTAGTTTTGTTAAGTTCTAAACAGAATTTAGAGCCATTGAAGGTATCAGTGGTATCAATGGCTCAATCCCAGCAATCGGGAGGCAGAGGCAGGCAAATCTGTGAGTTCATGGCCAGTCCGGTCTACATGGGGAGGTCCAGGCCAGGCAGGGCTGCACAGTGAGACCTGGTCTCAAAACGTAGAATTCAGAATCTTCTGCTAAAGTGATTTCTTGTGTCCCTCCAGTCTTCACAGCAGAAGGGAAGACAAGTCTCATTGGTTTGGATGTTACAGATCTGCAGAGTGGTAGGAGCTCACATCTTTGAGAATACACAGACACTTCTCCCCTTACAGTCAAGAAGAGTTCAGGAGGCACACTTGGCTGTTTCTTTGAGGAATATCTCAGAAGACCTAGTTTAGAGTGAGATTTACTCTGATAATATAGCTGAGAGCTGGGGTGGGATCTCCTTAGATAACATACCTGTGGTACCAGAAACTGCACTGTCCTAGAAATTCCTCCGTCCCATGAAGCCATCTCCATCATGAAACCTAAGACAGAACAACAGGCTGCGGTGTTATGGGCTTTGGCCTTCCACCCCAACACTCCTTTACTAAAATGAGCAGGATTTTCATTGTGGGGCCCCATGTCTTGACTTCTCAGGTAGACACTTGTCCAAAGGAAAAACTAAGCCCCTGGGACAGATAAAGACCTCCAATTCTCTATGTCAGAGAGGTTTAACAGTTTGTCAACATGCTCAAAGACCTACATGGCCTTTGCATGAATAAACTGCATGAGTGAAGATAAAAAGATTATGAAAAGTTAACTATGTATTTGGCTCTATTTTTTTTAAAGAAAATAAGGGCAATCAAGAATAGTCAGAATCAGTCAAGTGTAAGAGCATCTGTGGTAGTTTATATTAACCATCATCTTAATAAGATCTCGAATCACGGTGGACACTCTTGCATACTGTGGGGCTGAAGTGGGCTGACCCACAGTGTGCTGGGGTCCCGGACCACATAAGTAAGAGAAAGGTACCTAAGCACCGACATCCATTTGTCTTTGACTTCAGATGACACATGACATTTGCTGCCCCAAGTCTTTCCTCCTGTGATGAACTGTAACCCCAAAGTCTGAGCCAAAACGTACTCTTTCATCCTTAATTTTATTTTCTCCGGCATTTTGTTTCAGCACCAGGTGAAATAGCTAATACAGTACTCAGCCTATGTTTCAGAATGGCTAGAGATCTGTTTGCTTTGTAACTGATAAAAGATAAAATTATAAAGTCTATTATGAAATGTCTGACTGATTAAGAGTTTGACTAAAGTACCAGGAACAGGAGCAACTTTTACATCTTTCCTTTGGCTTGCTCTTCTTTTGGTAACTGGGATGAGATTTACACAGTAGCTGCTAAGCATAGGCCATGCTCACCTTTGACACACTTAAATACCAGTTCGGCTCTCCTTAAGCACCAGGGTATAGTCATTTCCTAAAAACACACGCAAAAATGTTATCAGCAAAATTTTATAAAAACAAAACAAAACAAAACAAAAACCAAAGCCCATATCATCAGATCTTTATCTGTACTGTTGAGTGTTCCTGTTTCAGGCTAACACGCTAATTATTCCAACTGTACTTCCTTGGTTATTAGACATGCAGCTTGTACCCAGTAAACTAAACTTATGGAATGCAAATTGATTTAATGAGACTAGCAAACAGGACTTTGAAAGTTCCTAGGTAATTAACTTTAAAGTCAGCTAATAGAATAATTACTCCACCGAATAAACATTCAATGTTAGCCTGGATGATTCTGTTGAATTTCACAATAACTGCAAGTGGAATTCAATGTTTCATTTACCGCAGAATACATTATCATGGAAGTGATGGCCGTAAACCAGCAGCCTGTGTCAGGAACCTAGTGAGTCAGACTGCTCATCTTCTCTGCTCCTCTTCTTCAGCTTCATTTTTAATCTCTGGCCAATACACTCATGGACACACCAGCCTGTGCCAATATCCTATAATTTTCCATAGCCTGTCTGCAAGCACACCACTTTAAATTCTATTTCTCTGCTCTGTCACCAGAATCATCTTCTCATTGTGCAAATCTTTTCATAACTCTAAAATTTGTTATTTCATTACAATGGTTCTTAACCTATTGGAGTTGAGAATATTTTAGACTTAGTCATATTGTACAACAAACCTCACACAAGAGATTTATTGGGAGGAAAAACCCAGGTGGGTGGCTGCTTCTGCTAGAAGCAGCAGAGAACTGAGCGGAAGACAGGTTTACTTTATAACAGGGTTTCTGGGAGGGGGAGTGAGTTCCCAGGATGGAGATTTCAAGGTAGGATTATCGGTGGGACTAAGTCCTCAGCTTGGGCTTTGTACTCTGTAGGGAGGGGGCTGGAGTCCAGTCCTCAGGGCAGTTAAAGTGTCCTATGGGTAGAACATGGCTGATGGGGATCTCTAGCGGAAGACCTGGCCACTTGCGTGCCTTGAGGGGCTTACACCTATGATAAACATTTACTAAAGCCACATGTAGGAATGAATCAAAGGTATCATTGAGTTTTGCATTACTGTAAAACATTGCTATAAACAATGGCTTTTAATGAACACTTGTTCTACATATATAAATGTAGCACCAGATAGTAATTTGTTTTACAATCCAAAGAACAAGTTATTAACACCAGGTAAAGGTCAAAAAAACAATTAATTGTGAGTTGTGAGAAAAGGGCTTCTGAAGGCCAGCTGTGAACACCAACATCTAGAGTACCGGTTATCCAAATACTTTATCTTCAGGAAGCAGTGGTGATGATGGGAGACTGTAGTACACTTGGAGCCGACAGAATCTAAGGGATTGCATGTAAGTATATACGAGAACTGATCAAATCTTTTCATTGCCCTTCTTGGCCAAAAAGCATTCCATTTTATCCATTAATGACATGCATCTTTACTGCTTCGTATATGTGTGATTAATTAATAAATATCTTAAAACAATTATCTGTGAGACAAAATAAGAACTTTACACTCTTTAGAATGATGTGAGTTGACAGCTTCATGGATGCTTCTTAGAAAACATACCTAAGTACCAACGCACGATCCCAGCAGAGATATGAAGTACAGGTTATATTCTACAATGCAATCTCATGCACAGAGGATTCACACTGCCATATGCAATTTATTTTTAACTTACTGTTGCTCATTAGTACAAGTCTAGAAAGAAATGTTAGACAGCTAAATGTTTTCCCCCAATCATTCATATATCTATACAGCAATTCCATCTCATAAATACGTTAGATGTTTGCCAGTTTTCTTATTCTGTTACTTGTTTCTTCTGATTAAAATTAGTACCTAAGTGGGGTGGAAAGAATACTCAGCAGTCAAGAACACTTGTTCTTGCAGAGGACCTAGGTTCGATTCCCAGCAACTATAGCATGGCTTACAACCATTTGGAACTCCAGTTCCAGGTGACCTGACACCCTGTCTTTTGACATCTCCAGTTACCAAGCATGCACATGATACACATACATATGTGCAAGAAACACATTCACCTACATAAAATAAAATTTAAAAAATTAAAGGCACTTCTCCACAAAAAGAAACCCCTTTGCCTAAGAGTAGCCTTCAGAAGTTCAGATGGCCATGAGAAGACATGACTCACTGCTTGTTACCATGGGCTGTGGCCAGTGCTGACACAAGCTCATTCTCAGAAACAGACAGAAATTACAATATATTGTTGTGGGTGGGATAGAGACCTAGTGGGACAGACTGCAGAAACAGAATTTGGAATATACGTCCTATACATTGGCAAAGTGACTAAGTCTTAGTAACATGCCTTAGTGAATGCACTGTGTAGCTAAATGGATCAAATGTCGTCAGACACACCTTGGAATTTGGAATCAAGACAGAAAACTGGGCCATGCTATTATACTATATATCATGAACAAGCATTGCACCCAGAATAGATTATAAAGATCTAACTGAAATTAACTCTCAATTTTGATTTTAATAAGAAAAATATCTTCTATCTAAACATAATGCCCATACATGGACACATGAATCTTCAGATAGGGTTAAAGTTGAACTACTGGAGTTTTTGTTTATTTTCTTTTTTGATTTTTTTGAGACAGTATCTTGTTACATATTCCAGGCTGGTCTTAAACTGATGGCAATCCTCCTGTCTCAGTCTATTGAAGGTTAAGGTTAACAATATACTATGTTAGGTCCCATCCATGTCTTCAGAGTCAGACACAAGTTCACGGACCAGGGTAAAGGAATACAAGATTATTCTTTACTTCTCATATACATACCACTGAGATATTTGGAACATCTTGATAAATAAGTTTTATAGCCACTGCAGAGGACAAGTACACAGCTTTGATTCTTTTGGGGGAGGTGGGCAGGATCTCAGTATGTAGGCCTCACAGGCCTTGAACTCACAAAGATCCATCTGCCTTTGCCTCCTGAGTGCTGGTCTTGAACCATCATACCCAGCTTGTTTCTTACTTTTAACATTAAAATACAACATGACTATTATAACCACTTTGGAAAACAATTTGACCATATCTGTCAAACATACCCAATAACCAATAGCTCCATCTCTAAGTTTATCTATAACCAAATTGCCAAAATAGATGTATAAAGTGTTCACAGGAGCTTTATAAGTAACAACAGTGATTCAGAGCCATGCACAGCTGGCACCTCTATATCCTGGGATATGCCATCTGAGTTTGTAGAATAAACTTCTTGACCTCAATTGGAGGTTTAAATTTAACAAAAGGAAAATTTATAAAAACACTCAAACTTTCTTAAACAGTGAAGAGTCTGAATAATTACAGTTGAGCCACATCATGTTATATAACAAAAAGGAAGAAGAACTCCCTCCCCCACGCAACAAAGACAAGTACCTGCCTTACAAGCTTTGTACTGAGTGAAAGAAGCAAGAACCAAGCCCTCCAGACATGGACCTGACTGACCCACATTTCAGATATGGTTTTACACTTCTCTCCCTACTACCCCCTCATCTGTTTATCAGGAATCAGTTCTTTCCTGCCACTATGCGGGTTCTAGGGTCACACTCAAGTTGCCAGGCTTGGCAGCAGGCACCTTTATCAGTAAGCCATCTCCCCATCCCTTAAGCTCTACTTTTAAGTGAAAATCGGGGCTATTCTTACATGGAACGTGGTTTAAGTAGTTGGGAGTCCATGGACAGCTTCCAGGGTACAGGAAATGTTCTCTGTTCTGTGTATGATTTGGGTCTGAGTTACAGGTGTTCAGTCTGAAAATCTGAATGAAATGCTTGTATCCACTATATGTATGTACTTAAAACCCTCCTATTTCTAATAGCAATTACAAAGGCTGCAAGTACTAAAGGATCCCAGTAGCTAACAGTGAACCCAGAAGGAGGTGGGGACTCAGGGCTTGTGGCCTGCAGATCCATCCACTTTAGATGGACTCCCATAGGATGGTGTCTTTAGATCACAGGCAGACAAAAGCCTGCTGTTTCCCCACTACAGATGGCTTTGTTTTTCATTTCCTCTTTCTTTTTAAGCTGCAAATAATTCCACAGGGTTTTGGGTTGTTTTTTTTTTGGGGGGGGTTGTTTTGTTTTTTACTTCACCATTACTTGACATCTTAATGTGTGGCAACCACATCCAGAAATTCTGTTTGCTAGAGGAGGAGAAACAGATCTGAGAACATTTTGGGATCCCTGCACAAAACCTACTACACACCTCTATATCCTGGGCTGTGCCATCTGAGTTTGTTGAATAAACTTCCCGACCTTGAAGGATGTTTAAATACAGCAGATGGGAGGCCTGTGGCTCAATCTACTTTTGTGAATTAAATTGGACACTTCCGAAACAAACTTAATGTTCTGCAGCTGGCTGTCCCAGTTTGAAGGGCAGCTTTGTAACACTGTGGGAGAGGGAACCCTGTCGTATGGGATGTCTGAAGGCCATCTGAACTGAGTGACTTTTGGAAACTGTTTTTGAGGTTGTTTCCCACCTACGTATAACCATTTTTATAAGCTGGTTAACCAGGAATCCAGCTGCAGGAATGTTTTTGGATATTTCCTTGTGGCTGGAATTCATCGTAGCTGTCACTCCCTAAAGAGCCTTTTATAGAAGGTTAGTTAGTGGGGATCACTAAGACATTCTCCACAGAACTGAAATCTTACAAAGCATTGTCTGTCTATCCTGATGCCACTCAGGGGAGGTGAGACTGGGGAGTGGAGTGAGAACGGGGAAGTGTGGGGCTGCCACCACAGCACAATCCTCTTGTCTAAAACAGCAATGTGCTCCAGGAGCAAAGACCCCAGACTAGAGCATAAGCTGGAAGTCGTCACCTAGATGGAACTGATTATTATAGTGTTCCTACAAATTGCAAGGTTAAAATGAGGCCTTCTGAAACACAATCCACCTAATGGGGACTCAGTTCCTTATACCCTTCTATACATTCACACAGTTTTATTTGGTAATAGTTTTTGATTTTGTGCAGGATGGTTTTATGTCAGCTTGACACAACCTGAGGTCATCTGAGAGGAGGGACCTCAGTCAAGAAAGTGCTCCATCAAATCAGGCTGCAGGCAAGTCTGTAGGGCATTTTCTTAGTTAGTGATTGATGGGAGAGGGTGCAGCCCACTGTGGGTGGTACCATCCATGGGCTGGTGCTCCTGGGCTCCCTAAGAAAACAGGCTGTGAAAATCAGAGAGAGACAGCCAGTGAGCAGCTCCCCTCTATGGCCTCTACATCAGTCCTGCCTCTAGGTTCCTGCCCTGTTTGAGTTCCTGTCCTGACTTCCTTCAGTGATGAGCAGCAATGGAAAGAATAAGCCAAACAAAGCCTCTCCCCAAATTGCCTTTGGTCATGTTTATCACAGCAACAGTGACCCCAACTAGACAGTCATCAAGTAAGTTTCCTTCCTGACATTAAACCTGCACAGCAGACAGCAACTTTTATTAATGCCTCTGGTTCACACCTGTTATCTCAGTACTCTGGAGATAGAGGCAAGAGGTCTGTAGCCTCATCGTGAGTCTGAGGCCAGCCTGGATTACATAATGAGTACCAGGCTAGCCAAGAACAAGACCATCTCAAGTAAATAAATGGGAAAAAATATAAATAAATACCCTCACTTCCTTAACCCCTCCCTAAATAAAACAAAAAAAAAATGTGTCTATGTCTGCTTGGCAACTCTGTATCTGTTTGTTCTGAAAAAAGGCTTATTTGCTTACATGGAGACTCCCACAAAAGAAATTATCTACACACACACAAGAGTTGCAGCTCATTTGTTCCTTTAGTTTATTAGAAGTTGAATTTTAGACTTTAATTTCTACCATTTATTCCCTATACCTGGTTTTCACATACTTGGGGGAAGACAGCTGAGGAGAAGCAACCCTAGAATCTATGTACAACTAAAAATGTCAACTAAATCACAGCACATAATAAAATAGGTAACTGATTTTGCCACATCTTAATTGTTTAAGCCAATATCTATACCATCAAAAAGACATCCATGAGAAAAGGGCTTCTTTCTGCGTCTGCAGTCTTTCCACTGCCTACTAGTGCATATTCAGAAAATGCAAACTTATCTTAGCATCACATCTTTGCTCAGATGGTGTCACCAGAAGAGGGAACATGAGAAGCGCCAACACCTCCTGTAGCTGTTTGAGCAGACCTGAGTCTCTGGAACACTAGATGATTCATAATGGAATCCCAGCTAATTGGAGACCCTCTAATTTGGCACCAAAGCCAGGGTATTGCCTGATTCCTGTCCTTTGTCTTCAGACACACTGTCCAGACATATTGCCCTCCCCCTGAACACCCTCACATAAAGCCGGTTGTGTGCCAGTCAGACTCAATGGACAGTAACTCAATATGATAAAGCTATTAGATAATATATGCATACATGCAGTGAACATACACGCTAAACCAGATCTGTACATCGATGCTGATCTCTGGAATCTGCTTCCCGGGAAACTCATCATGACTCCATCTCCCTCAACCATCTCTCACCAAGCTGCTAGTGAGAGAGAGAAAGAACCCACAGTAAACGTGAAGGTAAATCTACTGCTTCTTAAAGTAAAATTAGAGAAGGAAGAGGAAGATGGGGGAGAGGCTGGGAGGCACACTTACTGCTGAGCGTCACAAATCCTCCTGGATCCCACACACATCTACATCCAGTAACACTATGCCTTCCTAAACATTGTTCCTTGTTTTATGTCACTCAATTCAACTGACCCCACAGGAGATGCAAAACTGCACTCACACTCAGTAAAGGCCAAGGTTTTTTGCTTACCTCTGACATATCATGCACCAGCAAGAGAGGGATGCTTATCGTTGTGATGTCGTGGGTACAGCAAACCTTGAGTATATTCCGGAGCCCCATAATAGCAGGATCCCGAGCAGTGATATTTCCCGATTTCACATTGTCATCCACACAGAGATGGAAAGCAACATGGATTTCAGAGAGATTAGAATGGCGTGTAATATAAAATTCTCCTGTGAACAACAAATACAGCCATGATTTTCAAAAGCATGAGTCACTCTCGTCCACAACTTTATAAATTACCATGGGGGAAGCCAATGTGTTGTCTTGGTATCAGGAAGCAACTGCAATCACTGCTTCTTGTGAGCAGAGAAATACAATTAAACTAAGATAACAGCCAGTTTGTCAAGAGAGGCACAAAGCGGTATGAAGTAACCCTTGGATAATAGGTAAGATGTGTTAATTAGTGCTACTCAACACAAAATGTCAAATCTGACATGTGAGAATAAGTGACTTGGCTACCTGCCTCCCTGCATTCTAAGGCTGCTCTCTCCCACCTCAGTGGATGGACTGGCCAATCTCTGCTCATCCGTCTCTCAGATCGGCAATACAGAAACTACACTCAATTGCCGTCTTCACTGGTCCCAATGATTGCATACACTGTGTATTAGTCCTCACTTACAAACAGTCAGCAGTTGGAAACAGCCAGCTCTTTACTACAACCCACAAGCCTACACAGGTTGGCCAAGGCCTTTCTCTTCTCATCTCTGTATTAGCCACACAACCTTTGTTCAGCTCTAAAAACCCATGGAGTGTTTCTCAATTCAGACTGATGTCTAAAAGGCTTTTCTCCAATATTTTTGCATGGTTGACTCCACCAGTCACATCCCAGGTCAAATGCCGCCTTCTTAGAAAGGCCTTCCTTGACTATTCTGTCTGACAAGAACTCCCCTACTTGTCATACATTTTGTATGACCATTCTGGGATTTTTCTTAACAATGACACCCTATTATGTTAAAGAGAATACTATTTATGGCTTAGTTAATGAGAGCCTTTCCTATCTTAATAATCCATGTCTAGTACATAGAAAGATCTCAACGGAGATTTGTTGAATGCATAGATGAGTGTTTCAAGTGGACCACCAGAGTGATGTTTCTTAAACTGTAAAATCCATGCTTCTTACATTCATCGTCTTTCAACCTAATAGCCAAGAAAATCTCCTCAGCTTTGTTCTTTCAACAGTAACATAACAAACACATGTAAATCCATGTTATATGTATGCACATCTCAGTGGAAAGTCTGCCCTGTCCTTCTAGAAGTTTATTTTCACTCTCCTACAATTAGTCTTTGCCCCCAATTTCACTCATCCTTGCCTCTAATGGTATCAGTTTTATTTCAAAATCTAATATATTTGTATGGCACGGCTCTGAAGTGAACCTGCTGGAGATCTGAACTGCTGAGGGAACACACAGGGAGCTCAGGGCAAGTAACACACTATAGTCCTAAAAGAAATAATGGTCTAAGCTTACAGGACTGACAAGCTCAGCAACCTATTTGGTCAAACAAGCCCCTGTGGAGCATTCACTGGAATTTCCCAGAAGGAAAAGCAACAGTCATAATGGTTAGAGTACAGATCGCTGGAGCAGACAGATGTCAATAGAGAGGGATCTTAGTTCACAACTTGAAGACAGTCGACCTTGAAGGGCAGAACCTCACCTTGGTTAAGATCCTACTGCACTGTGACCCTGACAGCTCAAGCAAAAGAGAATTATCTGGTTGGCTTTGTTATGTCTAGACATTAGGCAACATCTGTCTAATGCTGTCTTTATCAAGACCAAATTGTATATTAACTCTCATTAGGACTCATGCTATGTAAAAGCAGGGTTTAAAATATGCCAAGGTAAATATATTCTGGAGCACAGTAGTAATACATTAAATCTACAAGTAGTCATTATTTACTTGTACAGTTGGTAGAATTTTCAAGTATAATCTGAATGTTTCATTTGCCTTTTCATTGAAATTTTGAAATTTTGCAGTATATAAAAATTCAGCTATCAAAAATAGTTAAGAACAAGTTATAAATTACCTTGTATAGATGAAATATATCTTAATAAAAGTTACAGCTTAGTGGCTTAATATTTAAAAAAACAGGCTCATCTATCTGGCTACTTACTAAACTCTTTATGTTTTAAAATTCATTTACCTAGGGCTAGAGAGATGGCTCAGTGGCTAAGAGCATTTGGCTGTTCTTACAGGGGACCACATACAAACTTACAACTGTCTGTAACTCCAGTTCCAGAAGATCTGACACCCTCACACAGATATACATTTAGGCAAAACACCAATGTGTATAAAATAAAAACATATAAGTCATTAAAAATAAAATCCATTTTTATGAATACTTTCGGTATTTTGTTTATTAAAATTTAAATCAACTCAGGAATACTAAAAGGGAAGACATATGCACTTGTTTTCAGTATTTATATGAAACAGTAAATGTGCTGGAGAGAAAGTACTTTGGCCAGGTTAGATGGCTCGGTAGGTAAAGGCATTTGTTGCCAACACTGATGACCTGAGCTTGATCCCCAAGACCTACATGGTGAGGAGAGAACTAACGTCCACAGTTGTCTTCTGACCTTTATCTGTGCATCAGATCATGTGCACACACACACACACACACACACCCCTAAATAAATGTTATAAAAATATAAAGTACATAATATGGTTTTTCATTTTAACATCTTTAGTTACCGGTGTATATAAGCTGTACCTCAGGATGCCTATCACAGGACCTGGGCAAAAATCTTCTTTTAAAACACACAAGCTAGAAAAAGAACATGAACAAAGAATGGGGAAGAGATATAAAATAGGCTAGTCGAAGATAAAGTAAAAAGGAAATCATCCAGTGATAGCAACGGAAGACACTGACTGCTTGTTGAAAGGCGCCCACCATCTGAGGAAACGATCCTCTGGGCCTGTGGGGTCCGCTCCTGAAACGCCCCCTGTAGCGCTGTAGCGCAGTAGGAGGAACTCCCGGCACCGGGTTTGGGCTGTGGGCCAGCAGGAGTGGGGAGGAGACAGCCTGTGGTGATTCTAAATATTATCCCCGAGGGAGGAGATGCGAAGGTGGGAGGAAATGTGGAGGCTGATGACCACAGCCCGGTGTGCTGTGCCTTCTAAGATAAATGCGGAAATGGGAATGGCGTTTCCTTACATTAGTGGCATGGCCTCCGTGTTCAAGATCTGAGGAAGGAAATGTGAGGAACTACCTTAAAAGAGGATAAAGAATTATCAAGAAAGGACTATTTCCAAGACTGTAAACCTACCACTCTGTTTAAGAGTTCCTATTTACAAAGCACACTCAGGGCTTCCATGTGGTACCTGGGCATGTGAAGGACTATAAGAGCCAGCAAATGAATTCAATCAGAAAGGGGAGGGGGGAGACATACAGAGAAAGGAGCTGTTAAATACAGCAAGTAACAATAAGGGAAATGAAGACAGAGATGAAGATGTGAGGGGAGATGCAAACAAGAATCTACATCAAATTGTCCTGCTACAAGTTCAACCACATCCATCTCTGGGCACTACTGCTTATATATTAGAGGAAAAACACCTCTTGGCTTGCTCCTTAGTAACTAAGAAACAATGTATAAGAGGACATTAGAAATATAAAATCATGAAACCTATATGAAACCTTTTGGGGTTTCTATATAGATTTAGAAGTTAAGGCATTGCTAGTATGAAAGTGAGGCTTACATTGAAGGGCATCTGTGAACATGTATAAACAGACACAAGTGCTGTTTCAAAGAGATATGTGACCAAACATTTTATAAATGAACACTATAAAAAGTTCATTTTAAATCTACTATTTTAATGTGTGTGACTATGAGAAAGCAATAATTTAAAACAAAATAATACTCACCAGGTAAAATATTTAAATAGTTTCTCTCAGAATTCTTAGATTTATCATCATTTCCTCCATTTTGGTGACCAGAATCTATTTATAAAAATAAATACAACACAAAGAAATATTGCCACATATAAAAATATATTATCCCTACTCTTTCAAAACAACCACAATAACAAAAGTATATCATGTGCCTCTACATGCCTGGCATGCTTCTCTATGCTTCATATGCAACTTAGAAATTCATGAGCTCTCTGAGCAGACCCATGAGAGATGGGATGGTGCCCCCCCTTGTCTCCTTTTCTCTCTTTCCCTCACTTTCTTTTTTCTTACCTACGGTTTTACTCAGGAACTTGCAAATGCTAAGCATGTGCACTATAATTCAGCACACCTCCTCATTTTATATACAAAAGAAGACAGGCTTTGGTAAGTTGTTATACATGCAGGGTGCACAGATAAAAGGTTGGACCAGCCTTGACCCCCACATGGTCTCTGCCATGTTAGACTTGCCAATACTCTAGTTTCCTTCTGAGAGCTCAGGGCACCAACTCTGCACATAACTGCACATAAAATAACTTCATTAGATAGCTGTGCTGTGGCCATCTTTATTTTTAGATTCTGACTCACTGTTGTTGATATAACTTGCTCTGGACCAGATAGACAGCTAGCAGAATCAAGAATCATTTTATATTCAGCACATTCCTAAATTTTACTGCGTCGTCTGATACTATATACAACTGACTTCAAACAGATGTCTTTCAAGAACTTTCCAGGCAGTCAATAGTTTTTCTTTTCTTTTTGAGGCACGATATCTTCCTTAGAGGGATAAGTATTGCTTAATGAGAGGCATTTTGATTGAGTATCCATTATTAAGACTGAACACATTATTTACATACATGCACATATTTAATAGAAGATGCACCTGGATTTCATAAGAATTCTCTTGTCACAAAAACAAAATGAGTACTGCCTTTCACACTAGCTGTCTTTTAGTGGCTATCTACTTACTCAAATTGAATTAAAAACTATTTTAGAATCTAATTTTAAAATGGCATGCCATATTAGAAAACAAACCTTCACATGGCTAAACAGTGCATACCAAACCATCAACTCTAAGACATTATCTGAACACATCTAACATAATAGTGTCCCAGTACTACACGGACAGACTGACTCACAACACTGTCTTATAAACACACACACACACACACACACACACACACACACACACACACACACACATTTTTAAGAACTAGTAGAGAAAGTGTAGGCAGAATAGGTAGATGAATGCTCTGAATTGTTTGAGTGAATATTTTCATGTAACAGAGCAGAGCCTGGCAATGAACATGCTTCAAATAAGCAGTGGGCCACAGCACAGTCTGCAAGCAACAAATTCTGACTGTACAGGGAATAAACAAACAATCCCCTTCAAAGAAACAAGGCCCAGGGAACAGGAACAGCACACCAATTGGTTGTCCAGCACCAAGCAGCCCTGAAAGCATACATACAAGGGACATTACATGGACTCAACAGGTTATAGCTGGGAATATATGTGCATGTACAAATACATTTATGCATGCATTAACACTCATTGAAAAAGAGACCATGAATCTGGAGGAAAGTATGGAAGGGTACATGAGAGGACTGAAGGGAGCAAAGGTCAGGGAGAAATGCAATTAAAATACCACCTCAAAATAAGAAAGAGAAAAGAGAAACAAGAGAATAGCTCACAGTCCACTCACCTGCCCATGCTTTAATAAGTAACGTCTTTCATGGTAACACAAAGAGGCATACACACACACACACACACACACACACACACACACACACACACTGTTCATAAAACGACCTTTGGCTTTTATCACAAACTGTAGAAATATAACAAGCACAGTAAAAATGAGTGAAATGGAATAAGCAAGTGCTTGTACATTGTGTTGTAAATATGATGAACAAATATGTAGTCACAGAAGAAGAATATACAGAAGTTGTTTTTCACAAGACTTTACTGTAACATACAAGTGCCCTTAAGAGGTCGAGAGAGGAAGATGTCAAATTCAACAAGATGAGTTCTGGAAAAGCTAGGCTATACCTAGACTCCATCTTAAAGCAACAAAAACAAAAGAGAGAAGCAGTCTTCTATACAACAACTCACTCTAACCTCTTTAAATCACAAGAGTTCCTCTAACAAGAACAAAGCACTAGGCCACATACAGGCTGCCTTAGTACAGGGAAAGCCATTCAAAGACATTGGCTTCTTTCTTTCTTTTCCTTTTTAGAACAACGAGAAAGACCCTGAAGTCAAAAAGTCAAGGACAGAACAGGGCTGGGAATATACCCAACAGAACACCACATGTATAGCACATAAAAGACCCTGCATTCAATCTCTAGGAAATAAGAGCAAAGAAAAGCTGGGCTTTGTTCCACTTTTAACTCAATTGCAATGCCCTTTGTAGTAATGATTCTGTGCATTTGAGACAGTTTGGATCCGAAGATTAACTTTTCAAAAGCTTTTACGTTAACTATAGCAGTGAAATTTTAAAATTGTTTTCACTAAGGATCCTAAAAGAAAATCAACCAAAGGGGGAGGGGAGGAGGAGTAAGATGATGATGATGACGAAAGGAAACTTAGCAAAGAACCCAAGCTTCTGAAGGTGTCACATCTTGTTCCTAAATCTTCTCCCCCATCCCACAACTATGAACTTCTGCCATCTTAGTGATCACCTCAGCGCCAGTCGTGTGGCCTGGGTGCAAGAGCAAGCACCTGCTTTAAGGAAGTCTTTACTGACCCCGTGCCTCTTTGTACTTGCTCTTGCGCTGGGTTCTCGCATACAGCGCCACCTGCTGGACCACCTCCAGTTGCTCTTCAATCCGTGGAAAGTGGAAGTCCGTGCATTCTTGGCAAACTGTGGCAAAATCTAAGGGATCCATCAAATATTTATCAATACTTAGAGAAAAAGAGATCTGAGAGAGTAAGGATTGTAAACACGGTTTGTTTTTGTAATAACTATGCACTAAGTTAGAGTACAATGACTTTCATCAACACTTTACTCACAGGAGTAAATGTTCAGTAAAGAACACTCTAAGACAACTCCAAGTCACCTTTAAATAGCGGACAGTTTGACTACAATCTACCTCCACCATCTGTAAATGACAGAGGTGCTGGTTCTGTTTACTGTCCAAGGAGCAGGAGACACCAGTAACTAAGATCACCCAGCAGGACTTGCTTCTAAAACCAAGAGCCATCTTATAGTTGGATTATCATTTGTACTTCAGCCTGAAATAAGAATCTTCTATAGGAGCACCATACATGGTACTTTAGAAAGAACTAAATATCACTGAGATGTAATGAAGGTCAAAGTAGTCAGGGCTTTGCTGTCCCTTGAATTTGAAATGGCCAGGATGAAATATGCTTGTGGCTCGAAGGACTGAAACACTACAGCCATTTAAAATTCCTGAGTTTCTCATAATTCCTCCAGAAAAATTGTCTTATTTGAAAACTTGGCATAGTGGATCATCTCTGTTATTGTAGCACTTAGAAAGCAGAGGCAAGAGGACAGCTTGGAGTTCAAGATCAGCATGAGCAACAGAGGGAGGTTCCTACTAAGAGAAATTGAATGGGATCAAGTATGGTCAACATCTATTTACCTCTTTTGATGCCGCTATATGAGTTAATCCGATTATCTACCAGCAGAACTAGACCACAGAGTGACGTGGAGTAGAGCGACAGTGCTGTCTGGAGCCGGTGGAGTTTCACACCACTTCCATGAGTTCTTTTATGTTTACAGAAGTCCAGCATGTCTGCTCTCAGCAATCGCAAATTGTGCATGGTTTTCAACTGGGCTCCTAGGGATGAAGTAACAGTTACAGAGGTACAGAGGCAGCCACAAAATCCTTCATGGCAAGACTCTAGGTAAACACATCTTCCAAAGAGTGACTATAAATCCATGCTCCAAATAATGACTAGAAACGTGTCATCTTATAGCCATCATAATCTATCTGCAAATATATAAGCTAAACACACAGCACACAAACTCTAGGTTTTCCTGGGGAGAGATATAATTTGCGATTAGAAATAATGGGTATATTCTGCTCACGTGCAGGAATTTGTGCTCTTGAAGAGAAGTTTAGAAGTTCCTTATAGCTATTGGAAGAGCTTCATACCCAAGTGAATGGTGAAGCTCTCTTCCAATTTCCTCTGCTCTTCATAAATCCTTCCAACGGCATCTGCAGATTCTCTGAACTGGCTTGGCTGAACTTTAATTTCTTCACTGAAATAACACAAGTATTGTTATGTTCTCACTGTATCTTCAACAGAATTGTTTTCTTAGAAGAAAGTAAGTTCATCATGAAATTAGAGAGAACTGAACAGCTGACACAGAGCTTAATTTATTCCTAAACTCACCGTTAATCCATGGTGACAAGTAAAACCATAAGCAGCAACAGGTTCTAAAAGCCCCACTGGCCCTCCCATTTCCTCACCGTAAGCAATGTGGATTATTCTCTTCAATCATTACAATATCAACTAACACATCACCACTTAGTATTTCCTAGTCACTTAGAAACGATTCAGGGATTAACCGATGAACTAATATGTAATACCTTGAAAAGTCATATTGAACATATTTAAAAATATATAATCGTTCTCATGACAAGGCTAATTCTAAACAAATTAATAGAGTAGATGCATGACAGAAATGAAGATTAAAATTAAACAGTAGGCTTTTGAGATGGCTCGGTGAGGTAAGAGGCTTTGCTTCACAAGTCTGACGACTTTAAGTTCTATGTCCAGATTCACTGTGGGAGGAAAAGCAACTTCTGAAAGTGTCCTCTGATTTCCAGATCCTTGCTTATATACACCTCATATACACACAAGGATGATGACAGTGATTATCAGAGTGCTTTAATCATACATAAAGTTTAAGTTTTTTAAAACTAAAAGGTCATATGTGTAATAAAAACCGTAAGGTTGACGTTGACACTTTCTGTCTGTCTGCATTTCTGCCAGTGCTCTCCTGTCATTAGACAAGCTCTCTTTGCTCTGCTCAGTACTGGAAAAGTTGCCCCAGAGGAGCATGACACAAGGCAATAAAGGTAACTGAATGGGAAAGTGTGGCATTGCCTTCCAAAGAGGGCCAGCAAATAAGGAAAGCCTATTTGCATCAGTGCACATTTGACAAAGGGTATTGCCATATAAGGAAGTAAACAGAAATTAGCTGAAAATCCCATCAGAGTTCTGAAACATCATGTGCACCACAGTAAGCCATCTTAGATCAGTTAGAGTTGTAAGCCTGTGTACCCCAGCTCCTCCATTTAGTCCTCAATGAGTGTGACCAAGGAAACATGGGGACTGACCATAAGAGAAGCCTCTGAGTAACTGACATCTGAGAGCAAGACACAAGGTTTGCTCCAATCTGAAGCTGGACTGACAGGCAACAGAACTGGGCTGGGATGTGGCTCCATGGAGATGGCTTGACCCACAGTAAGTCTAGTACCGGGTGATAAGAAACAGGGTTCCATTACTGAGAGGAGAGCAGCAGCAGAGAGAGAGGGCCTACAGCATGGCACAGGTGTGCAGAGACCATGGGTGCTGAAGATGGAGGAATGCACAGAGAAAAACTCCCAGATCCCGAGTTCCAACCCAGGCACAAACAACTTAGCTACTACCATAGAAAATAAAGCCTATTGGACACTGAGGGTCCAGACTAAATCCAAAAGTCTTGCTGCCCTCCTGAGAAGATGTAAACAATCTTAATAGTGACGGTCTGATAACTTCTGCACATAATTATTATTTAGTTAAGTCCTGGCAGTGTCTTATTGAGTAGCACCTCACTATGTAGACCAGGCTGGTCTCAGACTCTGAGATTCATCTGCCTCACTTTAGATGAGCTGGGATCAAAGGCATGCACTGCCACTTTACAATATGAAGCAGGAGGAGGAAGAGCTGGCTATGGAACTACATATGGATAATTAAAGCAGAGAAGGCACAAAGGAAGGTCGCTGGTAGCATGAAGACTGCTCTACATGAATGCCAACGTCTGCTTTTAAAAGACAAAAATAATGATACAAAAAGATAAGACAGAGATCTGTAAACATGTATCCAGAGTACAAACATAACTTTCACAGCTTGATAAGGAGGCATAAAGAAGAGACAGATACAAAGTTATCACATGAAACACTGTTGAATTTGGAACAGGTCACAGTAATGCCCATGAGAATGGCTCAAAAGCACTGGGAGTCTTAGTGAGGTGGCAGAATGGCCGCCACTCTCAGGGAGGGTGACAGGGGATGGCAAGAGGAGGGAGTGCTGAATATGAAGGCCGAGAGGAAGTGTCATGCCCTGCTGTGGTAACAGTCCTATGACAGTCTCAGTTCCTAAATCTGTGCTTCATTAAAATAGGCAGACTCTACTTCATGTCATTTATTGCTCAAGAAACCTAGTTTTCCAGGAATTGCAAACAGAATTTCTGTTGCTGGAGGAAACACCTTCCAAAGTCAGTAATAATAAAGCATTTTCCCCTAGGTATAATGGTCTAAAAAGAAGCAACCAAAGGCCAGGATTTTCACATGAGTTGACCTCAACATCAGGCAAGAAAGCAGGGCAGCAAAGGGATAGATGGCTTTTGTAGCAAGGAACTTTTCAGCTTCCTTAAATCCATTGCCTGCAGCATTAATACGTGCTCTATATTTGGATCAGTGCATACATTCATGCACAGAAAGCCCAGTGAATAGCATGCTCAAATCCCTGAACCCCACTGCTCTCCAAATGTTGGTTGGAAAGTAAAGCACCTAGGTTGTCCCTAGAAGACAGGAGCAGTTTTGAAAAACAGTAAAGCAAATGAAAGACTATTATATGCAGGAAAGAGGCAATAAAATTGCCATGAGAAGATCTTACCAACTATATTTTGTGTATGGAGGGTGCAGTGCAAGCAAAGCTGTACATATGTGGGGCTCAGAGGACAAATCCAATGTGCTAGTTCCCAACCTGATTTAAGGCATCCATTCCTCCCAACAGTTACTGGACATTTCATGTGTGCAAGTGTCAAGAGCACTTGGCAAGGAGCTGTCTGGGTACACAAAGCAAATAGGAAAGGGGGAGGAAAGGAAGGAGGGAGGATATATTTCTTATCCTTGATGCAAGACTAGTAGGAGACCGACATTACACAGACAACGCTCACCCAAATGTACACCAATGCTTACAGCACGTGCTAGCGTATTCTAGAAATAGGTTATTATAGTTAGAGATTTTTCTCTTTCTGCTTAGTGAGTGTCTGGCATTCATCCATCCAGTCACACCAGTGGAATACAATTTAATGAAAGGAAAGGAAGTGCCTACCATTTTACCACTTGGGATACCAAGTCTGAAGGATTTCTCCAAATTCAAGGCCAACCTAGGCTAAATGCCAAGTGTGAGGTCAGCAGAGCTACATAATGAGACTCTGTCTCAAAAAAAAGAAAGAGCATAAAATCTTGAATTTTCACTGCCAAGCATATACAATCAACAAGGTTCAATTTTAAAATAAGTATGGATAGTGATCGACATATACCTGAGGGAGCTGTTGTTAGGGTTTTTCAGGTCCTGATGAAGTTTTATCACCCATTCTTGATACTCTTGCTTCTGGATAGCCGTTGATTGCTTCAGTTCGTTTGACCATTTATTCTCTAAGTCCTAAATAGAAGGTTACCAACTGGTCAATTTTTTCACAAGAAAAAAATGTGATTATATATCTAAAGCTATTATACTCATTTCACTTACTTGCTGGGATTCAAAATGCTGGGCAGCCAGTGAGTTTACATCCTGATCTGTGAGTGATCTCCCCAATTCCTGCATCACCTTTTCCATTTCAATACCTTGTCTAAAACATAATTAGAAAATTAGTAAATTCATCAAACTTTTAGGTTATACAGCCACTTTAGTTCACTGAATAAAATAAAAACCTAATTTTTGTCTTATGAAAGATAATATCCAAGAATTAAAGCTCCAATACCTTGAAAATCTTGCATCTTGAAAATGAGTATATATATACTGATGAGTAAGTCTTCAAGTGCCAACATGTCACATGTGCAGCCAGATCACTAGCTGAGCTTAATGCATAAACGGAAGGAGTCAAGATCCAAGTGGACTCTCAGTGACTGTTAATAGTCTCAACCCCTTCTCACTTGCAGAGTTTAAAACGTTCGTACAACCCCAGCCTAAGCAGATTGTCCATGCAAGGTATGAGAACAGACTTGAGCTCAAAGCTGAAAGCTAGTCTCCACCATACCCAGAAATTGCCGATTAAGTTTAAAAAGACAAACTGTTAAGTTGCACAATTACTTTTAAGGAGTAATGTAAATAAAATACAACCTGATTCTGTAGCCTAGAGCTACTGTCTTCATTTACTCAAAACAATGTACAGGATGGCTTCCCTCAGAAGAAGCTAAGCATCGGTGTTGGAAGTAAAGACAGGAGCTATTTCTAGGTGAAAGTAATTGGTGACTAGGAAGGCATCAGAGAGGCTTTTGTATCGTTGAAAGCATCCTATTTTTTGATTGGGTGGTGGTTACCAGGGTTGGCTTGCTCTGTGAAAATTTACTGAGCTGCACTTCCATAATTTATTGCCTGTTCTGGCTGCATTGATAAAATCTCAAATTAGAATTAACTTTTAATACAAATGCGTGCAAAGTTTGTTCTAAAAGATATTTTGAAGAGTTGGGAGATAGCCTAGTACTTACAGAGAAATCTAGGAGTGGTGGCACACATCTATAATCCTAGTGCTTGGGAGGCAGAGACAGGCAGAGCCCTGAAAGCTCGCTGGCTAGACAACCTGGCCAAATACATAAACTTCAGTTTCAGTGAGAGACCCTGTCAAAAAATATGGAGGACAGAGACTGAAGAAGACACTCAATATTAACCTGTGGCCTTAAAACACACGTGCATGCACAATATGCGTGGGCGCACGCATTGGCCCTACCTACACATATGAACACACCCATATAAACACGTATATAATTCACACACATGCATCAATTAAGTAAATACAGAAACTTTAAACATAAAATAGGACACAAGCTAATTCCTGTCATTCTAGTTAAGTAAAATGTTAAAACTGAGTTCATACTCATTCATAACAATGAAGTAGGACAGATAGATGTAAGAAATAAACTTCATACAATTTATATGCATAAATACTTCAACATCTTTTGAAAGTAAATATTCAGTATCATTTAGCTCCCACTTCACTATACACAATGCAGATAATCCCATAAGCTTTTTTGTCTGCTTTTTGAAACAGGGTTTGACTATGTACCCTGGTGGCCTCGTGCCTCTGCCTCTTGAGAACTGGGAATACAGGTGTGTACCCGAGTCCTGGTTGTTAATATTTTAGAAAGTATGAGGCATCAGGTGAAGATTATGCTTATAAAGAGATTTTCATTTAGAAACAAAAATTTCTACTAAAAACTTAAATATTTGCGTTAATATTTTACAAGTGTTCCCTCTAGTGGATAAAGAGTATTACTGACATTTTTTCTAAAGTTTAAAGAACTATCTAGAATATGGTTTCATAAAAATAGCAAATTTCTCCTAAGAGAAAAGACAAAAGAATTTAAGGAAAATTTAATGAACTATGTCACCCTGAATGTATCTAAAATGCAAGTAGTTAATCATATAATATAAGAGATTGCTTTGGTTAAATTCAAAGGAAAGTCTATTGTGGGGTATTGTATTGTTTCATTTTAAATAATTGTCCCAACCACTGGTTTAATAAAAAGAGCTGATTGGCCAAAGGCAGGCAGGAAGTGTAGGCGGGACTACCAGACTAAGAAAATCTCTGAGAGCAGAATGCCAGACAGAGCACCAGAGAGAATTCCAGAGAGAGGCCCAGAAGAAGCAGAGGAGAACTATGCTGCCCTAAGAAAAGGTACCGAACCACATGGCTGAACAAGATGAGTCATGGGTTAGATGAGAGCTAGCAAGTGATATGCCTAGGCCTGAGGCCGATCAGCCTAAAACTATAGTAAGCCTCTGTGTGTCTCAGTGGGACTGCGGGACTGCAGGTCTGTGGGCTTAGACCTTGAGGTTAGGCCGGAAAGTCCGGGCCAGAAACCTCTTACTACAGTCTATTGTATTTCAGATAAATGCAAACTATAGACCGGCTCAGATGCTGGGTTTGACAACTCTGCAACCTGAATGTCACGTGAGAAAATGACATAACTTCTCCTAAAAGAATATCTCACAATAGAAAAAGAGAATCAAGTTCCATGGAGGGCAAATAATTAGTAAGTTAATTCATTCTCTCTGATAGAACAGAAAGGCTTCAAAGAATAATAAACAGAATAGAAATCACCTCTAATTTTGAAGAGAACAGCCTAACCCTCGGTAGTCAGACAGGGACTTTTCAGGGAGGAGCAGGCAGCGGTTAGAGAGCCACAGGCTGGCTGAAAGCAGTGGGAGGGGGGAGACACACAGGAGCCAAGGAGGGTACTGTGCAATGCAGTTAGCCCTTGAGATTCACAGGGCACCGAACCCAGGCAGAGTATCTGCATACAGCTTATGCACGCTTTTAATTATCTCTAGACCATTTATAACAACTAGTGAAATATAAGTAGTTGTTTTACTGTACGCGTAAAACTAACTACAAGATTGTGAAGCCTGAGAATGTTCAGAATAGGCATGATTCTTTTTTCCTGCATATTTTTGATTGACAGCTGGCTGAATCCTTAGACATGAGACTCATAGCCTGGGTTCATTGTTCAGCATCATGAAAGAAAAGAAATCCATCTGTGATTTGATTACTTAGTATTTCAATTTTTCCTAACTATAATAACCCTTAAAACAAAAAGATATCATTCACACACTGTTCGTCTTAATGTTTTTTAATGTGAGGCTATTGAGAGACAGGAGCACACAGCATCTCATTTTAAGTTGACGTCTTTAGTACTGATTTAAATCAGTCACAAAAATTAAGTGTGATTTGGTCTTAACAAGATTCCACAACAAGAACCATTGTACACCAGAAATATTAAAATCCATCTTGATGTTATGTATACCCATCCTCTTAAATAAATGCTCTTAAAGTAATAAATGATCTGCTACATCACAATGGGTTGTGGAGGAGGAGACACCTTGACTTAGTGCACAGTTAGCACAACAGGAGGGAGCGGCCTGGACAGCCACACTTTAACATAAAGAAGCTGTAAGCTTTTTACTCACACTGTTAGCATGCTGTCTAGGTAGACTATCCGGAAGAACTTCAAATTTGATTAAATTTTCTTGAGGCAATGCTATGGTGATTTCTATTTTCTTCCTAATGTGGGGAGCTTACAATATAAATGAAAGATGCCATGGCGTGGCCTAGAGAAAGGCAATCCAGAGGAGGCTCTGAGTAGGGACCGAGCAAGGAAAGTGCGTAATAGTTGTGAAGTCACATTCACTGGGTTAAAATTCGAGCTTGCCCTTAGATAAACTACAAGATATACAAAAGCCAAGGTCTTCTTACCTGCAAAATGAAAATACTAATTGTAGAGCTGTGGTAAGATCACAGAAGACAGTTCATTCCAACCATTTTGTTTTAATTTTATGAAAGAGCAAACAGGCTGTCAATAGGCTGTTATATATCACAATGTAACCTTTAATTATATATAACACAAGAAATGAGTAGTACCTCTCTCGTAATTTCTTCAGCTCCACATCTCTTTCACCAATCAGTTCTGAGATGCTAACAAAGTAATTATGTTCCAGATTAAGGAGTGTTTCAGAGGCCGGGGAATGGATCAGGTCATGGTACACATCTGCAAAATCTTCATCCCAGTTAGGTTCCTCAGGCCTTGCATGCTCTAAAGTGGTCTATGAGATAACACACACATTCAATCATGGCAGAGCATCTATGCTTAACACATTACCAGAGAAGTGTGGATATTACGATCGTGCTTTTGCACATCAGCTAGGGACATGGAGACGCTCATTTACACACATATAGATGTTATTGTAGGATTGTCTGAACACAAAAAAGAACACCAAAGGATAGAGCCTAGGCTGTTATGAATTGTCTAGGGGAATGAGTGAGGTATTCCTACAGAGCAAGGGATGAAGGTGCCTATAGAAAAAGAAAGTCTTTTTCTTTCATGACTCCATTTCCATGCACAGTGCACATGTGGGCCTGTACAAAGGGATGAACAGCAATGATACTGGTAGTTATTTCAGGACAGTGGAATTTCTCATAACCACTAGCTTCAGTTGTATTTGAATATATTACAAATGCCTTAGGGTTATTATCGTTGTGATAAACACCATGAGCAAAGCAACTTGGGGAGGAGAGGCTTTGTTTCACTCACAGTGCCCCACAACAGTTCAATATCAAAAAAACTGAGGGCAGGAACCTGCAGGCAGGAGCTGATGAAGAAGCCATGGAGGGCTTGCTCAGCCTTCTCCCAGGACCACCAGCCCAGGAATGGTCCCACTTACAATGGGCTGGGCTCTCTGTGATGATATATATTTAATAAAATTAGTCTGGAATATCAGGAGAGGCAACCACAGAGCCATGCCATGAAGGTCAGGGAGTGGTGACCCACACATTTAATCCTAGCTTTAGGAATATGGAAAAAGGAAGTTAAGAGAGCTGGTGGGGGAGGGAGAAGGGAGGTTTTCATGGAGACAGGCCTGAGGAGTGGCCGTGGTTTGTTTCTCTGCCTCTCTGATATTCCAGCTTTCCCCAAATAACTGGCTCCAGGTTTTATTATATATCAAATAGAATTTGTGAAATACCCTCCCATGTAGAAAATGCCTTGTCTATAGCCTGATCTTCAGAGGCCCTTTCTTAACTGAGGTTCCCTCTTCTTAGATACTTTAGACATGAAACTATCCAGCACAATGAAGATAATTTGTATGAAGTAATCTATAATCAGAAAAACTTTATACTCTAAAACAATAATAAGTTAGTAAATAGAATAATAACATGTGTCATCTTGGACTTTATAAACAGGCTATCCTAGTGCAGACGGTCAGAGGAACAAATGACACAGCAGTGACAAAACATGGGAAAACAGAGGTGAAAATTAAACTGGACACCCCTTAGGCTGTCAGATGAAACTGAAGGCATCAGCTCAACTGGAACTTTAGATAGTAATGGAAACATGTAAAGGAATGGAAGCATGCTTAATATAAACATGCTCCAAGAAATATGTAGAATAAAAGTAACCTCAGGTTTCCAAAGGTACTATTCTAAATTATTCTAAACAAAGTTCATTTTTTAAAAAAATGGTGTGGGGCCTGAGAAATAGTTCATCAGGTAAAAGGCCTTGCCACTAAGCATGACAGTCTGAGTTCAATCCCTGGGATCTACATAGTGGAGGAAAAAAAACCAATTCACAAGTGCTAGGTGGCTTGAACAACACACACACACACACACACACATACACACACACACACACACACTCTTTGCCTCAGAAGCTCATGTTGACATAGAATGGAAGCCTATAAGCAAGAACATATGATGTATATTAATGGCTTTTATGGGATAATGCTCTTGTACACTGTAAAAATTTGTTATTTGTATTGGTTTAATAAAACACTGATTGGTCAGTAGCCTGGCAGGAGTTATAGGTGGGGCGACCAGACAAAGAGAATTCTGAGAAGAGGCGGCGCAGAGAAGCAGTCGCCAGCCACAGGCAAAGGAAGCAAGATGAGAATGCTGTGCTGAGCAAATGTACCAAGCCACATGGCTAAGCATATATAAGAATTATGGGTTAATTTAAGTGTAAGAACTAATTAGTACCATTCTTGAGCTACTAGCCCAGCAGTTACTGTAATATTAAGCCTCTTAGTCAATTGTTTTATAAGTGGCTACAGGACCATCTGGGTGGGACCAAGAAACTTACAACTATAGGTTTGCAAAAACATAAGAAAATGGGTTTTATTCTTCATTTCATACAACTTCAGCAATTAAAACATCCTCCTAAAGTCTGGAATATTTTTGAAATATACACTCTGACCTCTGACTTACCTCAGCATAAGCTTTGGCCCATGTACTTGCCAGCTGGTGTAGATCTACTTCACCTGATTTAACAGCATCCAAGGATGCTTCAGCATCTCTGTCATGGTCTCTGAGAGATTCTTCTTCGACAAACTGGCTCAGAGCTTCCTTTAAGTCTGAATAAGGAACAACAAACGTCTTCAGCAAGATGCACACACAGCAGGAAACATACACCCAAATGAACTGAGTTTGCTCCCTGGGACCCACGGTGGAAGGAGAGAGTTGGCTCTCTTCAAAGTTGTCTTCTGACTGCCACATATGTGCCATGGTATGCACACGCACACACAGAAAGATGTGTATAAACAAAGTAAATACATATGTAATTTTAAAAATTAAAAAGTAGAATCAACATTTCTTATAAGCTTACAAGTTCCCAGTGATACTATTTGTCTAGGAGGGACAACCATTTGAGAGCTATCAATGGGGTAAGTATCTGGCCTTTATGTGTCCTGACTCCTGATTTACATGCTGACAGTGCTAGAGTGCTTCTAGCTTCCCTTATCTGCCGACCACTCCTGCTGATGGGATGAACCTGGAAAGTGAAGCCTAAGTATAAAGTGGACTAAAGTCTCATGCAACAGCCAACTTATTCAGAGCATCAGGCAATTTATACTCTGAGGATTAAGAAGAGTCGCCCGAGGAAAGTATACAATCACAAGAATGAGCCACATGTGGCAAAGCACGTTTTTCCATAGACGCATATGAAAAACAACCGCTGAAGTAAACTCAGTCCTGTCTGCTATACCAGGAGGAGCACAAAAACATATTCCAAGAACAATTCTGTGTTTTGAAGAAACTGAGGTCACAAGATTCTTATCTTGTTTCCTTGGAGTTTTCTCACAAGGTCTCAGAAATCTCTTCACACAGCTTTATTCATGGACATGTTCCAACAATAACCCAAGCACTCAATAATCCAACAGATTCTCTATTTGAAAGTTCCCCCAAGTTGTGAAAAAGAGCATGGTCCCTCCAAAATAACTTAAAGCAGATGGCTGTGGAAGTCAGGCAGACAAAGGTTATTCAGTGGTAAGTGCTCCTTCTGCTCCTTGACACCTCAAAAACCAATGGGCAAATGAAAAGAGACACCAATTAAGCACCAAAGGTCCACCAGTAAGTGATTCTGAGACACCTTGTAAATCCCCACAACCAAACTCAGAGCTTAAGTGTTGTGGCTAACTTTTTACTATGCCAATTAATTCAGATACTAAATTA
Source organism: Phyllotis vaccarum (assembly GCA_033318265.1). NCBI lineage: Eukaryota > Metazoa > Chordata > Mammalia > Rodentia > Cricetidae > Phyllotis > Phyllotis vaccarum. The sequence goes on from JARWLC010000011.1 coordinate 88,059,742, forward strand.
CTTCATAAACAACTACAGTACAAACAAAAATTTCAAAAGTTCTGGCAAACAGTCTTTCTTCCTGGAAGCTTAACACATATTTTACATTTCCATTGTTTTTGTGGTTGTGCACTCTATACAAGCCTTATTAAACTTTTTGTCACAAATCACTCACCATAGGAAGTTTTATGTGACTCAGAATTTAGTTAATGGTTGTTTTTGTCAACTTGACACATGGAGAGAACGTCAATTGAGGAAATGTTTCTATGAGATTGACATGTGGACAGGCCTGTGGGCTTCTTGATTATTGGCTGATATGGGAGGGTCTAGCCTACTGTGGGCGGTATCACCCCGAGCTGGTGGTTCTGGAAGAAAGTAGGCTGAGTAAGCCATGGAGAGTACGCCACTAAGCCGTGTTCCTCCATGACCTCAGCCTCAATTCCTCACTCTAGGTTCCTGCCTTGGGCTCCTGCCCTGACTCCTCTGATAATGGGCTGCAAATGCAACTCTTTTTTCCCCTAAGTTACTCCTGGTCATGATCTCTACCACAGCAATATAAACCAAACAAGACAATAGGTATACAAATTAGGTATATAAATCAAATATTTGCTGTTTAAAATCATGAAGAAATTTGTTATGTCAGTGTATATAAATCCTATTTATTAAAGGCTGGAGAAATGGCTCAGTGAGTAAAGTGCTTGCCACATAAATATGACTTCAATCTCAAGGACCTGTGTAAAATGCTGGGCACAGCAGTATGTGCCTATAATTCCTACACTTGAGGAGGCAGAGACTGGAATACTGGATCCCTGGACTCACTAACCAGCAAATCTTGCTGAATTGGTGAGCTCTAGGGCCAATGAATGCCCCTTTCACAAATACGGAGTTTCTGCCCTGGCCTTTCCAGCCTAGCCCCAATGTTTGGACCTTCTCACAGCCCCACTGCCACTTAGCCACAAATAATCACACAAAGGCTTATATTAATTTCATGCTGATCAGCCTATGGCTCAGTCATATAACTTGCTAACTTTTAATTCTTAAACTAACTCATGATTAGCCAAGTGTCTTAGTATCTTTCCTCAGAGCAGCATTTCAACCTCTTTCCTCTGTTAGCATCTCTCTCTCATTCTTCCTCTTCCCAGAGTTTTCTTAGTCTGGTAGCCCTGCCCACGCCTCTGACCAATCAGCCTTTTATTAAACCACTAGGAGGGACAAATATTTACAATGTACCAGAACACAATCCCACAGCACTTCCCCTTTTCTCTTTTTAAAACAAGAACCCCAAATCTAATTTCCTTTGTATTTTTTTTCCACTATTATCTATAACAACTTGTAACCCACACCATAAATAAAGACAAACATCCATAATCCAATTTTGGGGAATGTGGGCATAGTTCTCTAGGCTACTTCCTGCTGACTGGGGACTCTGGTAATCTTACAAGGAACCAATATCTCATTTGATTTTATAATTGTCAATGACAAGAATGCATATATGTAGAATAAAATGGCAAGACACATGTTGAAGGGCATTTCAGATATTGTTTGCAAGTCTGTCTTAATTTCATGTCACAATTTATTAAACAAATTTTTATAAAACTAAAACCAGCAACTAAAGCAAAAATGTTTAAATCAAACATTCAGGAGGCAGAGAGATGGCTCAGTAGATAAAGATGCTTGCTTCTAAGGCTGATAAGCGGAGTTACACCCCAGGGCCCACACAGTGGAAGGGCATCCACACTGCAAGCTACTCTCTATCTGCACATGGCTTCTGTGTCACACACTGGCTCTGCCCCACAATGAATCAACGTAATAAACACTGTTTTAAAATTCAAACATTCCAGCACCATACAATCTAAAGACAGAGCAATGTAAACTTCAACACTGAGAAATGAGGAGAGGAATATACTAAACTCTGTTTTCCACAGTTAGACCATTATGTCTACAAGAACAGAAATCTGTAAAAGCACTGATTACCTATCAGCAATCCTGAATCCGAGCCAGGATGCTTTGGGCAGCTGTCAGCAGAGGTACACAGCACACGGAAGCATCAGCAGTACAAAGTGTACATGCTGTGTGCACCATGAATCCACTATACATCTGATCTGGATTAACTTTTACTCACTTGTATTTGAGAACCTTTTCCTGATGTTATATTTTTCATGATCTTAACATTTAGTTGTTCAATCCCACAGGTCACATCTCAAGTTCAAGAATCTGTGTTCTACCAAGAAACTTCCAGTGACGGGGACTATAGAAGCACAAAAGAAAACCAGTCCTCACCAGTCTCTATGAAGCAGGGCAAACTGTGCAGCAGCATCAGACGTCCGTGTAAATGGCTGGCATTCTCATCCACAGGAAACCTGAGGGGCACTCTCAGTTCGAAGCACTCATTTCCTACCTTGAATTTGTACACGAATTCTCTTTCCTTGTTACAGAATCTTTCTTGGTTTTTCTTCATATTCTTCAGCAGGATTTCTGTAGAATGAACAAAAAAAGCAATGAGTCAAACATCCACGCTTCGTTATTCAGCACTCAGACTGTACGCATGTGATTCTGAACCAACTATTCCAATTTTTATTTTACTTCCATTTCCTTTTAGACATGTTCTTACTGTGCAGCCAAGGATAGCTTAGGACTCACAATGTAGCCCAGGCTAACTTCAAACATTTAATCTTCTACCTCAACATCCCTCCACCCCAAAATGCTGGAATTATAGGTATGCACCATTACAACCAGACTGCTCTCATTTTTCCTGTTTCTTCCTGCATATTAATCTTCATAAAAACTAAAATGCTTATTCTTCCCTTTTTTAAAATGAAAAGTTATTTTAAAGTTAATTTCAGGTCAACAATATATATGCTCAGGAAGTACTTTTATTCCTAGGCAGGATTAAAAAATACTTAATACAAGAAAAGGAAGGGATGGAGCAAGAGGACCCTTTGGAAGATATACGTGGGGGATGCAGGTGTAGAGCTTAGGGAACTGGTAAAAGCAGCCAGAAAACCACACAGAGACCGGGCGGTGTCTTGAAGATGTTAGATATGCTGGTCATGATATGTGACGGGAAAAGGTGAGAGAGCCCAAGAAAGATCTCCAAGTTGGAAGCACGTGTACAGGAGAACAGACCATATATAATGCTGTCCACAAGGCAAGCTGGGTACTACTCAGAGAAACGAAATTGTACTAAAGAGAGTAGAAATAAACATTCCTTAAAATTAGTCTACTCATCAGCCTCCTCACTGGACTTTCCATTGCTAGGATTTCCCTACCAAATCAATTCTTACACTGTTCTCTACCTAAATCATAGTAATCTTTCTTTTTTTTTTAAAAAAAAAAAAGTATATGTGTGTGTGTGTATATATATATATGTAAGTATACACACACATACACACTTACGTAAAGCCCCCAAAATACAATACAGATTCTTGTCATTATTCTGGTTGCCCCCCAAAATTCGGCGATAATTTCAGTTGCTAAAGACACTGCACAGCTCAGTTGATGATATAGAGATATCAAGCTGGCACTCAACTGGAAGTTTCCTCTATGCTGGCTACCTTTCATAATCCTGGGAGAAACTATGCAGACTGCTCTGGGAAAAAAAAAAATGTTATTAATGGCCTTCCCCAGCTGTGAACCATATTAACATGCCAGGCAAGATGTGTCCACCTGTGAACTCCGACTTTAGTGAGAGTATCCAATTTGTTTTGACTGGATTTGAGGTTGGTTCCATAAGCGCAAATCCATGCCTGGTACTGTAATCCTGGTCAAAAACCTACAGCAGTCAAGATAATAGGCCCTAGAAGGGCCCTAAATGCCATTGTTCAGTTAAACTGAAGGTGTCAAACCACCTTCTAAATACTGATGCCCGTAGACAATGCTACTCTCAGACTTAATCTGGGAAGTATCTCTTTCCAGTGAACAGCAGTGAATGCAGAGACTCGTGGTGACGCAAGGTGCTGAGGATGAGTGATGGATGCGGCTCAGCCCCAAACAACACATTTGGAACATTCGTTTTGAAGGCTCAAGGCACACTGCAGCAATGACAACAAAAATATAGGACCAGAAGATAGAGCGAAGGATGACAATATGCCATTTTCTGGGCAAGAAACTGCCACTGCAGCCATAAACTTACTGTCGCTTCAGGTGCTTGCGCTGGGTTCGGAAATAGGTCCATCCAAAGCTAAGGCCACCCAGAGGGACTAAGGAGCTGTTTTTAAAGGACAGATTCCGGGAAAGAGAAGTCATTGTTTTCCGTTGTGTGTCAATTGGCGCCCCCACCAGGCTCCCATGAGTAGCTGCAATCCAATGCTCACTCATTTGTTCTAGTTAAGTTAAATCAGTCCCAAAACCAAACCAAAAGTTCCATGAATCTGTGAAGCGGACTGATAAGGATGTGGGGATTCTAAGGGATGGGGAAATGTGTAGGGGATGGAGGGGGATATGGGAAGGTGAGGAAAAGGGTACTCAGAATACATTATATACATGTAACCGAACAAATCCAATAATAAAAAAAAACAACACATCTTCACGTCATTAATTTGCTTTATGAGAGTCCATTGCTCTCAGGATAAATTCATCTTAACCTAGTTTACATCTCCGAGTCTTCTCTGGATGTGCCTACACCACGTGTAATTTACAAATTTAGTTTTCCAGATATACTGAACTGTCAGTGCCAAGCTGTACACCTACACTTTAGTCACCAAGAAGCCTGTTCGGGTTCCTTACGTCTGTAATATGACTTTCACTGGCACCTCCACAGTGAAGGGGCTTCCTCGCGGTTGCCATAGGCTCACCTCTCTCCTCAGAAGCCAAAGCACTCTTGGAGCTGTCAGTGCCGAGCCGCATATAAATCAGCTGACTTCTTGCTTGTTTTTACTGCCAGCAGATTCTCTTCAGCAGATTCTTCCCCTTTCCTCAAGTCCCCGGGAAAACTCCTATGCAAGAGCCCTTTTATTCCCCTCATCTTTAAGTTAGTCATTATAAAAGTTGGAAGAGGGCTACTACTTTTATACTCTATTTTAGAGTCGGGACCAAAACGCTGTTGTGACGAAAGTGCAGTGGCAAAACAAACACTGGATCGAGGCCGACAGGATCCGGAACGGCATGCGCGAGACAAAGGTGTGTGAGCGCAGGCGCACTCTTCTCAACACGCAGGCGCCGCAGGCGGGCGAGCGGTGATTGGCGGGCTGGAGCACGGGGGGCGTGGAGCAGGGCGTCTGGTTTTGGGCGGGAATTGAAACCGCCACGGCTGCTCTCCTGCTCCGGAACCCTCCAGCTCTAGACCGAGGAAGGGCACGATGGTGCGCCCTACCAGGTGGGTAGCTGGTGACGTCCCGCGGGGTAGGGACACTGGAGGCCAGTGTCATACCGGGGGGAAGCAGGGGGGAAGCGGGACGGGTGGAGGATGATCGTCTCCAGTGTCTGGTGAGAGTCACCCGCTGCTCAGAGTGGCCTGCCTAGCATCCTGGCTTCCCTTTGCCGCTGTCGCCCAGTGACCCACCCTGTTCCAGAGAGACCTGGCAGGTTGGCATTTGAACCGCACTTTACGTTACAGCGAGCGACCACGCCTGTGGCCTCCATGTGTTAAGCACTGCAGCCCTGCAATGGAATAGAGATATACACTGAATAGAACTGAGGCTGTGGCCCATTGGTGGAGTGGTTGCCTAGTAGATGAGAGGCCCCGGGTTCAATCCCAGCCAAACAAATAGAATCTTACTAATGCACTTAGTCTTGTACTGTACTAAGAGCTAGAAGGTTACACTCTAATGGAAGATGGGGCAGGGTCAAAAAAAAAAATAAACACCACAATGTAGAGTGAGGGGGTCATCTAGGTAAAATGTAAGAGACATTCTCAGTACATAAAATAGAAGCCAAGGCCCTGAGAGACATAACAAGGTGTGGTAACAAGCATGGAAGAGAATTGTTAAGGATTACATCAGATAAATGGTTAAATGCCAAAGTAGGGAGGGCTTTGTAGGCCTAAGAAAGGAGTTTGGATTTTATTCTGGACCACTGGGAAATCAGCAGTTTTAGTGGACGTGGGTGTGAGTTATTCTGATTGTACTTTTATAAAGGTCGCTAGCTATTGGTAGTCCATGAGTGGAAGCAGTGTGTGTGTGTGTGTGTGTGTGTGTGTGTGTGTGTGTGTGTGTGTGTGTGGCTAATGTATCACCAGATTGTGATTTGGCACAGTGTGGGTGTGGAGATGGAGCAGGTGAGTTTAGGGACTACTAACAAGTGCATAAGGACGTGAGGAAGCAAGGTTGACTATTAATGGACACAGCTACATAGTGTATAATCTTTGTATTGACTGGGAAGGGGAAGTCAAGATAATGAGATTTACAAGGTAGGACTAGATTTCTAGTTCTTACATGGTAAAGTTGAACATCGTTAGGCATGCAGACAGTGAAGAGGCAATGCTGTTATTTGGGATAACAGGAGTCAGAGCGTGGTCTGCAGGCGTCTAGTGTCCCCTGAATCCTCAGGCCTGTGAGATCATGGCTCTGGTTTGTGTGTGTGTGTGTGTGTGTGTGTGTGTGTGTGTGTGTGTGTGTGTGTGTGTGTGTGTGTGTGTGTTTTAATAATTATTTTGTGTATGTGATAGGGGTGGGAATGGTGGTACACAGTCTGTGTCTTAAATATGGAGGTCAGTGGATAACTTTGGAGTTATTTATCTCCTTCCGCCTGTTCATGGATTCCAGGAGTTGAAGTTAGGTCAAGCATAGCAATGAACTTCCCCTGCCGAGTGTCACCCGCTCATCATTTTTTTTGCAATAGTAAAACCAAACTGTGTTGTTTTTTCTCTTCTGTGCTTTACACTGCAGTGGTAACAGGGCTGTTGTGACCTCAACACAAACTGAGCCAGTGACATCAAGCTGGGATGTGGTCGTTTTGTAATTTCTATTGCTACATACTCAGATTTTTTTTTTTTTTTAAAGAGAAGCATTTGTGGGCTGGAGAGACAGCTTATTAGTTAAAAGAGTGGTTACTGCACTTCGGGAGGACTCAGGTTCAGTTCCCATCACCCACTTCAGACGGTTCACAACTCTTTGAGCTCCAGGGGATCCAGTGCCCTCTTCTGGCCTTCACAGATATTGTACTCATATGGATATATTTGTACACTTACACACACATAAACACATCATTAAAAATCATTTTTAAAAGTAGTAGTTTTCTACACATTTCTTAGCCATACCAAAGAATTAATGTGTGTATTATAACTCAAATAGAGTGTACTCGTCTTTTTGGGAGGCTTTTGGTTGTATTTACCAGTTTTTCAATGCAAGAGTTTTTAAAGGTGCTGTCATATTTTATCCAGCTGTCAAATTCTTAAACTTTGAAGTGTGGGAGGGAGACATGATCACACTCACTCTTTAATGTGTGTGAGATACCGGAAGGCACACATAGTGCTTCTCTAAATGAAACACTTGCAAATCTAAAAGTATGAGCTAGACAAGCCTCTTTTACACAGCTCCATTTTTATTTGAAAAAGCAGGCAACTGATAAACAAGCTTGCTTACACAGGGCATTTAATAGACAACAGAAAGGAAAACTAGACTTTACATTTCTTTCCTAGAGGAAGAAAATTAACCTTTTCACATTTAATATCCTTTTCCTTGGCCTACTTGAGTTCCTACAAAGGTGATAGGGATAAGCTATTTTAAAGTGTATCCATCCTATTTAAAAGCAAACAAACATTATTTGGTATTATCGAGAGAATGCTTTTAATATTTATTTAGGTGTGTGTCTGTGTCTATGTGGGTATGTATACGTGAATGCAAATGCTTGAGAAAACCATAGGGTTTTGTTCCCTAGAGCTGGAGTTACAGGTGGTGGTGGGCTGCCTGGCATGGATGCCAGGAACCAGACTCAGGTCCTCTGAAGAAGCAGTACATACCCTTAACTACTATGACTCCACCTCTGAGGGTTTTACTTTTTTATTTTTTAATGTGGTTAAAACTGAAGAGATACTTTATAATGTAAGCAAAAAACAAGAACAAATGCCCACTAGCCACTAAACAAAATGTTTTAATTGATAATTATTTGTGTTCTCCTTATGTTGGAGGTTTTCTGAATTTATTTAGTTTTCCATGTCATGCGTATTAGTATGGTTTGGCTTTTCAGCTAATACCAAGTTCTTTGTGTTAAATGCAGATAATATTTTGGATTGAAGTATTGTAAGATACTCCTGATGTCCTTTCCTTTGTTCAAGACTATTAAAAACTCTAAGGTGAAGGTAAAAAAAAAAAATGTATTAATGATAATTTTCTATCTTGATCATAGAAATAAAAAACCAGTTAATTATTCACAGTTTGAGGACTCTGGTGGTGACTCTGATGGTAAGTAGATCTTTTTACTTTGCTTAACAGATTCAGAAATGTATTTCTTTAGAGTTTACTAGCCATGAATTAGGTATGGAAAAACTAGACCCAGAAAGCTTAGGTTTAAGGTTTGCCATATTATGTTGTTTTTGTTAGAACTTTAATCAAAACTTGAGAAACATTTCATTAAATTACAACATATTTATAGTAGGATATCTTTCTCCTGTGTGTGTGTGCTGGGGATTAGTCCCAGAGCTTCCCACATGCTATGTAAATACTCTGCCACTGAGCTAGGAGTGTTAGAAGTAAGTTATATTTGTAGATGGACTTTCTTTCCCACCTGCCAATTCCCAAATAACTGACACTGAGACTCATAATAATTATAAATTCTCTGCCAATGGTTCAGGCTTGTTACTAGCTAAGTCCTACAACTTTAACCCATTTATATTAATCTACATGTAGTTACCTCTCTTTCGTCTTGCACCTCCTGTTTCCTCTTCGTGTCTCACGGGCGACCCCTCTAACTCCGCCTTACTTCTTCCCATTGTCCTTAGTCTGGTTCTCCCAGACTAACCTTGTCCAGCTGTTAAACCAGTCACAACAGCATATATTCCTTTACACAGTGTAAAGGAAATGCTTCACATCTTCATTTTGTCTAATAAAAAGGAAGCTTTTTACTTTACCATAGTGAAATTATATACAGCAAAATCAGTTATTAAGAATGACAATTACAATATTCAGTCCATTTGTATTTGGCATTTGTCTTGTCTTTGTGAGTTTTTTACCTAATTTACCTTTTATCATAAGTAAGAAAAACTTAACTATGACTGTTTGGTCTTCAGTTCTATCAAAGACCTCAGAAGGAAGCTATAGGGACATCTGACTGCCTGGAAAGTCACCCAGTGTTTCTCTATAATGTTAGGGCATCCGTCTTTGTCTTACATATCTGACTGACTTTTCTGTGAAGCTCTAATTTTGAAGGACTCTCCTACCTTGTCTTGGCAAAGTTCATCAATTGCTTTCTTTTCTGTCCTGCTTGTCCAATTTGGACAGTATACTGTCAACAAATTCTTGCCCAGTGGCTAACTTCTGCCACAAAGAAAGAAAAAAAAGAAAAGAAAAATCCTCTATACAGAGTTTCTTTAATGCTCATCTTCTCTGAAGTAAATTGGTGCTGCCAGGAGCAGACATGTCATGTCACATTGTCATAAAAAGCCTTATATTATTAAAACATAGAGTACCTGTCTATCTAAAATATATGTTTGACCTTGAAAACATACCTAACATACGTAACAAGTTTGATTGTAGTGGGTAACGACCAACCTGCATTTCTTTATTATCCTAAATAGTTTGTAATAATAACTTTCAAGGACTAGAAATTTATATGACATTGTTAAATGAGCTGCATAGGCATAATACCTTAAACAAAAGTAGAAGCATACAGTATAACAAAATTAACTTTGTTTCATTACACCAAAATCCATTTGAATGTCAAGTATTTTGAGTTAATACTTGTTTCTATATTAAAGTAGATTCAATAATCTACCCTTTATTTCATTTCTATATCATATATTCCTTTTTTCTTTATGAATTTAAAACACCTTTGTCTAGCTTTTTTTCTGACTGACTAATAACAACTGGTAACCAACTGCCCTTGAATGACAGCAAACATTCATACTGCATCTTTTGGGAATGTGAGCATAGTTCTTAAGAGTACTTCCTGTCGTCTTTGAGTGCTGGTATCCAGGGGAACCTTGAGAAAATCAGGACAATTGTTAGGTCTTGGCTGGAATAGTTTGTGAGGCTGGGCAATCTCAGCCAGAAGCCTTGAAGCTCCTCTGAATACAGAACTCACAAATTGCAGCAAAGACATTCTGAAATGTTAGATCATCTGAGGCACTTGTTTTCATTGGTGCTTGATTCCTTGTTCTGAAAATACATAAACTTTCAAAAGTAACATACATTACAGATATGAACTAGGTGGTGTGCCCAAGTCTGTTAAAGATGAATTCTTGTTTTATATTTGAGCAGGTAAAAAATACATTGTATATATATGTATATATATGGTTTGGGGGAGTTTATTTATGCCTGTAGTCAGGATTTCAGGTGATCTTCACTGATAAATTTGATCCATATCAATCTGGAATGAATCCATAGCCTCTCACTTCCTGTGGAAATAAAAGTATAACCTCTCCCCCAGAGCAACAACCTTTTGACTTAAATTTTGAAGTTAAGATATTTTTAAAATATATAGGTTGGTTTAATCTAACAGCTTTCTTAATTCAGTGTCTCTTAGCAGCCAAAAAATTTAAAAATAATACAGAGTCCAGACGATCTGTTTTTCATCTTTATGTGAAGTATTATTATTTTATTTTACTTTACTCTTTTTAAGGACATTATTATTTTTAAACTATTTTTTAATCTATGACTGTATATATCCTTTTTTCTCCCCAAGTCTGTGTTTATTTTTAAACAGACTGTAGACTGTTTAGAGGGTTTCTGGTTTTGTTGTTGTTGTTGTTTGGTCTGTATATGTCTTTACTGAGCATCTGTATTGTTCTCTAATCACATGAGATGAATCTTAAATTACCATGTCCACTGCCAGCACTGCTCAACTTAGTGTATGCAGTGGCACATGGCATTGGTGGCTGGCTCCTCCCCCTTGGTTCTCTGAGAGCTTAGTTTCTGTCCCATCAGCCACTTTCCAAATAATTGACTCAGGCTTGATATTATTTACAATTTCTGGGCCAGGAAGTCAGGCTTATTTGTAACTAGCTCATACACTTATATTAATGCTTAATTCTTATCTATATTTAACCATTTTGCTTGATACTTTTTCCCAATATAGCATTCTCATCTTGCTTCCTCTGCATCTGGCAGGCAGCTCCTGACTCTGCCCTTCTCCTTTCTAGCATTCTTAGTTTGGCTTTCTTGCCTAATTTTCAGTCTTGCTACTGGCTAGTCAGCATTTTATTAAAACAAGTGACAAATCTTTACAATATGCAAGAGAATTATTCCACAGCATTTTTCCCCTTTTGTCTAATTTTTAAAGAAACTTTTAACTTTAAAAAAGAGTATATACAATAAAACAGTTATTAAGTAAGAATTACAGTAATACTATCTAATCTATTTGAATTTGGCAAAATTAGAGATTTATCTTGGTGAGTCTAAAGTTTTGTATTTAATTTACTTTCTCTTATAACTAAGGAAAACTATAACTGTGTAATTTTCAGCTCTTTCAAAGATCCCAGAAGGATGAAACATTATCCAATAGTCTCAAATTTCCTGGACAGTTACCCAAGGGCCTTCTGAAGCATTGGGACATCCATCTTTGGCCTATAGGCCTAGAATATCTGACTGACTTTTCTGTGTAGCAGGGTATTCTGAAGGGCTGTCCTACCTTGTCTTGGCAAAGTTCAGCAGTCACTTTCTTTTGTGCCAGTAGTCGAGGCAAGGGCTCTTTCTTACCCAGTGGCTAACTTTTGCCACAAAGTAAGTAAACTACATATGGAGTTTCTTTAATGTCCATCATCTTCTCTGAAGTAGATTGGTGCTGCCAGGAGCAAACCTATCTTACTGTCATGAAAAGCCTTAGGTTATAAAACATATTAAATGTCATTTTCTGTAGATGTTCTATTTATGTGAAGTATATCTTTATATTCTTAGAAATCCTAACTAACATGACTATAAGTTTCACTATTATAGATGACTATTAATTTGTATTTCTTAATTATATGTTACATTTTTAAATGAGCTGCATAAAGATAGTGCTCTAAAATGAGAAGAAATATACATACAGTATAACAAAATTAAATATATATAACAAACAAAATCCATAAGTTTAATAGTTATTTTTATTTTTGAATTAAAGTAAATTCAATAAACTAACCCTTTGTTCTATCATTTCTATATCACTTAGCCTCATAGTGAAGCCATGTTTACTACCTCAGTTCTGGGAAGTTGTTGGGTCTAAGCTGCCACCAAGTAGCATATTGTCTGCTGCTCATGAACCCTATTTAAGCATTCACTTGCAGGACCTCTTAAAAGAGCTAGCACTGAGCCAAGGAAACCACCTCTTAAAGAGCTCTGTCTACAATCAAGTCTACCTGATAAAGACAATTGTCAGGGAGTTGAGTTTGGCTTTGTTTTGTGTGCTTAGAATCTTTTTTAAGCTTTGTCAGGTACATTGGAACTCCATTTGTAGGCAGATTTTTCTTTTCCACTTTTTGGTTCCCAAATAACCAGAATAGAGATTTATTATTAATGTTTGGTCAATAGCTCAGGCTTGTTACTAGCCAACACTTACAACTTAAATTAACCCATTTATATTCATCGACATTCTGCCATGTGGCCTTATCTCTTTTTTACCTTGTACCTCCTGCTTCCTCTCTGTGTCTCACTGGTGAGTCCTCTGATTCTGCCCTTCTTCTTCCCATTGTCCTTAGTCTAGTTCTTCCAGACTAACCTTACCTGTCCAGCTATTGGCCAGTAAGCTTCTTTATTAAACCAGTCACAGTAACATATATTCCTTTACACAATGTAAAGGAATATTCCATATATATTTCCTTCCCAGATCACCAAAGTTTCCTTTAAGTCAAATACTTTAGTATTTTCTGTTCAGAGAAATATCTTTTGCATTAAGTATGTCTAAAACTTGAGTAAAATAGTATAGCAGATACCTCCTATTACTGTCAAGAGTATGTGACCCAGTACTTATAGATTGCCCATTGTCTTCATACTAGGTGGTGTAGAATGTGCAGAAAGTTCTAAATTATATTTCTGTATGTGGAAGCATGAAATAAATGTTAACAAATTCTTTTTAAAAAATTATATTATTCTGCAGGTGTACATTTATGTGTCCTACATGACAGGGTTTTAGTTTCCCGAGAAGAATCACGAGTTTTGAGGATTTATAGGACAGAAAAGGCTTTGAGAAGCAGCAGTGGATTGGGAGAGTTGATCAGATTATAGGAAGGCTGTCAGCATCTGATAGACAGCAGCTGCTCATAGGGAGTCCCTTCGCCTCATGGGTGGTGCTTCCTGCTCTCTTAGTTTTTTTTTTACTAGTGATGTACCTTTGTAAACATACGGGGCTACATTGTGAAGTTTAGTTAAAAATGATTTCCTTCTACTTAGTGAAGTAAAATTCTATAATTTTCCTGGTTTGGGTTTTTAGTTAATTGTTATAGCTGACATTTATGAGCTGTCTTAATTTTCTTTTGTAGTGTTCAGTGAATTGGTTTTTGACAGGCTGGTATTTTTAAAAACAGGCTACCATTCATCTTGAGATGGATTAGTGAAAGTAGTAACATTGTTTTCATTGATTCTTAAGGTGTAGAAATTAAACATGATCATACATAAAATGTGGGTACACTGTAATGATTTTGGCTGCCAAGAAGATAATTTTTCTTTTTTTAATTTATATGAAAATAGATGATTTTATTTCTGCAACTATGCCTAGAAACAAAAAGTCCAAAACCATGCCGAAAGATTTAAAGCCAGACAAGCCAAAACCTAACTTGAAGAATCTCCAAAAAGAAGACAACCTACCAGCGAAAGCCCCTAAAAAAAGGTGAGAGGTAAGACCCAGAAAACACATGGCGTCAGACTTGCTCATTCAATACCTCAATTTAAATGGAAATTTGAGCAGTGGTGAGTGCTGTTTGTAGCACAGGGAGGTGCCATTAAGTGCTTTCTGATTTTCTGACTAGAAAAATAAATTCATAAACATAAAAGCAAAAAAACTGGGGGGAGTTGTTTCTCATTAATAACATTTTGTTTGTAACATTAAATAATAATGTTATGAACCTGCACCTATTTCTGCCCATTCAGATCTCACAAAGCTACTTTGTTAAAAGGAAGGGTAACTATTTTTACATACAGATAAAAGGTTTTTCTCTATCCCGCTAAGATTTGTCAAACAAAGAGAAGGTACTCTAGTGTCTAGACTAACCCTGACATCTCATCATTGGGTACCAAGGGAGAGAAGGCAGTCTTAAGAGACCTCAAAATTATAGTGGAGAAATGATATGGGTAGGTGGGATGGGTAATGTTTTGCTGTCATAGGTTCCTCTGTGAAAAGTTATTAGCTTTGAGAAATGTCATGCTCTGTACTATTTGTTTCTTTTGAATGACTTTTGAATGTCATGGATAGAATTTTAAATATAATACAAGCTTAGCCCATAAGTGGGAGACAATATTTGTCCATACAACTTAAGTAACTTGCACCAAAGTATATAAAGAACACTTTAGCTCTACAGCAAAAAGACTAATGGTCCAGTTTCAATGTTCAAAAATTGAATTGGCGTTTCTCCAAAGGTACAGAAGTAATCAGCAAACACATAAAAAGATGCACAGGCAAACATAAAGTCATTAGATGTCAAGCAAACAAAAGTGGATACCGCGGTGTGATAATTCTTCTCACCCACTAGGTGATGATAATAAATGTTAATGAAGATGTGGCAAAAATCAGAACCTCAGACGTTGCTGGTGGGATTGTAAAATGTTGCAGGTACCCAAGAAAATAGATTAGCCATTTTTATTATGTTAAACATAGGACTGTTCTATGCATGGCTTAGGTAGTACCCAGGGAAACTGAAAATATGTCCACCTCATGTCAGTGTTTACAGCAATGTTCATGGTATTAAAAACAGGAAAGCAACTGTATGTTAGTCAATCAACAGTTGGTTCAATAAGTTCTCTGTCATGGACACAACCAAAACAAATGACCTACATATATATTACTCCATTTGTATGAGGTGTCCAGAATAAACTAATGCATGCAAACCGGCAATGAATTACTGGTTGTTTGGGACTGAGAGAAGAGTGTTGATGTCCCAGTTAGGGTTTCTACTGCCATGATAAAACACCACAGCCAAAAGCAAAATGGGGAGAAAGAGTTTCAGCTTATAGTTGCACAGCATGGTCCATCACTGAGAGCAGTTAGGACAGGAACTTAGAGGCAGGAGCTGATACAGAGGCCATGAGGAAAGAATGCTGCTTATTGGCCTGTTCTTCATGACTTATTCAGCCTCTTTCTTGGAGTTCCCAGGACCACCAGCCCAGATATGACACCACCCACAGTGAGCTGAGTCCTCTCGCATCAAGAAAATGTACCACAGGCTTCCTCACACGTCAGTCTGTTGGGAACATTTTCTCAGTTGAGGTTCTCCCTTCCAAAATGACTGTAAAGTGTGTCAAGTTGACATAAAACCAGGCAGCCCAGGTAATCAGGACTGGCTGCTGATGGGTATGGATAATGAAGTGTTTTAAATTAGATGGTAATGATGCTTCCAACACTCTGAAGATGCCTAAAAGCTGCCGATTGTCTTCTGTGAAAGGATGGGTTTGTGGAGCTGTGGATGTAGTAGGGATCTTCCCTTCTCTGCAGTAATCTCTGGGTTTTAGGCATCAGGAAACTAGAAATTCAGGATCAGGCTTTGCTAAGTTTTGAGGGCAACTTAGGATACATGATACCGTATCTCACGGAGAAGAGGAAGAAGAAAACTATAAAACGTGAATTATATCTCAATAAAACTTTTTTGACTTTTATATATGCATAGAATTATTAAGACCAAAATCATCTCCACCAGTATAACTTACTTAAAAAATAAGCTCTTCAAGATCCATTTCAGTTTTCTTCCCTTTTGTAATTTCCCTCATTCGACTGCGTTTTTCCATTATAATCACTAGAACTTGGTCAGCTTGAGCAAGAAGGCCTTACAGTCAGCCTTTGGGGGCTAATTATTGGTATGGTCTATACTCTTCACCTTCCTAATTCACCTCAACTCCTTGAAGGTTCTTTTAGTATTCCAACCAGGACAGTGTCCTTACACAGTATATAGTAAAGTATTTGTTAACCTCTGAATTGGGAGAGCAGAGGTACAAATGGATTTATTATAAGAGTCACAGTAGTGGGTGAGATAGATGAAGAGATCTTTGGATGGGAGTGACGCTTGAACTGAGTGTCTCAGGTTAGACCAGAGATTTGTAGGAAGAACTGGTAGTAAAGAGAAAAGGTGCATTGGTGCAGCTGCTCCTGCCATACCTGTACTGTGGAACATGACCTTGTTACATCCTAGGAGTCTCCAGTCAGTCAAGGACACTTTAGGGACAGTTTTGGAAGGTAGCTGCTCTTAAGTACTAATATAGGAGAATATGAAACTTAGCTTTTTAGATTTAGTGGTATTCTCTCATTGAAATTAAAGCCCCATTGTTACTCACACATCTATTTTAGGGTGGCTTTAGATGACAAGGTCTTCCAGCGAGGCCTAGAAGTTGCCCTGGCTTTATCCGTGAAGGAACTTCCAACAGTCAACAACCAAGTACAGAAGTCTCAAGAGAAAAGTAATTCTACTTTTTTGTGTGTTTATCTTTAAAAATGTCTTATAGTTTCTGTAATCATTTTAGGGTAGGTCTTCAAAGAGGAAAGAACACATTTGGTTTGTTAAAAGTAGTTGGCAGAGGACCCCTGTGGATTCAGTTTTTATTCTGTTTGCTTGACACATAAAGGAGCCTGGGATTTGCACTGTGAGTTGGGCTATTTGACAGCATAATGCTATGCAGTTCAGTCTTGCTGGGTGGTGGTCTTTAATCTCAGCACTCACTAGGAGAGGCAGGTGTGAGGCCAGCCTGGTCCACAGAGTGAGTTCCAGAATAGCCAAGGCTACACAGGAGAGACCCTGTCTTGAAAAACCAAAAACCAAACAAACCAAAAGGTCCAATCATGATTAAAAGATCTGCACTATCCTAACAGTCCAATTCCTTATCTTTACATCAAAATTTCTTAAACATGACCTAATGGTGATAATTTGTATGACCTGTTAAGATCAGAAGTACTAACCTTCATAGAAAATTTAACAGACTTGAGAGTGATTTCTAGATTTCTATGATTTTTCACCTCTGAATTTTTTTCTGTAAGCTTGTAGCATATGATGATATAGGTAAGGCTTTTACTTTTAAGTTAGTGTTACCTCTTTAATAGTAAACCATTTTAATTAGGAAGACTGTTAATCAAGAATCAGAAATTTTAATGGACTATATCTAAAATTAGGAGATTAGAGCCCATCTCAAAAGACTGGAATGGACAGCAGGAGTCTTTCTTAGAAGTAGCACTACTCACTGAGTGATGCTCTCACAGCATAGGGCAATGCTATCAACATTGTCAATTAAAAGTAAATGCTTCAGACTAGTTTTGTTTTGTTTTATGGGGCTAAGGCTGAATTCTGGGGCATCACACATACTGTGCAAACATTTTAGCACTTTATCATTTTTAGGCTGTAATGATTGGAAAGAGTTTGTATCAGTTGCTTTTATGTTGCTGTGATAAAATACCATGACCAAGAGCAGTGTATAGAAGACAGTTTATGTGGCTTGGGGTTCCAGAGAGTTAGAGTCTGTAATGGCAGCAGGTGCAGGAACAGAAAGCTGGCTGAGACAGTGACCTGGGCGGGGACTGAGCTTATAACTCTTGAGGCTTCCAGTGACTTCCTTCAGCAAGACTCCACATCCCAAACAGTGCTGTTAGTGTTTGAATGTGAGCTTATGGGAACAATTCTTTAGCCACTACATAGCTTAAGTTAGCATGACGTGGGTTTGTCCATACAGAAGTGATATTAACTGTATTTGGTCATATAATAAACAGTTTTCACCTGAATTTAATCATCTACAATAATCATGTAAGGTATTATTTTCATGTTATAGACAGAAATTAAATCTAGAAGAGATAAGCAAGTTTATATATGGAGTCTGACTTTGAACCTGAGTCTTACTTTAAAGCCCAAACTCATATGCTAGCTCCTCCAAGTAAAACCACTGGGCTGGTTCATCTTAGTCTCTGTGTGCATGTGTTTCAGTGCCCATCTTCCTGCTCCTTAGACCCTGACTGATTAGGATGCGTCTGAAGTTCTTTTCTTCCTGTCTAGGCACTGACAGACAAGGCGAACGGAAAACAGAAGTGATGGTTAAGTCTCCTCCTGTCTCTAGCTGCAGTGTAACCAGCAAGGATTCGGGTACGTCTGGGTGTTAGTCAGAGTTCTTCTCATTCTCAGTGAGTGCTATTTTTCTAACCTGTTGATAAGCTCCTGTGCCCTCCCTGTCTTGCAGTCTTTGTTTCTGTATGCTTTAGTCTTGCTCTCTAACTGCAGACCTTCCTTCCCTACTGGACAGCCATCACTACCTCTCCACAAAAGGTGGCCACTCAAGGCTGCTTCTTCCCAGTACCTCAGTACCATCTGGAAAGTCCTTTGACAGTGACTCTTTTGTGTCTCTGAATAACCCTTAAAACCGGAGTCTGTTGCTGGGAGACTGATGGATTTTCTCCCAGTGTGTAGTGTGTCATTGGGAGCAGAGGAGGTCACAGAGTCTTCCCAGAGTTCTCACTGAGGTTCCTGTCTCCAGAAGATTTGGACCAGGTCATGGAGAAGGGGGATGCTGGCTGTGTTGAAGGGGAGAAAAAAGCATCTAAAGCTGAGGCTCTGCGGAGGAGGGTTCTTTCGGAAGGCAGTGATGGCAGCAGTGATGATGATGCTGAGCCGGATAGTGCAATCGGTGAGTTATGTCCTGCTTCAAGGCATCAGAAAAACCAAGGGATGAAGTCTGACCGAGGGAAAGGCATGAGCAGTGGGGCAGACACGCACATTCAGTAAGACTCTTGGGGGAAGAGGCTGGAGAGGCAGGCTGGGCTGCCACTAGCTGTGGAGTAACTCTTAACCTGTTCTAACAGGTTTCAGCTTTTTCTATAACTAGTAGAAACTTAGGAAGTATTCTGAATTGAAAGTGGAATGAACCAATTATATTACCAGTTGTTTTTAGACTTAATAGAAATTAGGACAAGGGAAAATATAGTGACTTCGATAACATTGTAATGTGTTAAAAATTTAAAGGAATAAATCTGTATATTAACACCAATCAGATACAGTATGTTAGATTTTAACCTGTCCACATATAACACCTATTGATGAACACTTCTGAACAGATATTTGATGCCTATGATATTTACTATATTCTTAGTGCTAGGGAGATAGCAATGAGCAAAGCTCTTCAAATTCTAATGAGGGTTACATACGTAATGCTTTTGAGAGTTATGATATACAAGCTGACGAGCCTCAGGCAGCTCAGTGGTAGAACACTTGTCTTCCAGGTATGGCTTCCAAGGTTTGAGCCTTGGGACTATAGAAAATAATGCTCTGTGAAGGAGGTGTGGGGTTATAAAGGCTGCTGGGAATGAAGGAGGATGTGTTATTTCAGGTCAGAAGAGGCTGACATTTGAGATCAGAAACTGCTTTTACAGAGGCAAGAGCATCCTTAGAGTGTTGAGTGGCAGTGAGGCAGCCGAAGTCTTTTTAGAACAGAGATAAATTGTGTAATTTCCTGTTTTAGGTGAAGAGTCAGAAAATGACTCCAGTTTTGATGAGAGTGAGGAAAGTGATGAGGAGTTTGCAGTGAGAAAAAATAAAGTTAAAGAAACGAAGAAGAGAGCAGCGCAGGGAAAGGAGAAGAAACCCCAGCGCAAACATGGGGCATCAGGTAAGCCTGCCCCAGACTGCTCACTTCATAGAGTCCGCTTTGCTGTGTTTTCGGGATTTTGGAATTTTGCCTTTGTCCTTTGCAGCATTTTGCTAATGTTCATCTCTAGCTCAAAGGAATCGGGAAAAAAGCAGAGAGCCCTGAGCCCTTGTAGCCACATGAACAAAAGGATGGACCCCCCACCGGTTAGCATGCAGCCATCCCTGCAAAGGCCCTGCACCCACATCTTACCATTAGAACATGGAATTTGTGCACATCAGTGAGGGCCGGGAGCTCCATCCTGGGTTTGCACATTTCCAGGCCGGACTGTGCTGTCTGGATGATTAAACAGAAAGGCCTGTGTGAGCTTAAGTCCTTGCTGTCCTACAAGATATGTTCTCTGTTTTGAGGACCCATTTGCAACACACTTAGTGTCATTTTCACAGTGAGGATCTGTTACAACTTGGACATGGAACACCTGCTTCTTATGTTTGAAAGTTAGACTATTTTTGAGCCTGTATTATATATTAGATTATAGGAAAATGCTTTTTTTTTTTTTTTTTTTGATTATTTCTTTATTTCAGAAAAGGGTTTTTTTTGCCATACCCACCACTGCTCCCCTCCCCTCCCCTCAGTTCTTCCCCAGCCTCCCCCCCCCCCACCCATTCCCCAGAGAGGACAAGGAGTCCCAAGGTGGGTCAGTTCCCTCTGGTGTATCCAGCTGTGGTCCATCCGAGTCCCTCCTCAGGATCAAGGCTGAGGAAGATGCTCCTCTGTAGGGATCTCAGATTTCTGAGAAACTGCCATACTGATTTCCAAAGTGGCTGTAGAAGCTTACATTCCCACCGGCAATGGAGGAGTGTCTCCCTTACTCTGCATCCCCTCCAGCATAGGCTGTCATTGGTGTTTTTTATCTTAGTCATTCTGGGGACGTTATCATTTTTATACATACATGTTAAAGTGTTTTTCAATGACTTCAGTAGATGTGGTTCCAGCTGCTGTCAAGTCAGGATCTCCATCCTTACCTGAGGCTGTTGGTCTTTCTTCTGAGGCCACTAGGAAACCAGCAAAAATGTGTAGCCCTTCAGCTGAAGGCAAGAGACCCAAGTGGGTCCCACCAGGTATGGTAACTTCCTAAAGAGGGAAACAGGTTAGAGAGCTACCATTTGGTGGCTTTTTCCTAGTCACAGGAGTTATTTGTGGGCAGTTCCTTAGTTATTGCATGCTCTTCAAACCCGTATTCTTAGTGCTTATCGTCTTACTGTTTTCCAAGTTGGCATCAAGGCTGAGTATGCTTTGTTCTCATTACTATAAATAAAACAGCACCAAACAGACATTCTTATCTCAAAAACCTGCAGACCCATCCCTGATGAGCACAGAGTCAAGGGGCCTTTTTTTTCTGGCAACAAAGTTTTGCTTCAAGCTCTTCTGATCTCTACAGTCTCACTGAGTCCTCATGCCTGAGGCATTTGAGCATTATGACATGTAACAAATATAAATGCCTTGGCAACCTTGTCTCTGTCTCTATGTCTGCTTTGCTACGCAAACAGAAAAATTGAAGGCTGAAGGTTTTGGAGTTGGGGTTTTGTGTTATGACTCTGCCTGGCTCCAGTGTGGGTCAATCTTTTGATCTGGTACTGCACCTGATGGGCTCTGTAGAGCAAAACAATGCCTAACTGCTTGTTTGCCTCTGTTTTCTTGCAGCCCCCTCTGGAAGCAGAAGCTCCAGCAGCAGCCCACTGGCAGGAGCACCCACCAAGTCCCCAAGTCAGAGCCTCCGCCTAGGCCTCTCCCGACTAGCACCAGTTAAGCATTTGCACCCAAATGCCACAAGTAGCCAGGTGCGGTAGCAGGAAAGGACCTGTTAGAAGGACCTGTTGGAAGCTGGTTGTATTCAGCCTGCCTGTGGAGGAACCCTTTAATGAGTCACATGAAGGATCTCTGCCTGTTTTGTGATTCTGGTCTCAGCAAAGCTTTTCTGTTCTTCAGCAACAGCAAAGGGTTCTTTGAGGCCACTCATGCCATTCCTGAAGAATGTGTTGTGTTTTCTGTTTCATAAGTCACTGTTACTCTGGCATATCTCTAGTCACAGGCTATGTCTCCCAGCTCTGTCTAGTGAACAGCACCCTAACTGAACTGTTCAGTGTCTGGCAAGGAGGCATCTGGGCTCCTTTAGGAGATGTTTCTGAAATCTTTCCCAATACAGCGTTTCTTCTTGTTACTAATTTGCTATTTATCCAGGTCTTCCTTAGTAAAAATTCTGCTTTTGTACATATTAAAATGATTACTATACTGCAGCATGTGTCCCCTACGTGGGAGCAGATGGTTATCGTATAGTAGATAGAATTAAATAATATTTTATGAGCTTTTCATTGTCAAAACTTAATAAAAGTGAAAATGTTTAAAAATGTGTTCTTTGATACCATGTATCCACCTGTCTGTCTCCATTTTGGTATAATGAGTTGTGTGATCAACAAAAGCAAGGGGATGCAGTGACTTCATCACTTCATATTAAACCAGCGCTTAGAAGACTGGCTGTCACCTTGTCTCCCCTGTATTGGCTAATGCAGCTTTTCGGGAAGCTTAGGTCCATTGTCAATAAAAATAATTATTTTTATGGTGAAAATATCAACTTGTTCCTGATTCCTCTTTTTAAAAAGTTTAATGTTTGCTATAAAATATGCAATGCCTTGCCTAGTTCTCAGCTGTGAGACGTTTGTGTTACCATGAGAAGAAGCAGTTTTGAATTATGATTAAAGTGAGCATTTGCCTTTTGCTTTTGTATGTTTTCTTCTTATACATATATTTAAACTATCATTCACCACCTTACCTGTCCCACCATACTTCTTAAAACCCCAATCTTCAGTTAGTGTTCTGGGTTTTTTAGTTTGATTTGGTTTTGGTCTTTTGAGGCAGGATTTCTTTGTATAACAACCCTGGCTATCTTGGAACTCACTCTGTAGAGCAGGCTGGCCTCAGAATCACAGAGATCCATCTGCCTCTGCCTCCCAAGTGCTTAAAGGCGGCTAAAGGCATGCACCACCAATGCTAGGTAGGTTCTGGGTTTTGAGACAGGACTTTCAGTGTAGACTGGGTTGTTCCTGAAGTCAAGGTCACCCAGTCACACCCTTCCTACTGATGGGTGCCTCCACACCCACCTAGTTGCCTGGTACTGAGTTAATTTGTATGCTTTGAGCAATAACCACTGTGATAGTAGCTATTCACTAGCCCTCACTTGAGGGACATGGGTTTTCTTATAATTGATATTATTTCTTGGTATTGAAAGTACTCTCAGGCTGGAGATGATGGCTCAATGCTTAAGAGCAATTGCTCTTGGAGAGGTCTCGAATTTGATTTCCAGCAACCAAATCCAGTGGCTTAAAGCTGCCTGGGACTCTAGTTCCAGCAGATCTAACACCCTCTTCTGGATTCCAGGGGCATCCGCATTCCAGTGGCACAAATGTTTACATATATATACTCACAGACATTAAAGGAGACTCTCCCTCAATGTGTTAGAACTTGCCTGACTATAAGCATTAATAAACCAGCCTTTCCTTCCCTTTTCCTCACCCAATCATACCTATCCCAGTCATACCCTGAAAACATTTTTTTTGACTCATGCCGTACCTCCCTGTCCACTATAGCTTTCTGCCTGGTGTTACATACACCCATTTGCCACAGCATCATGTCTACTTTAGACTACATCTTGCTTGTCATACAATCACCTAGTCCATTAATAGTAAGTCAGTCTCTAGAACAGTGACCTTTTAATATGATTCCCCACGTAGTGACCCCCCCAACCATAAAATTATCTCTGTTGCTACTTCATAACTGGTTTTGCTATTGTTATGAATCATATATTTTCCAAAGGTCTTAAGTGACCCCTGTCGGATAGCTCCCAGAAGGGTTGTACCCCTCAGATTAAGAACCAATCTAGATCTTTTCAGAGCCAGTAGCCAGTTTGTCTACCTTCTTTACTTTTTTCCCATTAATTTTTCTTTTATAATAAGCTTACAGAGTGATAGGTTTCCAGATGTGGGTTTCATTCATATTTTCTCTCAGCTGACACCTCCCCCATCTCCTTGTTCTCATCTCATGGGCTTTCTGCTTCCTCCGTCTTAATCCCTATTTTCTCCCCCTACCAGATACACATATCTACTACCACAGAAGCTAGGATCCTCAGGAGAAAGCATGCTATTTGAGCTCCCTTATTTAAAGGAGCTTTCCAGTTCCATCCATTTTCCTGAAAGTCCTCTATTTTAATTTTTCTTTAGTGCTGAATAAAATCCCAGTGTCTATGCCCTATGCTGTACCTCTATTCTGAATTTATTTCTTTGAAAAGAATAGTAATGAGCACAGCTTGCTGTTGGCTTCTGTCATCACCATCGGCACAGGTGCCAAGTGCCGATGTGTAGGACACATCTAGTCACCAAACAAGTCTACCAACCGGGTTTCTCAAAGCTGCTCCTCATTCACCCTGTACTCTGACACATCACTAATGACCTGTGTTCTTGCCTCTACTCTTCACTCACTCGCTTACCAATACTGTTACCAACACAGAATTCCCCCCTCCCGCAATAATCAGCATGAAAGGTAGCTGTGGGCACACACCTTTCACCCTAGCAGAGGTGGGTGCATCTCACCCAGTTCAAGGCCAACCTGGTCTACATAGTGAGTTCTGGGCCAATCAGGGCTACATAGTGAACTTTCTTTTTCTTAAAAAAAAAAAAAAAAAAAAAAAAAAATTAAGTCAGCATGAACAGCCCTCCTGCTGACAGTCCACACAAACTACAGTCTCTGTCCTCCACAGGCCACTGCAGGTACCCACTTGTTAAATGGCTAAGTGATTGAACACTCAAAACTCAACTCAGCTTTTTTTTTCAGTGAGTCCCCTTCTTGCATCAGGGTCCTTCAGGACAAGCTACTGACCCAATTCCATATGGTGCTTTCTGAAACTTGGTACAAACTAAGTGCTCACGAAGTGTACATCTCATGAGGAAATTCTATCCAGGGCTTTAATCCACCTCTACATACTGTTTTTGAAGAGGCTTGGAAATTTTCCAGTCTGGGTCTGTCCAACCAACTTTAATCTCGGGGTCCTGGATTATGGATGATCCATGAACTGGGAAGCTAGAAGATGAGGAGGTGAGGGGAGAGGTATTCTTTTGGCTTGTGTGAAAGATAGTTTGGGCCTTGACTGGAGTAAGCCTATTCAGCTCAGAGTCACAAAAAGGGCCTGAGCGGTTTCTACAGCAACGCTAAGAGGGTGTGGCCCTCCCCACACTTGGTTGCTGGCTCACACTAAGCCTCTACAGAGGTCCCTGCCGGTGACAGCCCCTTGTAACTCTTCCCACTTCCTGCCCTCACCAGGACAGAGTAAGCGCCAGGGAGAAGAGGCTTTCGATGGGAGCAAACCCTGAACGAGCTAGGGCTGGGTCCTCACGGGGCAAGAGGAGCCGGAGAAGGGAAGTAAGAGCAAGGGCTGGGCCAGGCACGCCTAGTAGAAGGGTTTCAGCTTGCCAGCCTCATGCTCCTGGGTATCCTGACTCGCTTGCCAATGGAACATTGTGTTAGGGACTCCAGTCAAGTGCTGGAAGGCAGGTGGGGCCTGACTCTAGCAACCTGGGGCCTGAAACCATTCTTTAACACATTACCGCTGTCACAGCACGTGGTGTCAGTGTCTCATACACACATGCACACAGAGAGACACAGACACACACACACAGAGAAACACACAAAGCTCAGCCCTTTGACACAGTGTCCCAAGTAGTGTATGAAGCACATGCACAGATCACCTTTCCTCAGTGGTACTTACTTGCACTGTGGGAAAATGCCTAACACTGGCAGTATAGTTTGTCTGAGAGGTGGTGGGCATACAACTCTTAGAACATTTAGTCTCTGAACTGTCCAGGCCACTTGGAGCTTAGGAAACTTCTTCCTTTCAGACAAGTTTTAAAAATCACCAGCTTCCACAATCATAACTCTGGATGGAAACATCTCAGAAGAATGTCCTTTGTCTTGCTTGAGAGGTGAGATGGGGGAGGGCGGGTGGTTGGAATTCTTTAAACATGGCCCAAGCTTGTAATCTCAGTATCAAGAGGCAGAGAAGCAGGGGAATGGGTGGTAAGCTTGAGTCCAGCCTGGTTAACATAGGGCTACAGAGTGAGATTCTGGGCCATGCCTTACTGGTCCTGGGACTTAATCCTTCTCTATTTCAGTCTTTACCCAGAAGAAGATGGGAACCTGAAGGTCTGTCTGGCAGTAGGCCAACCATTCTGACTTTACCCACTCCAACTCCATATTGTCTACACCCAAGCTAAAATGCATGCTTCTCACAAGTGGAAGATCCGGGGCAGCGAATTGTGGTTTTAGCTGACTCTAGCCCCCACGTAAGTTTGCTGTGACCAGCTAAAAAGGGGAGAAGGCTAGCGTAGACTGTACTCAAGTCACCAGAACCATCAAGGGATGCTTCAGGCACCGTGTCTGAGCTACTGATGATAGGAACACAAGACTCTGGAAATGGTAGCCACTGTAGAAGAGGTCACTGAAGAAGGAGAAAAATAACCACAGTGCAGTCTTAACCTGCCATGCCTGTGGGATGTTCTATCATGGAAGAAATTTGGGCAAAATCCCATAAGCTGCCTGGGTTGTAGTACACATACATGAGAAAAACGACTTTTTTTTTTTTTTTATGTTCTGAACTCTCAAGAATTCTTAGAAAAGAGAATAAATTTGTTCTTTGTGCATTTTTGAGTATAGCAAAGAAAAGTGGAGAGAGTATCTTGTGTAATACCAATTGCCTTCACCACAAATATTTAACGAGCACCTACGATATGTAAACTAACAGCTCAGTATGAAGTGGGCTGTTGGGGAAAACGTCACTGTCTCGGGAACACTCCAGCACTGACAGGTGGTTGGTTATCAGGGACACAACAGGTCTGTGCACTACACAAGGGCATGGAAGAGAGGGCTTCCCCAAACCTCCAGCTCTTACAATTAAGTCAGTGAACCATGAAGGATTCAAGGACTCATGTAGAAGGGCTAAGAAGTTGAATTTGCTTGTCAGGGATGTCACTTAAATAATCGTGTCCCTTTTTGAAGAAATTCAAGGACAGTCCTTCTAACTCTATTCTGCCACTATACTTACCCAAAGACAATCCCAACGTCACAAAGGTCAAGCCACTGTCTACTGCAGTAGAAATCACAACAGATGACCTCAAGAGACATATTTTTCCCTTTAAACAGTCTCTTTTATACACAGATGCATATGTTTAAAGTTCCACACAATAAATAGGATTTTAGCAATAGTGATGCTGGCACCTCCGTGAGTTCCAGATTCCAAATGTCCTGATAACAAGAAATCCATTTTCCTCAGCTTCCATCCTTCATATGTAGTACAGTCAGTCGTTAGCACTCTAAGTTGTTTGGTGAACTAATCTAAACTCTCTTAGCTTTCTCTTCTTTCAGCAAATTTGTACAGAGAGTTTTTAATAGAGACATAACACCATGCTCAAGCTTATGAGGAACTGAAAAAAAAAAAAAATCAAACTCATCACCCATGACCCCAGGAGACTCAGGATCAAGATGAGATTAAAAATCTCAACACCATTTCAGACAAGTGACACTAACGTTGTTGACAAAGGGAGTTCACACAGGAAAGTGCCGCTAAACCCAGCAGGGAGGAGAATGGTGTGAGGAGGGAAGGAAATTCTGATCTTTACATAAGATCGTTTACATTTTAGATTCGTTTTTTCAAAGGGTCATCACTCCAGCTCTGAGATAAGTTTATTATCTTCTATCATTTCTGTAATGAGATGGAAAGGAAATATTAAGTTATTTTAATTCATTTTCTATGCAGCTCATGGCAGTTTTTGTGCACTGTGTTTTAGTGGACCCCAGGACCTTATGATGTGCTCTACCACTGAGCCCTGAGCCCTCATAACATATTCTGAAGATTAAAAAGCATTTGCAAGGTTTTGAGTCAGGCTTAAGTGTTACAAATAGAGGCCAGATAATGCATAAATGGAAATAGTTTACAGTTCTCTCTCTCTCTCTCTCTCTCTCTCTCTCTCTCTCTCTCTCTCTCTCTCTCTGTGTGTGTGTGTGTGTGTGTGTGTGTGTGTGTGTGTGTGTGTGTGTGTGTGTTCAGCCTGACAGTATATTGTAGGATTAGAATTAAAATTACTAGAAGGGTCTTGGGAGTTCATTTGGTCTGGTCTTACCATTTTACAGATGAGGGAATGGATTACAGAGGACACCAAATGGCTCACTGGCCTCTGAGCAGCATGGAGATAGGTCCCTCAGAACCATCTGCAGGCCTTGGTCTGGCTTTTTACCTTCAGGGAGGGGGAACAGAGGAAAGAACCCCAACTATGTGAAGAATGTACTTTACGTCATCCCCTTCTTGTGAAGCAGACAAAGAAGGATGTGGTACAGGACCCTGACGGGAGATATTTTCTTAGTTCTCCCCAGCATTGAGAGCTGAGCAGTGCTATGTCCAAATGAAGGCCAAAATTCTGCCTACTTCATCTGTCAGTTTCTTTTCTAGTCTAACTGTCCCCTCTGCCCCTGCCTTGGCTGAGTCCCTCACTACGTATCAACAGGTTCACAGAATGGCTTCCTAACCAAGTCCCTCCAAGCTGTGCCCCATGGCATTGCTGTAAGACAGTCAGTCCTAAAACACAGAGCTATCACGTCAGTTCAGGTGTAGAGAGACCACAGAGGCCACAGACTAACCTGGGCTATGTGACCCTTTACCTAAATAGCCCCTCAGAATGTCTCAGGAATCCTTGCAGTTCCTGGAAACAGCAGAGAAAGCTCCTTCACACCTGTTCTCTCTACGCCTTGCCCATCTGCCCTCTATGCTCAGTTCTCCAGCTTTACTCCTTAGAGGGTAATGTTTGTTTTTGTTTGTTTGTTGTGTTTTATTTTTTTTAACCAGTTCTTTCTCCTTCTAGATTCTTGTAGATGTCTGTATGGAGACATTAGCTTTGAGCATTTTATTAAATAGATATGGGACTTTATTGCACACTGATCTATTGGTTTTTCTCAACTTGTGGCTATTGTAAGACATACCCCATTTTTAAATTAACTGTATTATATCCCATAAATCATATACGCCATGCTTTTAAATTTTTATTGGATATGGAAAGGTAAACATATGCCTGACTTGCCTGCAATTATACAAATAAATGAAAACCATGGTGCTGCCATTACTGATTGGTTAGACTGTCTGCAAAAGCTAACCGCTATAATGACTTTAAACTCATCTCCATTCTGGCCCCATTTCTTGTATTTTTTTCAAATCCCCTTTGCTCTTGCCAAAGCTGGAGACTATAAAGGGACTTCATGGGACACAGCAGAATTTAAGTTGTTCTTCATGACTAACAAGAACTAAAAATGCCCAAGAGTTCCCTAAGCCTTGCCTTCCACTTACATACCACAGCTCTGTCTAGATTCCATAACCATACGCAAGGTTTTTCTCATCTTGCACAAATTAATTATTCGCTGAGTTGTACTTTGAATGGGGAAGGCACAAAAAAGCGATGACGAGACATCAGCTCTGTGGACATTAAATCACCCATAGCCCACTGTATGTATGACGTATCCATATCATGGAGGGGATGGTTCTGTGTGCGCTAAGAGAATGAGGTTAGCCCAGCAGTCAGCTAGGGAAATGGACTATCAGCTGCCCTTTGCAACTGTTACTACCCAACTTTGCCGTCCTGCTACTTGGCTCCTGTCTCTCCCTCTGCACTGTCCTGTCTTTCATGAGCCCAGAAGGATTGGAAGAGCAGCAGAGCTTACTCTCTGTAGGCTGGTCCCTGCTTTTCTCTAAACTCCTGCTTCCCTTCATCTTCAAGTGTGGGGGCCTTCATTTTTATTTCTCCCTATTGCCATTACTTTCACCACTACCATTATCATCACTACCATCATCATCATCACCACCATCATCATCACTACTTTCATCATCACCACCACCATCATCACCACCATCATCACCACCACCATCATCACCACCACCACCATCATCACCACCATCATCATCACTACTTTCATCATCACCATCATCATCACCACCATCATCACCACCATCATCATCACCACCATCATCATCACCATCATCATCACCACCACCATCATCACCATCATCACCACCATCATCATCACCACCACCATCATCATCACCACCATCATCATCACCATCATCACCACCATCATCATCACCATCATCACCACCATCATCACCACCATCATCATCACCACCATCATCATCATCACCATCATCACCACCATCATCATCACCACCATCATCACCACCACCATCAGCACCATCATCACCACTAGCACCACCATCAGCACCATCATCACCACTAGCACCATCATCACCATCACCATCACCATCACCATCATCAGCACCATCATCACCACTAGCACCATCATCACCACCATCATCATCATCACCACCACCATCTTTGAAACAGGGTTTTGATATGCAACTCAGGGTAGCCTTGAACTTAAGAGTCTTTATCCTTAGTTCTGATATTAAAGGCAAACACCTCCATGCCCAGAGCCAACTTTAACTTTTACTCTCTCTCTCCTGCAGGACTCCGATGGATGCAAACAAGCCAAGGAAACGCAGTTTGACGACTTTCCCAATTTTGAAAGCAAGGAAGAAGCAGAGTTTCACATCTGTGAAGGTAAGCACTATCAGGTCCCAAGTGAAGAGCAGAGACATCTCCAGGAAGATGTGGAGAGCCCAGGGGAACCTCCCATCAGAACCCTGAAAATAGTACTGAGGTGAAGGTATGTGGTACCAGCTGACTGGTAAAGCCAGTGCAGACTTTCCTGGTTGTTATAGCAAAGCAGTTGAGAAAAGCAACTTGAAGGGGAAATGATTTGTTTTGGCTCAGAGTTAGAGGTACAATGTACTATGATAGGAAAGCATGATGTCGGGACAGGAGGTACCTGGTCATAATGCATCCAAAGTCAGAAAGCACTGAGAGATAAATACTAGCATCCTGCTTGCTCCTTCTTCTCCATTCGGTCCAGAGCTGCAACCATGGAGCGCCACCCCCCACATTCAGAATGGCTCTTTCCCATGGAAGCTCTCTGGAAGCACCCTCCCAGGCCTATGCAGAGATCTGTCTCCTGAGTGATTCTGAATCCCATCGGGTTGACAGGATTACCCATCATGGTGGACTCGAAGGGAGAAGCAGCTAGACTTGTGAGGTCTCTATCAAACAGGTGACTTGCGCTGGAGAAGCTGCTGGGCCAGTGGCTTGTCTGCAATTGCTGCTTCTCCCTTTTTGTCTACCTGGGACTACCTCAGAACGCTCTGTCATAGTTCACAATAAGTATTCAAGATCATTAGATCATTTCCAGAAAATATGCTCTTTATCCTAACAATGGCATAACTTAAAAAAAAAAAAAAAAAAAAAAAAACTCAGCCAGAAGACCAAATGAAAGGAACAGCATATAGTAACCATGTTTACTATCTACAAAGTAAGGGTGGATTTTTCAATCTAGTTCAATTCAGTGTGTTCAAAAGATTTTATTGTTTGGGACCTTTTCTCAGAATATTTTGCAAGAAGTTTTAGCCTAGATCTTTTAGGTATGGAGACCTGAAGTTCACCCCTGCATCCATGGTTGAAGGCTCTGCGATTAGTAACCTCTATGGTGGCTCTAATGACCACTTGCCAACTCCCTAAGCCCAGGATTCCGTGTTACCTCCTACGAGCAGTGTTACCAATTGGCTTCTCAGCACACCAGGATTATAACTCACAAAACGGATCCAGTCAGGCATGGTGGCACAAACCTGTATTTCTAGTCACTGGAGAAAGAGACTTGGGCTTGATTTTTTAAATATAAATATAATGTTGAGACTGTTAAGACTTCAGGACTTCTTGACAATGAACAAGTTGTATTTGCATTGTTATATGGGAATAAGTGTTTTGAGTGGCAGGGACAGTTTGAGGAGACCCGTGACTGTCAAATTCATGAGAGGTATGCTTATCTTAGGTAATGCCCATTACCACTTGATAGGTTTGAGGAGGCCAAAGTAGATTTTAAAAGACACTTGGGGGTACATTTGGAGAGGAATCCAGGGAGTCCAGAGGAAGGACTGGGAAAGCCCTTCCTAAATATGGACTGCCGAATCACACAGGCTAGGTACCAGTATCCCATCAGAGGGAGGAAATGGAGAAAGCCTTTATTTCTTAAGGCTTCTCTGAGATCCCTTCTTGATGCCCATGGTGTGGCTTGTGCTGCTGTATCCTCTGTTCCACAATGTACTTAAAACCTCTTAATTCATGAGCTAGACAAATTTTTCTCTCTTTAAGTTAGGTCAGGCTTTCTGGAAACAATGAACATAATGAACTTTGCAGATAGGAAAACAGATAACAAGCAAGGATCCCCAGCTCATGGTGGGGGAGGGGGGAGAGGAGATAGGGACTGGAACACAGAAGTCAAACCCACGTTCTTAATCTCACGGTTCTTTGTCTCTGAGCCAGGAGGCATCTGCTAAACGTTGCTTTTAAATATTTTTTTATTTTGTTTTGCTTTTAGATACAGAGTTTCTCTGTGAAACCCTGGCTGTCCTGGATCTCTCTCTGTAGATCAAGCTGGCCTCAAATTCACAGAGATCCACCTGCATCTGCCTCCTGGGTGCTGGGATTAAAGGCATGCACCACCACCACCCAGATAAACGTTGCTTTTTAAAAGTTCCCTACTAATTAAAATGATTCAAGATCTGGGCATGGTGGTATTTGCTTAGAGGTAGAAGCAGGGGGATCGGAGTTCAAAGGTATTCTCAACAACATTGTGAGTTCTAAGTCAGCCTGCGTTATATAAAATCTTGGCTCAAAGAAAAAAAATGAAACCAAACCAAAAAATTAAACTTCAAGGGGGCAGTTACCACAAGAAACATTTGAAATAATAAAAGCAGCAATTTCTTTATGCTGCACTCTACAGTTACTTCCAGGGGGTGGAAGGAGTTCGGGGCAGACATATGACACTGGATTCTGTGCATTCATGTGCACACAAAGAGACACACATAGACGCAAGTACACATACGCTTTCAAAAAAGGCTCTGGAGATAACTTTATTATGTGAGTATGTCCCCTGCCTTTAGCATGTTCCAAAAATACTTTAAATACTTAAACACATTAACAATAACATGTAATTTTTCTAGTATTAATGTATATTACAAAAAAGACAATAATACTCAGATATTAACTTTTAGGTCATGTTTGGGATTGGGCAAAATACCATGTGCATTCTAGGAAAGCTCTACTGCTGAGTTACAGCTTGATCCTAAATATTTTAATCCTGAATTTTGATATCTTCCAGTCTTACCAACTTAATTTTTAAGGACTAGAAAATATGGCCCAGCAGTTTTCTAGCTGAGGACATGAGTCCAGTTCCCAACACCCACCTCAGGTAGCTCACAACTGCCAGGGCATCTGCACATATGCACACATAGATGCAAACACAAACACCTTAAAAAAATAGCTGGAGAAATGAGTCAGTGGTCAAGAGCACACACTGCTCTTCAGGAGGACTTAAGTTTGCAGAACCCATGTCAAGTAAATCATAAATGCCTATAATCATGATTTCAAGAAGATCTGATGCCTCTGACTTCCACAGGCTCCTGCACAGGTGTATATACATATTTTACTCTCCTACACATACTGTTAAAATAAAAATGAATCTTTAAAGAACAATTTAAAATATGATGTTTAAGAAAATTACCTGGTGGGTGGAGAGTTGGCTCAGGATTTAAGAGCACTGGCTGCTCTTCCAGAGTACTCGAGTTCAATTCCCAGTACCCTCACAGCAGCTTACACTGTCTGTAGCTCTAGTTCAAGGACCTAGCATTCCAGAGATCCCTGCTTCTGGCTTCCATGGGTGCTGCATGCTCTGGTGCACAGACATACTTGCAGGTTTAACACACATATGCATAAAATAAAATAATAAGGTCAGGTGGTGGTGCACACTTTTAATCCTAGCACTTGGGAGACAGAAGCAGGTGGATTTCTGAGAATTTGAGGCCAGCCTGGTCAACAGAGTGATTGCACAGAGAAACCCTATCTCGTAATAATAATAATTTAAAAAATACTTTGGATTTAGAGGGTATTTTCTAAAATTGACTGGGATTGATGGCACATGCCTGCAATCTCAGTACTCTGGAGGCTAGGTTAAGAGGATAGCCTCAAATTTGAGGCTAGCCTGGACTACGTAGTGGGTTCCAGGCCAGCAGAGGCTACATAATAAGATCACCTCAAAAACCAACAAATAACAAAAGCCACAGGACTAAAACCAAAACAGACCATCAAGTCTTTATTATTAATAAACTCAAGACCCTTCAATGGAAGCCGTGAGGTCAGGTCACAGCTAATGGGGAGAGTAGTGGAGAAGATGTGGAAGTGGCTAGGCCTGGGAGCCACACAATATAGCTAGACTCAGCTGACAAATGGGGCCTCTGGCTGCCTGGTACCCAGTTTGGGCTAGGATTTCCAACCTTCACAATAACGAGTGATGGGTTTAGGGTTTTGTTTTGTTTTTATGATGTGGGTACTGATGAGACTGAACAGACCATGCAATCAACTTTGAATGCACAGTTAGAACTGCCTGGGGAAGTTTGGTAGACCACTGAAAGCTTTAGGGGTTACCTCAGCTTTGGAAAAAAAAAAAAAAAAGTTCTTTCTGGCCTAGGCAGATGACTTGGCAGTTAAGGACACTCACTGCTCTTGCAGAGAAGCCAAGTTCAGTTTGTCAGTAACTCTCCAACTCCAGGAGAACTGGCACCTCTGCCCTCTGCCAGTGCACAGTGCGTAGGCGTGCACACACAGAAATAAGTCTTTATAAATAAAAATAAAAGGTTCTTTTCTAATAGATAGACAGAAATACCCATTCAAATTCCAGGTATGGTGACTCACACCTATAATTCTAACACTTGGTAGGTAGGGACAGGAGAATGGGGGATTCAAGATCATCCTCAGCTACAGAGTGAGTTTGAAGCCAGCTTGGGCTGCATGGAGCCCTGTTTCAAAAACAATAAACAAACAAATAGATAAGTATGTATTACCTGTTAAATGAAGTCACTGACTTTTTTTGTGGGTTGGACTCACATTTACTGTTTTTGTGATGCTGAATATGACTATATTAATGAGTTATATTAATTAAGTAAGTATTAATGAGAACATGAACTCTCTGGCTGGCTGATCCTGGACGTAGGCTCCTGATAGCTCCCTTCTATGTTTAACAGAAAGCAGATTCTTGTGAGAGACAGAAACAGCATCTCACACAGTGAAAGGAAGTACCAAAGACTGTCCATTTTTGTCTCATGTCTGTGCCTCATCAGCATCTCTCATCCAAAAAGCCCAAAGGAAAAACACCAACCACTTGCTAGTGCAGAGGGTTAGAAATCGCAGACAAAATTGAATAGTGCACGAAGCGAAGGACGGTCTCACTTGCTGGTCAACTCTAGTTTTGTTCCGTGGCACTCTGGTTCAGGGAAAGAGCTTGGCATGATTACAGAAAATTTAGTAATTGTTCTGTAATCATTTAAGTTAAATAACATTTAAAGAAAAGCATCTGCTGGAGTTGGTAGGTGGTGAAAGCCCAGCAGAGTCTTCTACCCAGGGTACATCTACAGGAGACTTGGCATCATGAAGGAATGCATCTACATCTTTTTTTCCCCCCCATTCTCCCTCAGGGCCCCAATCTTCCTCCTGAGATCTACATGGTAAGTACAGTTCCTTGCATTGCCACAGATGCCCTAGTTTGGAGAGAGGGGAACAAAGGCTTGGGGTGACCATCAATTACTGGGAAAAGGATGGTAACACGAGCTGGCATGAGAAGGTGTCTCTCTGAGTGCTGGAATTCAGCAGAGCAAATACATGCTTCAGAGGACATCATCTTCCAGGTGTGAAACAGCATACTCATCAAGGAGGAAAGAGCTGTCAGAAATGCAGCCTGGCTGTGGCTCTTCTTATTTTCTCTTTACATCTGTGTTGAGGTAATCTCCCTTGGTTTACAGAAGAGGAAACTAAGACCCAAAGAGATTAAACAAGGTTTCTCAAGCCAGTCTGCTAATAAGTGCTGAAATCAGGACTTATTGTGCAATTCATGAATGTTTATTTAAAAATATTTTCATTATAATGCATATTGAGACCTATTTTAATTAGAACGATACCCAACAATGAAAAATGTATTATTGCGTATCATTCTTATTAGATCTTGTGTGTCCAGCACAGTGTGAGAAGTCACTGCAATGTCTCTTCCTGTTTTATTTTATCCCATTCACTGTCCCCCTCCAAAAGTCATCATTCTCTTGAATTTGCATGTATTGTCCCATTGCTGACCCATGTGTGCAGCTCACGTATGTCTCTGGTCACAAATGTGGTATCTAGACTGTTTATCCAGGGATAAGCATCCTGGGTGATGAGATTTGATGATCTGAACTTAAGCAGAGGCTGCAAAATCTCCCAACCCTGGTGGCAACGCACATCGCCCCCAGTGCTGTACACAGTTCATCTCCTTGCCATTTTGATCAGCTTATACCCTGCAGGTGCTTCATCTGCTGATTCTGTAGCTAAGTCTTTAATGGGATCGAACTTCCTCTCATCTGTTCATTGGCCATTTGTGTTCTTTTCCCAAAAATGCCTGCCAATGTCCTTAGTCTTTAAAGGTATTTTGGTGGTATCACCATTTCTGTAATGGCTATAGGATGTTTTATATGCCTGTCTATTAGGCCATTGCTAGTTGTAAACAGCCTCTCCAAGTTTGTGGGCTCCAATGTTTTCAAGTACTTAATTGTCATATAGCAGTTTGGGATCTATTAAAAAAAAAAAAAAACAAGGGACAAAGTTCCCCATCACCTGTCAAGTCTTCCTATTATCGGCATCTATGTAGTGTGTAGCTGTTACAATTAAAGATGCAATACTGGTAAGTTACTGTCAACCAACAGCCATAGTCTATATGTGAGTTTGTCCTTGATGTTGTGCAAAAAAAAAATCGACAATACCAAATGTTATGTATTTATGATAACAATATCACAAAGGGCAGATTCACTGCCCATTCTCTACTAGCCATCCGTTTCTTCTCCCCTATGACATTTCTCCTCACCACTTTTCAAATGTCAGTTGTCTTACCTTTTCCAGAGTATCATATAGTTAGGATCACACGACATGTAGCCTTCTCAAATGGCTTCCTTTCAGTTAGCAGAACAGTGATTTTCACATTTGTGGCTTGATATAATTTTCCTTTATTAATAAGTTCTACAGCCTTATGTGAATGCAACAACTTGACTATTCTCCAATTAAAGGACACCTTGGTTGCTTTTTTGGCAGTTGTGAATAATGCCACTGTGAAACATTCATGTGCAAGTTTTAGTGTGGATAGAAATTTTCAATTCATTTGGGTAAATATCAAGAGCATGGCTGCTGGATTGTAGGTTAAGGCTACAATTAGCTGTTTCCAAAAGCAGCCAGAGTGTTCTCCAAAACAGCCATAGCATTTTGCCTTCCCAGCAGTAGTGAGTGAGAATTCCTGTGGATGTCACCTCCTTTCTGACATTTGGGACTTTGGTCCCCATAAAATGCATATAGTGCTAACACATTTACATGTATAATTGGCTGATGACTTAAAATGTCAAACATCTTTACCTATGTTTATTTAATGTCTGTATATTTTTTATTTTGAGACAGTCTTCAAAGACCACATACTATTATTCTTTAATCTATCATTCCTTAAATGTGTTACATTTAATTTATTTAATTGTATGTGCACAGCCCTTGAGTGTGTGTATGTGTGTTGGGAAATGAGTATGAGTTTGTCAGAGCATATGTGTGAAAGACATAGGACAATTTATAGAAGTCATTTCTTTCCCATCCACCATGTGGGTTCTCAGGTTCAAAATCAGGTGTTCAGGCTTGGTTGAAGGTACCTTTACCCACTGAGCCATCTCACCGGCCCTATGTTACAAATTTTTAAAGACAAGTCACTGATGGATTCTGTTAAAAATAATTCTACCCGTGTCAAAGCATTGTCCTCAGTGCTATGAGACAAACTGATATGCTTCTGGCCAGACTACACGGTAGAGATAGGCATAAACATGCAAACAGATGGCCATAGCAAGGTACAGTAAAGGCTGTCTTACCGAGGGAGGCGTGATAAGCAAGTTTCTCTGGCAACTCAGAGAATGTCTTCTTAAGCTACTGTCCAGAACATTACATCATGTTTCACTAAGGTACCAGCCAGCCATAACATCATCACAGTGTATAGAAACAGAGTCCATTCATTATATTTTCTTCTGTGTATTAATGATACCTGGGGTTGTTCAAGGAGGCCGCATATGAGATGAAGAGGGAGAATTTTGGGAAGAAGTAACATAAGCAAGGTCATGGCATAAACCTAAACAAGCAGAACACAATATTAGATATCACTTTAAAACCTCCATGGTACACATATCTCTATGTTATGGAACTTGTTGTTTTATGCAATAATTAATGGGTAATTGATTTCTGAAACCATATTCAGATAGCATTAGAATATGAAATTTGCTTAAAGATTTATTTTTATTTTATGTGTATAAATGTTTGCTTGTGTGTATGTTTATATACTGTGTCTGGTGCCCAAGAAGGCCAGAAAAGGTATCTAACCCCCCATAACTAGAGCTACAGACAATTATAAAATGTCATGTGGGTTCTGAGAAGGAAACTTGGGTCTCTCAAGGTGCTTTTACCTGCTTCAATCTCCCGAACTTATTTTTAATCTGAGAGTTTCAGAAGGGAAGTGTTTCATATTTTCTTGTGCTTTGGTTTTGTAGCAGGCCATAAAAATGTCAGAAGGGGTAGCAACACGACTCAGTAAAAAGGCCTTTGAGGGCTTAGGTTCCAGACTAAAATTTGCTACTGTTGGGGGAGGAGGTGTTACCTTGGACAACTTATTTGGATAACCTTGGCTTTTCTTTCTCCATGTGCAAAGTGAGGCTGTTCTGTGACATATTCCTTAAAACTGTCTCAGCATCATGATTATCCAAGATCCATTAATGAAGTCATAAAGAGATGTGTCCCCTGATGCCAGGCACCGAGAAGTAAAAAAATGACTTTATGTGTCTAGGCTTCTAGGCCTGGGTTCCTGCCCATCTCTCAAGTATGGCCAGGAGGATGATAGGCAGGTCCCCTGGGAGGTCACTGCATCCATGGCATGGGGACCTGCTGTTCCTATGTGAATGGTCACAGTCATTCCACTAATGGGTCTCCAGAGTCCCTCCTTGCCTGTGGGAGGACCCAGGAGGCAGTTTCATCCTGCTTGGGCATCCTGGGTTTCCTCATGCATAGCAGAGGAGCTTTTGGTCAAAACTTTTAGCTAGAAGTGGTAGTCAGACAGAAACCTTGATTAGCTAAGGTCTACATCTAGTGATGTAGCTTAGTCCCTCACTGGAATGCTGGATCACGGTGCCTTTCTCTCCCCCAACTCACTGTCTGGCTCGGATGGGCCAAGTCATCCATTTAAATTGTGTTCAGTATCAAATCCCTAAGGTTTTTTTCTCTTTCATCATCACACTCCCTCCTTCCATAAAGCATTTGTTTTGAACTCTTTTTTTTTTTTTTCCTGTCCTCTGGGAGAAGATTATGGAGATCGCAGGGAGGAAGCTGTGAGCTATTATCTGAGAACTTGAATCTCACCTACCTGCTGGTCTCATCCAAGCTCTAGGGATTAGAGAGAGGGAGGGGTCAGTTGAGAAAATAGAAGAGCCTGTGAGGCAGGGCTGTTTTGTGGTGTAGCTGTAAACAAATTAGGCGGTCTCGGGCAGGGTACCAGGGGAACTGATGCCCACCTAAAGCCCAGATGCTTTCTTCCCTGGACATCACAGATGAGGACATCCAAGGCTCAGTCCAAGGTAATAAGACCAGAAGATGCATCTTGGGATCCAGTTAAGACTAGTTCTTGATGGGAAGAGAGCATTTCCCTTCAGCTCTCAGAGTGATGGCGTTGGACATAGGTTCTCCTGTGGTCCTTGTAACCTGCACAGAGCTTTTCTTCTGAAGTGGGGGAGGGTGTGCATGTTCACTTGAAACCTGGCTGTGAGGAGAATGCAAACCAGAGGAAGAGAAGACAGATGTCACTGATAGGAAACACTGGAGTAGTGTTGAGGATTTCATTCTTGTGTGGTTCTGAAGATTCCATTCTTCTATATCCCTCCTTCATGCTGACAAGGACTAGGTCAGTGTGAAGCTCATGGGAATGAACACCTGCCTATTTAGGCTTTCCAAGACTTGGTTCCCTAACATGGACCACTTTGACGCCCCCTCCCCCGTCCCCCGGCCCATCCCTAAAGTACATTTAAAAGAGATTCTTGGGAACAAAGTTAGTGAAGGACCAAAGGACAGTGATAGAAGTGCACTGTCTAAAAGGAAAATTTTGTTTGCCATTGTGAACGTGGAAAAGTACTGTCAATTTCTCTTGTATTTTGGGGATGCTATTGTGGAACGAGGTGGGATGAGATATCATGCCTCTTGAGGAAGTTTCTGGGAAAACGTGGTCTGCAAGTCCACCTCTTGACTTTTCCTAATCTTAAGGTTAGGAGAGTTGGCTTCAAGGGCACTTTATCATAATGAAAAAAATGTGCAGATGGCTTGGGATGAAAGGAGCCAAATTCTACTTCAGTTCTCTTCCACCTGACCCAGGTTGAGAGCAAGCCTTTGGTTCAAGTCCAGAAGCCATCCTCCAAGAGCAAGAAGCCAAGAATGACCCGATGTTCGCATAAGGTAGGAAGTGATGGTCAGTGCCATTTCTCTAGAAGAGGGTAAATGTACATGAATGGTTAGAATAGAGTTTAAGAGGCCATTCTGTTTAACAACGAGCACCCTCTAAATATGGATATGTATTGATAGGTAAGTGAACTCTCTCCCAATTGATCTATAAACCAATCAGTGCAAGATAATAGGGATCAAATTATAAAATATCTGTAGAGAAGATTGAGGTTTGTATTGCACATATAGCAGAAAGAGCATTGTATAAAAATTAGACAAAAACTCTGGGAGACATGTTGAGAAACTTACTCCTCTTAATGTTAAAACTAAATCCTGGTTGTAGATAGGTCTTTGGGTCCCTGATATTGCAACGGAGACAATACAGGCCAACACCTTTGAAATACTCTACATATATTTGCTCATAAAAGTCTTATGAGGTAGGTCCCATTTTTGTAACCATGGTAGCAATGAAATAAATGAGGCTTCCAAAATCAATGAGGCCTACTGGAGGCTTACAGTTCTTAAGTGGTAGAGGGCTGATTCAAGCCCATAGCCCAACTGATTGATTACTATGGTCTCTCTTATAAACCTGGGTTAGGTGCCACATTGGTGTGGGATGAAGGATAGAAGAGATACAGTTCCTTTCCTGGGATGTCTGTAACCTGTTCCTTTTCTTCTATAGAATCTGAACACCAGCAACACCGCACTCCCTTTTGTGGACAAAAAGGGGAAAAGGAACATAATAAACTTCCCACACATTGGCAATAAAGTCCTATCGAAGCCATCTGTGCTGTATCAGGTGAGTTTGATGATGAACATACCCTTGGGCAAGCCGAGTTGAGGCCTGAGTTCATTGCAGGACCAGGTCTGGGGAGCTCTGGGCTCTAGATGTCTCACACATCTAGATGTCTCACTCACAATGAGTGAAACTTGAACAAATGTGCCTTGGCTTTCTCATACCTATAAACATGGGGCCTCTGTGGTATCATTAAGGGAAAGAAAAATGAAGTCCCTGCTGTATAAAAGGTAGAGCCATTCAATAGATTTTCTTCCAATGTCCTCTACTTAAAAAAAAATGTAATTATGTGTAATGTGTGTGGGCATGTGCATATGAACATGTGAGTTCACAGAATCCAGAAGAGTGTGTCAGATCCCCTGGAGCTGAGTTACGGGAGCTGTAAGTCACCTGATGTGGGTGCTGGCAATCAGACTTGGGTCATCTGTACAAGCAGCATGCTCTCTGGACCCCATCGCCAGTGTTTCTTCTACCTTTTCTGTGCCAGGACCCAATAAGATACTGTGAGCTAGTAACGAACTGAACAGAGACTCTACTCACCTCTGTTGAAGTTCCTGTGACTATGTCATGTAACTCGTTTGGAATTGGTCTGTGTTACTTTTCCTGTTAAAGCTACCAAATACTTGAAAGAAAGCACCTTGGAGGAGAGGAGAGGGGGTTCTGTTGGGCTTCACATTTAAGGCAATGAAGTTCTTCACAGTAGGGAAGGCCACGGCAGAGAAAGCTTGAAGCAGTTGCTCAGATTGTGTCCGTGAGCAAGAAACAGGGAGAGGAATGTTGGTGATCAGCTCGATTTCTCTCTCTAGTCAGTGTGCAGCAACCCCCAACTCTCCATTAATGATGCTTCAACTTTGAATGTGGGTCTTCATTCTTTAGTTCAGGAAACCTCTCATAGACAAATCAAGAGATGTTTCCATGGTGATTGTAAACCCAGCCAAGCTGACAATGAAAAATAACCATCTCGTGGCCTCCTCAAGAGCAGCAATACAAATAGTAGAGTTTTTCTCTACAGTGACATGCTACTGGGTTGTCAACTGCATAATGTAATAATATCTTCCTGGAAATCATTTGAGAGTCCGATACTCTCTCTAGAAG
The DNA here is from genome assembly GCA_033318265.1 of Phyllotis vaccarum. NCBI lineage: Eukaryota > Metazoa > Chordata > Mammalia > Rodentia > Cricetidae > Phyllotis > Phyllotis vaccarum. The sequence goes on from JARWLC010000011.1 coordinate 88,102,200, forward strand.
AAGGGTTGAGAGACCCACAACCTCTTAATTGATAACTATTTTCCCCAGAGAGTGGTAGGAAAGGATCTTGGCTGGAGGTAGGTCTATTGGGTCAACTGGATGACCTATGACCTCCAAGAGAATTCAGACTTTTATTAAAACTTGTTTCCCTGGACAGGAAAATCAAATTGCCAATCAAGTGTTCTCCTCTGAGGTCAAGACTTCAGAAATACCTTTCAACTTTAACCCTAAACCCCAAGACACCAAGCCACATCCAGAACTACCAAAGAAGCACAAGGTCCCTCTTACAGCAGCAGGTATGGCTTTCAGGGAGGAGCAAGGTAGGGAGGTGGAGAAGCATGGGTATAGATGTCTAAAATATTGAGGGCTGAGCTACAGTGATCCAAGCTTTCCCCTACTGGAGTTATCAAGGCAAAGAACCAAAATGAAAGTTAATCCTATAGCCTCTCACTGTGGCTGGCTAAGCAGGGGACTGAAAGGGAGTGAGCGCCAGCTCTCTATGGTCGATTGTTCACCATAGAACTGCACTAGGTCAAGGTCAACTGTGTCAGTGTAGACAGAGGGGGGGGGGGAGGCACTGTCTCACTGTGTTGTATGGACGGAGGGGGGAAATGGCATTTGAATTAGAAGTAAGGTTGAGAATCTGTGAGCTGTCACAGTCCAGTATTTTGAAGTTTCCTCTTCCTCTGGATAGAACCATCTAAAAGGTGAAGCCTGAGGAAGACCTCAGTCAGAGCGGGTTTGAGGGCTACAAATGACAGCACTGAAGGGTTGTGGGGAGGTAGCTCCTGGGTTCAACACGGCAAGACAGCTGAGTAAGAATGCCACCTGACAGAGAAGCTTGATCCTGGGCTGTAGTTCTAGCAGGAGACTACCATGGGTGTGAAGGGCTTTGAGTCAGGAGGACAGCTGCCCTGTGATGTCTGCCAGATAAAGCTGGCATGATGGGGAATTGTGCATGACGAGGCTTGAAAGTCCAGAAGCCAGACTCACCACAAGGTTGAGAGACTCATGGCTTCCTTGTTAAAACTTAAAGCAAAAGGACCCAAGTCTGCTGAGCATCTTTATGTACCAGTGTTGTTCAGTCTGCAGCTCTTCTTGCCACAGACCCAAGCTGAAATTATCTGGACTCCTTCAACCATCCCAGGCATGACCCCAGAGGAGATAGCTTCAGTTGTGAGCGAGTTCTGCCTTTACAGGCTGTGATATCTGCTTTCTTGCTGTCTCAGGCCTTGGTTCTGCTCTGAGTGGGGACATCCTGTTAAGTCTCTAGATCTTGTCACATGTAGGAAGAGGTCATGTCCCTCATGTTCCCTCTCCCAGTGGTTCCTTCTAAACTTTTTGGCAGACAGTTTGCAAAACAACCAGGTATCCCTTCCCAACACTCTATCCCAAGAAACCCCATATATTGAAATTGGCATCACTGGGGCTGGAGAGATTTCTCTGGCTGATCTTCCAGAGGACCCTGCTTTGAGTCCCAGCATCCACCACCACGGTAGTTTACAACTATATTTTACTCCATTTCTAGGGGATCTGATGCCCTCTTGTGACCTCTATAGGCACCAGGCATGCATGTGGTGTACAGACATATATGCAAGCAAAATACACATAAAAAATTTAAAAATGATTGATCTGACCATCTAGCACATTCTTCCCTGTGCCCTGAGGTGCCACCTGGGTTGGTTCAGCACAATTTGAGGACAAATGCTGTACTGAAGTGGTTCTTACCATCCTAGTGTGGATCCAATAAACATAATCATTTCCACATTCTCTCTCTGTGTCGTGGGATTCCATATGAACTTGGGCAAGTGGCATCCTAGCATCATACTGTTGTTGCTACAGGATTTGCTCCCGGAGCTTTTCCCCTGCTATGGCATGTTAGGGTCTTGGGCTGCTAAATTCTCTTTGACATTTATCCCTGCTACATTTCCATGGAGTGAGAGAACCCAGTGTAGATCTTTGGAAGCAAGCTTGCTGGGGAAACGCCCCAGAAATGGAAAGAATCTGTGTTTGAGGCGGGTTCCCCACCTGATTCCACTGAACTGTCAATGTTTTTCACACACAGAGGCCCTAAAGTTTTTTAAGAATCAACTATCCCCTTATGAACAAAGTGAAATCCTGGGCTACTCAGAGCTGTGGTACCTGGGGCTTGAAGCCAAGAAGCTAAAGGTGGTTCCTGAGAAGTTCAGCAAGACAAGCTTTGATGATGAGCATGGTTCCTACATGAAGGTGCTGGGTTACAAGAGCATCTCTGGGGCTTGGAGGGGAGCACTGTATCAAGAGGAAAACAAAGGGGGGGTGTTTTACAGTATTTTATACTGATGTAGTAAGGGGTAGGTTTCCCAAAGGATTCTAGTGGGACCTAAAAGAAATGCCATAATTTTTTAAAAAAAATCAGGAAGATATGTGATTTATTATACTAAACCCTCTGTTATCAGAATTCCAGTGTTCTCTGTGAATGTTGGAGCAACAGATTATATGCTGGGTGAACTACCACAGGTCCCTCTGTAACCCTGGGCCCATCAAGGAAGGAGTAAGAGACATTATTTTTGCACACCCCTTTTTCATTTTGTTTCATACAAATTCCACTTCTGGACCCTTTTTCTATTTTATAGTATGAGGCATTTTTCCATCTGGAAGAAAAAGAACAGCTCTTGTCATTGTGGTCTCTGACACAGAATACTTCATTTTGCTTTCAAATTTTGCTTCCAACCTCTCTGGGGTCCCAGAGCAATGCCTTCTCCCAGGCTGAAGTTGAATCAGGATAGTGATCCCTGCTTTTGGTAATGTGTGAAGATTATCTAGATCTTGTCACATGTAGGAAGAGGTCATGTCCCTCGTGTTCCCTCTCCCAGTGGTTCACCCACCAGACTGCAGTTGTCTTGAGGGTCCTCTTGGGACATCTCACTGCAACTTGGTTATAGAAGGCAGTTTCTGGTGGCTTCTTAGAAGCACTAAGTTTTCTTAATGACATATAAGCCCTGTTTCTCAAGCTACTGTGCATGCAGATCAACTAGAGATATTGTTAAAGTACAGATTTTTCAATAAGGGATTTCACATTTATAAAAAGCATTTAGCTCATTTCCAAGCCACCAGTCAGATCACACTTAGAGAAGCAGGCATGTAGCTTTTACTACACAGACAACACAAGAGGCCAGGTTCTTAACAATTTTAAGTCAAGGATCCTTTAGAAATCTTATAAGAGCTATGGGAGACAGTTCTCAGTCTTGCCCAATGACTCATATTCTCTCCCCACCAAAAGCAATGGGCACAAAGTTTCTGGAGAGTGATGAGTCATTGGCTACAAACCATCAATATCAATATTCCCCAGACATTAGCACACATTTCTTCCTGGATCTTTCCATATCCGTACAAGGGCATTAGACTCAAGTGAATGCATTGGACCTCAGTCAAATCTTAGAGGGGGAATTCTCTATCAGCAGCTGTATTTCATTTTATACAGAAACACATCACACACACAACCAAATACCCAAATAAGCTCCACAGCTACAAACTTACATTTACTCTGCCAATGTATGTTTACCTATACACCTATTTATTACTCCCCTGTCACAAGCCTGGGCATCTTCTCGACTCTGAAAATATAATCTATCACACATGAGTATACTGTGGCTGTTCAGGTAACTACAGTGAATGTCAAAGTGAACATGTAAGCAAGTATGATACATCCAAACCCAGTGCCATGAAGAAGATTAAAATAATGTCAGGAAAACACATATGCACTTTTACAGGACTGTGTCTGCAGATTCTGTCCCATTTCATGACAAGCCTTTACCAGGAGATAAGCTCTCTTCCATGTTGATAAAATTGTACATGCTTAAACTCATGGTGTTGATTCCTTATGTATGAACAGAACCCACTACATACATGTTTGCAAGCATCTCCTGAAGTCTTCAAAAATACTCATTCTTCCTTTTCCTATACTCATGAGCCTGACACTATTAATCAGAGATTCACACAGGTAGAAGGCCTCAGACACCATCTCATTCTGAACCCCGTGATTTTATAAATCAGAGCACTATAGCTCGCTGTCGTAAAAAAGGGGATGTCTGAAGCCATTCAGCTGGAGTCTTCAGCCAACAACTTCATGTGGCTTTGACTGAACACCCGCTTCCTGCTAGCTGATGAGAATTGGACGATGATTCTCTCTTCAAAGATACTTTTTTTTCCTTAGCTAAGAAAGCCCCAGGCTCCTTACTGTTTTCTCAGGATAGTATTAAGTCTAGATAAATGGAGGACGAGATGTCTGACCAAGAAATGACAAAGCAGACACCAAGCTTTCTCTTATGGACTGGAGGCAAAGCAAAGGTCAGAATGGAAATATTTTTTTTCTGCCACAAGCCCTAATAGCACAGAAACACATATTCCTCCAAAGAGCATCCCATACTCTTCAAACTATTATACACGAATTAAGCCTGTGGAACATTTTCTGGTACCACATGTGTGATCTGTAGTCCAAACAACCTAATCATTTATGAGGAGAAAGTTGAGATCAGTATTTCAGATCTACTCCCTTCCTCAGAGTGAGCCAGGATTTGGGTAGTGGGATCCAGGGACCCTAGGTGAGGTGAATCCAAGAGTCCATGGCTCTGTCCCTCACTGCTGTCCTGACTTCTGCAGGTTCTGCATGACCACATTGCCTACCGATATGAGGTTCTGGATATAATTGGGAAAGGGTCTTTTGGACAGGTGGCCAAATGCTTGGATCACAAAAACAATGAGTTGGTGGCCCTGAAAATCATCAGGAACAAAAAGAGGTATGACTTGACGGGGACATAGGACATAGAAAGTGAAGCGAATGGCTCCGGCCACTTCCAAAAGCCAAGTCCCTCCTCCACTGCACTTCTCATTTCTCCTCTTTGGTTTTCTTGGCTCTCTCTTTACCTGGATGATACCACAAAGGGGCAAGAAGAAGTAAAAGCAGAGTTTTAGATGCATTCTGACATCCCAGAGAGCCCTGGGGTCATTGGGCGGCATTGAGGACCGTCGGAAACATTGTGATATGATGCATGTTTTCTGTCCTCATTGCCCACCATTCTGGCTACTCCCCAATCACCCTAGATTTCACCATCAGGCTCTGGTGGAGCTGAAGATCCTGGAAGCCCTGAGAAGGAAGGACAAAGACAACAGCCACAATGTGGTCCACATGAAAGACTTCTTCTACTTCCGGAATCATCTCTGTATCACCTTTGAACTTTTGGGGTCAGATGCTTTTTCTTTGTTATATTATAAATGACTGCATAAGTGACAGAAGAGAAATCAGGGTCAGAATATTAGATTTTTCTAGATGTGGTGCTTAATGACTAGAGTGGCAATAATAGCCACTCAGGTAGAAAGGAGGTTGAGATGGAAAACTGTCATCTCTCTCTATGCCCCAGTAAAGACTGTTGGTTATTTGCACCCATACCTATACTGGGCTTCCTGGATGCTGAGTATTGGAGTGGGTGACATAGCACTGCCCTTGCTCTCAAGATACCAAAAAGGACATCACTTTGCTTCCATATCTGCCTGTCCTGGCTTTCCAGTCCTGTGGTGGAGAAATTAGAACACAGAACCATAGGCAACTGGCTGCTTTGAGTGGAAAAGGGGGCTTTGGTTTTGACTAAAGGCAAAAATAGATTTTTTAAAAAAATAAGAAAACAGGACCCTCATGCATGTAGATTGGAAGCAATTAACTGAGTCAAAGCAGAAACCCAGAATTCATTTATCAAAAGAGAGTGATAAAAGGAGCCAGATGTTCCTGATTTAATAGCTTGATGCTTTTTGCCTTGAACGTTTGGTGTCAGATACTTTTTTCTTTGTTATATTATAAATGATATTATCATGGGAACTACTCCACTTCAAGGAGAGAGTGGACATTCTGTTCACCTTCTCTGGTGACTGCAGATGTGGTCTACTCTCCAGAACGCACAAGTAATTATCTTCCCTGTGGTAAAACAGACAGAATGGACTGCCTCTTTTAGCCATTTAACACCATGCCCAGGTAGGATGTCACTATCTTTAAAAGAGCTGGGAGAAACCCAGCTACATGGGAGGAGTTGCTCAGGGCCAAAGGTTGGGGTGTCTAGAACCAGCTCTCTTATCTCTATGGTATCTCCAAGAATGAATGGCTTCCTGCATGCTGTCACGGATACTGTCAGAAACGGAAGGGGAAGGAAGTGACCAGGTGCTAACACCTGCTCTTTCCTTCTTGTTCTCATCTTGAAGACTGCACAGAAAATAAAAGCCATCAGCTCACAAATCTGTGTTTCTTTTTTTAAAAATATGCTTAGCACCCATTTCCAAGACTTTCAAGCCGGCAGATTTCATACAATAGAACCTGGCTTTATGGAATGTTGCCGACTTCCACTACTGTAGAAGACTGAGGGTTATATGGGAAGAGCCAGCTTCCATTCTTGTAAGGCCACAGTTAAGGGGCCAAGCCGCCACACTTGCCTTTGGTAGAGTGGGGGCTCCCTGGCTTACCAGAGCTTCCGCTGCCCCATTGTCATTTCCCATACATGTCATGACACTGAAGTACTTAGTGAGTCTTTATAGGCTGGGGCAGGTGTGGCTGCTTTATTGAGGGCTCCCTGGGTCTTATCCAAGAGTTGGAGGAACCATGGCTGTGCAGTCATGGCTTGCCTCCTGGTTTATGAACTGTTTGGTATTGGAGGGAACCACGTGACACAGGTTATATATCTGTGTCCAAGCTGAGCATTATGTTCTGACCACATCGCTTTCCCTCTCTCCTTTTCCCCAGGATCAACTTGTATGAGCTGATGAAGAACAATAGCTTTCAAGGCTTCAGTCTAGCCATAGTTCGGCGCTTCACCCTTTCTGTTTTGAAGTGCTTACAGATGCTTTACGTGGAGAAAATCATCCACTGTGATCTCAAGCCCGTGAGTATAATCTCTGCCCAGCTGGTAGGACTGGTTGCCATCACGGGCCGCCATACTGGTTTCCAGGGTGGAAGCTAGGCAATGTTCACTTACAAGTGGGGATGCAGTGAGGACTAAGGCACAAAGAGAGAAAAGAAGTGATGGATTGAGGTATCTAGGAAGAGGAACACCAGAGGGCTTTCTTACAGAAGCATGGCCATGGTTGGTGTCTTGAGCATCAAGACATACTACAGGTAGTCCCAAGAGTCTGGATTTACCCTTTTAGAACTTTTGATTACCAGTGATTGCAGTCTTTAAGAGTCGTCTTGTCAGTTAGGTATGATGGGAGATCAGGAGTTCAAGATCACCCTCAGTTATACAGAAAGTTCAAGACAAGTCTGAGATACGTGCCGCTCTGACTTAGACTCCCTTTCCCAAATATTTATTACTGTATAATTAATGAGAGAATTGGAGATTACTCTATAACTTGCCTTCACAAACAAAACAAGTAAAATCTTACTGGAGAAACTCAAACATGGTATGTTGGAAAGACATATCATGACATGTAAAGGTACCCCTATTGATATCATATTTGGCATATTCAAGACTGATGCCCAGTCCCACAGTTCGAACCTGCCGCTGCCACTTATCTGGACCACCAATCCCAAAGTCCCAATGAAACACACAAAAACTTATATTAACTTTATGCTGTTAGGCACATTGCTATCTAGCTCCTTCATCTTAACCCAACCCATTTCCATTAATCTGTCTGCCACGGGCCTGTGGCTAACCCATATTCCTTACATGTTGCTTCTTTTGGCATCTGGCTCAATCTGTCTGTGACTCTGCCCTCCTCCTACCTATGCTCTGATTTCCCTGCCTACTTTTTCTATGGTGCCTGCCATGGGCCAAAAGAGTCCTTTATTTAAAGATTGATATTCACAGCATACAGAAAGACATTCTCACATCAGTACTGGTCACCTTATTTAGTAATTGTTTCTTTGGGAAGGGGGGTGATTTTTTTTTTTTTGAGGCAGGATTTCATATAACTCAGTCTGGCCTCCTGCACCAAATCTAGCTGAGGCTGACCTTGAACTCTTGATCCTCTTGCTTCTCCCTTCTTCAAGATCTAGGACTACTGGCATGCACCACTATGCCTGGCTGAAAATGGAGTCTCAGATCTGTGCCACCCACTGGACTACAAGCTCTTCCTAAGAGCAGGGCCCATTTCTTTCACCATTATGTCCTCTAGAACTAACACAGAACCTGGTACCTGAAACCGAGGGCAACAAATGATTTGGACATGAGTAATGGCTGTCAATTCAGAGCAGTGGTGTGAACCAGCCTAACAAACAGAGAGGCAACTCTTCTTAACTTGGCCTTGCTCTATTCTCTTCATCCCTAAAGGTGGTTAATTTCTTTTTTGAAAACTATAAATCCTGGGGTTAAATTTTTGTGATTAAAGACTTTTTAAAAGAGAGAGATGCTATCATAGCTGATTAGAGCCTCATAAAGATGGAATTTATTGATTTATTCACCACCACACCCAGTTCTAAATCCTCAGGTTTCCACTCCAAAAGGTCCCACAATACCTATGGTCTTTAGATTTAGGAGTCTGGATTCCACTAAGGAAATATGTAAGATTTTCACCAAATTATCAGGTACTTTTTTGAGACATGAGTTGAGTGTATTCAATGTGTCCCTTTGGGAGATGAAACACAAACCAAGAGGATGTTTTGTGACTATGTATTAAAAAGCAGGGATTTGCTCTGGTGTCTTTAGTGTTATGGTCCATGAGTTCTGGGTGCTCCCTTCCAGGAGAACTTTCTCCCCAGAAGAATGAAGAGGGGAGGGTGTGTGTGGCAGTCTTCCACTGCTGTGACAAAAGAACAATGGAAATCAGCTTCTAAGAAGGAAACATCTGTTTTTTGTTGTGACTGGTGGCTTCTACTCAGGGTCAGTTGGCGACATCAGTGGCAAAGACGGGACATCATGACAGAGAGTGAAGCCATTCATTTCATGGTGGCCAGGAAGAAAGAGTCGGGGGAAGGGCATAGTTTTTCCCTTTGAGACAAGAGGCCAGATCCCTGCCTAGATCCATGGCTTTACTAAACACCTGGCCCCCAAAATTCAGCATGAAAGCCATACAGCCCCCCTCGAATCATTGTTTCTGTCTGTCTGTCTGTCTGTCTGTCTATATCTTTCTGTCATCTGTTCTTTATTTACCTATCCATTTATTGGTTCTATACTATCATAACAGTGTTAACAATAGCATTTCTAGTAAACATTGCATATATTCAGCCAATGGCATTTGTAAGGCTTTATGGAAGCCAGGCAAACAATCAGGTACCAAAGAACATACAAATAAACCCGATAATTGTCAGGAATTTTTGTACAACCAGTGAGGGAAGAAACAAAATATATGCAAATGAAGAGATGCAAAGCAGTGAATCCTGGGACCAAGTCAGTTACTAACCAATAGGAAGTCCCAGGATGAGAGGACAATGGGAGGTGGGGATGTGGGAAGAGGACCTTTAAGATGGTTGTATTTGAACAAGAATACCCATGTACAGGAGTGACATATAGGTAAGGAGAGAGCCTAGGTAACATTAATTTAAATAAATTTAACGTGTCTGTTTTTTTCCAGGAAAATATTGTGTTATACCAGCGGGGCCAAGTCACTGTTAAAGTTATTGACTTTGGATCAAGCTGTTATGAACATCAGAAAGGTAGGTCCTTTGCCAGCCTCTCTGTCTGAGTTCTGCTATTATAAATTCTCCGTATTTGAATACCAGGTTACCCGGGTGCTAGCCTGGGCTCAGCCATCACAACGGCCAGCATACATTTGAGCCAGGTACTTCACATTTGTGAGTCCAAGTTTTTCACTTATAAAAGAAGAGAGTTGCATCCAAAGAGCATAAGACTCTGTAAAGTTCTCATAGTCCATACTTATGGAATTACCTATGAACCTTGGGTTCCCAAATTGACTAGATGTGCTCAGGATCACCAGGACTCTGGGGTATTAAAGTTCCCAGGCACTCACCTTACACACATCAAATCAAGATTTCAGGACTCAGGAGACTGTACTTTAGAAAACTGTCACTCTACCGTTTAGATTTCACTACTCATGATGCATCCTCTGAAACAGGAACCCGGAGCAGATTCATACCAACCCTCCCTGAATTTCATTTATTATTTGCCTCTTTGCCTTTTACAAGTCTGATTTAGAGATTGTGCCCCAGCCATATGCCATTCACTAGTCTAGGCACAAAAAGACAGATCCCCAAACTCCAATGGTATCTCACAAAAGTGAGATAGCATCTGGCTGTGACCAGAGGTCCTTCTGCCTCTACCTCTCAGATGTTGAAACCTCACAGATATGTGCCATCATACCCCGCTAAATTCATGTTTTAAAATGCCTTGTGTAAGATAGGGGCTGTAGCTCAGCTGGTAGAATGCTTGCCTAGTACATACCTAGGTCTAATCCCCAGTACCCTGGAAACCAGGTGTGGTGGTACACACCTGACATCCTAGCACTGGGGACGTAGAAGCAGGGAGATGGGAAATTTGAGGTAAGCAGTTCTCAACCTGTAAGTTGTGACTCCTCTGGCAAACCTTTATCTCCAAAATATTTACATTATGATTCATAACAGCAACTCAACTACAGATACAAAGTAGCAACAAAAATAATTTTATGTTGGGGGGGGTTACCACAACAGGAGGAACTGTATGTATTAAAGGGTTGCAGCAGGAGGGAGGTTGACTATTATCTAGGTAATAGTCAATGTTACATTGTGAGTTCAAGGCCAGCTTGAGTTACATTGAGATCTTGTTTACAAACAAATACAAACAAAACAAAATGAAAATTGTGTGTGTGTGTGTGTGTGTGTGCTTGCAAAATCAACTTTACAGGTAAGAAGGGTAGAATAATATATTTTTAAATAATGAAATCTTTAAGTTGTACATCTTAGTACATCTTCTCTTGACCAATTTAACAACGGAGATGTCATTGTGGGCCCACTGCCTCTCTGCACCTGCCCAATAATCAAAAATCATGGTCATGTGGAAATAACCAAAAGTTCCATATCTCTGCTTCCAAGTGTGGTATGAAGTCTCTGGCCCTTCTGGACTGAAGTCCAGATCTACAGTTCTGTAGCCGCTCAGCCCCAAATCATCACACAAAGACTTATCTTAATTACAAGCTGTTTGGCCTATGGCTCAGGCTTCTTGCTAGCTAGCTCTTGCACCTTAACCCATTTCTATGTCTTGCCACGTGGCTCATGGCTTACCTGCATTTTTATATCCTGTTTTCTCAGTGGCCCCTCACAGCATCTCTCTTTTGACTCTGCCCTCCTTCCCCTTTATCTATGCCTGGATTTCCTGCCTGCCTCTAAGCTTCTTTTCCATAGGCCAAAACGTTTCCTTTATTATCCAATGGTAATTCACAGTGTACAGAAAGACATCCCACATGTCTTCCCACCTGTAAAATCTAGGGTTCCTGACACATTGTCTGTGTTCTTCCTGCTGAACTTCGCTGAGTCTTTGTCTCAATGTCATGTTGCATGAGTCATACATAATATATCAATATACATTCAACTTAAATTGTGTTTTTTAAAAAATACAGACAGATCTCAATATGTGGCCTGGAGCTCACAATTGTTGCTTCAACCTTGTGAGGTATGGTCTACCTGGCCTGGCTCTATATTTAATTATGCATTTTGCAGATTTCCTTTCCAATTGTGACTTGCTTGCTTCCTTACCAAATACAACACTCTCAGAAACTGTCCACTCAACATTAAAACTTAGTTTATGTTAGCTTTAAGGTGTGATCTTGCTGTTAACTGGTTTTTCAATTTTGTTTTTGAGACAGGGTCTTTCTATATAGCCCAGAATAGCTTTGAACTAAACAAATAGCCCAGCCGGACCTTGAACTTTCATCCATCTGTCTTAATGTCCTAAATACTAGAAATAAAAGTCTATAGTACCATGCACACAACTGGTAGGCTTGAGTATGTGTGCAGGGAATGGGACAGGGACTGATTATTGTTTCTTTGGTTGTTATTTTGTTTTATTTTTAAAACAGCTAATTTAAACTTATTTCCTTGGTACTTACTCCTTTGGAGTGCCTTATCAGTAAGATGGAGATAACAATCAGCTACCAGGAGGATTAATCTATTGGTAGATAATGGAATGAGACTCACACTTCCTTCTTCCCGAGAAGCCCACAGAGGGAGTGTTTATGAGGGCGGTGCTCTAAATTAGTTAAGGCAGACACATCTGAAGAAAGCTTTCTGGCAATGTTTCTTCTCTCCCTTTGCACCACAGTGTATACCTACATCCAAAGTCGGTTCTACAGATCCCCTGAGGTCATTCTGGGCCACCCCTACAACATGGCCATTGATATGTGGAGCCTGGGCTGCATCATGGCGGAGCTGTACACAGGATACCCACTGTTCCCGGGGGAGAATGAGGTTGAGCAGCTGGCTTGCATTATGGAGGTGAGGGAGAGGGTCAGCCACCAACAAAGTCTTGGGATAATATCCATTCTCAGATACTGGGTTTCATCAGACCCAGCATGGGCAGTGCCCTGCATATTCCCCTTGCTTCTGAAACTATTTTTGAATTGATGTATTTCACTGAGCTGAGAGCTAACCTTTTCCATCATGATTTAAATAGATGCTGATGATTCTTATTCCCTAACTGTAAATACTGACATTTAAAAAATACAACTGTGATACTAGCCTTTCAAATCCATCACCATACTGATGATAATAACAATACTAAAGCCAGTGTGATCTGGTACCTGCCAAATTTACCTAAAAACAAGGTGACTGTGTTCTAAAACAACATCACCTTCTCTTTGTTCTTCTTTCTCCTTGAAAAGGCAGGTAGGTAAACACAGCTGGAAGTGGTAACAGTCAAGTGGTAGTTAACTGGTCTAGGAGTTAGTAAACCAGGGGTCCACCCTTGGATGTGTCTTTATGGTATGCCACATTGTTTGCTGTGAACTGTGAAAATGAGGGGTCAGGGTATGTGTTGCTGAGGCTGAAGTACCCTTGAACCATCCCTCCTTTAACACATGGGAGACTGGGATGTGTGAGCTGTGTTCCCTATTGCTCCAGGACCAGCTCTTTGGACCTCTGAAGGAATGCAGAGCCAGAACGGGGGTGGGGGGGTGGGGGGTGGGAGGGGAGAGTGGAGGGGTGGGGGGTGGGAGGGGAGAGTGGAGGGGTGGGGGCGGGGGGTGGGGGGAGTGGGGTGGGGGGTGGAGAGGTGGGAGGGGAGAGTTGGGGGCTGGGGTGGGGGGGAGTGGGGTGGGGGGTTATTGCCTAGGCTATGTCTGCCAACCAGGGCATAGGGTGTGCTGGCTAATTTTTTTGTCTTACACACATGTAAGTTTCAGAGGAAACAGTGGCCAGTCAGTACTAAATTTTCTTTCCAAGAATGTTCTTCCATCTTCTCGAGGCTCAGGGCTTATCTTCTTGCCCCTCTCCCAATCCAGCATTCCACCCTGGGAGAAAGCATTCCTCATTCATGGTGGTCTGCATGGACCGACTAGGGATATGGATGCTGCCATAATGTCGTTCCTGTTCAGCATGGCCAGTGCTTATTCGAAGGCCATGGAGACTGGAGTAGAAATTATAAGACCTAGTCTCTGAGTCTGCTCCAGAAGTTTCAGAGGTATCAGAGGACAGATCCACCTCTTCCAGTCTTTGTTTGTTTTGTTTTTTCCAGACAAGAGTTTTCTGTGTAACAGCCCTGGCTGTCCTGGAACTTGCTTTGAAGACCAGGCTGGCTTTGAACTCACAGAGATTCTCTTGCCTCTGCTTCCCAAGTGCTGGCTTCCCAAGTGAACCATGGCTTCTTCTCCAAAACTTCTGAAGCTTTTATTAAATCCCCACACTGCTCTGCTACTGATGTGTTGTTACCTAAATTTTTTGATCCGTAAATGTAAAAGACAAAGTATGGCCTACGTCCCACCTAGATCTTGACAGCCTTTGAATTTGTGACTCCACAATAGTGACACAGCCACACTGTACTTGTTGAAGGTGCTGGGCCTGCCACCTGCCCACCTCATCCAGACGGCCTCCAGGAGACAGATATTCTTTGGTAAGTCCCATGATCTCATTGTCTCATTGTGTCCAGTGAGGTGTCTGGACTTGAAGACACGTATCATACCCTAGGCAAATAGACAGACAGAAAATATTTTTCTTTTTCCTGGTCCCATACCAAAAAATGACGAGGAGCTGGAGATAAGTGGTACATGGTAGTGTGACAGATGGAGTCTCACAGTGGAAGGGGTCTTAACAATACAACACCAGGAGCGTGGAAGATCTATCAGCCAATACTGCAACCACAAGAGTAAAATGTACTCAAGGTGCTTCCCAAACAATTTGGCCTCTCTTGCCAAAGACCCTGCTGCAAAATCAAGGCAGAAACTTCTGGCATAGTGAGAAATCCTGCTGTTTATAGTCTACCATTAATGGAGAATTTATTATTATTATTATTATTATTATTATTATTATTATTATTAGGTTTGCATTGCAGGGTGGGATGCACATGTGTAGGAACATGGGTATGCATCAAGATGCAGAGTTCAGTATCTTCAGGTACTGTTCTGGGGATACATATACTCACCCCAGATAGACCCTGATGACAGACCAAAGTAAGGAGAGCAGTGAAGTCCAACTGGTGATCTGATGAGTTTTACTGGAGTTACTTACAGGAGTATGGGTGAGGGGTCACAGGGACAGACATGACTTTAACACAGCTGCATCATCAAAAGCCCAGCGTGAGTGACAGCTCATGAAAGCTGGATGTCTGAAGTTCACTGCACAACCTGCAGGCAGCTCAACAGGCTGCAGAGTGGCTCTTCAGACAGCCCGTATGGTCCGGGCCTCTTCCTCCAGGCAGGAGAATTTCGCTAGACAGTTCTTATAGCTTATCTATGCTTTGGGAGAGAAAGGACTAGCTATGTTTCAGGGACTTCTTGAAGGTTTTGAGTTACCCCCTGAGCCAAATGAGTTTGCTGTAGGTTGACAGGCTTCACCTCCCTTTGGAACACTCCAAGTCTTAAGGAGCTTCCCTCTAAGACTGACATCGGAAAGAATTGCTACACAAAGGATCTATTTTCCTGCCAATCTGTACCTTAATTTTGAGACAGCACCTCTCTCACTGAATCCAGCACCTACATTTTGGTTACAGTAGCTGTCCAGAGAGCTCTTGGGATCTTCTTGTCTCCATTTGCCAGGGCTGGAATCACAGATGCTGTCATAACTACTGTTTACATGGGGGCTGGTGATCTGAACTCAGGCTCTCCTGCTTGCATGGCAAGCTCATTACCAACTCAGCCTCTGAGGGTTATTCAAATAGAGGGACACTAGATGTGAAGGAGCAGAGACTCCGCAGGACCGGGGGCATTGCTAACTGGCCACTGTTGTCAGTCGGGCTAGTTGACAGGCTCACACCAGCTATACAATCTGAATCTTCTTAGTCTTGATTATTGACTGGGGGTGATCTCAGAAAAAGTAGGTAAACCATAGGTTACTCTCAACCTTCTCCCTCAGCAGGATAGTTAAAATTATCCCCACAGGGAGCACTAAGAATGGTTTCATTCCTACTGGTCAGTACATATTGGTTCCCCTTCTATACCATTTAGTAACAAGTCATGGCTTCAGACTTCCTGGCCCCTCCCTCATATTTCCTTGAACTCTCCATGATATAAAAACTAAAAATTGGAGGCCAATAAGAAGTACTCCATTATACTTGAGTCGTCTCATGCCATTCCAGTTTTATAGTCTCTCACGCATCACCTCATATTTCTTGATAGTTTTGAAGACCATGCCTCCCAGCAGGGCAGTGGGTTTCCTCATTCCCTCGGCACACTACACCCTTACTTGCCTTTCCTCCTAACACTTTGAGGACAAGTACGGGCTCTGGCTGACTCCCTGGTGAACTGATGTAGGCTGGGCTTTTCACTGCATATACGCTTCCCACTAGCTTCTTAGGGAGCTGAGTTTTTAGGCCTTGAAGAATTTGAGGGAACAACAATAAGGTAGGGAGACTCCACTTTGCTAGACTATCACACCAGGGAAGAGTCATACCCTAAACCTTTAACACCGATCTCATGAGACAGCATCCAAGTGGAGACTTAAGGGAGTACGTGTCATCTTTGTTGGAAGACACCAAAGCCATGTGGGCTGATCTACCAGTATCCTCATGCCTAGGTCTTGGGATAGGTTTTCATAGCGACATCTTCATCTTGGCTTTTCCTAATGTCCCTGGGAGCTACATCCACTTCACGGTTGCCCAAATTTTAGAATCATGTGGGTGCTCAGCAAAAATGCTGATTCCTATCCTATGATTCTTTTCTGTGACCCATGGATCTTGTGTCTATAATGGTGGCTCTTTGGGACTCTTGGGACAAGGTGACTCCAGGAAATAGCTTTTCATTTCCATTCTTGATTCTTCTCCTTGGTTTGGGTTGTCAACAGTTTTTCAAGCCCCAGCTACTAAGAGTTACATTCCAACTCAGTGGGAAAGAGAAGCTGTCTCAGGGTAGTGCGATAAATGCTCCAGGTAGCAAGAAGGAGATAGGGAGAAGAATTAGAAAGTAATTGGGGCCAGAGGGGAGAGAAAAAAGTTGGACAAGAAAAACAATTACATAATAACCTTAGATGTTAAGTTACTTATAAGTCTGTGAGGTTCGTCTATTCCTTCCTCCTTCCTCTGTCCTTCCCTCTCCTTCCTCCTCTCCCCCCCTCTCTTTTGAAACATGGGGAGAAGATGAGTGTAGGTGCCATTTCTAACAGGAAATGGATTGGTGTGGGTTTATAGGCCCTATATAATTCTCTGGTTCATTCATAACCTTGTAAACACAAGGGCATCCATGTCCACAAATTCCCATACACACATTTCTGGAACTCTGTCTTCTAGGAATTCAGTCAGACCAGATATTTTAGAGGTTTTGCAAATTACATTGGCTACAAGACCAATGGAACAGAGTTCCACATGGGGTCTCCATCTTTAATTTCCAGAACTCGAGAGGCAGAGGAAGATGATTCTCTGTGAGTTCAAGGGGAGTGTAATCTCCATAGCGAGTCTCAGACAAGGCTGGACCACATGAGACTCGCTCAGTGTGTCTCAGAAAAAGAAGTGGTGAGAGTGAAGAACACCACACAACAGAACTTCATAATTTGGCCTCCACAGTGCCCACTACACTGACTTCTGAGGACAGGGAAGCACACAGACTGTGTAAACACATATTTGCTCACACATTTTACAAGGTGGGAATTAAATGGCCAGCTCTTCTGCACATCATACAAGAACCTAACACGCAACTTAACAGTTTCACCTTCAAAGAATCGTATATAACATCCTCAGGCAATCTTTATAACCTTCAGGACTTCATACTTTTGGCACAGATCTTACTCAGTAGAAAGAGCTGAAGAAAGGCCATTGCAAGTCATATATTCTAGAGTCAGGCAAGACTTAACACTCCGGTTGTTGGCAAAATTTTGGTGTGGTCCTAAAGAGTTAAGGAAATTCCTTAGCTTGTGTGTCTTGTGAATGAGCTCTGAAAGCATTTTACAATGTTGTGCTTTATTATGCCCCATAAATGGCCTCAGTTTTTCTTGATTGGGCTAGTAAGGAACAGCAGCATAAATGACCCAAGGGGATACAACATCCTTCGTCTCAGAGGTGGATACTTTTGCCATTTGAAATTTTTTTTTATCTTCAGCACCCCCAATGTCTGCTAACATTGGTCAATGGCAAGGGATTTAAACCATTTACTTGATGTGGGAAACAAATGATGGGCAAGAGGTTGAGAATACACTGGATAGCTGGATTTAGTGTCAGGTGTAGTCACTACATAATATCCGCGAACTAGTTCAATCCGGCAGACTGTTGAATGTGTTTGTATGTATGGGTGGAGAATTGGGGAATGGGGCAGGCATGTCAGATGGGACAAGAGCTACAAAGAGGCTGTCAAGAAGCAGCCTGGCTGAGTGGAGAGCTGTGAAGTGGCTGGTGACTATGCCTGGAACTAAAGACAGAATTCTTTCTCTGAAGATTCCAAAGGTCTCCCCAAAAACATCACCAACAACAGGGGAGAGAAAAGATACCCAGATTCCAAGGATCTCACGATGGTGCTGAAAACTTATGACTCCACCTTCCTAGACTTCCTCAGAAGGTGTTTGGTGTGAGTTTGTCGGGGTGTCTTTGCCTATGGGTTTGCTAACTTTTTGAGTACTATGCTTCCCCCATGTGTTTATCAGTGAGACTGAGATGGGTGATATGCAGAAGAGCCAATCACTGCTCTCGTGGGAAAGCTTTGAGGTCTTCAAGTCATTTGAAGTGTGTCTGGGTAGACACTGCTCTCCCTAAAGTCTAGGCTCAGAGGTTCAGTCATTGTCTCTGGACTACGGTGTGTGTGGAGATTGTCACTATTTTAGTCTCAAGCTGTCTAACAGAGCACTGCCTGACAATCCTACCATCTGGCACTTCATGAACTAAAGCCAGCTCTTCAGTGGTCCTGTTGTATTGCGTGCCAAGCTATGCACAAGCTGTCTACCCGTAGACTCTTTTGAATACTCCCTAGATTTAATTACTCTCTAGATTTAGTATCCAGATGTCCATATACTGAGCAGTTAGGGGGTAGAGTGAGCTGTAGAATACTATGCATAGCTGTTTACTCAGAATCTGAGAAATCAAGTTCATTTTAGTAACATCCTCATGAACAAGGAGTGGCCCATTATACATGTCGCCCTGCTCCAGCTCTATGGTGTTTGACAAAGATTGGCCGTGGCTGCAGGACTTAGCAGCCTGTATCTGTTGAGTCCAAGTAGATTGGCCATATGCTTTTTAGTGAGGACAATCAGTATTGCGAGGACCTTCTCACCCACAGGTGCAGTCATGCTCCTTTCTACCTGAAATCAAAGAGAAGGCTCCCACACCTCATCTCTACACCCGTGTCACCCCAACCTCTGGCTTAGGTTATAGAATCAATGTCCCTTAAAAATGCCATAAACTGAGATCAGATTTGGGGTAGGGGTCCCTCAAAACTCTAATCATCCAAAACATAGTTCAGGAGCAAAATAGCTAGCTAGCTTGCTTGCTTGCCTGCCTGCCTGCTTATTTTTTTATTTATTTATTTATTTATTTATTTATTTATTTATTTATTTATTTATTTATTTATTTATTTATTTCTTATTCATTCATTCATTCATTTAAAAGGACCAACTGCTTCCAATTCATACAAGGCAGTGTACTCAACCTGAAATCACTAAGCAGCAAAGCTTTGGAATGGCAAGCTAGAGGTACTGAGCCAGTGCCCACAGGGTTAGATGATGGAGCACGCTAAGTTTTGCTGCTTAGTCTTAGAGGTTAATTGCAGAAGTCCAGGAGAGGGGAAGATACAGCTCAGCAGCAATTCATTTGGCAACTGAGAGCTTGTATAGCTGATGACTTTGACGAGTCTAGAATGCTCATACTGCATCTCTGTAGTTGGATGCTCTGCCCAGCATGATGGACAAGAGATGGAAGTGCCAACCTGAAAGGTGGCCAGACGACAGAATTACAGCATATAGGAGTAGAGTGGTGACTGTCAAGGTTTGATGTTTACAGAAGAGTGAGTCTGTATCTGTCATTCTTCTGGAGAAACAGACTTTATTAATAGTTTTCAGATTGTTGAAAGGATGAAGATGTAAGAGAAGGGTCAGCTATTTTAACCTGTATAACACTAATGGGTAGAATTTAGACTTGGGTGAAGTTATGGGGAAATAGCCAATCTTGGCTTGATAAAGTTGGACATGAAAACCTCTTCAAGACTAGTGTTTTTTTAAGCTGAGTGAGATGGCAAATCTATAATAAAGCCACTGTTTCAGAGGCTGAAGTAGGAGAATTTCAAGTTTGAGTTCAGCCCTGGCTAAATAAGATCCTTTTTTCATTATAAAATTTAAAAGTCCCAGGGTGCAGCTCAGTGGTAGGGTGACTTCCTAGTACTGGAGGCCCTAGCTTTGATATCTAGTATGAAACAAATAACAAAAGAAACCCAGAACATTTCAAAATTGAGATCTGTGCTAGCATCTAGTTCCTGAAGTTATTTTAGAATATAGAATGGTTTATGTTAGCTCTGTAAAGCGTCTCATTCTGTTACCATGGTAGAAATTTCCTTAAATTACAACCCCCCCCCCCATGGATAGTTTTTTTGTTTTGTTTTTTATATACAGGATCTTATGTGCCACAGGCTAGCCTCAAATTCACTACATACTTGAGGCTGGACTTGATTTTCTTGCCTCCAGTGCTCCAAACTGGGATTGGACATGTGCCATTACGCCCTGCCTCCTTGTGAACACGATATTCTATAATTTTCTTTCCCCTTACCTTTGGGGCCCAAGATCCCATAGTTAAGAAGCATGCATTTCGTTTCCATCTTAACTTGCCAAATTCTATGTTTCATTGTCTAGGATTCTGTAAGACTTCTTCGTTTCTTGCAGTTCTGAAGACCACTACACAGGGTCTCACATATGCTAGGCAGGCTCTCTACCACTGAGCTACATCCCCAGCCCTAAATACCATTTCCTGCAAGAGAATTTCTAGAAATCCTAGACAATTTGGTATTAATATAGTACTTGGTTCATTATGCAACTTTCCTCTAAAAAATATCAATAGCTGTTTTCAGCCACTTAACAATTATGTAAAATCACCTCTTTTCTTTAATATCTTTGAGATACAGCACAGCTAAAATAAAATAAACATCTTGATTAGGTTTACAAAATATTTTACTATGAAAAGGAAAAGTCAACAGTAACCAACTCTTGTTGGGCTGTCTTGGTGTCCAGATGGGAGCCTTCTCTACGTATGACCCCTGACCAGGCCCTCAAGCATGCCTGGATTCATGAGCCACGAAAAGTCAAAACACGGTCCAGGCCGCAGATCCCAAGGAAGCCCAGTCACTGTACTTCTGAGACAAGTCAGGACAAGGCTGAAGAGCATCACTCCAGCAAAAGCAGAACAGGTACAGTCTAAGGATCGAGGCACGAGTGAGTGAGCCCTGACGTCTGCCTGGGACGTGGGCCAATTCAGCCCTGACTACACCATCCTGAGCTTACCACTTCTCATTTTTGTGAGTTTTTTCTTTTGGGAGACTTCATTCTAGCTGGATTCCCCCTCTTGGCCTTTTGCTATTAGGATTTTCCATTTGTCTCCTTCCTTATGCTCCCCTGTGTGTCCTATGATTACCTTTTATGTTCTTTCAAAAACACATTTTATTATTTGTGAATGTGTGTGCTGATTCCCACAGAGGGTGTCGGATTCCCTGCATTTGGAGCTAGAGCAGTTGTAACTCTGCATGTGTGCACTGGGAATAGAGCTCTGGTCTCTGGCAGAGTGGCAAGTGCTCTTAACTCCTGGGCCATCTCTCCAGTCCCCTTTACATTACTGTAATGACATACAATGGCATGAGGCAGATTGTTCTTTGCAGTGTAGCGTAGTAAGACAGATCACTGTATTCAAGTGGGATTAGATCCTGCTTCTGCAGGGCCAGGTTAGGCAATTTCTCTCCCTGTGTAAACCAGCTTATACATAGTGCTTATTCAGTGGGACTGAGAAAAGATCAAATAGATAAGTACAACGTGCTTAGAATAATGCTGGTCGCAGATTGTTCAATCTCCCCAAACTGATGTCAGGTCTAATACGCAGTGTTTGATGGCTCCTCTTCAAAAGATGTCCCTTCCTTCCTGCAGATGAGACAGCCAAAGAAATTACAGAGAGACTAAAAGACGATACTGAGAAGCACCGTCAGAATTCAGGCAAACCGCAGAGCTCTCTCCAGCACATGGGTGACACAGTCCAGCTGCCTCATCTTGCAGAAGCGTCTGGAAAGGCAGAGACTGTTGCTGGGTCAGAGGTGTCCACAGGACAACAAAGCACCTCCTCCCCCAAGAGCATGAACATTTTACCACCCATTATGTGACCCTCATGGAGGGTTCGTCCTGTTCCTGTCCACCATCGATTTGTATTATAGAAGGCACTTCGAATGTACAATACTTCACATTGCTTTTTTTTAATGCATAAAGGTTTGTAAGAAAAACCAAACTCTATTCACATGATGGTTGGCATGATTGCCCCTGTGATGGTTGGCATGACTGCCCCTGTGAAGGTTGACAGGGGCTCAGGGAGAGGAGGCTTTACCTGAACTTACTTTTTAAAGGTGTGTTTGTGAAGTGGGCAGTGTCAGACATTACAGCTTCATTCATGGAACTAAATAAAATCAGATCTTCTCTTGTTCATGACTGTAAGTCTATGTTAACCAGGATTCTCTGGTTTTGCTTTGCTCATGTGCTTGTATGTGTATGTGCAGGTGCACCTGAAGGGTATCATTCTTGCTGCTCACATGGTTTCCCGAGACAATTCCTCACTTGCCAAGCAGGTTGGACTGGCTGGCCACTGAGTGAGGATCTGTCTCTATCTCCTCAGTGCTGGGATTACAAGTATGCTCCACCATGCCACACTTTTTACGATTTAGTTTTAGTGTGTGTGTGTGCAAGCCTGCCATGTGTGAGCAGGTGCTCAAGGAGTCCAATAGGGGGCATCAGATCCTCTGGAGCTGGAGTTGTAGGTGGTTGTGAACTGCCTGATGTGTGTGCTGGGAACTGAACTCTGGTCCTCTTGAAGAATGAGCAAGCATGCTTTGCAACTTAGCCACCTCTGGAGCTCCATGTGTGGTCTTTTTCCATTGGTCCTGGGTACCCGAACTCAGGTCTTCATGCTTATGTGGCAAACATTTTACCAAATGACCTATGTCCTCAGCTTGGAATTCTTGTTTGAAAATGCTGGCTCATGTCATACCGGTTTACTGATTTGTACAGTTGGGGAACAGCTCAGAGTCCCTGTTCATTTTTAGCCTTGCCTTTCTCCACTTTTCCCCTAGCTAGCTTTGTTCTGATGTCAGGCTCAGCCTGGAAGTCAAGAGATTACATGCAACCTCTTCAGAGTGCAGTCTTGGGGTTGGAGCTACAGTTCAGTTGACTACATAAGCAGGCGGCTTGAATGTGGTCCTTAGCACCTGAGTGAAAAACTGGCTGCAGTAGTGTGTGGGGATTTAATAAAAGCTCCAGAAGTTTCAGAGATCTAACCACAGTCAGTCTAGGAGGATCAGAGAGTGGTGGATTCACACCTTTAATCCCAGCACAGGGAGTATCCTGGGAGTGGTGACCTATGCCCTTAATCCAAACTGAGTTCGAGGTCATTTTAGATTACAGAAGGCTCCCAGGCAGGCAGTGGTGGGGCCACACCTTAATGTACCAAGAGAGTATTTAAGGCGGGCATAGAAAGAGAGGAGAGGAAGCCAAGGGAAGCCAGGCTGAGGAAGCTGGAAGACAGCTGGGTAAGATCTGACTGTGGTGTTTATTCTCTCTAGTATCTCTGACTTTCTCAGAGATCTATCCCTGAGTCTCATTTATTTGTGCAACACAGTGGTGTTTGAATTGGCTGAAACTCAGCCAGCTCTTGGTGAGGTAGGCTACTTGATACCCCACCTCACAATAAGAAACATTAGCTGCATCCTCTAAAATAAATAAATAAATGTAAAAAAAATCTGGGCTAGCAAGATGGCTGGGGGGGTTAAAGTGCTGCTGAGCCCAATGAAGAGTCTGAGTTTCTTCCCTGTCAGGAGTAAGATCCCCAGACCTCACATGCAGGAAGAAGAGAACTGATTCCCTACAGTTGTCCTCTGATCGCCATGTGGGCTGTAGCTGTGGTGGGCAGGTCTTGCCCCAAATAAATACATAAATAAATGTAGTTTAGACTGAAATTCCGAGATCACTTTAAATCACTGAACCTACTGCCTCCCTGCCTGAGTGTGAGCATTGCAGGCCTGCATTAGCATACTCCACTGAGAACTAAGCCTCAGACCTGGGCTTGCTTTTTGCCACTAGGATGAAACCTGGATCACACTGGCTACACCCACCACACCCATAGCCCCGGGGCTGCTTCGGCTTGACCTTGAACTGTGGGTGCAGTGGTGGGCAGTGGTCCCCTGCAGCTGTGCAGACTGGACAAGAGGCCACACCCATGACATCACTCTGAATAATTCTGACTGGCTGTTAGAAACTGTTTTCTGGTTGTCCTTCTAAGGGATGGAAATGAAATAAAATAAGCCCAATTGTGTCTTATTTTAATGGACCAGTTTAATTGGCTTATAGCTGGGGTAGCATGGAACTGAGTGGTGCTGTCAGAAGTTTCTGTGCACCTCTGGCCAGTCTCACATCCATTTAGTCCCAAATAGTCACACAAAGGCTTATATTAATCATAAACTGCTTGGTCTATGGCTCAGGCTTATTACTCTTAAGCTAACCCATGATTCTTATCCAAGTTTAGTCCAGTAGATTGGTACCTTTTTCTCAGTGCGTTTCTCATCTTCCTCTGCGTGTCCCTGGCATCTGCTGCTCTCCTCTTCTGATTCCCAGAATTCTCCTAATCTGATTGCCCTGTCTCTACTTCCTGTATAGCTTATGGCCAATCGGCGTTTTTATTAAACTAGTATTTACAGTATACAAGCATAGTCCCACAGCAGAATGGGTCGATGGGTTGCTCCTCTCTGGCATTCTGTCCCTACCCTCCTCCCTCTGATGGCTTTCCCAGAGAGGGCAGAGCCTTATCTTTCAAACAAAAGTAAGTCAAACTCATGCAGCCCTTTAAGTGTACTCTTTTAATTTATGTCCTTGCTTGCATGGACAAGAAAATCTGCAAAATCCAGTGAGTAGCGTTAGATGGTGCATCTGGTATGGGTGCTGTGAAGGGGACTTTAGGGCTCTGTGTGGCAGGGAGGGGAGCTGAGGGAGTGAGGACATGGCCCACTGCTGGCACACCGGGTGGGCCCCAATCACAGGTTTGCCATCAGCCAGTCCAGCAGCTGCAGCCGAGTTACATTTCCCACCGCCTCATCCAGCTGTCGCTCCTTCTCATACCTCAGCACCGACTGCAGAACTTCCCCGACGCTGCGACCTTTCTCTACAGCAGCTGCTGAGAGCTGAAGCAGCTGTGGAGAGCAGAGAGAAAGGTGATGGAGGAGCAGAATATCCCCAAACAGATCAGAAGTAACCTGCATGGCTGCAACCAAGACTCCATCCGATGGAGACTGAAGTAGGAGGGACTCAGGTTGAGGACAAGCTCTCAGGAATTCATGGAGCCAAGGCTAGTCCTGAACCTCCTGCCCACACCTCCCGAGTGCTAGGATTATAAGCATGAAGCAACTTGCTGCAAACAAATGATTTTAATTGTTAGGGTTTACAGACTGCGGCTAGGGCCTTTGCATGCTTAGCACTTACTCCCAGCCAAAGACGACTTTAACCACAGCTGCTGTTGATAAAAGGAAGTTGGTCTCATCATCCACAATACAAACAAGTGCCACTGTTCCCATTCACCATACGGAATGTGATCTCACTGAGTCAGACCTTCCCATTTTCTCGACAGCGGTGCTTCCCAGGAGCTCGTCATCCCTGCCCTTGTTCCCCGAAAGTTCTAATGTCCTAGGCTCACCCTAAAAAGTCTCCACTTGTGATGATTTATACTGATTGCCAACCAGACAAGCTCGACAATCACTTTGAAATCACCCGGTGTGGTGAGGTTTTCTAGACAAGGGTAACTGAGGTGGGAAGGCCCTCCCTGAATGTGGGCGGCACCATTCCACAGGCTAGAGTCTCAGGCAGCAGAGATGAGAGCTAGCCAAGTGTGTCTCCTTCTACTTCATCCATCACTGTGGAGTGCAATCCTGCATAATAAAGAAGTGTTGGCAGCAGGGTTGTGTGGTCAGTCACATGGTCTCCACAAGGACAAAGTAGAGGGAGATGAACGTTTGCATTGGCCAGTCACTTGGTCTCGAAGGGATGAAGCAGAGGGAGGATGGTGGATGTGGCAATGTGGAACTTCAAGAATCAAAAAGTGGAGGCAGGAAGATCTCTAAGTTTGAGGCAGCATAAGATTTCATTTTTCACCTGGGTTAGTCAGGACAATACACTTCCAAAAAACAAAGACTATAAACAAACCAGTCTGCTAGCATAGGCCTGTCATCTCAGTTATTAGGAAGGCCGAGGCAGGACTTTTGTAAGCTCAAGACCAGCCTGAGCTATGGAGTGAGTGCAAAGCTAGCCTGAGTAACTCAGTGAGCTTCTATCCAAGTGAAACATTGCTGGGGTGAAACAGTTACCTCACATGTGCCTGACCCTGGGTCTGATTCCCAGTTCAGGGGCAGGGCAAAGTTTCAGCAAAGAAACACAAGGTATAAAGGAGAACTAAGTGGAAAAGTTAGGGTTAAAAATTACATCAAACACATAAAATCAGGGTGTATCAGATGGAGGAGACCACAGAAGGAAGATAACAGAATGAAGAAATTATCCAGGACTGAAGGGACATGATAAGTCCAGAGAACTAAAAAGGTTTAGTTCAGTCCTTAGAATCCCAGAGTGAAGTAGGTGGTGTGAAAGAGCATCTGAAGGAATGCAGCCAAAAGCTTCCTCAGTTTACTTCAAGTCAAGCTCAGCAAACTTAAACAAAACAAGAGAAATCCACTCCTAGACCTATCACAGAGTTCTCAAAATAACTTTGTTTTTATAAGACAACGGTTTTATCTATAGTCCTGGCTGGCTTCCAACTCCTGGAAATCCTCCCAAGTGCTGGGATTATGGGCATCACCATGCTCAGTTTTTAAAAAGCAAATTCTGGGCCTGTAACATAGCTGCTCTTCTAGAGGACCTGCATTCAGTTCCCAGTAACAATGTCAGGCAGCTCCTAACTATATTACTCCAGATCTGGGGTATCTGATGCCCTATTCTAGCCTCCACAGACATGCACAAACATACATACACATAAATTTAAAATAAATTTTAAAAATAACTTTTAGAAAGCCATTTAAAAATGTATTTTCAAACTGGTGATTGAACTGAGGACTTGGCATATGCCAGGCAAACATTACCACCACTGAGCAGCACTCCTAGAGCAGAATACATCCAGGACGCAGCCAGAGGGAACCACAGCATCACTTAAAGGGAACCATAGTTCAAATGACATTGCACTGTTTTTAATTAAAGTTTAGAGGAGTCAGGAGTGAAGAGGCGGGGGCTGGTGAGATGGCTTAGGGGTTAGAACATTTATCACACAAGCCAGAGGACCACAGTTGTGCCCCCAAGGACCCACATAAATGCTCGATAGGTGTGATGGCCTGCCTCAAATTCCAGCCTCAGAAGACAGTGGTAGGGTGTTTAATCACAGAATGAAACCTGCTTAGTTGTAACAGTGTCTCAGCAAGCTTTGAATCTGATTCAGAGTCCTATCTCCAAAAATTAAATGGAGGAGAAATCAAGAAAGAGTCCCAACATCAACTTCAGACTTCTACAGACATGTACACACATGCACTGTACCTATACACATATGCACCCCACATGTAAACTCACTTACATATACATGGGTAAAAAAGAAGAAAAACCATGCTAACAGAAGAGAAAGGCTAAACCAGAATTCTTTATCCACTAGAAACATAGGTCAGCAATGACAGTGAAATAAAAACAATTTCCTAAAGTATTTGCCTTGGGTCACTGGTGCAAAACAGACCGTGACACTCTCAGAGTAAGGAAACTAAGAAAACTCATTAGCAGCAGATGTGTTCAGGAGAAGTGAAGAAGGAAGTTCTGTGGAGGACCACGCTAGCTGAAGTCAACTGGAAGCCAAGCAAGAGAGCAATAGCTCTCAAAGCAAATGGGTGACTATCGTCTTAAGTCCTGTGGAGTTAACACAGATGTCTGGGCCACATAGTAACACATCTTAAAACAAAACAAAAATAATCAAGACACCTAAAATATCACCACAGTAGAGAAATTAAAATGCAATGTTGGAAAATGTTCAAATAAAATAAGAGACAGAAAAAGAAAAAGACGACGACCAGGGCTGACCCAAATGTCTGCTGTGCACAGAATCCACACTTCAGATCTGATGGGGGAAGATGGAAGCAAAACTATAGGAAAAAGCCTAACACACAACTGACTCTAGCACCAAGATGAGCTGACCTCTTGGTGAAGGGACAGAAAATTCATAGAGATCAGATGCCCACGGGCCGGCCAAGAGTAAATCAGAAACAAGTACATATCCTCCTGTGAAGGAGTAAGTTTAGTTCCCTTCCTGACAGGAATGCAAAGGTGACTTGAAGTAGACCACCTGGAGGTGGAGCGCTTGGTGGCAGAATACTGCCCAGCGTGTTCAGGGCTGGGGGTTTAATCCCCAGCACAGAAAATGAGAGCACACAAAGAGCAAAGAGCCCCAACCAGCACACAGCAGAAAACAAGGTGAAAAGTTCATGTGACTTGGGATAGGTCAGGTCAGCCAGTGCTGTTCCCTTCACAGATTCACAATTCTTTGCTGTGAAGCTCTGTGTGCTTTACAGGGTGCTTAATTATGCCCTTGGCCTTCTTGCCTCACTAGCCGCTGTCTTCCCTTTGACAGTCATATGACTCTAGACTTTGGCAAATGCCCCTTTGGGACGAAACTGCAAGCAGGTAAGAAATACTGGAAAGAGCTGGGGTAGAATGCCTTGCCTAGCATTAGGTTCAATCCAAATATAACAAAGACTAAGAGAAAAAAAACCACTAATTGGGCAAAAACTATTCCTATTACTAGACATGACACAAAGAGCACTCAGCTTTAGTACCCTGATGTGGAGGCAGGAGCATCAGAAGCCTAAGGTTACCTTAGCTACGTATATAAGTCTGACTAGCAGGAAGACAAGTGGCATTACAGCAAAGGCAAACATAGATAAAACAGTTAATTCATCACTAAAATATCTGCTTTTCAGAAAAGACTCTCCTCCACACAGAGCAAACATTTGAGAGTTATGTCTGACAAAGGACATGTTTCCAGATAAAGACCTTTGGGTGGAAGATGTATAGCTCAGTTGGTACAGTGTTTGCCGACCATGCACCAAGCCCTGAGTTCAGCCCTGTAATCAAACACTGGAACCTAAGACATGCTAGGAAGGAGGATCAGAGGTTCAAGGTTATCCTCAGCTACAGAGAGAAGGTGCAGCCTGGGATACATGAGATTCTGTCTTAAAAATCAGGCAAACTACCAGGCAGTGGTGGTGTGTACCTTTAAGCCCAGCACTTGGGAGGGAGGGGCATAAGGATCTCTGTGACTTGGGGGCCAGCCTGGTCTACAGAGTGAGTTCTACGGGTATCACACAGAGACACCATGTCTCAAAAGCTGAATCAATCAAACAAACAACAACAAAACAGGAAAACAAACCTTTTAACTCCAAACAAGAAAAAAAATTACCCAGAAGGTGGGCAAGAGGTCTGCACAGGCATGCGGGTGATTGGTTGCACTAAGGAATCTATGTGAACGAATGAAGGAGTGCACCAAATTCTGCTCAGCATCTTCAGTCATTTGAACTGGGGTCTATCAGATCAATCCACAAAGATTTGCAGCTATGATTTCTATAATAAAGTCATGCTGTGGAGAATGGGGGAGTAGAAACCCATCTAGACAGCCAGTGAGACTGTAAAACAACATGGCTACTTTAGAAATCTGGCCCACCATTATTATTATTACTTTAATTCAGGTCTCAAAATACAGCCCAGCTTGCTGGGTAGCTCGTCCTCCTGCCTTAGTCTCTAAGGGCTGGGTTATAAGTAGGCAGCCCTTATCATAAGATAACAACTCCTCAGTATCCACTCAAGGCCAATGAAAACTGTGTTCTCACAAAAGTGTGAATGGAATGCTCACATTGGCATTATCCATTATAGCAAAAAACTGGAAGCAATTCCAATGTCCACTAGTCTATAAATGGACAGTGTATATTCATAAAATAAAATACTATTCAACAGAAAAGGGACAAACTACTGATACAAACATGGATGAGCCTCAAAAATACGGAAATGCAAAGAGCTAGATGCAAAAGACTCGATATTTTACAGCTGAATGGATGAAAGATGAACCTTAACAATAGAAAGGTCAGTGGTCTTTGGGTAGGAGGAGGTAAACATATAAAAGCGGGTAGGACCAGTGCTGTGGTTTGACTGTGTCCATAGGATCCTTGTTGGGATACTTATCATCAGATGGTAGCAGTGTTAAGGAAGGCTGTCAAACATTTAGGAGATGAGCATTGCTGAAGGGGTAAGTCACAGGGAAGAAGTCACTCGAATATCTTAGCCTGGCTCTACAGACACATGACCAGCTGTCTCAGCTCCTGCCTCCACGCCCTCTTTGCTTCAAGGGACTGTGCCCCCTCTTAAACTGTAGGGCACAATAAACCCGCCCTCCCTTCAGTTGCTTCTTCTCATGGCCGTGAGAAGAGTAACTAATACAACTACCTAAGACACTGACACTGACAAATAAGGAGTCTTCAGTCTTAGGAGATTTTTAAAATTCATAAAACTACAATAGGTAGAGTCTGCCATTGGTCTAAGAATAGACAGATGGACAATTCAATGGCATAAAATAGAAAGTTCAGAGTCAAGGAGAGGCCAGTCAAGGAGGGTGGAGGCGGGACACAGGGGACTGGATGACAACAAAAACCTGCCTTCCTACCTTCCTCTTTACATATGAATGTATAAAAATACCTTAAAATATTCTAAAGCAGTAAAAGAAAACCCAGAGCAAAATCCAGGAAACAATATCTTGAACTAAATTCCATATGGTGAACAACCAAACTAAAGCTCCAAGCACCAATACATAACCTAGTGGCAGTGGCATGGTGGGGTGGAAGCCTGTGATCCCAGCACTCAGGAGGCTGAGGCACGAAGGTCTCCGGTTTGAGAACAGTCTGGGCCACATAGTGAGTCTAAGGCCACCCTGAGCTAGGTAGCAAGACCCTGTCTCAGCAAACAAATTGGAGAGCAAAACAAAAGTATAACTCTGTATACTTTCATATATATGCATCCATGTAAGTTATATTGCATGTGTGCACAGGATCCTATCATATTTATGTGTGTATATATTTATATGTTTCTCTTAAATGTGTGTGTGCACGTAAACTATATCCTGTGTATGCATGCAAATTATACCGTATGTATTTGTGCATGTAAATTATAACGCATGTATGTGTTGCATGTACATTCTGTCACATACGCATGTAATCACTTGTGCTTAAGAAAGATACAAATATATGCTCTGCATGTACACATGTATACACTAGAAATAGATGAGTGTGCTTTTCTCTGTTGAGAGCAATAGAAGTGATTTAATGAGAAGATATCCTTTATTTTCAATGTTCATCCTTTCTTTAATTTTGGGTTTGACCTTGCAGCCACATGACCTGTTAAAAATAAACTCTATAGTATTGAAGGCAATTGGGTTCCTGGGTACCCCAGTCTTGCTAGGTTTGGTGACCTACATCAGTACAATATTTGCATACATCAGTCTTCCCCTCAATCATCCCTCCAAATAAATCACTTCAGATAGTTTCTTCGTTGTATGCATCATTCAACTGCCCTTACATTAAGGAGTTAAACTGTATTCCTTCTAATTTCCTTTCAATAAAATAATAGGTGGATATATTTTTCTTCAGAATTAACAAAGCCATATAAAGGGTCTACAGGTCTATTTTCCTATTTAGATGACTACATTACAGAAATCTAGTTCAAAATCCACCAACAAAATTATGCATGCTATCTATGTAGAGTGGGTGTAGCAGAAATATGGTTGCAGAATAGAACTGTCCTCGCACACTGCACTTAGAGGCTGTGCTTAGCTTCAGCTTGTTTATTAGTCTAAAATGTTTGGCAGAACGTATCTCCCTTCCTCCTGCTCATCCCCATGGGCCAAAGTAACTGTGCTGTATAGACCAGAAACACAGAAGGACAGAGTTTGCCAGGTCCCTGTGGAACAGACCAGTGTTGCACTGGTTGACTCTGCATTTTCTGGCTACTAGACAATCTGGTAACTCAGTTACAAAGGCACACATGTAAGCTTGGTATTTGGCTAAAGATGAAGATGTCCTAGTTGGGAGGCTCCTGTACATCTCTGATGGCCTTCCAGCCACTGCCAGTGAGGATGTTCCATAACACCGTTCAGTAACAACTGTAGCCTTGCTAAGACTGAAGTGTTGTCCACACTCAAGTTAAGCTCCACCGTTTCTTGCTTAGGACCGAAACAATCTGATCTGTATGCTGTAATTCCTTGTCTTCCCAGTCACTAGATAAACCAATTTTGGGGGTGATTATGCAGCTTATTAAAAGAGAAAGCGCTTTTTATCCATGTCTTCTGGTTTCTATGAGGATATTTTTTCTGTTTGGTGATGGAGGTTGAACCCCTCTATCTCCCCTCTGTCTATCCTAGGCCTCAGAACAAAAAACACAACAAAGCCAACACTAAAACCCAAGATGGGTAGAACATCCTACCCCAATTTTTGATTTAATCCTCAAGTGTCTTTGGAGACACCTGTAAGGGTCACCATCAAAGGCCTAAAAACTCTGCTTTGGGGTATAAAAACCGCACTCGTTCCTCCCTTTGCCACTGATCCTCTGCTCTGGGGACTCTAAGAGACTCTAGTCCTTGTCTTTCGGGAAGTGGGCCTTCAGGTTTCTTAGACTCTGTGACAATGTAGCCTAAGAGTTAGGGTAAGTTTTGTGACAATGTATTTTAAGAGTTAGGGTAAGTTTGATCCTGAAAGCTAAAGAATAAGAAGCTAAAGTAATATTTTTTGGCTTAAATATAAGCTGGGTGGTAGGAAAATCTGGCCAATGGTTGGAGGCTTAAGTTAAAATACGTCTCTAGTGGGTCTGTTCTGGAGGCATCCAGGGGAGTAGTGTAAAGTGTGTATGTAGCAGCCTTTGAGAAACCCAAAAACTCACGATCTTAGATGATCCCTGACATTGTGCAAAGTCTATTTTTCAAAGAAGAATCAACAGAACCCAGGGACCAGAGGATACACCTCCTCCCACTCCCTGGAGTTCCACTCCATGCCTACAGTCTTGCCAAGGAACCAGAAAAAAGAAGCCAGCCTATAGGACACAGTGAACCCTTCTACCCACTATCTTCTCTTATGCCTACAGCACTCCCCTTAAAATGAGAGCCCAATCCCATGGGGATAATCCACAGCTACAGCCTGTTTCCAAAGACCCCCAACAAAGCAAGGAGGAGCTTGGGAAGGGCCCACACAGATTTAGCAGTAACTTTCAGGCCTTAACTTTAGTCTGAATTCTGATTCCTTGCTGTGTCCTTGGGTAAAAACAGATACCCTGGAAGGAAGCTAAAAAGCAGACAGACAATTAGTCAATGTCCTAATGTGCAAGAACTCACTGATTATAACAAGCTGGCAGAGAGCAACAGGCAGAGAATGATGACAAAAAGCCCTATTGCAGATATAACATGCATTTTAAGACTATTAACTATGACAGTATCAGAGAGGACACACGCGTGCGCATGCGTGTGCACACACACACACACACACACACACACACACACACACACACACACACACATCCCTCCTTATTTCTCAATAGGCTAGTCCTAGAAAGTCCACCAAATCATCTCTCATCTTCTAAAAGACAAGTCCTTTAAAGATCAACATTTTATTAGCGAGACAGCTACTGGTATCTGTAGAAAGCTTCAGAAACTACAGATGGGCCCCCTCAGACTCAGCTGTTGAACACTGTCTTCAGAGATCTGGAGGGAAATCAATAAAAAGAAAAACAAAGACAGGCCCAGATGATTATACTCGCCCCTGAAGGCACTTTTGGCTAGACCAAGATCTCAAGGAATCCTTACGGTAAGTCCCTAGGTCATGCCTTCTTCAAGTGCAAAGACCAGCCATTAGAAAGGTGACCAAAGCAACATCTCCTTTCCCTTGAGGTCATGTTGGACATGTAAGGACCCAAGGGCCTGCCACAGAAAGGTAGACTGTCCCCACCCAATCTCAGAGAAGAAAGGGGCTAATACCCAATATCATGGCCACCGTAGAGCTGAGGGTGCCAGGGGAGAGGCTGGATCCAGTTCCTGACATATCCAACTCTGCTGAAGAACTCAGGTTGCCCTAACCTGACAGGTAAGAAAGCTAATCTGCTCAAAGATAATAGGACCTCTTGCTCAGTCTTTACCATTTTCTCTGAAACTTTCCTCCTGATTTATAAACAGTAGGGGTAGAAGAGTCTCCCACGTACAGTATTTTATACTCCAAATATTGTGTCAATTTATATAGTTGGGGGAGAAGAAACACCCCAATTACAATTGCACCCACCTTCTAGTATTCTGCCAATCAAGCACTCCAGATCACCTCTCAGTGTCCTTAGTCCCCACTGGGAAGGGACATAGTGGATCACCTAGGGACAGCCTTGCAATTCAGTCATGAAAGTCCTACTCTCTGAAGTGCCTGGGGAACTTTAACAAAGGTGAACTCAGTTGTTTGGGATTGCTTACTCAATAAAATCCAGTTAAAGCCTGGAGGACGTTATCCTAATGAAAAACTAGAATCATCCAGAGCAGACACTAGAGGAGGATTATGACCTAGCATTAACATTTTTCTAAAACACAGCTTACTGGTCCTTTGCTGGGCCCCATCATCCTAACAGTCAAAACAAAGAGGGAATTCCGGAGGATGCGACCCTGCTGCATTGGCTGGTGGCAAGTCCCCAAAGGCTTGGTATATATACAGTAATACAGTGTTTTGGACTTAAAAACCACCTTTTTCTTTTTCTTTCTATTAGGATGCCTTTGCACTGACTCTGATACACGTTTGCTTTAGAACGGGAGGAACTAGCCACTAAGACTCTACAGTAGCACACTTGGAGAGTCCTCTGTCAGAGGTTCAGTGACCACTCTCACCTTTTTCCCTAGGATATTAGAAAGAGATCTTAAGGACCTAGTTTTTCTAGGAGTCACCCTGCAATATGTAACTATTACAATATTGAGCCCTACTGAGGAAAGCTTAGATCAAAATATCAGTCTTAAATGTCCTAGTCTCCTGAGGCTATCATGTCTCCACAAAAAAAGCCCAAGTAATCAGTAAGAAGTATACTATGTTGGATACATGTTGGCTCTGGAGGCATGACAATCCCATCTCCAATTACAGCAATAATTAAGCATTTTGGCCCTTTAGGGGATGGTTGCATTTTTTTCAAATCTGTGTTCCTAAATCTGGATTGACGATGAAAGCTTCTACAAGGGGGTTTTGGCTCTGAGCCCCTTAACTGGGACAGCCAACTAGAACAATCTTGTAATCAGATAGAGTGGGCTCTCACAGAAGCCCATGGCACTGGACTTGACAGGTTTCTAAAGGCTCTTCTTGCTTTGTGTGGCAAAGCAGCGAGACTTTGCTGTTCTGGTGCAGACTCAGTGCCAGGGACAGAAACACTGTAGTGTTTCAAAGAAATCAGATGTAGCATCATGGTGGCCCCTGTCTCAGGGCTGAGTCAGCCACAGTGCTTATGATTGATGAAGCCCTTAAGATATTGGGGGGGGGGACCATTAGAAGCTCTAAAAGCTCACCAGTTAAAGATAATACTAATTAAAGGTAATGTAGTTAACTGGAAATACAGAAATAAAAAACCAGATACTCCCCTGAGATGCCTAGAGAGAGCTGTTAAGGTATGTGGTATCCCACATCCTGCCTTCACTCACATTAGTGGAAACTGTTTCTAATCTGCTATACTGTGCACTAAGACCATTTTCTCCACCTGTCCAGCTGGACCGACTTCAGTGACCAGGCCCTAGACCACCCAGAGGACTATGGTTTGCTGAAGGGAACACTTATGTTCTAAGTGGAAAAATATGAGGCTTTGCCAGAGGGCAGTAGTCAGACCTTCTTCCTTACTCCCTTCTTCGGCCCCAAAGGCCAAACAGCCCTAATGAGGGCACTCACTTTTGAAAGAGGAAAAAAGATTAATATCTACCATGACTTAAAGAATGCCTTCATGGTCTATGTGCCCACACAGCCATCTGCAAAGAGCAAAGACTTCTGATATCTAACAATTCACCCATAATATATAAGCAAGAAATTCTAGGTGTATGAGATACTCTCCAACTCTAAATACCTCCCTGCACAACTTCACCACACCATTTGTATTAAAAACAAAACAAAACAAAATACTGTACTGGGAACTGGAAAGTGATGAGGATCCAGTCTATAGAAATCCTATAACTAACTTTCCCTGCATTCTGGAGGAGAAGGGTGTATAAACATACTCAGAGTAGCCTTTTTCATATACCTTATTAGTCAATACTGAGAACAAACCTTTCGCAAAACTCTCTGAGGGTAAAGGGTTTTGTTATCATACAATCACATTAAAGGCCCCACGCCATTTTCTGAAATTCTTATCCTTGTCACCAGCATGTGGCTTGTCAGTCTCCCCACAGTGGTACCTCCTCTCCTTCAGTATGCCGGAAGATAATTTCCTTGGAAACCATCTCTCTTCCCTTGGGTGTCAGAGAACATAGGATTCCTCTATCTCACCTCAGAGCTTTAATAATATGTATAGCTCATAAATATATTTGGATCCAAGAATCAACTACTGCTGTAAGATTATATACTTACTATGTGAAACAAGGGTATTTCTATCTTCTTCCAAGATGATGAGGTCGATGTACTGATGCATCTCCCTTCCCAGACCTAATAATATCTAATATTTCCCAACTTTTGGATATATTACCAACTTGCAAGTGTTTTCTCTAAACCTTTCTGTTATATCCTCCTTATAAAACAGAGAAAATAGAGTAAAGGCCTTAGGGTTACCAATGATTCCTGAGTCTAGTGGCCTGAATACTGACAATCCACTATTAGGCTGATCAGGAATGAATAGGGGTACACCAACGGGTTTATTCCCACTTTTGGGAGTTTTCAAGTTAGAAAGGTTAATCCAAAGCAGGTCCTTAGCAACGCAACAAACACAGGAGGTCACTGAGGTCACTGAGGTTGCCGATGAGGCACAAGGAGAAAGCCTCAACTGCCTTACACATACAGTCCTGAAGAACAGAACAGCAGGTTCTGGAGAAAGGTCTCTTCACTGGATGTGATCAAGTGTCTCTGAGGATGGAAGTACAAGAACCTCGAAGTTCCAGCTGCTGCCCTCTGGATACGAATCCCTGCCCATCACTGCGCCGTTTGCCGAATCCACCCAACCTCCATGCTGAGACAAAAAGCTGAGAGACTAGTGACAGGTTTAACTGCCCATAAATCAGGCTTGTGAGATGGCTTAATGTAGGCGTGTGCTTGCTGCCATTCCTCATGACCTGAGTTTGATCTCCAGAACCCAAATAACGAAGAGCTGACTCCTGCAAACTGTGTTCTCCATATACTCCACATACATGACACCACACACGGATATACACAACACATACACACACACACACACACACACACACACACACACACACACACACACACACACCCCATAAGGTGAAAAAAAATAAGAGGTCATTAAATCCAAACTCTGCTTCCTTCCTCAACCCAGTAACATCTTGTTCTGAGCAATTCTATCAAAAACACAGCATCTGGGGCTGGGAAAAACCGCTCAGTCAGGAAAGTGCCTGCCACACAGGTAAGATTCCTCAAGAACCCATGTTAAAAAAAAAATCAGGGTACTACAAAGTGGAGACAGGAGGATTCCCCAGGACACACTGGCCAGCCATTGGAGCTGACAGGTTCAGAATGAGATTCAAAACATAGGCTGGAGTGTGATGGGGGAAGCCATCAGTGCTGTCCTCTGGCTTCCAGGTGCATATGCATACAACTGCACGCCTGAAAGCCATACACGTGGGTACACACACACACACACACACACACACACACACACACACACACACACACACACACACACACAAGAAAGAAAACAAGAAGTCCGCCAAAAATGAAGACTTTGGTCTAATTCCTACACCCAGTCTCCTGGAGAATCTTCATTTGTGCTCCTGGCACCAAAACATTTGGAAAACGGAAAACACCGTTTCTCCTTCTCGCCTCTCTTAGTGGGTTTCTGATCGTTCACGATCTCACCACCTCAGTTTACTCTCACCTACGCCAAGAGGTATAATCTTCAAGTTCCTTCTGACTGGGTCTCCCCTTCCTACAGCTCTGCTCCCATTCAGAAAAACACACCGACTGTAAAGCCCAAGTTAAAGCCCAGGCAAGCGTTGGGGTTTTGCTTTCTTACCTTCTCCTGGATCCCTTCATCATCACCAGCAAAGTACAAAATAGGGACGTTGAGCTCTGAGGCCGCCACCCACTGCAGGACAGCTTGCAGCTGCTTGTTCTGAACGCTGTCAGCCAGATTGTGGTTGCTGACGATCACCTTGGGTATCTCACATCCCTCGGGTGGCTGTCCTGACAAACCTCTCAGTTCATTATGGATGGCTTGATAGGCGTTCTGCAGGAGGGCTTCAGCTGTTCCCGTGCCCTTCACTGGTAAGCATTCATATAAGTTATCTGGAAAGGCAGAATTTGGCCTGCTGGCATCTCCACACTTTTCATCTCCCAGCTCTGCCAAGGGAGAGTCACAGGACTTGGCAATAATGAGGCATAACTTCATCACAGAATCCATCAGGTGTTCCACCATCTGCCCATTCATACAGCCATCAAGCTGGTTGGCGACCATCTTGGTTAGCCCAGATAAGGCACCATCAGTCTCCTCCTCCTCACAAAATCTCGGGGCAGGAGGGGTCACAGGTCTTTCACATGAATTGAACTCTTCTTCCTTAACATTCTGCGCCTTGGATTCACAACTGCGGTTACCTTTGAATATGGTCTCACTGAGTAAGTTCCGGATAAAATTGAAGATGACACTCATCAGATCCTTCTTTTCTGTTTGTTCTTGGTCACATATCTTATGAGGAGACTTAAGTCTGGACTCATCGTGAACTACATGCGGCTTGTTGGCGGGGAAGTTGGTATTGGCAGCAGCTTCCAGGAAGCTCTGAGCGTCCATTCTTCCCCCCTGGGCCAGGTGGTACTGAATTAGAAGCAGGGCTGACACAATTAGGTCCTTGGCCCAGGAGTCTGACGGGCACATAAAATTTTCAAAATTCTCTGGCTGTTGTGGAGGAGGGCTTAAGTCACAAGGGTCTGGACACTCAAAGGTGACCTCGTGTGGAGGGTTCTCCTGTTTTCCAGGATGCTCTAACCCAGGAGATTTGCAATCTTTTTGATGAGTTTTGTGCCACATGGTCAGCCCCTCCTTAATAATGTGCTCACCCAGCGTCTCGGCACAGGTCTTCTCTTTCTCTGGTTTGCATGCAGAGAACAAACTTTCCCTCAGTTTTGATTCTGATTTCATCGCGAAGTTCATTGGCTGCCTAGGGTCACCATCCCGTGACTTCATGGAGATAAGGGAATAGCTCTCAGACTTGTCCCTGGCTTTCCTGATGTTCTCAGGGAACTTCTTGGCAAACATCACATTGTACAGCTTACCCAGCATGGCATCCATGATATCGGTGGCCTTTTGGCTTCCGTGAGAAAAGAGACTTCGCTTCACGGCTGACACAAAGTCTGTGTCCGTCATGAGGCTCCCTGTGACATTGTGGAGGTTCTTCATGAACGAGTCGATGAGATCAGAGACGACCTC
Source organism: Phyllotis vaccarum (assembly GCA_033318265.1). Lineage (NCBI taxonomy): Eukaryota > Metazoa > Chordata > Mammalia > Rodentia > Cricetidae > Phyllotis > Phyllotis vaccarum. The sequence goes on from JARWLC010000011.1 coordinate 88,141,618, forward strand.
TTTTGCATGCTTGATCAATACTTTCTTCAGCAGAATGGTGGCGATGGTTGTGTCTTTCACCTGGATCCTCAGGGTCTTCATGATGGAGACCATCATGTCAGATACCACACTGTTGGCATAGGTCATGATCCCTTGACTGACGGAGTTTGTAAAGTCATCGGGCCGGTCCTGGCCCCTGAATAGCTTTCTTTCTCCAGGTAGGGGTCTTCCGCCATCTTTGGCATCTCCTGCATTCCGAGACTCGAATACTTCTTTATAGAAGAAAGACTTCTTGGAGCCAGGCTTGTCGTCTGGACACTTGCCGTCCTTGGTACTCTCCTTTATCTTCAAAGTGCTTTTATATCTCAGACCGGGGCTCTGTGCCGACCCCAGGGCTCTGTCTCCAGAGCCTGGAGCCTTGTCACCAGCAATGCTCTTGGAACACGTAGCAACGGTCTCATTTACCAGCTCCGAGGCTACTGTACTCAAGCTTTTGTGGGGCACGGGCTCATCCCCCATAAAGAAGGACTGATGGACACACTTGTTTTCGGAGCCATGGATCTTCTCATTGATCTCCTTTCGGGCCATGGCTATCACTAGGTTGGTGAGGCGGTTGGCATAGAAGGAAACTTCATCTATGGAACTCGCATTACCAGGTTGGGCCATGGGGCCCTGGGAAGGGGTCTCCTTGTGAGTCATCTCAAAATGCAATCTCCCTGGACTGCCCCTGTTGGTGGCATTGTAATAGTCGACACAGAAACCTTTGCGTTGGTCTCCTGGGTTGGCCATTTCCTCCCCAAATGATGACTCTCCAGGCTTGAACCTCGAGTCCTGGAACCCTGCTGTACTTTTTTCCAGGTCTCTGCGGAGCCAGCTGAGCACTCGAACAGGATCTGTTGATGCATTCTAAAAAGCAGACATGGTTTCATCCAGTTGAAGCACAGCAAAGATATGGGGCACCGAGAACAATCTGCACTCGTGCCCAAGTCATGCCCCCAGGAACACATAACTAAAAACTAAAGTATCAAATATCCTAAGGGGCAGAATTTGCTGGGGTAAAATGAGAAATTTTGGTTCAATAGCTGCTCATTTAACCACCTTCAAGTTGGAGAACAGAATAAGGCTACTCTTGATGACGGTCCATGCCCCCTAATTAGTGCTGCAGAAGAAGGAGAGCTTACCATTTTCCATTCCTGGTGCTGGGTGTCTCCAGGTGAATAGACATCAACTTTGCACACACCATTTTGGCTCTGTAACCAGTCAACCCTATCTGCCATCTGGTAGTATTAAAAAAAAAAGAAGAAAGAAAAGCCATCAAAAGGTTACATGACAATAGGAGAAATAAGGAGAATGGCAGAGATGTGGGAAGCAGAAGCCATGCTTTCCAGAGACCTGTAAAAGGAGCGACTTCAGCCCACTCAGCAGTTTATCTTCAGCCTCAGTTCTTACCTGCAACACTACTACTTAAACATGCTCATATCTCTAGAGATGAGGTTGATGCCTGGACTGTGCTGTTCAGAATTATTATTTGTTAAATGGATAAACCTGTCAGCTGTGTCTTGCTTTGTTCCCCACTTACACCCCCCTTCTGATTTTTTGTAGATACTGAATGTACCAACTGGATTAATTTACTTTTTTTCCTTGCCTGTTCTGTCTACATGAGCTAATTTTTAACAACAGAAAGTTTGTTCTTCATCCATTTCTAGAGCACTGACTTCCACTAGTAATCTTAAAGTTATTCTCTGTCCAAAAAGCCAAGGCTACTGGGAGATTCTCAGACTCCACGGTCCAGAGTCCAGGCTGCAGTGGTGACGTGGCTAATGTGTCCCTTCATGGCTTCTTAACACCCTGTCCTCTAATTCAGTGACAGCTCCAGCCACCTGGTCCTCGAGCTAGGACGCTAGGATTCACTATGCCTGGCGCACTCTACATGAGGCCCCCACCCTCACCACCTCCTAATTATTTCTTCCACCAGCTGCCATTTTCTTACACTGGTTGCTTCTATTGCCTCCTCTTAGAATCCTTAATCTAAATCCTTTTTTGGCTACAGCTTTAGTCTCATGAGCCTTCAAAACAGTGCCTTCTACTTTGTAGTATTTGAAAATGTAGCCAAGTACCATGGAGATGTAGGTACCCACTGCCAACCTAAGGTGGCAAGAAGGGTCTCTTTGCCTTCACTTCTTTTTCCTATAGAGCCATTACAAACATGCCCTCGCCATACCTCTCAATGGTAAGGTACAATAAGATTTACAACACCCCCATCCCAATGCCTTGCCATTCTCATGAAACAGACATCTATCTTTACATTTGGATTCCAGGAAATACTGCTTTAAAATTCCATTACAGTAAAGTTCAACATCTTGCTTGAAGTTGAGATCACGACCACAAACAGCTGATTGAAAGACCTGGAAACTTTTAGTGGTGTTCATTACGTGATGTTGATTAATCAGAAAAACTTGTTTTAAAGAACACTGGCTGAGGTGGGGGCATGTGCCCTTGCTCAAAATTAAAATAAACATAAAGCAAAAGTACACCAAACACATGCTTAATAAAAGCTGAAAAAAATAATGAACAGGAAGGGCTTCTGGGATGGCTCCCTCAGGCTAAGGTGTCTGCTGCCAACTCTGATGATCTGAATTTGACCCCTGGAACTCGCATGCTGTCGGGAAAACTGCCTCTCACAAGTTGTCTTCTGACTGTCACACGCCTACGGCATGTGTGCACCTGCCTCACCACCACACACAATAAGTAAATAAGTTAAAAATAACAATGCTTACACATACATGGGCATACTGTTTTGGAGATGATGGATAATTATTAAAGGAAGACCAAAATATAAAGTCATTCAAGAGCTGTTTTCTGTTCTCATAGACACTCTCATTTTCGGATTCTACTGTCTCTGATTACTGAGCTAAGATTGTTTCTGTTCCCTCCAGAAGACAGGGATTGTTTGAGTAAACAATGGATTTTCCACAATGAGGAACTCGTGCAATTACTCAAGAGTGGAAAGAAAATGAATCTGGAGCTGAGGGTGTAGCTAAGCAACGGAGCACTTGCCTAGGCCTGGGCTTGATTCTTAGTACAAAAAAAGAGAGGAGAAAGAGAGAGAGAGAGAGAGAGAGAGAGAGAGAGAGAGAGAGAGAGAGAGAGAGAGAGAGAGAGAGAGAGAGAGAGAGAATGTTAAATAAAAGTAGAGAATGTTAAATAAAAGTCCTAAATGAAAGTCTTCTTTTATATGGTTTTTGCATTTAGGAAAATTAGGCATTATATTTTTTAAAAGTGCCAGTGAGGTGTCTCATCAGGTAAAAGGCATTTGTCACTAAGCCTGACAATGTAAGCTTTATTTCCAGAACTCATGTGGTGAAAACAGATAATTGACTCCTACAAGTTGTCTTCTGAGCTCCACATGCACATCATGGCTTGTGGTACTTTTTTCCCCAAATACATGTCATAAAGGAATCTTAAAATGTTCTCAAAGCTTTCTGAGTGATTCTAATGGACAACAAGAATTGAGAATTCCTGGGCCAGCATTATGCTTGGGAAGATAATGTGATGGCTAATGTTGGTTGTCAACTTGACACACCCAAGAAGAGGAAGCCTCAACTGAAAAATTATATCCATCAGACTGGCCTGTGGGCAAATCTATGGACCATTTTCTAGATCAGTAATTAACACAGGATGGCCCAGCTTCCGAAGTGTAAGAGTGTGTGTGTGTGTGGGCTGGTGTACCATGCCTGGACAGATAGGCCTGGATTATATAAGGTAGCTGAGCAAGCCTGTAAACAGCATTTATCTGGGTGTCTGCTTCAAGCTCCTACCTTGGCTTCCATTGAGGATGGACTCCATCCCCCCTGTGAATTGCAATAAGCCCTTTCCTCCCCAAGTAGGTTTTGGTCAGTGTTTTACCACAGCAACAGAAAGTAAACTGGAAGATCTCTAATCTTTGATTTTGTATTTTAATGTTTTGTTTCCTTTGCAAATAAGTTTATACCAATGAAGTTAAACTATGTACTGTTCTCAGTAGCTCAGGATTATACATACATTTTTCTTTTTTGCGTGTGGGGGGTTGATGGTGATGGTGGTGCTAGAGATGGAGTCCAGGGCCTCTTGCATGGTAGGCAAGTGCTGTATTCATGAGTCACACCTCTACATACATATTCTTATGCTTTGCAACATGGGCATGAAGAAAAAATTTAACACATTGCTATTTGGCTATGAGAGGCAAGATTTAGTAGACTTAGTAGCAGCTTGACCTAGAATGTTGACAGTATGAGATCCACAAACTACGGCCTTTCATCTCTAGTTTATATTTCATCTGAGTGGGCTGCTTCTGGTAGAGAAACTAAATCAACAGAATCTTTACCTCATTCAGGTTTCCTGCATACCACAATTAAGCAGATATAAATTAAACATAAAGAAGGAAGGAAATGATGTGGCCACTTACTCTTACTGAGGATGGGTTCTGAGATACAAGGAAGACTCCGGATGAGCTTCGTTGGTGTCTTCACTATCCCTAAGTCCACCCGCCCCTCCTGCCATGTAATGTATAAGGACTCTGTAAAGAAAGACAGAAAAGCATGACAAACGTACTTATGGACTCCACGGTTCTTACTACCGAATGATGACTTTGACTTGTATTCACGAACACACGGAAGTGAGGGGCACAAAGTAACATGGAGACTTCTGAGAGGGATCTTGCTGTGTTCTGAGAGTTCTCAGATAACAACAAATCATTCTACTTTTGGCCAATGATGTCTTAAGTGACTAGTGTAACTGTCTGCTCTTAAATGAATGGTTTACTAAACGGTGAAAACAATTGGTTAACTTTACACACTTCACTAGGAAGCTTGAAGATGAGCAGGTAGGATGGGAAGTAAGTGCCCTGAATTTTTGGATCTCAAAACATTTTGTAAGCATTTTTTTTTTCAGACTTGAGAGAAATATATGTTTTCATAAAGAGAGTTCATAAGCTATGCCTCTAGTTCAACTAACTTCCTTAGTCTATTGCTTCCAAAACACTAACAGAGGACATTAGTGCATTTAACTCTTGGCATCTACCCAGCATTAACTGCACACATACCTCCAAGGTGTTTCTCTAAACCCCACCCTACTTGAGCACAAGCCAGTTATCCTGTCCATGACAAATTCTTAAGTTCCTAGCTGAATACTGCTGAATATCTGTCAAAGTCTCCAACATAATTCATTTCACATTCTCATCAGCTGTCCACATGGATCCTGTCTGCTTTAGTAAATGGCTTCATAAAGACAAAGCAGTTTTCGTCATAGCTAGTACCTTTAAAGTGGCGCTTAGTAACTTTCTGTTGAAAGAGTGAATATACAAGTCTTGCCCATTTGTAATTTCAGGTAGCTCATTTTTCTCTTTCTTAAATTGGAGAACCTGGGAACAAAAAAAGAGAAATGGCTTGCTCACGCACGAGTTATGATGGGAAGCCATATGTGCTGATTTTTAAAAATCCAATGCTTTGCCAATAAGTTTACCACAGAAAGTTACTTTATGGTCAGACCTTCCTATTCCAGTAATGTGAAGAAATGAACATCCCCCAAATGCGCAGTATTCTTTCCACAGAAAATGCTTCACTAGTTTAGCATATCTTGCAAACTTTTAGCTTACAATATTCTAATTCTGTTCAAATTACTAATGTTTTTAGTCTATTTTCTGTGTGTGTGTCTGCAAACATACAGTTTGTTTTAGTCAGCTAAAATTCCCTAAATTGTCTGGATATCATAGGCCTGTAAAACTTTCTTGCCTTTGTTGTCATTGAGAGAGGGGCTCATTATACATTAGGTTGACCTTAAGCTCACTATAGATAGCTGCAGACGGCCTTGAATCCATGATCCTCCTGCCTCCCTCCCAAGTGTTGCTACAACAGACACGAGCCATGAAGTTTGCTAGATTTTGAAATTAATGTACAGATTTCCTACAATAAAGAAGGAAGCTCTAAAAAGATTCCGGGAGTCAAGTGAACATTTATAAGTTGAAAACTGGTACTGGGTGTGGTGCCTCGTACACATTTAATCCAAGCACACAGGAAGCTATCGCAGTTATATTGTCCCGATTTCGAGGTCAGGCAGGCATATGTAGCTAGTTCTAGACCTTCCAGTATTATAAGGAAACGCCACAAGGACAGTCATTCCTTTTTCTTCTTCCTGCTTCTCTTCCTTTGCACCTGCCCAGTAACTTCTCCAAATAAACTAGTATGGCAGCTGGTAGTGTGTCTGTTCTCATGTGCAAAACCAACAATTATTACCTCAAACCGCAAAGGAGGGCAAACCATGAATGCCAGCAGAGAGCTGAATGAAGTAGGTATAGTTGGGCCTGCTCTACCCCAGGCCACTATCTTACCTAAAAACCCCACTTCTTAACTTCTCAAGATTCCTAAGCTCATGAAAAAGCTCAATTGTAGGCTCCATAAATGAGGCTCTTATGAGGTTGCTTCATATCTGGTCACATTCTGAAGCTATTTAACCAAATCTCAGTGTTCATTTTAATAGGGATGAATGTCAAGCTCCATTCCATCTTCCTCCTCTATCTGCTCTTTCTGTCTCAAACACCATAGAAACCCAACGAATGTTGCTGACACTAACACTGGAGTTTCGGCCAATTTTCTTACCATGGAGATTAGGAGTGTGCATTTCAATATTCATCAAGGCTTCATGTGGCCTGCCTCTAGCTTTACTGTCTCTTAATAGTACCTAGAGTTCCCTCATACAGGTCACATCGATGCTTTTCCATGGCTTGCCCATTCCCAGTGCTCTGTTACCTAACTGTAGCTTCAATTTAAAAATAATATGAGGCTTCAAGTGTTAAGACTCGGATTCAGTTATACCAGCATGATTTTACTCAGAATACAGGAGAGAAAGGAACACTCGGGAATTAGCCAGACAACACAGTTGGAGAAGCCAATAGGCAGGCAATGCTCTACTCTCAACATCACGCTGGAAGGGGGGAAAGGAGAAAGTAGGTCAGGCCTCCAAAAGGATGGCCTGAGATATCAGGTCAAACCCGTAAGTAACTCAGAACTTAAGGAGGAGGGATGGTGTGTGGAATGCCACTGAGGGAGTCCACTTATTTCCACAGTATTCAAAGATGAAATTAAAATTGGCAGGGCTGACACATGAAGTTGAGTTGGAGATTTAAAAAAAAGCTGTCTATCATTTCTCCTTTCTAACCACAGGATCAGAAAACTGACTGTTTTACCAATCCAGTGGGCTTTCCTACCTCTGTAGCTCCGGAATAGCGAACCACAGAAGACTCCAGAATATACTTTTAAAGTCAATGAAGATGCTGGGATGTTCTTGCTCAGCTGAAGATCTTGTTTCCTCCCCCAGCCTTCCATGCACCTCCTCCTTGTTGGGACTGGGGAGTGACATCAGAATTGCAACTGGTGACATCACTGTTTCTATAGCAACAATGTGAGGCTGCCTAAGATTGAAACTCAAAGGGATAGGAGGGGGGTGGATATACTTCATGGCTCTGACATTTAGCAGGATTGGACTTGTCTTTCCTAATTCACGTCTTTGAGTGTCTAAGATGGAGAATATGACAGGAGAAATTTTGCCAGTGGGATCCATTTAAAACAGCAGAGTACTGCCAACAAATTCAGATAGCAACAGAGAGGATCCTGTTTCACTTTAGCTCAGCCTGAAAATCTCTTTTTAGCCAAAGCTGGGGCCATGGCCTAACTGTGAGACTGTCTCTATAACTGTTGCTGCTGAACCTCTCACAAACATGAAAAAAACCCCATGAAGATGACCTAAAACAACACACACACACACACACACACACACACACACACACACACACACACACACACACACCATCACCACCACCACCACCAAAAACCCCACAAAACCCCAAACCAAACAAAGCCCCCCTGCCCCAACAGATTCAAAAGTAGCTGGTTGGTGGTTGGTTACTGACATCCTTCAATAAAGCTATTTGCCAACTGTCACTTTTTTTAAAAATCATTGATCTTTTATATATATATATATAAAGGCTCGTTGGCTTCTGTAGAGCCTTTCCAGTTCAGGCACTCTGCTTTGGTTATTTCTCTAGAGTTTGAATAAGTATACTTGCAGTATTTTGCAGTTGACAAAGGTCCTTTATATCATCAAGTCCTGTGAGCCTCAAGGAAATCTTTTGAGACAAGTAGCAGGTATCCGTTTCCGGTTAGGTATTAAACTAAAAGACGGATCCAATATTCTGGGAATTAAAATTAGTTAGTGCCTTTCCACAGCCTGATGACACTTTGGCACCCAAAGTGTGGGCGGGAGGCAGTGCCTGACTTGGAGATGTCAAGTGATACAATTCCCACACAGGGATGAGAAAGCAACTGCGAATGGGGGTGGGGGCCTGTCAATTTATCAGAACTTGGAAAGTATGCTCATATTCCTATCACTCAGAAATCAAGGGTTAGAAAATTGTGAGTTCTGAGTCAAGAAATGCAAGTCAATTTGGCATGACCGAGCTTCACATTAAAGGATTTCTTTTCGATTCAATTTGGTAAATGGCACTGCTTATAAACAGTAGAGTGAGCTGGGTCTGTCTGTGTAGCCCTCAAGGTCAGCCTCCGCTACAAAGGTTAAGGCAACTCAGTGAGCCACTGTCTGAAAACAAAGTAAAAAGAGGACTGACACTTGCCTTGCGTGTCCGGTGCCCTGATTTCAGTCCCTGTACCCAAGTAAAAAGTAAACAACAGGTGGGACCATACAGATCTTCTGGACCTACTCACTGCCAGTCAGTTGCCTATCCCAGCAATATACACTTTCTTCCCGGAAATGAGTGACAGATGCTACCCCCACTGAGCACTGATATAATGACCAGGTCTAGAATGCTTCCCCCAAAGTAAGCAGATTATTGATAAGCCTGGGGTATGTTTCACAGGGTTACTGTAACCACATAAGAACAGCTCACCTCAAAGGTTGGCAGAAGTAGTTTATTATGGAGCCAAATAGGAGTGACCAAATCCAGATTACCCAAAATTCCATGGTCCAACAATGAAAGATCTTGTAGTAAAAGAAGAAAAAGAGTTAAAAATAAACACTTTTCAGATGCATGTGTAGAAGCATTATAGTAAACCAGGAAACCCTTGATATGGATGGGTTGCAAATGCTCTCCAGTGGCATTCTCAGCTCTGGGTTAGTGAAATCTAGTGGTCACCTGACACATCCCCAAAGGCTCCCGTTGATGGTCATAGGATGTTAGGGCACACAAAGGTGAACAATAAATGGTCATTAGATAGGCTGGAGAAATGGCTCAGTGGTTAAGAGCACTGGCTGTTCTTCCAGAGGTCTGGTCCTGAGTTCAATTCCCAGCAACCACATGGTGGCTCACAAACACCTGTAATGAGATCCGGTGTCCTCTTCTGGTCTGCAGGGACACATGAAGACAGAACACTGTATACAGAATAAGTAAACAAATCTTAAAAGATAGGCCAGGGCAATCTGCAACATTCTAACCTCTCCACTATCATTAACCTTCTAATCAATTAATCGGCTTTTCAAGTATGCTTGTGTACTTCCAGCTTCTTTTGGGGAACTTTAGTTTATCACTGGCTGTCTTCTACTCAGGTATATTGAGGATGACTGGGATGAAATTTTAAATTTTTTAAAATTAGAGACAAGGTCACCTAGGTTGGCCTGGAATTCCCTGTCTTCTTGACTCTGCCTCCCTAGAGACAGGATTACAGTCATGCACCGCCACATCCTGAAAAAGTTTATAAAATACAAGTGCTTTAATCTTTTCAGAATATCCTCAGGCTCCAAGTGACTCTTTATAGAAAAATACAGATTTTTCAAAGAGGCCCAGTTTAAAACAAACAAACAATTTCTCTTGGTAAAGCCACCATCAGTTTTTTTCCATAGAAAAAGTGTTGAATAGCAAGCAAGACTTATAATTTTATATCAGGAGGTTCACGTTTCAAATCCCCTTATGAATCCCTAGATCAGGCTGGCTGGTGACTCATGCCTGAAGTAGTGCCGGAATATCACAAGTTCAAAGCCAACTAAGAAGGGCTTCATAAGGAATTTCAAAATTCCAAAAAGAACGTCCAGCTCAACTTCATAGGGCAGATACTGGTTAGTGTATATATACTAACTTTTAACTTCTATAAGTGAAATTCAAAATCACACAAACACATAAACCCCAGCCAACCAAAACTCATGATCCAGGGACTGATCACCACCTTGGAAAGGTCAGAAGTCTCTGAAGAGGTCACCTATCAGCAGTTTTGAATTGGTGCAGACATCTAAGTAAGCATTCTATGAATTAGGGCAGTGAACACTGACAGTCCCAAGGAAAGGATGTTCTTGACCGCATCCACATGCACTTACTTTGGCAGTGGGTGGGTGCGCCTCTGCGTTCCTAGTCTCCTCCCCACTGGTGTGCACCGTGCGAAGACTCTCGCTTTGCTTTTTGAGCTGTTTCATGTAACTTCGTGAGCGCAGGGCAACGTCTCCTCCTTATGCCAGTCCCAACCCCTCAGAGCTGTCTGACCCTTTCTGGTAACAGCCCCAAATGTAGGACTTTGAAGGCTGGCCATTTTGCATGCCTTTGGGTCAGTTCCTCGTTGAGTCTGAACTGCAAACTCCCCAGCAATGTAAGATGATCTTCAGAGCCCATTCCAGAACCGGGATTCTGTTGTTTTCCCCTTCCTTTCTCTCTATCCAGTCCGCTTTCACTCCCAAACTCCCTTCCCATCTCAACCTGCATCCCAGCCAGGTCGATTCTCAGTTGGCGCCTGCGCAAAGAGGTTCGTGAAATACCATTTGGCCCCGCGCTGTTGCCGTAGTTTGCGGAAGCTCCGGCCGCGGGGCATTGTGGGAGAAGATGGCTACCGCCGTCCGCTCCCGGGTCGTCCGAGCGCTGCCAATGTCACGTAAGTGTCACCGGGCACTGCCTCTTGGGTCCCGATTCCGCGACGGGAACCTACCTTTTCTTCCTCATACTCTTGGTTTATGTGCGAAATTGTGCTCTCGAGAAGGAGATGGAGAGCCGATGTAGCAGGGAGGGACGAAGAGAAGCTGGACCCTTAAAGGCTGGAGATAGTGCGGAGAGTGTTGGGAAGGTTGAGGTCAAGGAAAATACTTATTCAGGGAGGAAAAGGGGGCCGGGCAGCAGGACATCGGTTGACTTCATGATAGTAATCGCAATGGAAATCCTCCCCTCTACAGATGGAGACTGTTAGGTTGGCACACTGATGGCACTGGGGTCTGCAGCAGAGAGAAGTATTTGTAGAGAGAGGATTGGGAGCTGTGTGGGAAGAAAAGCTCAGAAGAGGGAATGATAGCTTAGAATTTGGCGGCATTATTTATTTACTCCTGCGTTGTCATTGCATTTATTCTCTGTCCTCAAATCGAAAACATGCGTTTGCTCTTCCAGAATAAGGGAAGCGAGGCATTCAGACTTTTCACCCCCCACTCCACAAACATGCCCACTTCCGTTATGTTTACCTATAGTGTATTCTACTCAGTATGAAGTGGCTGTCAAATCACCCAAAAGAGCTTTGGAGCCGGCGAGGGAAAATCTAACAGCTGCTAGTTAGGGAGTCAGATTTCTTTTTCCCCATTTCTACTGCTTCTTCCTTAGCCCACACTATTGAAAGTAGACAGAAAAGGCTGCTCCGAAGAAGTCTTTTATTAGGCCCCTTTGCTACACTCCTGGAGAAAACTACAGAAGAGTGTCTCTCAGGAGACTCGCCAAATGAGCCATGCTAGATAGGCAGAGAAGAGATGCTTGGAGCAACCCCAGCATGCCCTCGTTAGTACCAGTCACAGCAGGCCCTCTGTGCTCATACTCTATCCTAGATGGAAATGGTTGCAGGGTCATCCAGAATTAGGCTGTGGTATAAACCATTTCAAGTAGCCTGGCTGAGTGGGGCTTTCAGGAGTCAAGGCAATAGGCCTTGGCCATGTGCTTTTCTCACAGGACCACTGGTGCTGCCATAAGGGTAGGTGGCTGTTTGATAATCTTTTTGCTCTGGGTATTATGAGCAGCAAGGGAAAGTCCAACAGCTGTCATCTGGGGAGTCAGCTGTCCCTATGCCCAGACTTCTCTTATTTACTGTAATTGAACATCAAAGGAACATTTGGAGTAGGAATCTAAAACAGAAAGGCATAGAGGCTCACACCTGTAATCTCAGTACTGGAGACGCTGAGGCAGGAAGATCATTGTGGGTTCAAAGGCAGCTTGGACTATGTAGGAAATTCTAGGGTAACCTGCACTATAAAATGGTACCCCGTGTCAAAAAAAAAAAAAAAAAGATTTTAACAGTAGATAACATCCGCTCAGTGCGTGGCATCCCTTTCTGGATATCTGCTTCTTTTTAAGTTGCACTGATTTACATTCTCACCAATCCCTCACCAAAAATTGCTTTTCTGTGATTTTTACAACTAAACTGGACTTTTTGGTTTATCTTCTTGTTTTCTCTGTATGTATTTATTTAGGGTAGGAGTGTATATATGTGGACATACTTGTGTGGGGGGACGTGAATATGTGTGCATGTGAAGGCCAGAGGTCAGAGTTTGGTGCCTTATCTGTCCGTCTGCCTGTCTGTCTATCTGAGACAGAATTCTTCACTAAACTTGAAGTCTTTGTTTTGGCTCGCTGCTTGATTGAGCGCTAGGGATCCACCTGTCTCAGCCCCTCTGTCACCTATCACTGGAATTACAAATGAGCGTCACCATGTTTGGCAGGCTTCTCTCTCTCCCTCCCCCCCCTCCCCTTTCTTTCTGTCTCTTTTACGTGAATGTCAGGAATTCAAACTTTATGCCTTCATAACAAGCACTTACCAACTGAACTCGGTCTCCAACCTTTTTTTTCCCCCCTTTCTGAGATGCCAGTAGTCCTCTGCCTACAACCACACCATCGCCTTTTCCTCTCACGCACCATCAAGTTTCAGCCATGTCCAGATCACCTTTTGCTATTCCTCCACTCCAGTCTTAATCATTCTTACCTCTACTTGGTTGTGTGTGTTATGTGTTTCTCATGGGATTCTAGTCTTTGTTATTCCCTTTGGAAACCTTCAGAACACTTCACAGAGAAGTCCTTTCTTATGATAATATGGTTTAAGGTTATATATTCCATATGACATGGTATTTGCTTTCTAATCTTACATACTTCCTATGGATTTTATGGTACAGTAGTTTATGTTTGCTGTTGTTGGTACTTAAATCCCTGAGGTACTGTTTGCAAAACAAAGTGATAAATTTCTAAGGGAATAAACGGTTATTTACTGGCTGCTTTTACGGTAACATGTGCCACGTGTTCTGCTCTGGTGCCTTCCTGTAGGACCTGCTGTCACTGCAGCAGCCATATCTGTGCTTCGTGGCCCAGCCTGTCGCCAGCTTCACCATGCTGTCATACCTCATGGGAAAGGTGGCCGCTCATCTGTCAGTGGAGTTGTGGCCACTGTGTTTGGAGCAACAGGATTCCTGGGTCGCTATGTTGTCAACCATCTTGGTAAGTCAGTTCTTTTAGCTCATTGATCCATTGCTCTGGACTAAGATGGCCCTACTTAAGACTGTAAGTCACGTTTTTGTTTTAATGATATTCCAAGATACTTCTATCTTTGCGTTGTATAAATTTTATCTACCTTGGCACTGAGAGAACATCCATGCTTCCTTTGTAGGACATTATGGGAATAAAGGCCCCTGAGAAGTGATGGCATCTTTAGTATGCCAGAATACACGTTTTATTAAGCATAAAATTAATCTACCATATTAGGATTTAGTATTTTCCAAGTCACTGTTGTGTGGATATCCAAATTATGTTGATGTTGATTCTTGTTTCACTTCATCTTCTAGGACGAATGGGGTCACAAGTAATCGTACCCTATCGGTGCGATGTATATGACACCATGCACCTTCGCCCCATGGGTGACCTGGGCCAGATTATCTTTCTGGTAAGCCTTTATAATGGACATTGGCATTCGTAATGTAATGCCTGAGGTCATTGTTAGGAGTAAGAGGCAGTGTAATAAAGCAGTAGTTTAACCCAAGAGCATCCCTAGTTCTGTTAGGATCCTGCAGATCGTGTGTTAGCATGCAAACCCTAGTCTGATCATCGGCAAACTGTTTTTGTAAAGCACTAGATAATGATTATTTACAGCTTGCAGATCATGGACTCCGTCAGAGCTGCTGAGCTCTACCCTTATGGTCCCAAAGCAGTCGTAGACAATATGGGAATAAATGGATATGGTTGTACTTCCATATTACTTTATAAACTAGGTTCTAGGCTAAATATGGTCTATTGGCTCTAGTTTGCTAACCCCTGCCCTAGATGTATGCTTTTGTGTGGTAGACACTAGCCATGTGTAGCTGTCGAGCACTCGAATTTGTGGCTAGTCTAAATTGGGATGTATTATAAGATAAAAATACAGATTCAAAAACTGAAAAAATTATATTCAGGATATGCTAATATTTTTGTTTATTGTTATTACATATTGAAATGATACTTTAGATACATTGCGAGAAATATTAACATGAATTTCTCTTTTGTATTTGCTTTTAATTGTGGCTAGCTGAAGATTCTGGAAGTAGTAAATTTAGGATTATGTGTATGCCTCATGGTATGCTTCTAAGGTGGCTTTACAAACAGAATCACGAGGAGGAAGTTTAAGAACTTGGCTTGGTTGGTATAAATTTAGTTCTGAAGAGTCAGTCTTTTCTGAGCGTCCGTCGTCTTCTTTTCCTTTGGACTCTAGGCTCCTTAGGTCAGGGGTTTCCAGAGAGCTAAGGAGGGATTATCTCTTCCTGATCCCTGTAAAGAGTGATTAGGTTGTGTGGGCTCTTTGGTCGGACAGTGAAAGCTGAGCTGCTTGTAAATGATGTAGGCTTTCAGCTTAACTCATAAACTTTTCCATGATGATTACAGATTAAGTAACTCAGGGGAAAAAAACAGCAGAATTTTCTGTACTAAATTGAAAATTGTGCCACAGGTGATGACTTATTCCTGCAATCTCGGCACTTAGGAGTCTGACACACGAGGATTATTATGAGTTTGAGGTCAGCTGGACTATATATTGAGCACTGGGGCATTCAGGAATAGAGTGAGGCTCCACTTTTAACAAACAAGATCCAGGCATGGTGGCACACACCTGTGGTCCAAATGGTGGCGAGGAGGAGGTGTCCAGGGTTGGTCTGGGCTATGTAAGACCCCATTGTAGAGCAATATTAACAACAAATGTGAAGTTGTAGGCACTGCATTTCTTTAAATGTTATTTTCAAGTCTTTGAAATCGATCTGATGTTACAGAGAGTATTGGGGGCTGGAGATGTCGCTCACTCGGTAGAATGCTTGTCTCATAGGCGTGAAGCCCTAGGTTGGATTACCAGCACTGTAATACAAGTAAACAAACAAACAAATAAGGAAAGAATTGAAGAGGAATAAGGAAAGCATCCTGAGCTCCATTGTTTGGTGCTGATCCTTTTGGCTGTCTCCAGGCTGGGTGCCCGGAAGGTTTGCTTACATCCCAAAACATATCTGCTTCTTTACACTCTTGGGGAACAAAAATTACTCTGCCTCTATCATTGGACACATAGTGAGCTGGACATCAGCTTGGGCCTCACAAGACTCGCTATGCCCCATTAAATATACCCCAATAAATATGAAGTGCTCTTTATAGTGTTTAATTTCATGAATGGCATGTACTTTTACTGCCTTGTCTAGGAAGAGTGGGAGAGTGAGCAGAGAGTCTGAGACTTACACTTCATTTGTTAAAATCAGTGGAGTCTCTGTGAAGTGGAACCACCCCACACCGATGATCATTCTGAAAGTTGCTGCGAGTGCTGAGGTGTACTCCATGTGTTTTAATCTGATTGGTTCCTGCTGTTGTAGGAATGGGACCCAAGAGACAAAGATTCTATCTGGAGAGCAGTGCAGCACAGCAATGTGGTCATCAATCTTGTTGGGCGGGACTGGGAAACCAGGTAAGTCCTCGTCTCTCCTGTGTACTGTCCGTCAGCTTAGGGCTCAGTGTGCTAGAGGGTCAGCTTCAGTCAGCCCATTGGCAATGGTGACTGGCTTCATTGGCAGCGTAGCCTATGGACGGTAGCGGATGATGCATCATGTCATTGTGGCTGGTGGTAGGAATTTGAAAATGACCAGTGTTGACTCTGCTTTAACCTATCACTCTGGGGTAGAGTTAGGATGGAGGATGTGCTTGACACACTCCTCACCAATGTTTTAGATTGCCTCTTTGCGTTATTAATTGAAAATGGAATAACTGTTGATTTGAACGTTTAGTTTTTGTGGTGATTAGCAATAAGGATTTATTGTAGTTATTATTATTTTATCTTGTGACACGTGCTAGAGTTAAAGGCGTGAGGTACCACACTGGCCAAATAATGTTTAAACCTTAGACTTTCATGGCCCTTTGTTCACACTTTTTTTTTCCTTTAGCATTTTTTAAATATCTGACATATATTTTTAGTATGCCCATTTCGTTAAATAGTTTAAATTCTTTGACCTACTGGGTCCTTTCAACTTTATGTCTCTAGGGACTATACAGTGATTTATACAGGGCAATCATTCAGCTGTTAGACATTGAACTGTGGTGAAGCTCCCTCCTTCCCTCCCTCCCTCCCTCCCTCCCTCCCTCCCTCCCTCCCTCCCTCCCTCCCTTCCTTCTTCCTTCCTTCCTTCTTTCCTTCCTTCTTCCCCAATGCTAAGAACTGAACTTAAGGCCTCACTCATTTTTTTAATTTTGAGATAAGATCTCACTAAGTTGCCCCATTTCCCAGGTTGGTCTTGAGCTCACTGTAGCTCAGGCTAGCTTTGAACTTGTGAACCCCATGCCTCAGCTTCCCAAGTAGCTGGTATTATAGGTCCATGCCACCAGACCCTGCCATGACTAATTTTTTTTTTCTTTAGGGAAACAAACTTTGGTAAGGCCTTAGCTAAGTTTATTGACAATAAGCAGGGCTGGAAACCTTGGGAGAAATTACTTTTGGCTTCGAGTGAAAGCATTATTGTTTAAGAGTTTAATTGTCACAAATTCTGAAACTTATGAAAACCAATGTAGTATAGAATACTTTGAAATCCTGAATCTTGAATTCCTAACTGCCCACCTTTCTTCCAGAAACTTTGATTTTGAGGACGTTTTTGTGAAGATTCCTCAGACAATTGCTCAGGTGTCCAAGGAAGCTGGGGTTGAGAGACTCATTCATGTTTCACACCTGAATGCCAGTATGAAGAGCTCTTCTAGGTACCTGAGAAGCAAGGTTAGTGCTGGGAACAGAGCATCTGCTCCACAGGCCAGGGCAAGTGCTGTGCAACCTGATGGGAGCGAGTGAGAAGTGCTTCTCCACTGTGCTCTGAAAAGTCAGAGGGCTTTTCATTTTTTTCTGGAATCTGGTGCACTTGGGTTACGGTTTTAATATGTTTGGTTTTGACACTGAGAACTGAACCCAGGACCTTGACCTTGCTAGGCTCTATCCCTGAACTATGGCTCTAGCTTCTGCACATCCATTCTGACCTTTTGGTTGAGTGGACTTTTCAAAGGTTTCCAATATTAATAGATCATATTACCTGCTTCCAGATGCTTGAGGTTGTGGGGAGACATGATAAGAGGTACACAGCAAACACCAGGAAACACAGAGTGTGGTTCCTGCCAAAGGAGACTTGCCTGGGTCACCGCCTGTGACTACAGGGCCCTCTTTCCTTCTTGGGTCTTCTGCCAGTCCCACCTGGACAGTATGAGAGCTGAGAAGGTTAGGAGTAGATAGTGCTGTGAAGATGCTCTTCCCCTTGGAGTCTGGGCTTGGCCACTGTGCTTCAGTCCACTGGGACCTAAAGTGTCTGACCAGGCTCATTAGACTCTGGGTCTTACCCAGGCATTTGTCTTCTGCTACAATGTGCTTGCCCTGTGACTCCAGGTTTGCCATCCACAGTATACATTTACTGAGAAAACTATTTATTAAGCATCAGTTGTATGCTATAAATTCATGCAGTTCTTACCAAACAAACCTGATCTTAGCCCATGTTAAGTTTCTAGTCCACTGGGGAAAAGGATCCCAGCTGCATGAAGCATTGGAGAGTAGCAAAATGTGCCACGGAAGCAGGAAATGAGGTAGAAGTGAGCCACTCCTGTGACTAGTAGCATTTAATTGAGAAATCAGAAAATTCAGTGTAAGGGGCTGGAGAGATTGCTGGGCATTTAAAAGCATGTATTGCACTTTCAGAGGACCTGAGTTCCCATAAGGTGGCTTACCACAGCCTGTCACTCAAGTTCCAAAGAGGGCTGATAGTATCTTCTGACTTCCCTGGTCACTGCATTCATGTGCATAAGCCCTTACTCTGAACACACATATGTAGTAGTGAGGTTTCTCGGGTCCTGGGCAACCAGAGGTCCGAGACCCACAGACCTGCCCGCCTGAGACTGCTTAGGAACCCACCGCCGCCCAGACCCCCAGAAACGACTCAGACGCTTTTATTAAGTTCATGCTGTTTGGCCTATGGCTCAGGCACATTGCTAGCTAGCTCTTATATCTTAAATCAACCCATTTCTATTAATCTGTTGGCCACGTGGTCCGTAGCTCACCCATGCTCCTTACATGTTGCTCCTTGGGCGGCTGGCTCGATCTGCTTCTGACTCCGCCCTGCTTCTCCTACCTATGCTTTGATTTCTCCTCCTACTTTTTCTATGGTGCCTGCCATGGCCCAAAACAGCTCCTTTATTTAAAGATTGAGATTCACAGCATACATAAACGCATTCCCACATCACACATATACAAATAATTTAGAAAATAATGATTTGTTTTTAATTTTTATTCTTTTGAGACAGGGTTTCTCTGTACAGCTTTGGAGCCAGCCTGTCCTGGGACTCACTTTGTAGACCAGGCTGGACTCCAATTCAGAGAGATTTGCCTGCCTCTGCCTCCCAAGTGCTGGGATTAAAGGCATACATCACCACCACCTGGCAGAAGGTTTTACAAAGGAAAATTGGATGTAAACATAAAGGAAATTTATAGGCTCATATATCTAAAACCAGCACTAGGTAATCTTCACCAGGATTGGTGGCAACATTTGCCTAGCCTGTAGCTTGTTTCTGGGATTTTTCTCGGCTCTGACTTTCTTTTTATGAAATTGCTGTCTCCCATAGTTATAAGACTGGTTTACAGTTTATCTAGACCACACAGTCAATTACACTGGAGTAAAAGACAGCAGGTGTGAAAACAAAGCATGGCTGCTTTTCCACTGAATCACCCGAATGTCACAGTTGTTGGAAAGTTTTGGGAATGTTGTATTTGCTTTAAGTCACCTGAAGATGGTGGTACTGTTGAGTATGTTGGGAATACCAGAGGGAGGCTGTGACTTAGGCTGTGATTCTTAGCCTTAGTTACATTTTAGAATCACTGAGGGAGATTTTCACAACTCCAGTGCCTAGTTTGTACCCCAACCAACTAAAGCAGAATCTTTTGGGGTAGAACTTGGATATCATTATTTTTCAACTCTATATTTTATGTGATCTAGAGAATGGTCTGTGAAAGCTGTCCCTTCTGTTTGAATGAATGAGTATATTAAGTATGTAGCAAGCAAAAGTACAAGAATAAATAGCAGTTTGCAGATAGAGGGAAGCAGCAGGTAGATGTCAGAATGTCATTGAATCAGGTGGTCACAAAGTCCAGCTGGAATGACTGGAGTAGCCCAAAGGAGAGAGCAAACAAAAGCAACATCACCAAACTAGGGAAGCCCCCTGGAGACAGTCAGCTGGAATTTCTGACCATGCTCTAGACCCAGGCGGAGCAGAACATTCCCTCAAAGGAAGGTTCCAAATGGAGGGACAGCGCAGATAGCACCATTAGGTTGAGTTCTCGTAGTCTCCAGCATAATGCCTGGGGAAGCCTTGCTGAGTTTCTTGGGACTTCCTGATGGAGGGAGAGTTCTAGTCAGAGATAGCATTCTCCATGCATGAGCTTCCAGCTTCTCTCCCACTGAAGGGCATTATTATACCTTGAGAGAAACATTTGTAATCTCCATTGGAAATTGGTTATCCTCTAGCTTTTCTTTTTGTTTTTTTGTTTTTTTTCTATTTAAAGAATAATGCTAGGATTTTTCTTTTTTTTTTCATTTTATTTTTTTATATGAAAAATGTCTTTTTTATTCATGTATCTCCCTGCTCCCCTCCCTTCCCTCCTCCCAATCCCTCCCAGTCAGCCCTCAGCCTTCCTCCCTCTCCATCCCCCCATCCACTCCCCCAAAAGGGCAAGAAATCCCAAGGTGGGTCAGCTCAGCATGGCACAATCACTCCAGGCAAGTCCAAGTTCCTCATCACAAAGTCAAGGCTGGGGTAGGTGTTCCTCTGCAGGGAATGGGCTCCAAGGTGCCAAGCCCACACACAGGAACACAGTCTGATCCCACCCCTTGAGGCTCCACATACTGTCCATGCCATTCTACAGTTGCCTACTCTTGGAGGGCCTAGCTTTTTTTCTTGATGGTTCCTCTGATGTGGGAATGTCTTTCTGTATACTGGTCTAGATAAGTGACAGCGGCAAGTCCAAACTGTGGGGCTAGCCGGGGCCAAAAACATCATTTATAACAGATGGCATTCAATGTGGGGCGCCAGCTATTGCAGAAGTTATTATTTGTAATATATAAAGTATTAATATTTATTAAATGGTATTTTAACACTCATGGATACAAATTAAACCCTAAGACAATTTTGAAGATAGGAGTGGTCTCAATGATGGGGTTGTTGCTCTGTTTTCTAAGAAGACAAAAACAAAATAGGGCAGCTTAGGGTCTTAGCAGTCTCTTTAACAGGGCTGACTATGCCCCATTTTAAGTTTTCAATACTTTAAAGACATGCCTCTAAGCCTTGTCAGTTAACACTTAAATTCCACCACACTCCCCAGTGGTGTTGTATATATTTGTTGTATGAGGTCTCTGGCCTGACTTTCCGGCATAGCTTCCTGGCCTGGACTTTCCAGCCTGGTCTCGTGGCCTGGACTTTCAGACCCACAGTCCCATAGTCCCACTGGAACACACAGATTGACCTAGGGCCCAGACATATAACTTGTAGCTCATGCTCTTAATCTAACCCATGATTTTATCCTGTTCAGCCATGGGGCTTGGTACCTTTCTCAGAGCAGCATAGTTGTCCTCTGTATCTTCTGGCTTGTCTGGCAGCTCTGAGGTATCTCTGCCTTGTTCTTCCTGTTCCCAGAGTTTTCTTAGTCTGGTAGCCCGCCCATACTTCCTGTCTGCCTTTGGCCAATCCGTATTTTTTATTAAACCAGTAAGCAGGGATAACTATTTACAGTGTAACAACATAGTTCTACTACACAGTGGCTATTCTTGATTCAGTGAGCTCCCCAGAGCTCCAGCCAGCCATCACTGTGGGAATTTTCTTCATAGTCTCTATCCCCTTGCTCATACAGACTCTCCTCCTCTTCTCTTGGCTGGACCAGGAGCTCAGCCCAGTTCTCAAGGACCAATGCTTTAATACCTTTAGATGCTGCTGTTTTCCCAGATCCCATTACAGAACCAAGGTTCCAGCCTGACACAAAAGGAGTGTTTGAAAAGTACTTGACATCAGTTTGCTTGTGTCTCGAGTAAGGATGGGTAGTCAGTTCTGCTTCCAAAGCCAGCTTCTCAACAGCCCAGAAGAACAACACTTTGCCAATGTTCTGTCTACTCGCTAGGCTATTCAGACTTAGCACAGATTAAGAGGTACTGTTTTACTTAGGAGAATGCAGGATTTGGGATGTATGTCTCAGTAGTGTCCCAGTTGTTCAGGGTTTATAGCCCTGGAGCTCAGAAGAGAGAGCTGTGCTGGAGATAAAAGTTGAGAGTCAACAGTCTGTTCTTGGGAGAAAGCAAGGAGGACTCAGCAGGCCGACTGAGAAGAGAGCTCTGAATGGGGCAAGGCAGGCTTGCAGGGTGGTGGAGGAGGGCTATTGCAAATACCAAAGCTAGTGAGACTGGTGGACATGTGTTGTGGAGGGAAGAGGGTCTGTGTCTCATGGAACAGTCAGGAGAACTGCAGTGTCACATCTGTGGACATCCATGATCTTAACAAAGATAGTTTCAGATCAGGCAAGTTGTTGAAGGAGAATCCAGAGTCAGTGAGTGAAATTCAGAGGGTGAAATGTGAGCCAGAGCTTGGTGATGTTCAGCAGGATGGCCTTGGCAAGAGAGAGAAGGTGGGGGAGGAGTTTGTGGTGGAGTTGATATTTTTTTTTAAGGGTAGAGGTTCTACCTTGTTTACATTGAGTGAAGGAGTTGGTGAAGAAAAGGAGACAGATATGGACAGTCAGTAAAGTGGGCAGGTTCTGTAGACAGCTAAAGGAGACCACTGCTACCACACTGACCTTTCTCCTGAAGGCTGCTAGATTATTGATACAAGGCAGAGAGTCTGTAAATAGGAGAAAGAAAATGAAGGCTGGAAAAACATACTCCAATTAATTTTACCCTTCATTGGTGGGTTTCCTAACAGAATTTCTGGGTGTGTGGTGTTTGTGTCATCTCTCTCTCTCTCTCTCTCTCTCTCTCTCTCTCTCTCTCTCTCTCTCTCTCTCTCTCTCTCTCTCTCTCTCTCGTGTGCATGTGTGTGTGTGTGTGCATAACATTCTGTTAATTGAGTTTATGAGTAATATGATTATCTTCCAAAATTATGGTTACCTGTGAAAACAGAGCCTTGGGAATATGTTGTCTGGTAGTGGGGGGTGGGGGCTGTACACCTGTCACGAACCTTAGAAAGCTTTTGTTTTTGGTTGTCTAGGCGGTGGGAGAGAAGGAAGTAAGAAATACGTTTCCTGAAGCCACCATCATACGGCCGTCTGACATCTTTGGAAGGGAGGACAGGTTCCTCAATCACTTTGCAAGTATGCATCTTTCTTCCCAGAGGAGAGGAGTGTCGCAGCCCAGCTGGGCACCAGGCGACAGGGCTCTCCGAGCCCCCAAACCAGTTATGTTTCCCCTTCAGTTGCCTGTCCCTCCAGAGTTTGATCTTTGTTGTCAGCATGGTCCTTCTGGGTAATGGGGGTCTACTTAAATGTTGTGGGGTGGGTTTAGGGAGGTCCAACCACTGAAGGCCATGGTTAAAGCCTGGCCCAGAGCATGGGCTTCAGAGTCAGAGACTTTAAACTCAGTAACTCTGTGACAATGGCAGGATACTAACAAATTTCTCGAGTCCTACAAATAGTCCCTTTTTAAAATACTAGGACATTATAGTCACACACTATGAAGCTTTTCAGATTGGCTTCTTTCCCTTATATGAATTTAGGACTTGTCCCTGACTCTTGCCAACTTGTTTCTTTATGTAGCCGGATGGTATTCCTCTGTTTGACTGTACCCACTGGTTCATGCAGCTTTGCTGTTCTCTTGTGTCTCCCTCTTGATTGTGCTGTCTGGAGTTCTCCATTGATTTCCACTTTGTTTTTAAAATCATGATGCATTATATATGTATTATAAGGCTTATCGTCTGCTAGTTCTTTATATTGAAGCTTTAACTCCTGGTGGACAAAGGGATTTGGAAGTCATTGAGGCTGCATGATGTCCTAAGGGTTAGGTACTAATTAATGGGATTGGTGGCTGTACAAGGAGAGAAGGCCTCTGTGTGCGTACACTGAAGAAAGGCCATGTGAGGACACAGTAAGAAGATGGCCACCTACAAGAAAGAGAGCCTCACCAGAAACCTGCTAACACCCTGGTTTTGGACTTTTCAGCCACTAGAGCTGGGAGAAAATACAATTTGGGTTTTCAAGCCATCTCCATCTAGTCTGGTGTTTAATTGTGACGGCCTGAACAGACTAGACAGCTCTGTGTGTGTGTGTGTGTGTGTGTGTGTGTAGAGTGGAATGCTGGCAGTATCTGAGGAAGTAATAACAGTGTTGACGTTGGCTGTGGGGCAGGCTGGAAGTAATCTGAGAGCATGGTAGCGATGTGGACAGGAAGAAGCTGTCCTGGCCACGTTCTCATTGCTGTGACTGATACCTGGGAGGAAGCACCTTGGGGGGGAGAGGTTTATTTTGGCTGGCACCTTGAGGGACTAGAGCCCACCTTGGTGGGAAGGCATGGAAGTAGGAAGGTGAGGCAGCTGTCACCCTATGTCCACACTCAGGAATCAGGGAGACAAATGCTACTGCTCAGCACCCACCCAGCCACCCCCAGACTAGGTTGTCCTGGAGCTCAGAGATGCTGCCTCTGCTTCTTGAGTGCTGGGATTAAAGGCATGCATGATCACAACCCAGCCCTCTCTTTACTTATTTATTTCTTTCTTTGCTTTTGTATATTTATTTATTTATAAGCCATCACAACCTGGCCCCTATTTATTCTTTCACTTATTTATTTATTTATGAGCCAGCACAGCTCAGCCCCCTTCCTACTTATTTGTTTGTTTATTTATTGAGTCCGGGAACTCTCAGAGTATGCTGTATTTGTTGAATTATTTTCATTGTGTAAATGTCTTAGACGTTCTCAGGACAGTTTCTCTTTTCTTCCTCCAGATATTCGTTGGTTTGGTGGCGTACCTCTTATTTCCTTGGGTTTTAAGACTGTGAAACAACCAGTATACGTAAGTTTCCTGCATGAACGTTTAGCACTGGATATTAGCTTGATTCAGGTTCAGTTCAATTTTCTGGCTTCATTCTCATCTACTCACTTTAGTTTTTTAACTTGCTCAACTTCCTTGAACTGGTTGCCTCAGTTTCCCTAAGAGGTACATGTCTTCTCAGTGTCTTCAGTTGTCCATTCACCTAACACAGCTTAATTGAGACAGGTACAGAGTAGTCCAGCCAGGCCTTGGACTTGATACTCTGGCCTTGTCTTCCAGGTAACTAAGGTTGCGGGCCTGGTTCTCCAGGTCTGATGTGTTAGTTCAGTAATTACACGTCTTAGGATATGTATAATGTGCCAGCCCCTATGATCCTGGGAGTATATAGAGGATGGCCAGCCAGACACGTAGTTGTGTCCTCAAATTTTTTTCGGGAGTAAAGCAGTTACTGTTCAATGTGGTAGTGCTAAGTGAAGGAGAGGTTTTCATGTCACCGTGTAGAAGGCCATGGAATTGGCTTTGGACTGACTCAGAGTCAGTTGATAGGTGTGGGGTTCTGCTTCACATACAAGGGTCAGCACATACTAGGGCCCAGAGGCAAAGGAGAAGGTTGGGTTCCATACCAGATTGGGCTGGGTTGGACCAGGGTTTCTGTCTTACCAGGACCAAAAGTAAGTTGGGGAGGACAGGGTTTATTTCACCTTACAGCTTTTAAGTTCTTCCCTTAGGGAAGCCAAGGCAGGAACTGAAACAGGCTGGGAGTCCGTAGACAAGAACTGATGCAGATTTCATGGAAGTGTGGTGCTTACTGGCTTGTTCTTATGGCTTGCCTTAGGACCACTTTCCATTTTATATACCCTAGGACCACCTGCCCAGGGGTGACACCACCCAGAGTGGGCTAGGCCCTCCCATATCAATCTTCAGTCAAGAAAATGCCCTAGAGTTTGCCCACAGACCAATCCTATGCAGACATTTTCTCAATTAAGATTTCTTCTTTCCAGGTGACCATCACATGTGCCATGTTGACATGAAAACTAGCAGTTTCCTAGCTGGCACTGCTGGTATTTGGAGCCAGATAATTCTTCAAGCCAGATAATTTTTCATTGTGGGATGCTGAGCAGCTACCTTGCTTTTTGGTAGTAGATGCCAGATGCAGCCATTCCCTGCCAGTGACAAACATTTTTGTACAGTTGTCAGATGTTTCCTAGGACCCAAAGCAATTTCTGGTTGAAGATTCTGGGTCTCGGGATCTAAGGCTGTATATGGTTCCTATTCTGAAGATAAGAATGCAAGAAGGGCCAGGACATCAGCAGCTCCTTGTGGTACAGCCTCTAGGTTAGGGGAGCTTAGGACAGAGTAGTGAACAAGAGTGATAATAGATCACGTGGGTAAGATGGTGGCCTGAGCAAGTCAAGAAGGCCAGAACATCAGCAGCTCCTTGTGGTACAGCCCCTAGGTTAGGACGGAGTGGACAAGAGTGATAATAGATCATGTGGGTAAGATGGTAGCCTGAGCAAGTCAAGAAGGCCTTAGGCTGACCAGACAGGACTTCTGACTAGGCAGTACCAGATGAGTGGAGGGTCCTTGTTCAGTTCCATCCCTGGGACTGCAGCCTCTGCGTTTCCTTTCTCCTGGCCTCTTTCTTGATCTCCTTCTAAACATTTATATATGTATGTTTGTAATCCTGGGCTTGAACCCAGGACATTGTGAATGATGTGCAGACATTCCCACCCCAGTACTACCTTCCCACTTTAAAAAAAAATTGAGAATTGTTCCAAGTTGCCCAAGCTAGCCTCAAACCCAATATGTAGCCCAGGCATTGAACTTGATACTCTGTCCTCATCTTCCCAGATAACCAAGGTTACTGGCCTATTTCTGCAGGTCTCATCTCTTAGTTCAACAATTGCTGAAGCATGTCTTTTGATTTGTATAGGTTTCAGATGTTTCCAAAGGGATTATTAATGCGATTAAAGATCCAGATGCCAAAGGAAAAACTTTTGCCTTCACTGGGTAAGTGCCTAGAGTTGGCCTTCATGAAAAGGTGATGGTGGTTTATGAAACAGTACTTCCTGAACAGGTCACTCAAAGAGTAGGAGCATCTGGTGCTTATATTCACCAGTTGGGAGAACCTAGGACTCTGCCTTGAACATGCATGATTCTGTTAGTAGTCTGAGAACCACTCTCTAGACTACTATAAAAGCAGTCAGCACTTGGCGTCTGTGGGTTCCTATATGCAGTTTCAACTTTTTTGATAAATTATTTAAGGAATCTAGGCATGGTGGATTCTGTAATCCTAGCACTTGGGAGGCTGAGACAGGAGGATCACCATAAATTTAAGGCCAGCCTCAGTTACATAGTTAAGGCTACCCTGAGCACGTAGTGAGACCCTGCCTTAAAAAAAACAACCTAAAACAAAAATCATGGGGTGTCGTGGATTTATGATGTTACATTGTAAATAACTGTCCTGCCTATGAGTTTAATAAAAAGCGCTGATTGGCCAAAGGCAGACAGGAAGTGTGGGCAGGGCTACCAGACTAAGGAAACTCTGGGAACAGGAAGAAAAGAGCAGAGATGCCACAGAGACACCAGAGTTGCCAGACAAGCCAGAAGATGCAGAGGACAACTATACTGCTCTGAGAAAAGGTACCGAGCAGCATGGCTGAACAGGACAAGAATTATATGCTAGTTTAAGGGTAAAGAGTTAGCAAGTTATATGCGTGGGCCTTAGACTGATCAGCCTAAAATTAATGTAAGTGTCTGTGTGTCTCTGTGGTTCTGCGGGTCTGCAGATCCAAATCACGAGGCTAGGGCCGA
This sequence comes from Phyllotis vaccarum, assembly GCA_033318265.1. NCBI lineage: Eukaryota > Metazoa > Chordata > Mammalia > Rodentia > Cricetidae > Phyllotis > Phyllotis vaccarum. The sequence goes on from JARWLC010000011.1 coordinate 88,168,925, forward strand.
AAGTCTAGGCAGAAACATCATACAACAATGGGGGTAAATGTCTGCACTGCAGATGTGCCTTTTTCTTAATTCCTAAGCTCACTATTGAGCTAGACAGTCTGGGCAACAAGCCCAAAGCACCTGTCTGTCTCTCCGTCCCCAGCATTGGGATTACAGACACACTCTGCTGTGCCCAGGTTCTTCTTTCTATGAGTACTAAACTCAGGTCTTTATACTTGTTCAGCAAGCACTTTACTATCTGAGCCATCGTCCCAGCTTGAGGTGTAGTATTTGTAATCTAGTAAAGATTGCCTGAAGATCAGAGAGGCAGAGGAACAAGCCAATAGAGAAACTTCTGACCATACTGAATCCTCAGATTGAAAGGGAAGATCGTGTCTCCATAAATCCTCAGACTGAATGCTCTGAGTCCTCAGACAAAAGGTGTGTGAGGGGGTGAGCTCCCGTCTCCTCCCACCTTATATTCCTTTCCTCTCCCAGTCATACCATTTTCTATCTCAACCTTCCTAGTGCTGAAATTAAAGGTGTGTGCACTTCCCAAGTACTGGGATTAAAAGTGTGTTGCACGAATGAATAAATGAAACTCAGGGATAGATCTCTGAGAAAGTCGGAGATATTAGAGAGAGTAAACACCACAGTCAGATCTTACACAGCTGTCTTCCAGCTTCCTCAGCCTGGCTTCTCTTGGCTTCCTCTAACTTGTCATTCTATGCCTGCCTTAAATACTCTCTTGGTAAGTAAGGCGTGGCCTCACCACTGCCTGCCTGGGAGCCTGGAACTCCTTCTGTAAACTGAGATGACCTCGAACTCAGATTGGATTAAGAGCATAAGTCACCACTCCCAGGATACTCCCTGTGCTGGGATTAAAAGTGTAAATCACCACTCTCTGATCCTCCTAGACTGACTGTGGGTAGATCCCTCTTACATTTCCGAAACTTCTGGAGCTTTTATTAAATCCCCACAGGTGTGTGCTACCACTGCCTGATTCTGTTTTTCTTTTAGACTGGATTAATGTCTTGTAGTCTGGTGTGGCCTTGAACTCACAGAGATCCATCTGGATCTCTGGCTAGTGCTAAGATTAAAGGCATGGGCCTCCACTACTTGACCTCTGTGGCTAACTCTCTGGCTGGCACTGTCCTCTGATCTTCAGGGAAACTTTATTTGTTTAGAGTACAAACAATATATCACCATACCGGCTCCTCCTAGGTTCCTGGTAGTATTAATTGTGTTGCTTTATTTTGTCATCCATTAATTAAAAGACCTGTAAAACACACAGGGACACACACACACACACACACACACACACACACACACACTCACACACACACACACTAGCACTCAAATACACATACATATGAGAATTAGCAAACAAGCTTAGTAAAGACACAAAGTAGATGAATATAAAAGCTGATTTTTATATTTTAGTGAGTAAGCAATCTGCAAATAGAGTTGAATACATGTTACTCACAGGCTGGGGAAATGGCTCAGTCAGCTAAGTGCTTGTCATGCCAGCGGCAGGACTTGAGTTTGAGTTCCAGGTACACGTGAAAAAGTGAATCAGCACAGCAAGCCTGTGACCCAGCCCTGGGAGGTGAAGTCAGCAGGATCCCTGGGCTTCATTAGCTAGGCAGCCTAGCTCAATCAGTGAGCTCCAGCTTCAGTGAAAGACTCTGCCTCAAAAACCAAGGGGAGAGTGGTAGAGGGGATGTCTGTTCCATGTGTGTGCTGCAGGCGCACTCACACACAAGTGTAGCCACCTATACGTGTACATGCACCAAAGAAAATCATGTTCACAATAACATATAAAAGGCAAATTTAATAAGACCTGTACATAAATAACACTAGGAAAGGAAAGTAAGGAATGGTAAGACCTTCCAGATTCTTGAATTGGAAGTGTCAATATTGTTAAAAGGTAGTTGTCTTTATATTGTTGTAGAGATTGGATCTTGTCAGAATCCATCAGCCTTTGCAGAACGTGGCAAACTCTAGACAGTAATGTAAAGGCAGTATAAATCTCAAAGTCTAAGGCCTTGATCTTCCCAATTGTAAACCTTACTCTAAACTGTAATTATCGTGACAGTGTGCTGAATTAATAAGCAGGTCCGTTAATCAGAACCAGCAGTGCAAAAACAGCCTGTGTTTGCTTGTTTGTGACAGGGTCTTGCTGCCAGGTAGCTCAGGCTGCTCTGGCACTCACTGTGTAGGTGAGGCTGTTACCATACTCCGAATGCTCTTCTTTCCCCTTCCTGGGACTGTAAGTCTGCACCACTGTGCCCAGCTTCCAAATCATATGTGGACAGTTGACTTTCTATAGACAGAAGGGCTGTGGCACTTTCTTTTCAACAAGAAAGGACTCTGAAAAATAGGAATTTGGACTTTTACTTTATAATTTGTGAAGAAAATAGATGTAAGCTTTAAATTATAAATATTTAGATTGGGTTAATGACAAGCGAAAGATGTTTTAGCTATATCATCAGAAGCTTAATCAATAAAAGGAAAAATGTGAAGTTCAACTCATGAGAATTTGAAACTTTTGTATTTTAAATGATGCCGTTTAAAAATGATGGTAAGACTGGGATTAGAGAGATGGTTCGGTGGTTTTTCTGCCATCCTCAGCTTGCCCCCCCACCCCGCCCCAAATGGCTCACAATGCTCTCATCTGGTCTTCATGGGCACCAGGCACATGGAATGTAGATAGACATGCCCACAGAAACCTCATATACGTGAGATTAACAACAAAAACTTCAGTGAAGAAGGCAGTATGAATGTTGAAGGGCACATACTAAGATGGCTGGTGTCTTTTGTAGTTACTAGGGAAAATGTAAGCTACATTGAGGGAGCATACCACAGAGATAATAGCAAATAATACTGGCAGTATGGGAAATCCCGGGAATTGCTGCTGGCGGAAATGTAAAATTGCACAGCTAGCCACATAAGGTGGGTATGGCGGTGCACCTGTGATCCTAGCACTCTAGAAACTAAGGCTGGAGAGTCAAAAGTTAAGAGCAGCCTGAGCTACCTGTCTCAAAGGAAATTTAAAAAGTCAACATAATGGGAATAAAGGTGGGGATAAAGAATAGTCTAAGCCCGTATTGTTATGGTTTTGGCTGCACAATTTTATAAATTTAAAAAAATGAATTGTAACTTAAAATGGGAGTTATAGTATGAAAAATATTCTGAAATAATGAATGAAGCAAACAAGGTTTCCACATTTACAGAGCTGATTGACTGGCTATGACAACCATAAGTAATAAGCGAAGCCATACATAATAAATTTCTGAGAAGGAAAGCGCATGGAAATAGGAACCTGGCCACAAGGGAATGGCAGTGATATTAGAGGCTACAGAGGGGGAGGAGCAGCGTGGTGATTTGTGGTCATTCTCTGGACTTAACTTGTTTGGAGCATTGAGACAAGGCCAGTGTTGGACTATGGGGATCTCATTGGGACACTACGAGGTGGAGTCAGTAGGCAAACAGCTCTAAGGAGAAGCAATAGAATTTGATTAGGAGATGGCGGTAAGGCTGGCCAGTGGCTTATGTGGCAGGGCACTTGACACCAAACCTGACCACCTGAGTGTGGCTTAGAACCTCTCGCAAGTGGTCCCGACCCCCCACATGCTCACTGTGACACACACTGTGACCACACCCAAGATACATGGGGGGGGGGGGCTGACAGATGAATAGACAGTCAGGGGAGGCCCCTCCGAGGTCTAGATTGTAAAGATTGCTTGTGTGTGTTAAGAACGATCCAGTGAAAAGCTAATGGTTGATGACTCCAGGGTTAGTGAAGTAAAAGGAACAGAGAAAGCGGAGGCTTTGGGAGACGTGCAAATGAGGGGTTTAGTGGCCCTTAGAAACAGACAGTTCTTCACCTTCCCAGGGCCAGGTTGAGGATATGTTCAGATGTAGACAGCTGGGAGAGACCAGGAGATCTTCACTGGAACAAATGGCTGTCTCAGAAAAGCGGGGGAAATGCCGAGGTCAGAGATCAGTTCCCTGAGAGAACTCGATTGGCAAGCAGACCTGGAGTATCATTTTGAAATCACTGAGCAGAGATGAGGCCAGTTAGTTCAGGTGTTTTCTCTCCTGCTGTTTTTATGGTTTTTGTTTTTTTTTCCCCCCCTAGGGAAGACAGTATTTACCTTAACCAGTGTAGGGATTTGCCTGACAAGCATGGTGGAAAGGGTCTGGACACAGGCTTTGCTGAGGATGGCTGTTGACAAGAATTCTTAACGATGAACAATGAAATACTGGCTGGGCAGGATGGAGGCTCCAATGGCCTTTTTCTGTGAGCAAGGGATCTTTGCTTAGTCTGGTCACAGCTAATGGGATGTTTTGCTGTGGCGTCTGTTGAGGAGGCCCCTTGCACACAGGGAGCTTAGCCATATTCTAGTGTTTTCTACAGTGTACACCAGAGAGTCTTGAAGACCCTGGGATTTAAGGGCTGTTTGATGGTTCTGTGTGATTCTTTCTCTAGCCAACACCAGCATTTCCTTCTGCATGGTGCTTTCTATTTTTTGTTTGGTTGGGGTTTTTGTTTTTTGGTAAAATGTTGAAATAATAAGGTTTGTGGCAAATTATCTTCATTTTGCTCTCATAGACCTTCCTATATGGCGCTATGACAAATGGGTGGGTAGGAAAATGGGTGGGTAGAAGTTGAAATGTAAGTGATGGTTAATTATCAAAGCCTGGTCCCAGATTCATGGAGGCTGCCTATGTGGAAAGGGTGACAATTCAGAAGATGGGGTTGTTTTTGGTCATTGTCAGGGACAGAAACTATCAGAGGAAAGAAAGGTGTATAAATGACCAAAAACATGAAGAAAAATTAATCTTGGTTTAAAAAAAAAAAATTGGTGGTTAAGCCAGGCATGGTGACTCAGGTTGAGGCAAGAATTGCTGTGAGTTTGAGGCCAGCCAGGACTACATAGTGAGACCTCACCTCCAAGGGAACAAAAGATAAACAGGGTGCATCAAAACGTGGGTACCAGGATGGAAAGTGTATGTAAAATAGGTTGTCTTTGCCAATTTATCAGGTGATTTTTCTTTATCTGTGTTTATTACAGTGTGCTTCCTTTTTTGTAAGAAAAGTATGAATTGTTTTTTAAAAAAAAAAAAAAATTGTCAAGGCAGCTAATATGAAGTTCTGTGTTTTGGTTTCCAGACCAAATCGGTACCTGCTTTTTCATCTGGTGCAGTACATCTATGGCATGGCCCACAGGACCTTCATCCCCTACCCCTTGCCACGATTTGTCTATAGGTAAGTACAGTGCTGTCTGTCTCTGTCTACCCATGAGAGGGTTTTCTTGAGATGCTACAGAAGGCCAGTCTCCACACCTCCAAAAAGGCAACTCCTGATGTTGTGATACTGGCTGAGAAAGGAGCTGTGGGTGACCTGGGCAAGCAAGGATGACCTTATCAGTGTTTGTTGGGTAGTTCTTCAGATTCTCCAGTTTAAAACCCTAGACTTGGGCTGGGGATCTGTCTCAGAGGCAGAGTATTAGTGGCAGTGGGAGGCTCTAGGGTTGGTTCCCAGTGTCTTGAACAAATAACCAACAATAACAACCCTGGGTTTTAATTGGGAGAAGTTTCTTGCTAGGGAGCTGGTGTCAGAAACAGTCAGCTCTCTTATTTCTGTCCAGCTGCCCACCAGGGGGCAGGGTTCCCATCTCTTGTTGAGGCAATCTTTGGTGTAGCTGGAGTGGAGGATGCTGATCTAGACCTGGCCCTGCATCTTTAGTTCGTTTGTGTGTTCTCTCTCTCTCTCTTCGAGGACTACAATTTTAGACCTACTGGGGATGGTAGCTCAGTGACAAGTGTAAGGTCCTGGACTCACTACCCAGCATGACAGCACATACATTCATTGTTCCGCTGGGTATGTTCTCCATCCTGGACCCATCCAGGCACATCTTAGTAGGCTTGGCAGGAAGATTTTTCGCATCTAATGTGCCAGACACAGATTTATAGATCAACATGGCAGTCCATTTCTTCATTTACTCTACAAATATTTATTGGCTGCCTTCCATTTTTCAGGTTTTATTGTAGGCACCAAAGATCTTACAGTGAATACGTGCATAGCTTGTGGTCTATAGGGGTGTAGCTCGGTGATTTTGCAGTGTTCTGAGCACTTGCAAGGCCCTGCCTTCAGTCCCTGGCACCAAAACCAAAAGAAGACAAAAAAAAAAAAAAAAATTAAACAAAAGTTAAACAACAAAAACCGCAGCACCGTGTGGTGGTTTATCGAGGCCATTGTCCTTTGGAGGCTCTTCTTTGACTCTGTTAACACTCACAGTGGCTGTGTGTGATAGACGGGTAGAGTGTACACAGAAGGAGCAGAGAAGAGGGCCCAGAAGACTGGCCACAGTAAGCGGTTAGCAGGAGACACTGCGGACTGGCGCATGTTTAAGACGTCAGGTTAGGTGGAGAGGTGGAGCAGTTTTGTTTGTTTTCCTGGCTCCATATCCCGTGCTGGCTTGGACTTCTGCATGGACTAGGCTGGCTTTGAACTTGGAACAGTCCTCCTGCCTTTCCCCGCCTTTGAAGTTCTGGATCACAGCTGTGTACAGCTGCATCTGGCCCTATTAAAGGATTGGTTTGTTTGTTTGTGGAGCTGGATCAGGTGCTGAACCCCTTACATGCAAGGCAAGCATTCCACTGCTGAATAGAGCCCTCACCCAGGAAGGGAGGAGGTCAGAAAAGAAGAGTATCTGAGGAGGAGAAAGCTGACCTTTGCTCACACTCCTGCCTCCAGTATCTAGAATTTCTTGGCCTCTTATTCAAAGGGTGGATAATAAGAGCTCACTTTACAGAAGTATCAACAGAACTATTCAAACACGGCGGTGGTACAGCTTAGGGGAGGGAAATGCTGGAAATAGTGACTGCCAACCATACTAGGGAGGGTACTGGGGAAGATCTGTTATTGTTATGGGATTCCTTTCATGTGGTTCAAGAGGAGGAGGAGGTTGGGGATTAAGGAGAGTAGCTGGTGGGGTTCTTTATTTTGATTAACAGGTTAGGTCATATGCTCATTTTTCTATATGTCTGTTTCCATAATGCAACTGATTTTAGTCACATGCAGGCCCAGTTTTGCATAGATGTAAAATGGTAAATTAGTTCTTCATACTCCAAAGTGTATGCATGCATAGTACATGCAGGTGAAGGCACTAAGCCAAGTGTCTTATGTGAATGAGCAGGTGTGCATAACCCAAATCCAGTTACAGTCTAATGTTACTGAACTATTACCTACACTTGTCTGCCTCAGTATGGTGCCTGGTGCCAAGAGGCCACTCCATTAATATTTGTAGACTGGAATGCTAGTGAAAAAGTCAGCTGACATAAAGAACAAGAGACTCCCCAGAGGACATAAGGTCATTTGGGACATCAGCTTGAGTACAGTGAGGGCTGTAAAGCAGGTGGAAGGGAGGCATTTCATGTTACCATGAAAGTGAGACTTAAGTCAGGTTGGTAGGTACAGGTGGTGTGGCCCACTGAGGATGCTGCATAGTCCGTCTGAGATCTGTTAGTGTGGACCCAGACATCGGAGCTACTCTTAGGAAGAGTGGCTATAATTGGGATTTTACATGCTACTAAAGAAGTTCCGAGCAGACTTAAGGCTTCCTTTTTCGTGGATTTATTTTAGCAATGAGAATGTTCTCTCAAGCTTAAAAAGCTGCATATGGAGGGCTGTGATCATTGCTCTCCGTAGTAGAGTACTTAGCACATGTGAGGCCCTAAGTTGGCTTCCTAGCACCTTCCTCCCCAAAGCTGGAGATTTAGACAGGTGTGCTGTCACATACCTTCAGTCCCAGCACTTGGGAGGTGGAGGCAGAGGGATTGGAAAGTGAAGGTCATCATCAGTCACATAATGATTTTGAGGCCATCCTGGGGTACATGAGACATTGCTTTAAAAATCCCAGAAAGGAAGGGAGGGAGGAAGGATGAACTAGATTTCTCTTCACAACAGTAGAGCCAGGAAGTTGGTTATTTTCTCAGAAAACAACAGTGACAAAAACTCCTGAGGGTCCGACAGGCCGAAGCCTGGCACAGATGCTTTTCACTGTGGCATACATGTCTCCATTCCAGGTGGATTGGCAGACTCTTTGAAATGAGTCCATTTGAGCCATGGACAACGAGGGACAAAGTGGAACGGGTGAGTCAGCGTACAGCAAACCTCTCACCAGGCAGAGCGCTGCAGAGAAATTAATTCAGTTTGGTTGACTTCTCGGACGGTTGCAGGGCTCCTGTGGGGGACATTTCTGGTGGCCAAAGCTAGCCCTTCTGCTTTTGGCTGACATGCATTCATTTTCCTCCGGCTCTACCACTTCTCTAGGATAATGTAGTCCCTCTTCTGTCAGCATTTAAACATGCATAACGGTCACCCATCCCTTCCTGAGGCCAGACTCTCTGCTTCCCAGGTCCTTCCAGTCACGTGCCTATTTTCTGTGTTCCCTTACAACTCATTTGGTTTTCAAAACTCAGATAGGTGAAGGTGACCTTGGATTTCTGATCTGCTTTCACCTCTAAGAGCTGGGGTTACACATGTGCCACCATGACTTTCCTTTCATCCTTTATCTTCTGAAGAGCTGCCGGTACCTGTTCCCAACAGACTCTTGCCTCATTCTTTCTTTAAGCCATTTGCATCAAATTTTATTCCTTTCTGCCCTAAAACTTCTCTTTCCAAGGCTACCCACAACCCAATGCTGCCATCTCTCAGCCAGTTTTCTGACTGCATCTTCTGCTGTGAGCAGCATTTGTTAAAGTGCCCCATTTCTTCAATTTAAAATGGTGTGTTTGCAACTGCCTAGCCTAGGCTGCATCTTCTGGCTCTCCCTTTTCCCATTGGGCTGTGCTGGAAGCTCTGTCTCTGCTACCCTTTATCCTGATTGCTATCTGTTGTGATGGGGGTCACAGTCTCAGCCCTTCTCATTTCCATTTGTAAATTATGCCAGCTGCTGCTCATAAAGGCCAGTTTTTCTCCCATTTTGGAGTCTCCTTTTGAACTATGTAGACATTGTAACCTGTTGAATCTAGAGCTGCAATCTCTCTCTCTCTCTCTCTCTCTCTCTCTCTCTCTCTCTCTCTTTCTCTGTGTGTGTGTGTGTGTGTGTGTGTGTGTGTGTGTGGTTTGGGGGGGGGGGGGTTTACTGTTTTTTTTTTTTTTTTTTTTTTTTTGAGATGAGGTCTTGCCCAGCTGGCCTGGAGCTCACTGTGCAGCCCAGACTGACTTTGAACTCATGCTGATGGTCTTTCTTAGTAGCCAAGTGCCAGGATTATAGGCATGCACCACCACCATGCCCTGCCATTGCAAACTTGTGTTCTGTCCTCAGGCTCTCAGTGATAGTACTTTCTGTGCTGATGACCATGTAAAACATCTAGTAATCCCCTGAAGTTCTGATTCCTATAGTGGGCATTGCCCCATGGGACTTCCCGCAGTGCGCTCCAAGTGGCTTGTCTGTACCATCACATTGCCAGCAGCATTGTGTGATGTGGGGCACTTGATACATGGCTACCGTGGCTGCAGATAATAGATTGGAACTCTACATAATTTTAGTTCATTGAAACTGAAATGTGAATCACACTTGACCAGAGGCTTCTATGTTAGATGAGAAAAGCCTAGACCCTCAGCAACCTTTAGAAGCCAGGTTGGGTCACTCCTAATCCTTCCTGCCTATTCATCTAGTGTTTCATTAGGAACATCTATGTAGTAATATTGGGAGTTTGCCATGTACTCAGGTCAGAGTGCACAACTGTCTCCTCTGCCTACTGTAACCCAGGCAACAGTCCCTTTTTCTCTCTGAGAACCTCTTGCTGATGCTCCTATCTGCCTGCAGGACACTGAGCTTCAAAGCCCTGGCACTTCTTCCTCATGTCTACCAAAGTGCATCTAGCTCATTCATATTTGCTCCCTGCATGCCCAGATCTTGCTGGGAAGGTGCCAAATAAAATAAAAATATGAGAGTGTCTCAGCCTGAGTACCGTGGATCCTCTTTGTATTGATGGGGTGCAGCCAAGCTGTCCCCGAAGAGACAAAGCTTAGCACAGAATGAGAACAGTCCTGGAACAGATAGCCGGTAGCTGTTAGCCTCCTCTGACAGACTGCCATGGTGTCCTTCTTTGCCTTTGAACCCAGTTGTCTGACACTTGCTCTTACCTTGGTGACTGTCTCTGGGTTTGGTTTTCAGGCAGCCATAGAGCACTCAGTAAACACACTCTGCTCCTTCTGTGTTGATCGCTGGGAGGTCACAGGGTGGTACCTGATGCAGTTCTGTGTACAGAGGGATCTGCTTTGGTGCTTTTTGATGAGTAAGGCTATCCTGTTCATTCTTCTTTAAACAAGATGGGTTTGGATTCTGGCTTTGTAGCAAGCAGTCCTTCACCCAGCTTGAGTATACTTGTAGTGAAAAAGGCTAATGGGGCTAGACATGGTGTTAAAATCTGTAGTCCTAAAAATTGGGAGGCTGAGACAAGTTTGAGTTAGCGTGGGTAACAAACGGTTCTCAGTGAAACTGGTGTTGTGGGAGATTTGTGTTGTTGCTCTGAGATTGCCAGTGAAGTGGGACCTTGGTTTTGTGGGTGGAATCCACATTCAGCTGGTCAGATTGGACCATAGAGTTTTCTGGTGAACTCAGAGGAAGATAGAGGGACACACAGAGGGAATAAGGAGGGCCTTTTTGATCTGGGAAGGTAGAGAAGAGTGTCCCACATGGAGTGCCAAATGTAGTAGTACTTTCTTGTCAGGACCACCATCCTGCAAATAATGACACAGAGAACTTTAGTGTGTGGGGGGAGGAGGAAGGAGACCAGGTTTCTTTGTTCAGCTTTGGAGTCTGTCCTGGAACTCCCTCTGTAGACCAAGCTGGCCTCAAACTTGCAGAGATGTGCCTGCTTCTGCCTCCAGAGTGCTGGGATTAAAGGTGGGCACCATCACCACCCAGCATCAGAGACTTAACTATTTAGTATAAAAGTTTGGCCTTAGCTTAGGCTTGTTCCTAATTAGTTTTTATAACTAACTTTTTTATTTAATCTGCATTCTTCCAGGAAGCTCATTACCTCATCTCTGCACTACCCATCCTGCTTCCACTGCTTCTGGATAGTGGCTCTGCCTCTCTTCTTCCCAAAGTTCTCTCTGTGTCTAGAAATCCCACCTAATATTCTCCTGCCTAGCCTAGATCTTTATTATACCAATCACAGCAGTACATCTTTACATGGTGTACAAATATCCCACAATAAGACACTGACAAAGAATTCGAAAACTAAACCAGAATAAAAAGCCAAAACTTAATTTGAGACCTAGAACCCAGAGACCCAGCATAAGAAAATGGGGGTGGGCTCAGTCTATTTTAGTTCTTGTCTGCGTCCCTAGATGGAGAGGCAGCTGCTCCCTCCTATACAAAGATCAGTTCTGCGTACATGTGCCTGTGGATCTGCAGGTCCAGGTCACTGTCTCATGTTCCTAGGCAGTATGGGAGACCTGCCTCTGGTCTGATGATCTTCCCTGTTCTGCTTTAATGAGTTCTAGAAGCAAAGGTTGCCATGGGTTCTTTGAAGGTATTTGCCTCAGTGACGAGCCTCAGGACAGCTTGAGGTTGTGGATATTTTAGGGGTGGGGTTTTCATCATTCTCTGTGGTTTGTTCACAGATACATATCTCAGATGTGCTAGCGTCTGACCTGCCTGGCCTGGAAGATCTTGGCATTCAGGCCACACCGTTGGAACTCAAGGCCATTGAGGTGCTGCGGCGGCATCGTACTTACCGCTGGATGTCTTCTGAGCTTGAGGAAACAAAACCCGCCAAGACAGTTGATTATTAGTGTCTTCAGGCCTCCTGTGTTCCTTAGAACACATGCCACACTCAATGAGGTCACTATTAAATCCCAAGGTTAAGTCGGCTGCGTGTTTCTTTCCTAATCGGAGAGCTCTCAGCCATTCAGACCTAAGCCTAGTTTTCTTTAAATAACTATATATAATATTGACATGACTATCCTCTGAAATATTAAAGGGTTTGTACTTCTTAGACCAAAGCCCTATCTTCAAAGTCAAAATTTTGTTTTGGTCTCAGGGAATGCATGGTTGTGTAGAAGTATTTGGTATAAATGAGCACATATACACTTAAAACTGATCTGAAGTTGATGGGCTGTTATTCTTATGTGGTGGAATGAACATTGTATCATCTAATGGTAGAGAAAGGCAGAAGGATAGAAGGGGAGTGGGCAGCTCAACCTTTTTGGTTTTTCTTTTATGCCGTGTTGGGGGACAGAACCCAGAGCTTTATGCTGTAAGGCAAGCATTCTAAGACTCAGCCACACCCTTTCCCCTCACCCTCTTCTGTGACAACAGTGATCACTTATGACTGTAGAGCTCTTAAAGTCTAGTCACGTAAACCAAGTCCAAGGGTTCTGCTGCCCTGGGACTAAGCCTCCATATGAACTTTAGGGAGATATACACTTTCAAACCCATCAACTAAGGAAGCAGTTTAACCATCCCAAGCTCATTAATTTTCTCTCTTGAGTGCAGATTCCACATCCAGGGGCTGGGAATGGCTTAAGACCTGGGACAGATACCTAGGGAGATTTTTTTTTTTCGTGAGGAAGAGGGCTGAATGGATAGTTCCCATGGAGGTCATTCCTATGGGGACTTGCAGTGTGCCGTTATGGAGCTGAACTCTCAGTTCATAGTCTCTGGCTTCAAGTCATTCACCACCTGATCCTCATAGCTGACTTGAGCCTGCAGGCCGCTCAGCTCCATTATTGATACTTATCCATCCTGTGCAATTAACAAACCTGCCCTCTGCTGTTACTCTGAGTGTCTTTCGTGTTCATTAAGAGCCCGTCTCGTGTGCCCTTCAACCTTGTTAAAACCTAAGACTATCCCACACTATATCCTACCAGCAAACGTAAGTTCTATCATGTCTGCCAACAGCTCAGAGAGTATAAGAAGAGTCCATCTCTGGGCCGATCAGAAAAAACAATACAGAAAATGAATTTTTAAAGTTGAATCTTGGGTCTAACCAGGAAATGTGTGTGGGAGTGCAAGTGTGTTTACATGTGTACGGTGTGTGTTTGTGTGTGTGTGTGTGTGTGTGTGTGAGAGAGAGAGAGAGAGAGAGAGAGAGAGAGACAGAAAGAGGGAGTGATTTGTATGCCAGTCATCCATTCTCTTGTGAAAATAAAAACAGTATGCACAGATGCCTGTGAAGGTAATTCTCAAGAGGAGACTGTTCTTGGAAGGGCAGGTAAGAGGCCTTTAGCCTTGGTCTTAGAGGTGATCTCTATATAGATTGGCTTCAAATATGAATTCTAAGAGAAACTGCTGGTGGTAATGTTAACTATTGCAGTCACTATGGAGGCCTGAGGGATCTTCAGAGAACTAAACGAATTACTGTATGCTTCAGCTGTGCCACTCTAGAGTATACAACTGAAGGACCCTAAGTCAGCACACCATAGAGATACCTGCACATCCATGTGTATAGCTGTGGTGGGATTCAGGTGTCAGCTGATAAGATCCGAGGATGCTTACCCAGGGTCCTGGGCCCCTGAGGGGGGGTGTGACCAACCCGATTGATAAGGGGCTGATGCGACCCCGAAAACCTGTTTGCCTAGTTCCTGGCCGTGGAGAGAGACTGGTTTGGAATCCATCGTCCACCGTTCCAGACTCCAGTCCCTGTTCAGGCTCCGCTATAAGCTGTTACCTGTATCGTGAGTGTTGGTTTATATTTTAATAAATATCTATCCTGCACTGGTGCCTTCTAAGTAAAACTTGACCTACATATAGCAGCACTGTCCACAATGGTCAAGTTAAGCAATCTTCTAGATGTCTGTCAACAGATACATGGATAAAGGAAATATGGTATATATGCATAGTCAAGGGGTTTGGATTTTGTTTTTTCTCTTTTGGCCATAAAGAAGATTGAAATCATGTCATTTGTAGGAAATAGAACTAGATATTATGTTAGGTGAAAAGCCAGACCCAAGAAGACAGTATCACATTTTATCTCATGTGGCCTCTAGGCTTAAACATAAATAAACATAGGCCATGACAGTAGGGTGGCACTACTGGAGAGGATAGGAAAGCAGGTGGGGAAGAAAGACAGGATTACATACTTTATGTCAGGCATAGTTTGAAGTGTGTGAGTGCATGAGCGTATGCACACATGTCATGTGGTGTGTGAGTGTCAGTTCATGCTTGTAGAGATCAGGACAACTTGCAGAAATTAGTTTTCTTCCACCAGGTGGGTTTCAGGGATCAAACTCAGGTCATCGGCCTTAGCAACAAGTACCTTTACCTGCTACACCATGTCACCAGACTTTCTTGCCAGTCTCCTAAATGCTCGGATTACATATATGAGCCACTACTCTTGGGGGCAGGGTAGAGGCAGAACAGCAAGGATGGAAGGGTTGAGGGGAGCAGGGGACAAGGGAATGAATATGAGAGAGATACAGGATGTATATGAAAGTTTCAGATACGTAACACTTCATTATTTTATATGTACTAAATTTTAATGTAGAGAAGTATGAGTTTTCTAGCTGTAAAAGTTAGACAAGTCTACTAGCCTTTTTTTCTCAGCCTCAATTTTCTTGTCTATGAAATCCAGCAATAACAATAATGACATTCTGGGATTGTGGTGAGCAGCTGAATGAGATAATGCACTTGTAAGTCTGAGCTTGGATGCCCATAACTAGATGGTAAGATCTCATTGCTGAGTCAATCTTTACCTGACAGGGAACCTTCCTCCTTGTGGTAGCGTTCATAGCGCTAGAAGGTGCTATTCAGGCTGCTGGGGGAAGAAAGACATCAAAGGTCTTAACTCAGGGCTGGACCCTGCGAACTACAGTAACATCCTTCCAGAAGAGATGTGTCTGCTGGTGCAATGACTGTTAGGGTGGTAACCAACTGTTTCTAACTGGATATGAGGCCTACTCTCCAGGACAGGATTTATGGCCAATGCTGTAAACCTGGCCACAAGTGCATGGATGGATTAGAGTCCACAGGGGAACCTACTCCTATTGTTTTGCTAAATGTGCATATTTTCAAACTGCCGTCTAAATATTTGTTATGCCAATAAATTGGTGTACTCTCAACCTTGGTCAGAGAAGCATGTGGTATGCCCTAAGTCAGTATGAATTTTTGTTCCTTAAGTAGGAGTATTGGCCTTACAATTGTTTCCTGACTTAATAAACAGCTACCATGCTAGATATGGTGTTGCAGGCTTAGGAAGCTGAAGCAGGACAATTTTGAGCCCAGTGCCAGCTTGGGCAACTGATTGGGTCCTTGTTTTAAACTAAACTTTGAAAAGAGCTTGGGTGGTTGTGGAGAGAAGGTTTAGTGGTTACAATCACTTGCTGGTTCAGTCTTCAGCACCACATAGTGGCTTACATCACTTATTCACAAATAAGAAAATTAAAGGGCTTGGGGTGATGGAATTCTTACTTAGTTATGCAAAGCTTCAGGTTCCATCCCCAGAACTACAAAAACAAACTGATAGTGACTGTTTCTAAAGGGAGACAGAGATGCCAGTTTTCTGACTAATAACAGACTAAGAGAAAGCGAAAAGCGGCATCCATCAGTAGCCGAGTTGGGTTTCTCAATCTCAGTGATGGCTTTTGTTCCAGGAAAAAGTAAAGGATAATGGACAAAGTCTATCAGATTTACATTCCAGAAGTATGCAGGAGGTGTAGTAGAGCACAGAATGGGGAGGGAGGGAGTGAGAGTGTGTGTGTGTGTGTGTGTGTGTGTGTGTGTGTGTGTGTGTGTGTGTGTGTGTGTGTGTCTTGAGGGTTGTGGGCATCCAAGAAAAGCAAATGCAGACATAGTAAGGGAAGGCTTTTACTGGACAGATGCTGCACAGGAGGAAAGGGTGGAGCAGAGAAGGCGGGATGAGCCTGAACTTGATACCACTGAAGCCGTGGGCAGCATTTTGAAGGGTTGGGTGAGCTGGGATCTCAGTCTTGATGCACTTGAGGCCACCTGAGTTGTTAGGAGCTCTGGAGCTATCTATGTTTACTTATTCAAAGGACAAATAGACCTGTTCATAGGACAGGAGGAGTTTTTGCATCTGAGAGCAAGGTGCCACCATCAGAAGTCATGGGGGGAGGGGAATGCTTTCTTTGAGGATGACATTTAAAAGATGGTTCTTAGGTCCTGCTGCCTTGTAAAACTGGCAAGAGGCTAGGAGAAGAGTCCTATCTTCTCAAAGGAGCAGAAATTGAGTCTGCAATTGTTGATTTTCTAAAGGGACTTCATGTGTGGGAGAAGCTTGTCTGGGAGGTTAGGCTGAGGGGAATGTATAGACGTATGACTACCTTGGCTGGTGGAGGTAAAATTTTAAGGCTGTCAATGTGAGCTGGCACTGGAGGTGGCAGAGAAAAGGTACTGCCAGTCATCTGGTCCTGGAGGGGGCATAAGGGTCAGAATCCAGTGCCCCAAGGAACAAAGTCCTAATTATCAAATTGAACTATTATAAATTATTATAGAATGTAGATAATTACACTCAATCCTAGCTGAAAGTCTGAGAAGCAATTACAATTCTTATTACTTGAAAAAGACAAGAAATTTGAGGGTTAGATGCCCAACTCCTGTGATCATTAAAGCCTTGCTTGGTAGCCTGGAGCTCCTTTCTGAACCCCAGCTACAGAGTGAGGAAGCTGCATGGTTGGCTGACTTCCTGCATTTCCCTTTGTCTTCGTTCCAGCTTGCAAGCCTAAAGCATGCTCTCTCTGGGACCAGACGAGAGGTTAGAGGAGTTGAGGCAGGCAGCTGTAGAGAAAACTTAGCAACTTAGGACTCCACTTGGCTTCGGTACACACTTGCCTGACAGGACCTTGCATTGAGCCACATACACACACCCTGCCCCAAGCAGGGTTCCCTAACACTCCCTTGGTGACTCCTTTTATGGCCGCTTTCCATTTAGATATGGTGAGAGCATAGTTGGGAGCTGGGAACAGGAGACTGGTCTGGCTGGAAGTAGACTGCAAGCACAGTGATTCAAATAGCTTCTGCTGGCTGACTCCATTTTACCTCTTTTGCTTATATGCATAATTGGATGTTCATATGATTAGAATTTGATGATGCATAATGAGAAAGGATATGTACAGTGAGCCAAGCAAAGGCTTCCATCAAAGCCTGCCAGTCATCCACAGTATATCTCTTAGCAATGACCTCTCCTGTATCAGCCACAAACAATAGCCAATGGCCCTGATTACTTTAGCTCAAGGAGCTGACTGCTGGCTGGCAGCATAGCTGGTCTATACTACCTTTGTTACAAAGAACCTGCAGACATTGGGAGCCAGCAACCAACAGTAACAGCATGGAGGCGGCAAGGTGCCCCAAAGGTCCATATTGCTGCCATCACTTTGAGGCAAGGTAGACAGGGAATCGTAAGCGGACCTGGGAATGAACAAAAGCCCATTGTAGAGTCTGTTAGCAGCCTTTCACCAGGTAAGCATCCAAAATTCTAGCATAATGAGCATTTGCTAGGAAGGTTACCAACAGCCAATTCTCTTATAGAGATATTTTCAAATGACTATGTTAAAAAATAGCCACACACCAGGCTTTAGCCCTGGATGTATATGTGTAACCTCAAACCTACAGTTCTCCTGCCTCAGCCTCCCAGTTAGCTGGATTACAGGCACATAACAGAGATTGTAGCTCTGTACTCTGCTACTGTTAGCTGATGTCTTGTTAGGAGAAAATGGGCTGGGGCCTTGGCCGGGTAGGGAAGCTGCTCCTTATTCTAAAGAGATGCACACACTCCTGCCATTTGCTGTTGGACTATCTTCTTCTCACTTTGCAAAATCAGCATGTTAAACAGAAAGGAATTGGAGCTTGAAGCTGGCCTCCAAGGAAACTTTTCATAAGGTTTCTGCCCTGCACTCACTTATCAAAGGAATGACTGGTAGACAGCTCGGCCAGGGATGCAAATAAACAGACTGGACCTTCCTCCCATGATCCATAAGATCCCTTTGATTCTTTTCTCCTTTGAAAATTGGGGAGAGGGTGTCTCTTTAAGATGGAATATCTACCCCATTTTCTTCGAGCCTGAATTAAATGAAAATCTTTTGTCTTTGATAGCATAGTTTAAGAAACACTCCAGACTGAGAACAACTCGAGGCCAGTCACCTTCCCCACAAAGGGAAACTGATTTCATAGGTGCATCTTATCTGTCTTCTGCCCTTTATCTCACGGATCCCTGTAGATTGATAAAAACATGAGAAATTAGATTATTTTCCTCTTGTTTGACCAAATTACAGATAATTCCATTTTGTTCCCTAATTTCTTCTAGGATACAGGGAATCTGAAGTCATGGGTCTGTGCTCTGTAATATTACATTACCATGTTCCTCATTAAAAGAATTCAAAGAAAAAGAAATGTTGGGCCTGCAAAATGGTTCACCTCGCTAGTCAAAGAAAGGGAAGAAGGGGAAAAAAATTAACTTCCTACAGTTCTGACCTGTACAGTGTTAGGATCACACACACACACACACACACACACACACACACACACACACACACACACACACACACACACTTGTGGGAAGTCCGATTTAAGTGTGAGAACACGGAGATAAATAGCTCTAAAGTGTAAGCATGGAGAAAGTCATTTCATGCTAACACTGACCTGAAGAAAATGGAAGTTTCAGACAGAAAACCTTTAAAGAAAAGAATATTCTTAGAAGTAGTGGTTGCCACTTCATAGTAAGAGTCCATGCTTCAGGAAGGCATAAAAAAATTAGCATGTATGCACCTAATAACACAGCACTGAAATCAAAATTAAAACAGTGCAAGAAGTGTTAATGGGCATTTTGTTTGGGCACCCCTTGGGGGAGGGGTGAGAAGGTACTGAGTGTATGGCAGACTCTGGGAGTCAGGTGAGAAGCAGACACAGTCTCATTTAAAACAAAGGGCAGGCCTGCAGACTATTTTATTGCAGATATGGGGCAAACATATATCCCTTCCCGATTTCCCATTGGCAGCCTAGCTGTGTTCTCTCTCTCTCATTGGCCTTATTATCCAAGCGCCAGGCAGAGCCTGCAGACTCCAAGTCGGCCTAGCAGGAAGCAGCTAGTGCGTATGCCTGGGCAGTTTACCCCCACCAGGGCAATTATGGTTTCATCAGGTTAGCTGGCTCCATCTCCCTCACCCGCCCGTGCCCCCCCCCCACCCCCGCACCAAGAAGAAATTGACTAAGCAGATATTATTATCTGGGACTCTTAGAGACCTCTAGTGCTGCCATTATCTTCTAACTCTGTAGTGTTTGCTCTAAGCTAGACCTCCGTAGTTTCTGCCAGAACACATTCAACCTGTCACGTGTCCAGGCATCTCGAAGGATAGCAGGCCAACTCCTGGGCCCACCCTTTTATGCAGTTCTTTTAACTTTGATACTGTCTACTGAAAGCCATGTTGTAACAGATCACAAACTTTACTCCTTGATTCTGCTGCTCAGTGAGACTCTCTTGGGGTTTGCCATCTAAGAGACTGTAAAATTGTCCCCTGGGGCAATGACAGGGCACTCCTTTTGTGTCCTCCTTCTCAGAGATCACATTCCTTTGCTTAGGGTTATCTCATCTATTTTGTGTAGTTTTGCAGATGTTTTTGACAGGAGAATCAATCCAGTCTCAGGTGTTCCATCTTAGTTGGAAGCTGAAAATGACTCCAGATCATTAAAAAGTGTACTGCTGGTTCTTCATAATTAGCCACTGATTCCATACAGTACAAGGAATCATAATTACCCACTGATTCAATGTGATACATTACAGGGAATTGTAATTACCCACTGATTCTGTGTGGTGCAGTACAGGGATAGCCTCCTCTCCAACTCATCAAACTGATCTTTACCTGGCCGAAAGCCTACAGTCACATTTTGGTACAAACTTAGAGTTTTCTCCTTAGATTATTTAAAGTGTCACTAGAATGTCTGAATGAGGTAGAGGCTAAGCTATTCACCGACAGGTGAATTCCCAGCATGGAATGATGGCGTGGTAACCTACTCCTGTCTTAAATTTCTTCTCTGCCCAGTTGTTCAATTTCCAGGTTCAACTCTGCATCATAATCCTAGAGTTAGGGGAAAAGCTGTGAACTACTACTATTTTGTTTTTAGGCTTTGAACTCACAGAAATACAGAATGATCTCTGTCTCCTGAGTTAAGGGATTAAAGGGACATGTTACCACTTTCTGACCCTCATGGCTTGACTGGGTGATTCTCTTGATATTTCAGACTTATTTTCTTAAATATAAAATGTCACCACAGACCCTATCTAAAACCAAACCTAACAAACAAACAAACAAAACTAACAAAACAAAAAAAAAATTACAAAACTTCAGAGCTGGGAATGATGTCTTACACCTATAAACTGAGCATTAGAAAGTAAATGTGGAAGTTCTGTAACTCAAAATCATCCTTTATTATATACTGAGTTCAAGCCCAGCCCAAGCTACCTGATAACTTGTGTCAAAAAGTAAAACCCCAAAGAATCCAGTGAGTACATTCCCCAGAAGTATTAGAGTTCAGGTGTTCTGTAGGACACAGAAGCTGTGTTGTGATGACTGAGTACTTGGTGGATGGACTGCCCACGTGGGGATGTGGGCAGAGTCAGAGTCTGTAATGTTACATTTGGCCTGTATGGATTAGTTCTGAGATACCTCTAGGGACTTTTATAAATGCTTAAGGGAATCTTGCATAGCTTAGAATCCTTTAAAAGATACCTTAATACAGTATTAAAAAAATACCATGTTATTTGGGCTGCTAGTGGCCTGTGATATTATTTAGACCTCCCATTTAGAAACCTCTGGTGTTTTCAAATAATAGTCTAGCCTCCCTCATCTCCCCTGATTATAATTTTGTTTTAAATTTTCAGTTGTTGCCATGCTGAGATGGAAGCCAAGGCCTTGTGCATGACTGCTCAGTCAACCACTGAGGGACCTGTTCCCAGCCAGCATTTTATTATGAGCAGCTTTCTGTATCACAGTTTAGCTTTCAAAAGTTCTTTTCAAAAAGGAGAACCACAGTGACAACAATATCTTACATTTACTGAATATGCTGATCCTTTTATAAGGCTGCCTCTCATCCCATAACCACACTGCAAAGGAGATTGTTGATTTGTTTGTTTTGAGACAAGGTTTCACTGTGTAGTTCAAGATAACTCCAAACTTGAGACAATTCTCCTGCTTCAGTCTCATGATTGCCCAGATTCAGGGAAAAACCTCATTATGCCTAGCTTGTTTTCTTCTTCGTCTATTGTAGCACTGGGGATCAGACCCAGGCCCTTGACCATGACCTACACTCCCTGCCTCAGACAGTCTTATAAACCCTCATTTTGTAGATAAGAAAAATAAAGTTCAGAGAGGTGAACTAACTTGCCTTGGTTTCCCTGACTAGTGACTGATGTTTCCAAGGCCTGTGGTAGTATAACCTATGGAGTGGGGTGACTAAAATTAACCCATCAAGCACCACAAATTATTTACTTATTCTCTTGTGATTGTGAGATACAGGGATGGTGAAGGCAGTGATAACTGTTGCAATTTGAATGATAATGGTTCCCGTATAGCATTTTGAATATCTCGTTTTTTTCCAGTTCGTGGAAATGTTTGGGAAGGATTGGGAGGCGTGGTCTTGTTGGAGGATTAGGCTTTGAAGTTTCAAAGGACTTCTGGGATCCCCTGTGCCTTCCTCTGTGCTGGGAACCACAGAAGTATGACGTAAGAACTCAATTGGCACCCACAAGGCTGACCCATCAGAGCCAAGGGCCCTGATGGAGGTAAAGTCAAATACACACAGAGTTTTGGTGTTACTGCCTTTGGATGTGTTAGCTGTTTCCCACAGAGGATTTATGTGTGATTATAGTTTTCCCATTTGTTATTTCCTTGGAATTTATTTCCTAGGAACTTTTAGCAATGTGATTGATCATTTATTGGGCACAATTTCCCCCATATATCTGGGAGCAGATGGATAACCTCTCCTAGCTGTGTGTGGAAACAGTCACACAGACAAGATCTCTTTTCTCACAGACCAGGTCTTTGTTCCTCTGCCCAGAGCAGACTCAATGTCCGCCCTCCCTGCACTTATCTTCACTAGTAAACATCTGGGCAAAGTCAGCTCTCCACAAAGTAATTCATTTGAAACATTTCTCAGATATCCAAGAACAGCTGCAGAGAGATGACATGCTGGTGTGTCTTAAATCACCACCCCTGCAGATAATAGAACTATCTGGAGCTAACTAATCTTAGGCCTTTAATTCCCTGTACTCACTCACTCATACCTGGATTCATTAACACAGGATCCTAACTTGAAGGTTTATTATTTGTGATATAAGGGAAAAGATAATCTACCAAGTCCTAGCTGCAGCCTGCACCATAAGAAGGGAGCAACTAAAAGGTGACAGGTCCCGGTTCTTGTGTAAATTAAACCTTTGCAGATCCTTCCTAGGGAAAGCGGATCAGCAGAACAAAACCTGCAGGCTTCTCTCCATTGTTTACTCAGGTCACCTAGCAACTGAGACCACTTACTCTTACCATCAGAAAAGAGGCTGTGAGATCTTATAGATCTTTGGTCGATCAGTACACTTTTAACCTTCTGCCTAGCCATACTTAGGATTGCAGTTAGATCACATGATTTCCCCCCTTTAGAAGGCCTTGTTGCTCTACTCTTTAATTGACCCCACCAGAACCTTGACGAGCCACCCCCACCTTTGTGTCCTAAACCAAAGCTGACAGTTCCTGCCTGTGTGTAAATCTTGTCGCCCCTCTTTATGACCCTGAGGAATTCATGCTCCCCATTGCCTGGCCAAAGAATGAGCCTGCTGAGTGCATAAGCCTGTGCCTTCACTGTTGTGATTGTCATGCTGATAAAGATGAAATAAGAATAGAAAAGGGACTGTTGTGAGTTTGATTAAGCCCTGTAGATTTCCTCACCGGGAAGCAGAGCCATCTCTTGGACCCCGAGAGAGAACTTCCTGGGGCTGGTCCCTAAGGGTTTCTTTCCTCTGCCTGGTGGTTGTAGGTCAGGATGTGGCTCTAGCTCTTTGTTTTTGCTTCTCCATCCTGGACTCTAACTTTTGAAAGCAAAAACCAAAAAGAAGTGGTTTCTTTTATAAGCTGCCCTTGTCATGGTGTTTTATTGCAGCGACAGGAAAGAACCTAGGACAGTGATAGCAACGCTGATGCTTAGGCATTGTAAATGAGTAGGAGGTAAACACATCTCATTTTTATCCCATTCTCCATTGTGGGATTCTAATCTGCATACACCATTTATTCTTCATGAAATGACTTGTATCCTTTTGCCCCTGTGTCTTTCTTTACATTATTTTTTTTTTTTTTTTTTTTGAGCAACTAAAACCTGCATGTCTTTGAAGGGGTTACACACTCAGACAGAACGCTTCCCTTTCCCTCTGTGGACCTTGGCTCGTGTTCGTGCCCCTATAGGGCTATAAGCACATTGACTGATGAAAATCAGTCTACATAGATTTGTGAGCACAGCCAGAGAAGGGATTGGCATGGGACATTTGTTAACATGAAGGTGTCAGAATCGCACACTAGACTTACAGAGTTAGACTCTTCAGAAGGAACCTGGCGATCTGCACTTTTACCAAGTTATCCAGGTGATTTCTGCCGCCTCATCATTGAAGAACCACCGACTGAGCATTCTGGGCGGTGACATAATACCTAGTTTTGCCAGAAAGCCAACCATGACTCTCCTTTCTGAGGAGTCTCACCACTCTCATTATGAACAGCAACCGGGCAAGGCATCACGTGTGCTGGGAGTGGTGGCACACACCTGAGAGCTGGAGGCAGAATGATGTGAGGCTCAAAACCATTCTTGGCTACATAGTGAGTTCAGGGCCAGCCAGGGCTATATGAGATCCTGTCTAAAAAGCAATACAAAATACCCATTAAAAACAAAAGTATAAAGAAAAAAAATGAAAGAAAGAAACGTGCTCATCTCTCTGGCCAGGTGGAATTTTTAAATTTTGAGGCATTGAGAGGATCACAAAATTTTGTAAAGATAGGGTGCCCTATTTTGGTCTCCCATCACTCTGTTGTCTGCTTTGGGTGTGAGTGCCTATGACACAGTGTGTGGAGGTCCAAGGACACTTGTGAGAATAGATGTTCTCCTTCCACCATGTAGGTTTCAGGAGTTCATTTTGGGTTATTAGGTTCGGTGACAAGCGCCTTTACTGACTGAGCCATCTTCCCCACCCAAGGAATACATTTTTACAGTTATTAACGTCGACACAGATACTATATGCATATCTCTATGCCATTTTATCACCTCTAGATTCCAGTGACCAGCACTGCAATCAAGATCATTTATAATTCTATTATCATCATAAACATATAACTCACTATGTAGTTAAATATGACCTTGAACCCCTGATTTGCTTGTCTCCAACTCACAATTGCATAAAACTTAACTTAGAAAACCCAAACAGAAGGGAAGTGTTTTTATCGGCTCACATTTCAGCTTCTACTTGTGCATGGGTGTTCACAGATTCCTTTTTTGTTGTTATACCATTCGGAGAAACTTTTGCATTCATTCTTTTGCATTCATTTTTTTTTATGTTTTTTTTTTTTTACTTGATGTCCCCTTCATTTCTGGGCAATATTTTTGCTGAATATGGGATTCCTGGGATCTTTTTTCCATCCCCCATCCCTTTCTTCTTCTTGTGGCTGGCTGTATACAGTGTTTAGTAGCCATTCGTGATTAGGAAGAAATATCAATGTGCCCACCTCAGGTCATCCAGAAATAAGAGGGACTGTGTGTTTTTTATTTGCTTTGACTGGAACTTGCAGGTGGGAAGTGATGGGGAACTGATGTGGGAATGTCTTTCTGTATGCCGTGAATAGCAATCTTTAAATAAAGGAGCTGTTTTGGCCCATGACAGGCACCGTAGAAAAAGTAGGAGGGGAAATCAGAGCATAGGTAGGAGGAGCAGGAAGGAGTCGGAGAAAGACCAGGCCTGAAGCCCAAAGAAGCAACATGTAAGGAACACAGGTGAGCCACGGACCACATGGCAGGAAAGATGAATAGAAATGAGTTGATTTAAGATGTAAGAGCTAGCTAGCAATGTGCCTGAGCCATAGGCCAAACAGCATGAAGTTAATATAAGCGTCTGAGTCATTTCTGGGGCCTGAGCAGGCTGCAGCAGCGGGCAGATAATGGGTCTGGGGCTGCAGGACTGTGGGTCTGGGCCTCTGGCTGCCCAGGACTGAGGAAACCTCATTGCAACAGGGAACAGAGTATGCAGGGGACCAACACCAGACTCAAGATTTTATACTTTTGCCCTGGACGATGATTTGGGATGTTGAATTTATAATGTTAACTGGGTGAGTCGTCTAAAACATGGGTAGTGTGGGGTGTGGAGGCAAAGTTGCTGAAGAACTAACGTGGAGTAGAACTCCAGAATCCAGAGCTGGAGAGAGAACATAAAACACTGAAGTAGGATCATTTCCTGATCATCCCAGGGCCACCTACAGCTCACTACACCTGCTTACAGGAGCCATCCAGTGATCCATTACTAACGCTTCTCTTGAAATGAGATGAATAAACATTCGTTGCACACCTACCTGAAATTATTTAGGAACAGGCATCCATTGTGGGCTGTGGCTGCTTCATGGGTTTCACATCTTCCTCCTCTGGGACTAACACCCGCCCCAGCCCTTGTTATTCTACAGGAAGAACAAAACATTAACTAGACATAATGGCTCATACCTAATCCTTGCACTTGATAGACAGAACCAATGAGAGAAGGGTTTCCCCCACCGGCATGCCCCTGAGGTGATGCCAAGTGTCTCCAGGTGATTTAGAAATTGTTGGGTGGCCACTTTGGTCCACTGCCCATGCCTGACACTCTTTAGAGACAAGCCAAGCAGCTTGTGACAGCTCTCCCAGCCAGAGAATATGAGGCTTAGCAGGTAGGATGTCATTTGTGAAGCCACCACCTGCCTGAAGCATAGTCGGGCTAGTGAGCTCTGCTCCTGGGTTTTTCTGGGCAGCCAGCCACAGGCTCTACCAGAAGGGAGCGAGGTTCCCCAGGCTCTTGATGAGGCTATGGAGGTGGAGATGCTCCAGGGTCTTCTGAACTATGGGGCTCACTCTGGTAGCAGCCAACATTTTGCTGGTGTTTTACACCAAGAGGACCATACACAATCTGGTTGTGCACAGCCTCCACAAGGAGGGGCTGCTGCGGTCCAGAGACCCTTGCACCTGGAGAAGGATGTGCATCCTTCAAGTAAGTTCTACGCCCACTGAGAGGGGAAAATCCTAGGGTGTCCAGGCTAAAGGAGCTTGCATGGAGGGGACAATCAAGGGAGAGGCCAAGTCTTCAGTCCAACAGTCATGCTATTGGACATTGGACTCCAAAGAGGGAATTTTCCCAAAAGTCTCATGCTGAGAGATGGAAACGGGATGGGGAACTTTAGAAAGATTTCTCACAATTTTAACAACTTGTCATATCACCATTACACAAGACTGGAACCCAGACAAGAATGGGTTAGTGGTAGGTGGGGACAACACCTTGACCAATTGACAGCTTAGATGAGCATATCTTTAGATGTCTATTTAAACTTTATCTTCAGGACACAGAAAATGGATTGAGGGTGGAAGTTGGGGGAGGATTCCCCAGATCTCCCTTTTCTGCTTTCTACTTTTAAAACACAGGTTGTGATCCTAAAGCTTTGTAACAGTGGGATGCTGAGGGAGGGGCCATCTAATGTGGCGATATATGTTATATGTTAAATACCAGTCTGGAATATCAGAGAACAGATCCACCCATGGTCAAGCTAGGAGGGTCAGAGAGTGGTAACTCACAACTTTAATCCCAGCAGGGAACTGAGTGGTGACCTATGCCTTTAATCACATCACTCAGGAGACAGAGACCTTTCTGTGTTTCTGTGAGTTCAAGGCCTAAAAACAAAACATTAAATCACACCTTTAATCCTAACTGTAGGAATATGATGCAGAGTTGAACCCAGAAGTGAAACAACTGGGTGAGGAAGACATTTAAGGCAGGCGTAGGCAGACACTGTGGTATTCTATAGGAGCAATCAGCCAGGCTGAGGACCCTTGAAGATAGCTTTTATCCTGAGAAGTTGGTTGGGTGAGAACTGACTGTGGTCTGTCTCCTCTCTCTGATATCTCAGCTTTCCCCCAATATCTGGCTCTGAGTTTTCATTAAATACCAATTAGAATTTATGCTTTAATTTAATTTTCATTTTGCAGAATTCTCATAATTATTATATAATGGATTTGTTAGAGGGTCCAGGATCCAATATGGTGTGAGACTCTGCAAGTAACATCAAGGACAATGACCTGCTCCCCTCAAAAGGCTCGGACTTATATATAGAAAGTAATATGAACCCCCAACCCACACCTGTAGTAGGAGGTCTCTGGCCTGGACTTTCTGGCCTAGCCTCAAGTTTAGACCCGCAGTCCCACAGTCTCACAGAGGTACACAGACACTTACCTTAATTTTAGGCTGTTCAGCCTAAGGCCCAGGCATACAACTTGCTCTTTACCCTTGACCTAACCCATAATTCTTGTCCTGTTCAGCTATGCAGCAGGATCGGTACCTTTTCTCAGAGCAGCATAGTTGTCTTCTGCATCTTCTGGCTTGTCTGGCAACTCTGGAGTCTCTGTGGCATTCTGCTCTGTGCTTCCTGTTCCCAGTTTTCTTAGTCTGGTAGCCCAGCCCACACTTCCTGTCTGCCTTTGGCCAATCAGCGCTTTTTATTAAACTCCTAGGCAGGACAATTATTTACAATGTAACATCATAAATCCACTACACAAACCCCACCCCCTTCTAATATAGGATCTTCTTTATAGCTCACAGTGGTCTGGGATTCTCTGTGTACCCCACTCTGTCCTGGAACTTTCCATATTCCTGCCTCAGCCTCTGTGTTTGGGGATTATAATGTGCACCGCCATACCTGGCTGATATATGTTCACATTTAGCTTCTTTATTTAAAGTTCAAGGTATGGTTTCAACATGATTTGTGATTCCAGTTTCTCATGAAAACCTCACTTCTCTGAGTTATTAGTGTTTCTGCTTTCCTATGTCTGGGAGCCAAGTGCTTGAACCCTGGAAGGAGGCATTGAATGTGTAAACCTAGATTAGGGGTGCAGTCCTGAGGTATACTAATGTGGAGTCAGAGCTAAGGACAGTGTCATTATTATGATATGACTCACAGCATGAAGCCCTCCTGCCTCAGTGTTCAGAATACTGGGATTATAAGTATGAGCTGTCATGTCCAGTAAAAGTGTCTTTAAAAATGATGGAGGTATGATGCCATATACTTGTGATCAAGAGTTCAAAGTCATCATAGACTGCACAGAAGAGGTCAGCCAGGGCTGCAGGCTCTCCCTATAAACAAACAAGCAAATAAATAAAGTGAGACATGAGCATTTATCATCACTCAGAGTGCAGGACTGGGTGGCACATGTGTGTTCTCAGAGACACACAGATATGTTACACAAATGAAAAGATTCACAGAGGGATTTCTAGGCCAGGAGAAACAAGGACCATGGTGTGAGCATGTGCTTGGTAAAGCACAGTATGAACAATAGTGGAACTGGATTGGACCAATGCCAGTATGTGAGCACATGCTTGGTGTGAAACCATATGAATGATAGTGGAATTCTGTTGGAACAGCATCAGCCTCATTATGTGAGCACATGTTTGGTGTGAAACCGTATGAATAATAGCGGAATTTGATTGGAATACTCAGCACTATTGTGTGAGCATGTGCTTGGTATACAATATAAATGATAATGGGATTTGAGTGGGACACTCCCTACCAACCTCTCACTTTTCTTTTCCACTAAACACTGCTTTTCCCCAACTTTGCTTTTCTGATTCCCTTTTATCTTGAGCACCTCATCTTTTCTCCCTCTCCTTGGGCCAATCTTAAATCATCCCCTGCACGTGTTTGCTTCCCAGTTGTAGCCTTTTCTGCTCTCATCTTGGGAGGCTATACGTGTCTCTGGACTCAAACACAAATTTTGCTCAACAAGCCACATGCTATGCACAGGGTGGGCTTGTGTCTCAGGGAGGAGCCATGCAGTGGAATGGTCCTTTGTCAGGCTGGGAAGCCTGGTCTACAATCATACAGAACTATACTTCTTGTCTAACACGCAAGAAGATTCTGGATGGGATAAAGGGGTCCTGTCAGTCTGGTTGGAATTAGGCTGGGGAGGGGCAAGTGTCCTGTGGTGGGAAGCCTTCATCACCATTATGGGATCTAATGCCCAAAGGTCGATCTCTCTCTCTGTCTCTCTCTCTCTCTCTGTCTCTGTCTCTCTCTCTCTCTCTCTCTCTCTCTCTCTCTCTCTCTCTCTCTCTCTCTCTCCCTCCCTCCCTCCCTCCCTCCCTCCCTCATTCAAAGAGCCTTCAAAGTGCCCATGTTAAAACTCTCCACTTTGCAGCATCAATCACCCTGTGTCGTCAAGGGGAAGTTAATATGAGTCTTGGAAGGGATCTGAGGCCATTTTCTGAGTGGGAGCATCTTTGCTACTACTGGTTTATTGAACCCTTTAGGCCTGCTCTGAATGGGCATTCCTCTGCTTGTATCTATCACCATCTGGTCATTATTTTGGGTTAAGATCATGATTTTCAAATGAGTGGCTCTTAGCTCTATCAGGAGCAACTGTGGAAAAACAAATCAAGCTGAATCAATAGAACAGCTTCTATACTCTATCTCAGGCTGTGGGACCAGTGCACTCAGGCTGCATTTTCCATGAGCACCTGAAGACCATCTTCTAATCCGACAATCTGAAATGCAGGCCTGGTTTGCCCCAGCTTCAATGTTCCTGGCATATCAGCCATGTGCGATGTGAAGGGATAGGTGGCCATGTGACATTCTAAAATGTCTTTGCTAGCTACTGATAGGGTGATGCTTGTGAAACAGTGAAGATTCTAGTACCTTCTGTCTGTACCCTCACCCGGCCCTGAGACTCTGATTTGGTAGATTTGGGGGATATCTACATCAAAAAACCACAGCACAACCCCAAACCCTCACCTGACATTGCTTATGTGACTCTAAGGTTTCATTCTGAAAAATACCTTATCATGAGTCACTTCTGAGATCAAAGTCAGCTCCTTAAGGAGCCCTAGGTGAGGTGTGGGTAGGTTTTGATGGTGCTAAACAGGGAGAGCTATACCTTGCTAGAGCAGTCTTGCTCAGCTCTCACAAGGACTCTTTACCAACCATCTTCTCTGGGATAAGATCTTGTAAGGTCTAACATCTGGAGAAAATGTCAGTCAGCTTTCTATAGTGTAACAGATTCCTAAGATGATCTGTCTATAAAAAGGAAAGGTTTATATGTGGTCAACACTTTGGAAGTCTAGCTATGGTTGATTGGCAGTACTGGTTGGCCAGGTTGCTTTGAGCTTGAGATGAAGCTGTACACCATGGCATGGAAGAAGCAGATTACTGCATGGAAGTGAGAAGCAAAAAAAAAAAAAAAAAACAAAACAAAACAAAAACAAAAACAAAACAAAAAAAACCAGAACAACAACAAACATTGGCCAGGTCTCCAGTGTCCCCTTCGAAGGGCAACCCTTATATGACTGGAAGACTCTTAACTAGGCTTGTAATGGTACTGGGGGAAAGAACCAAGCCTCAAACCCTGGGCCTCTTGCAGGAACATTTGAGGTACAGACTGTAGCAGAGAGAACATGATCCGAGGAAGTTAGGCTGGAAAACAGTGCCCAGCTTTTTAAGGATTTGCTTATAATGTTTTTACACCACCCCATCCTCTTAATCTGCAGGGGAAAGTCTGAAATTGACTATTAAGCAGTAAGGCCACGTGGGATGGGGGAAATGAATTCCACCCTGATTGGAAGGAAGTAAAAGCCAGATTGGTACCCAAGAAATTCTTCCCTCCTTGATGATCTTCCAACAGGGAGGCAGGGGACTCTCCGAGGTTCAGCAGAAAGAGGCCCAGTACTTGTTCCTGGAATTTGGTTACATGTTCCACGGCAACCAGTTGCCTTATAAATGAAGTATCCCTGACACCTGCCACACCAGTGCACTGGATCAGGGATGGCTTTTCAGAAATCAGTGCAGTTTGGTGATGAACTTTGGGAGCCATGCAAGTGCAGGGGTAGTGCTGCATGAATAAAGGAAACTCAGAGCCAGATCTCTGGGAAAGGCAGAGATATTAGAGAGGAAACACCACGGTCAGATCTCACTCAGCTGTCTTCCAGCTTCCTCAGCCTTGCTCCTCCTGGTTCTTCTACCTCCTCTGTCTTTCTATGCCTGCCTTAAATACCCTCTTCACCCAGTTGTTTCACATCCAGGTTAAGATTAAAGGGGTGACACCACCACTGCCTGCCTGGGAGCCTGGAACTCCTTCTGTAAACTAAAATGACCTCAAACTCAGGTTTGCTGTGATTAAGGGCGTAGGTCACCACTCCCAGGATATTCCCTGTGCTGGGATTAAAGGTGTGAGTTACCACTCTCTGATCCTCCTACACTGACTGTGGGTAGATCCCTCTGATATCTCAGACTGGTTCATTTGAAACATATCCCCACAGGATAGAAAGAGGGATGAGGAGAGCAGGGGACTGTGGGGAAGGGGATGAGCAGACTTTTTTCTTGATGTATTTAGTTTTATGTTTTTGTTTTGATATAAGTTCTTACCATTGGGCTGGCCTCAAACTAGGAATCCTCCTGCCTCAGCTTTCCATATAGTGCAACTACAATGTACCCTCTCACCATGGCATGCTTGCTTTTAATTCACTTTATGATCACATATCCGAGAAGATAATGGTCTAATTCAAATGCTCTAGCTCCTTGTGTGAGAGAGAGAGCACACAGGAAGAGATCTCAAATAGCCAGGCTAGTTCTCTCTCCAAACCCTAGAGCAGAGCAAGGACTTGAATCTGCCCTACATCCCTCAGCAGTGCTGCTTCCTGCTCTGGATTTCCCTCTGCTCTCTGCTTGGATCCTGCTCCTTACCAGATGCTGTCTTCCCCCAAGTTTCACTCTCCATTGCTCTAAGTCTTTCTGCCCTACACACACATGCACACACACACATGCACACACACACAGACACACACACACATACACACATGCAGACACACACACCACACACACATATACACACACAGACACACACGCAGACACATACCACACACACACATTCACACAGACACACACCACACACACAGACACACACACACACCACACACATACACACACACCACACACACATATACACACACAGACACACACACACATACACACATGCAGACACACACACCACACACACATATACACACACAGACACACACGCAGACACATACCACACACACACATTCACACAGACACACACCACACACACACAGACACACACACACCACACACACATACACACACACAGACACACACACACATGCAGACACACACACCACACACACATACACACACACAGACACACACACACATGCAGACACACACACCACACACACATACACACACAGACACACACACACACCACACACATACACACACAGACACACACACACACATGCAGACACATACACACCACACACAGACACACACCACACACACATTCACACAGACACACACCACACACACACAGACACACACCACACACAGACACACACCACACACACAGACACAGCAAAACAAAACCAAACAGAACCACTCAGGTTTGTTTGTTTGCCTTTTGAGGCGTGTTTTATGCAGCCTAGGCTGGCCTCAAATTCCATGTGGCTGAGGATGACTTTGAACTCCTGATCTTATCTGTGAGAAGGGATTACATCATCCCTAGTACAGCTTGACTGACAGCTAAAGATGAACTGAATGATTTCTAATCCAATTACCTTATAATAAGGTAATTGAAACAGGTCTCATGGTAGAGTGGCGGCTGATCTCTGACTTCTGGAGATCCCCTTACCACTAGTGTGCTAGTATTACAGGTATGGGCCAATATGTCCAGCAATGGTTCTCAGTATGTTCAGATGTGCTCAAGCCACACAATCTTAAAACATTTGATCATCTCATAAAGAAACCCTGTACTCTTCATGGTCCATTTTACCATTTACAAGTTTTCTCATCCTATGGATTTGCCTGTTCTAGAATGTTCTTAGGAAAGAATCATGTGTATGGGTGTGTGTGTGTGTGTCTTTTTTCATTTTTAATAGTGTGTCTGAAGGACTAACCATGTAATAGCTAATACTTCCCCTTTATATTGACATGTGTGGCACTTTGCTTTTAGTCGTGAGCTGATGGCTATTCCACTGTTTCCAGGTCGGGGCTACTGTGAATAATCCTGTTGTGTTTTGCTTTTTTAATGAAGCTGAGTTGGGCTTTGATGCAGACATGCTGATATACATCCATGAAAGTGAAGGGAGGGAGAGATGCTCAGAAGAGGGTGAGACATACCCAGAAGTGTGGGTGTGGGCTTCTCAAAGAAGGGTTATTTCATGTTCAGGTTTGTATGAGAGCAAACATCTTCATTTGTGGATGCTTGAAGTAGCGTTGCTAAGTCATATGTAACTCTGTAGTTAAACTTTTGAGAGCCTATCTGACTATTTCCAAAAAGGGCTGCATAGTTAGTTTATATTCTGTTCACCAGTGTTGAGCAATGTTTGTGTTGCTTATTTTTGCTTTTGAGGGGGGATCAGGAACTCAAAAAATTTGAGGTCTGGCCTACATCGATCTCTGCCTCCCAAGCGCTGGGATCATAGGGATGGACCATCCTGCCTGGCAGAAGCAGGGGGAGAGGTGTGCATTAGGAGAGGGCTTCAGAGCTGTGGGGTTACAGTCCTCGGATTGGTTCAGGCTCAGGTTAGGGATACTTGTTATGAATTCACTGGCTACTTTGAATTCTAGGGATGTTTTAACATTTAGCAGTGGTTGTTAAGGTTTACCTACATCAGCAGATCAGTAGATGTACCTGGAGATTGTTCTACTGTTAGCATCCCTTTCCCAGGAAGGGATCCTTTGGAATACCAGGTACTCCCCCCTAGTACTAGCTCCTCCCTGGGTGGTGTCAACTCGTGGATGGTCCTTTCCTGGAACCACCAGGCACTGTCTGCAAGACTCGGGCCTGCTGGTTGGCTGGCTTTCATTAAGCCTGTCATGGCAGCTGTGCAGTCAAGCTGCTCTGCCCCCCCCCTCGCACTTATCCATTTTCATGTTCCCCCCGCCCCCAGAAATATCTATTTGAACACATTCTTTTTATTATTGAACTGCAACTTCCTTCCCTCCTTCCCTTCCTCCCTCCCTTTCCTGAGCTGGTTTCCAGGACTGACTAGAAAGGAGGAGAAAGCCACCAGTACCAGTAGCGCCTCCCCCATGCCAGCAGCCCCCCATGTCAGTAGCCCCCCCCATGCCAGTAGCCCCTCCACGCCAGAAGCCCCCTCATCTGTGGCAGATGGGAGTCCCAGTAACTTGTCCCTACTGTCACGCCTTACTTTGTGGCATCAGTGAGAAAAGTTCCTAATACAATCAGAGGCCCCACACATGTGGCTATTTGAAAGGGAACTGGCAATGACTTTCATTTTTCTTTTAAGTGTGGATTGAGAGCTCCTTCCAGAGTGACAGAAACTGAAACATCTTTTCCCTCTAAGAAAACAACCATCTGACTGGAGAAAAACGATCCACCAGGTGACATTTTCAGAAATTGTCTGGAGGATCCACAGCAAATGGAGAATCATCCTGGCAAGAACATTTTCTAAATCTCAACAAGGCTCAGTGGGAGTCTATGGCATATGAGCCATTGTTTACTCCCTCTACCCCACACCCAGTTCTGGAGAATGATATTCTATGTCAAGGACAGTGGTCCAGGGGGCACTTGCCACTGCGTTTCCCACAGGCCTGTGGTTTCTTCCCCAGGAAAGGCTAGCCAACTAAGAACACTTCACACCTTCCCCATCCTCACCATTGCGATGCAAAACCTACCTATGGAGGTGGCTAGAGCAACCCAGGACTCCCACCCTCTATCGACTGACACCTTCCACCTTCCACCCAGCTCTGAGGGTAGAGTTTCAAGTCCATCTGCACCGGACCAAGAATACTGGGTTCCAGCAGTCCCTTCCCAAGTTTGCTTACACAGAAGAAGTTCTATGGTGGAATGCTGAAGTTAGGCAGTCTGGGGGGTGGTGGGGGGGGCTGCTTCCTTCCCACCACCTTTCTATCCTTGGTGTCCGCCTGCAGAACAGCATGTCACTCTGGATCAGGGAAAGTGAGCTGCTGCCTGCACCCTCAGACCCTGAGGACCCATGCAGAAGCTCTGTCCAGGATGGAATTTGTGGTGAACACCTTCCCTACTCTTTTTAAGGAATGTGTCTTATTTGAAACAGATATTAAATCAGGGTCTCACTATGTAGCTCTGGCTTTTCTGGAACTCACACGAGATCCAGTATTTTTGCATCCTGGGTGCTGGGATTAAAAGCATGTGCTACCATGCCCAGCTAACTGTACATTCTTGATGGAGAATATTTAAGAGGAAGCTCATGCTCTCGTTATAGGTAGTGACCTGCACAAAGGTGGGACGTTTGGAAATCTAACAGAAGCTGGGAAGACACGGCCAAGAAGAGCCCCTTGGGATCACACTCCTCCTGGATGGTCTAACCCTGATGGACTGGGACCCACTGAGGAAGGATCCGATGAGTACGATCATCTCACAGCTCCTCAGCCCACACGCAGGTCCATCAAAGGGCAGCTGAAGCCTCCTGTCACTCAGGCTGTTATCCCATCTTCTGGACGATGTGAACAGTAAGCCACTATGATCCAGGTTAACTTCTAGGATGCCAGGCTTAAAAGGAAAAGTCACATGCCATGGTTTCTTCAGATTGTACTTTAAAGTCTTTACAGTCACCCCTCCAACCTCCACATTCCCAATTTGATTTGGAGACTCTGATCAAAGTCATGTGTCACTCAAGGATAGGCTAAACTCAGGAGAATGTAATATTAAGTTATCTTTGCCA
This sequence comes from Phyllotis vaccarum, assembly GCA_033318265.1. Taxonomy (NCBI): domain Eukaryota; kingdom Metazoa; phylum Chordata; class Mammalia; order Rodentia; family Cricetidae; genus Phyllotis; species Phyllotis vaccarum. The sequence goes on from JARWLC010000011.1 coordinate 88,204,865, forward strand.
TAGTACAAACATATAGAGCACTTTTTACACAAACTAAGACAGCGGAGACATCATTGGGCAGCATAATATTATAGGAACCATGTTTGCATATGCAATCTGTCACAGACTAAAACAATTTCATGTGGTATATTATTTTATATAGAAGAAATGGAAACAGTGTAGTAAAGAAGCTTCGTCAGGGGCTGGATGGCTCAGTAGTTAAGAATACTTGCTGCTCTTGCAAAGAACCCAGGCTTTGTTCACAGCATCTACACTGAGGCCCACAACCATCTGTAACTCCATTTCCAGAGGATCTGATGCCCTCTTCTGGCCTCCACAGGCACTGCATGCTTATGGTGCACATACATAAACATAAGTAAACACCCATACACATAAAGTAGAAATAAATAATTAAAAAAAAGAAGTTTGATTAAGAATGTTCCTATAAGTATTGTTTATAATTGCCTCCAAGGCAAAAATACCCCAAATATCATTAATATGCATCTACTGGCAAATGGCTAAGCAGTATATGCTAGACCTCTTCAGTGCAATGTCATTTGGCCATAAAAGGAAAGCTGTTGGTGCCTGCCACAACACTGATGAAAATATTATGTTCAGTAGAATAAAAATCTTATTTTAATTTACATGAACGTTCCAGGTCAGTTAAGCCTATAAAAATGGAAATTCAATTAGTGTGTGCCTCTGGCTAAGAGGAGATGGTCAGATAGTCTGGGGAGAAATAGCAAATAACTAGTAATACTTTAGGCTTTCTTTATATGTGATCAACCTTTCTAAACCTGGAGGCTGGGGAGATGGGGGTGAGTAAAGTGCTAGCTTCACAAATCTGAGGACCAGAGTTCAGAGCCCGGCACATCTGTCACCCAGTGCTGGCAGAGAGTAGATGCAGATGGAGTTTCCATGGCCACCCAGCTTAGCCTAATTGAAAAGATTAGTGTTTAGTGAGAATTCCTGTATCAACAAAATAAGGTTGAAAGCAACTGAGGAAGGCACTTGACATTGACCTCTAACCTTTGCATACATTTCTCTGCTTCCCCTAAAATTAATGCTAACCATTACTTCCCTCTGTGACTGGCAAAGTTAGAGGATTGCATGATTTTAAAATAGATGAATTCTATTGCATGTAAATTATTTCTCAATAATCATATTTTTAAAATGAGGCATTTGTCAATACATATAAAGCCATATTTACATGGATGGCTAAAATCTAAGTATCTGCTGTACAACTTGTCTGTAGGTGAATGAAAAGAAGGTAGGTTGTCTCTGTGTAAGCAGAAAAATTTTGGGCAAATAGATGAAAACCTTTTTGCTTCATGGACAAAACCTGAGGTTTTCCTTCACCCACTGAGTTTGAGGTTTCGTGAGTTGATTAGTAGAATACCCTATGTATGTACTGAAGAGGAAGACTAGACAGCCGTGTTGACATAATTAGAGAAAAGGCCTCTTCATCTCCCATCCCTCAGTATCATCCTCATATGCATGAATGAAGCTCTGTTCATCATCCAGAGGCCCATCACCAGCATCATCAACTGGACCCCTCCTCAGCTGCTGAAGGAGGTCATCCTAGAGGATGACTTTAGCCCCCATGGTAAGGATCCTGAGGAAGGATAAGCAAACATTATTACTGTTGGTCATCTGAGCTTGCAGGAAAGAGGCTGTCACATGGGAGTTTGGGACATGGTGAGTGTCTTTCAGAGGGGAAAGTATAGGTTTATTTAGGGGGGCGTCTATCTGTGCTGGACACATTTAAATTTCATAATACCAGGAATACAGTTCATCATCTCAAACGCACATGTAAGACACAGGAAAAGCATAGGGTGTCCAAATCGTTTGGCGGGTCAGTGAGGATTTGGGGTCAGACACAGAGCCATGCGACTCTAAAATTACCCATGCCCTGAGCATACACTATGAAAGAGACTTGATGGTTGAGGTGCAATGAGACCCCAAGCAGGCCCTCAGATCCCAAGAAGGGATTCAGAAACTCCCCTGATAAGGCCAAGGGCAAAATTTCTCAGGCAAGGAAACCTGGAGGAGAGAGAGCTTAAGGACATGGTGGCAGTCAGTTTTGTCCCCTGGTCACCCAGCTCCAGGTCTAGCTTACCTAAGCAGAAAACATGGGGAAAAGGCAGATTGTAGACTTGATTGCATGTGTTTTTTAATTAATTAATTAATCCATCCATCCATCCATCCATCTGCCCATCCATCCATCCATCCATCCATCCATTCATCTATCTATCTATCTATCTATCTATCTATCTATCTATCTATCTATCTATTTATTTATTTATTTATTTATTTATTTTCTCTCAGATATGGTTTCATGTGACCCAGGCTGGTCTAAAGCTCACTATACAGTCAAGGGTGAGCTTAGTCACCCTGTTTTCACCTCCCAAGTGCTGGGATGACAGACATGTACCACCACACTCCGTTCATGCCATACAGTGGAATCTGTGGTTTCTTGCATGCTAGGCAACCAGGAAGGTGTAGCTTAGGTTGCCTTGATGAGCCGTCCTTTCTCTCCAGTTGGGTTACTGGGGTACATCTGAGGCTTTGCCTTCTGAATTTATACCCTGGCTCCTTCACCTAAAAGTTAGATCCGTAAGAATGGTAACAACTTCATGATTCGCTTTATTTGTGAGCAAAATGTGGCTGTTGATTATCATAACCATCCTAGTAAGAAGAACAGCTTAACTTTTTTTCTTAGTTCTACCAATTTGGGGTATTAAATAAAAAGAAAGTAAAATTAAATAATAGAATCAGAGATTTGGGCTAATGATAAGGAAGGGTTTTCAAATCATGTGGACTTATGAGTAGACCATTGTTTCCCTGTTGGGTATCTTTAGGGATGAGAGAGATTCTTGAGTCTGAAGGTCTCTGCAAAAAGAGAAAGCGAGGGGGTGGGGATGAAAAACTCAGGCACTGTGGGGACACTTTTCTTCATTGGCACACACACGCGCGCGCGCGCGCGCGCACACACACACACACACACACACACACACACACACACACACACATTCTGCCACTATAATTAATTCGATGAGAAAGAAGACAAAACTGATAGAACAAGGTTTCACTGGAAATCATGAGTAAGAAGTAGTTTCATTCATTTCTGGTCATGGAGATGGGTACCAACTTGTAGCCTGGTTCTGCTGGTAAGAGAAAGGAGATCTAGACATGCACCCTGGACAGCTGAAGGCCCAGGACCCCCTTGGTGCTCTCTGAGATGACCTTAAACAAGACCTCTCACTTCTCTGGGACTCAGCTTCTTCATGGAACTGATGTAAGAGATGGAAGAAAGATCCGCCCACTTTCCATGGACACAACAGTTCTCTAATCACATGCTCTGTGGTGGGAAGACTCAATTTAAGACTATAGTGGACAATGCACCGAGGACAGATTCATGAAGCTTCCCATTGTCCTAGCTGCCACCATCATGTGATGCATCATTCTCTCTTGGGCTTGTAATCAAATTACATCTTTGTTAACATATCCTGTTTATTGTGATGGTGTGAGGGGGTGTGGGCATGTACATACCACTGTGTACATATGGAGGGGATGTTACAAAGTAGGGCCGGGGTCAGCAAGAGGGCTCAGTGGACAAAGTGGCTTGATTTCAGACTGAATGACCTGTCTTAATTCCCCAGGAGCTACACAGTAAAAGCAAAAACTTGGCTCCCGTCTGGTAAGTGTGCAACCCCATTACAAAATAAATAGGCAAATAAATAAATGAGAACTGAAACCAGGCTAATTTTAGTGACATAGCCATGCAAGTGTTGATTTTAGGAGCTGGCTATCCCAGGTTTCACAAGTATATTCATCTTCTGAGAGAGGAACCAACAAAAATTCTGTCCCTTAGATGTAAGGAGAGAAGATGGTGTGTGTGTGTGTGTGTGTGTGTGTGTGTGTGTGTGTGTGTGTGTGTGTGTATGTGTGTGTGGGAGGAGGCAGCTTAATAAAATTAAGCAGCTGTACACATGGTTCTTGAGCCCCTGTGTGGTTAAGGAAAGTACAGCTGTGCCACTACGTGGATGTGTGATTTGGAAAGTTTCCGTCTCTTTCCATGCCTCAGTTTCCCTTTATCTGTAAAGGGAGAATACTCTAGTGTATACCATTCATAGGGGTCTATAAATGACTAAGTGAATTAATATTGTCAGTGATGACTGCAATACCAGCCCTTGGAAGGCTAAGGCAGGAGGATTACTTTGAATTTGAGGTTAGTCTAAATTACAGAGTAAGATTCTGTCTCAAGAAAACAACCAAGCCAAAAAAAATATGCAGCAATGAGGTTTTTTGGCCCATGGTGGCCAGAGGTCTCAACCGGTAGACCTGCAGCCCCAGACTTCTTAGCTGCCTGCCGCTGCTCAGGCCCCCCAAAATGATTTAAACCCTTATATTAGTTTTATGTTGTTTGGTCTATGGCTCAGGCATATTGTTAGTTAGCTTTTATATCTTAACTTAACCCATTTTTATTAATCTGTCTGCCACGTGGCCCCTGGCTCACCTGTGTTCCTTACATGCTTCTTCTTGGGCAGCTGGCTCAGTCTGTCTCTGACTCCGCCCTTCCTCCATCAGTGGATAACTGGGTTATTTGATTAACTATTTTGCATACTACTTAGTGGTTTGTATGAAAGCTGAAGCTGCTTTCAAATATGCAAAGGAAGCAACTGGTGGCCCGAATTAACAAAGACAGAGGCAGGCTTTACAAAGAGAAGGGAGGAGGGAAGGGAAAACCCTTGTAAACAGTCTGGGAAGAGTGAGTCTTGCTTGCATAATATTGAAAGCAAACTCTTCAGCTAGATTCGGCTAGATGCTGGCATAGATCAGCCTGAGCATTTGTATCCATTGTGACGTAATCAGAGCAGGCAGCTGCTTATTCGGTCCTCTAGGAAGCGTTGCAGTTCAGCTGTGATAATTCTCCAAACTATCTCTGAAAGCTCATCCACCAGTGCTAGAGCCTTAAGTGTCAAGCCAGGTTTTTGCCTAAGAGTTTCTTGGGATAGAAGATGTACTCTTGGCCAGTAGTTCTCATCTTCCCAGCAAGGAGATTCAAGGGTGGGGATAGGGAATGAGGAATGATTACTAAATGACTCGGGGAAGGCTGTTAGTTTCATGTGTGATAGACACACACACTGCCAGATGCCACACGAGAGTTTATTTAGGGAAGTTGCTGAGAGAGAGAGAGGTGGGGGGAGGAGGGGGAGGAGAGAGAGAGATTCACATGGTGGGTGGCTCCTTTTAAGAGAGCAGGTGGGCACAGATTTACATAGCCATGCCTAGGGGTATGTCCTCTGTACATAAGTTTACCACTAGGCTGCTGTGTGCTGTGAATCATTACAACGGCCCCAGTAACAGCATGGCCCTTGGACATTAATATAACCCTAGCTCTAGGGCATCACAATGTATTTTAATGATAACAGGAACCTGGGACATTAACACAGATCCAGGCTGCTACAGGACCACAGACCTGGCCACGGCCCTCAGCAGCAGCCTGGTTCTGGATGTTACCATGGATCCAGGTGGTGGCACAAGCCACCCAGATTGGCATGACCCCAGTGGTAGCACGGCCTTTGGACACCAACACAGACAGCCCCAGGTGGTGGCCCAGACCACAGGAATCTGCCTGGCCCTCATGGCAACTGAAACCACGGACATCAACACAGGCCCTGACTACAGCAGGGTCACTGTCTTAGCTATGGTTTCTACACCATAACCAAAAAGCAAGTTGGAGTGGAAAGGGTTTATTTGGCTTACACTTCCACATTGCTGTTCATCACTGAAGGAAGTCAGGACAGAATCTCAGTCAGGGCAGGATTCCGAAGGCAGGAGCTGATGCAGAGACCACAGAGGGTGCTGCTTATTGACTTACTTCTCAAGGCTTGCTCAGCTCACCTTCTTATAGAACCCAGGACCAGCAGTCCAGATATGGCACCACCCAGAGTGAACTGGGCCCTTCCCCATTGACCACTGAATGAGAAAATGCCTTGTAGCTGAATCTCAATGAGGCATTTTTTCAACTGAGGCCCCTTCCTCTGATGATTCTAGCTTGTGTTCACTTGACACACAAAATCATCCAATACAGCCAGAAATCCAGACATGGCCCCTAGCCATAGCCCTAGCCTGGGCATCACCACAGCACCACATAGAAGCACATGCCACCCAGATCTTCATGACCCTGGTTGTAACATGGCCCTTGGGCACCAAGATGGTCCCAAGTGGCTGACTAGACCTTGAGCAACCATATGGTCCCCATCTGCAACAAGAGCCACAGATATTCACTCAGACTCTGGCTACTATAAGACCTTGGACCCAGACATGGCCCTTGGCAGCAGCTCAGGCCTGGATGACACCATGGCTCCAGATGGCAGTATAGGCCACCCAGATCAGCATGGCTCTGGTGGTGGCACAGCTTTTGGATACTCACATGGCCACCAGCAACAGTCCAGACACTGAGTATTCTTGTGGCCTTTGGTGGCAACATGGGCTATGGATGGCTCCACAGACCCCAGCTACAGTAGGACCATGGGCCCAGACATGGTTCTTGGCAGCAGCCTGGGCCTGGACCTTACCATGGCACTTGGTGGCAAGAAGGCCTCCCACATCAGCCTCAGCATTGTCAACTCTTCTGTTCCCCCTTATTCCACAGCACATGAACCATTCCTTCCTCCCTCCCTCCCTCCCTCCCTCCCTCCCTCCCTCCCTCCCTCCCTCCCTCTGTCCCATTCCTCCACCTCACACTTGCCCATCATCATGGGACTCACCCACCTAACACCACAAGGCACCGGGTGGGCCCATGGATGTCTTCTAGCCAGGCCAGGTCTTGAGGACCCAGGCTGGGATTTTAAAAGTCAGTCTCATTGGAAATACAAGGAGTATTCAGGAAAGTGTCCTGTTGTCCCTTTGATTGGCTAACAAAGTTCACTGATGCCCAGGTGGCTTGGTTAGTAACTGCAACTCTTTATACTTCATCCCCCCCCCCCCGTGTTTTCCCTTCTATGTCAAGTTTATTTATTTTTTCCCCTATTGCATTTACCTTTTAGTTTCCTATGATTGTCCCCATCTGTGCAGGATAATATGCTGTTATGTTTTGAGGCAATTGGGATGATTAGAGCCCTTCACTTTAACCTCCACCATGTCCTTATAGTGAGAAATTCAAATCCTCTCTTCTATCTACTTTAGGATTTACGCTGGATACTGGTAATTATAGTCATCTGCTGAGCATAGAACACTTGAACTGAGTCCCCCGAACTATCACACTTATCCACTGACCAGCCCCCCTGTCCAACCCTTCTCATTCCTCTTAGCCTCTGGTGACCACTACTCTCAGGGTCTATGGGATCAACCCTTTAGATTCCACACCTGAATGAGATCGTGTGGTATTTGCCTTTTTGTGCCTGTTTAAGTGTATTGTTTGTGTGCACACTCTTTCTTTTTTCCTTCAAACCGCCACAAGGACCTTGCACACTGTTTTCTATAGTGGTTCTAATAACTTACATTCCTATCACAGTGTGTAAGAGTTTCATATTTTTTTCACTTTTTTTTTTTTTTTTGCCAGCATTTCCAGATTTTGACCTTTTGATAGGAGGTATTTGTTAGAGTTCTGTGTTAGCCTCTGAAGCCACACTCTGCCCTGAGTTCTGATGTCAAGCTCCATTTAAGAAGAATTCCCACAACCTGACTCTCTTTTGTCTCTTCTTTCCTAGGAGCGAGCTCTCATTCCCCTTCCCTCCCTTCTCTCTCCCCCCCCCCTCTATATTTCTCTTCTCTTTATAATAATAAAGCCTTTCTACATCGAACCAGTGTAAGTGTCTCCTGCCACTGCCACCGCCTCCCACCACATAGGGCATGAGGTCTCCATCCATAGCTACCCCAGGTAAAATGCGTTATCAGATCAAATCAGATCACAGCAATATTGTAACAGGAAGAAGTGGTGCATCATTGTGGTTTCAATTTTTCATTTCCCCTGTGGTAGTGTGCCCATCATTGCCCTCTAACCACCTGTGAGGATCTACCTTTCTTTAATAGCAGAATTAGGAGAATAGCAGAATGGTATGGATTGTTTTATTTGTGCCTGTGTGTGTGTGTGTGTGTGTGTGTGTGTGTGTGTGTGTGTGTGTGTGTATGTGTGTGTGTGCATGTATACAGATGAAGACAGCACTTATATCACAGGCACTGTGACAGAGAGTAACACGTGCACTGTTGAGCTCATAACCTGGCTGTTACATGCTCATTGACAAACATGGACAAGTTATTAAATGAGAATAAAGTAATACCTGTGTATTGGAGTTATAGACAGTTGTGAGTAGCAACGTGGTGCTTGGAATCGAATCTAAGACATCTTGGAAATGAACCAGTTCTTTAGACCAATGAGCCATTTTCCAGGACCCAGTATTTGAATTTTTATATGACTGAATGGGACAAAAAACAGAAACAAATTGAATTATGGATGGCATCTACAAGATCTGAGCTAATAACAAGGGAGAGACAAAGAATTTGGAAGAAAAGAGATACTTTTGTTACCACGAAGTAGCCACTAGCTGCTGCACTTGGTATGTCCTTGAGTCCCCCCAACAGCTTAGATGGTGGCTACCTCTTTTTTGCTAAGTCTCTGGGAAGGTGATGTTTTGTCTAACCAGCAGATGCTGAGTCAGGATATGAGCACAGGTCAGCCTGACTCCAAGCCCCTGACAGAAGGAAACCCCTCTGTGGGTCAAGAGATGAAGGAGCAGGAGAAATGGTCACCAACTTTGAATGTCACTTAAGGCTAATTTTTCAGATGGACACATTTCCACCATGCTAACTGAATTGGCAGTGTGCAGGCCAGCAGCTCTCAGGTCAGGGAAGGGTGCAGGAGGTTGCCAAACTAAATTGGAGCAACTTGCCAGAATTTTGCCAAAAATTGCCAGTCCATAAGGTCACCATGAAGAAAAAACACAGGAAATATGACATTGGCCCAGCAGGATGAGAACATTCTTTTATTCACTGTCACCAAAACCATATTTTGGGGTTTGGATGAATGGCTCGGTGGTTAAGAGCATGTGGTGTGCTTACAGACAACTAAAGTTTGTTGATTCTAGGGCAGGCAGCTCACAACCACTTTTAACTCCATCTCGAAGGGGTCTGATGCCCTTTTCTAGCTCCTGTGGGCATCTGTATTCACATACACATATCTCCCACCCCCCCACCACATATCATTTAAACAAGAAAATAAATATTTAAAAACTCCTATTTTGAGGCCAAATATGGGTACTATGTTCAAAGAGTGGGCTAGTGCTTCATCAGGTTGGTTTAGATCACAAGTAGTGGGAATATGGAGAAGAATGTACAAGTTAATTATGCATCATTGTGTAACATTAGGTCAAATCAGGAATCTTAAAGCAAGATGCTTTCTTTGTTTTTTTCTTAAGTACTGAGGACTCATTACTGCTGAGTATATTCCTAGGCCTCTTTTTACTTTTAGCTTTGAAATCTGATCCACTAAATTGCGCAGGTTGTCCTTGAACAGACTCTGGAGTTCAGATAAGCTTCAAATTCCCACTTTTCCCTCAGCTTCTGGGGTAGCTGGAATAACAGATCTGATCCAGGAAGTCCTGGAAAGGTCTTTCCCTGAGTCTTCCCTTCCCTTGTGTCCCTGCCCCTCCACTTTCTTCTCTTTTCATACTTTTGTACCCCCTAGACAAGGTCACATTACATGGCCTTGGCTGTCTTAAAACTTGCTATGTTTTAATGTTCCTGAATATACAATACTCCTGCTGAGGGCTGAGATTACAGGTGCACATCACCATACCTAGCAAGATGTATTTATAAACTCATAGCATCTGTGATCAGGGGGTCTATCCAACGGTGAAAACTAATAACCAGTGAGTATTGGCTTCTCACTTAGGCTGAGCTTTTAAGGTCACAGGATGTTGATAGTTTTTGGTGCCATAAAGCATTACCAAATGAGGCAACATTTTTTTTTCCCCTGATGGGCACTTGGAAGCCATTCTTGGTTTCTAGTCATGCGTCCTTCCCTGTTTGGTAGTTTATCCCACAATGGCTTGCTTCTTAAAAAACCAACAAAAGATTGTGTCATCTAGCAAGGCATTGGGGGAGGAAGTCTTAGTGTACATTCAGGGTAGCAGGTTTGGTGGGCAAATGAGCACCCCCATCATCCTTACCTTTCTATCTCAGCAGTGCTGTTGTGTCATATTCAAATTGGGCCGAGCCATAGAAGAAGTTCTGCTGTGGAATAAACCTCTTGTACTCTGTAAAAATTTGTCACTCAGTTGGTTAAATAAAATGCTGGTTGGCCAGTAGCCTGGCAGAAAGTAGAGGAAGAGTGATCAGACTAAGGATGATGGGAAGAAGAAGGGCATAGTCAGGAGTCACCAGCTAGACACAGAGGAAGCAAGATGAGAATGCTGTACTGAGAAAAAGATACAAAGCCACATGGCTAAACATAGATAAGAATTATGAGTTAATTCAAGTGGAAGAGCTAGTTAGTCATAAGCCTGAGCTACTGGCTGAGCATTTGTAATTAATACAAGATTCTGTGTATAATTTGGGAAGCAGCTGCCAGGTATTTGGGAGTTGCCAGAGGGACAGAAACTTCTACCTACAAAGTTTTCTAAACCAATGAACTATGTACCATCAGAAATAGACTTTACAAGGATTCTGGGAAGATCTTAGGTACACATTGTTTTTGCATTGCTTTCTATTGCCTCCCTTAGGATTCCTTCACAGTGGTTCCTCATAAATAACACTTCTGCAAAGTTCCCTTCACAGCCTGAATCTTAGCACCAGAAGTTTTATTTAAGCATTTTCCAGCCTTTGTATTTTATATCTTTTTCAAGTGAGTGGCATCTCAAAACAGGAGGAATCAGTTCTGAGAAATCAGCTTGAGTGTCCTCCACACAGACTATCAGGACAAGAAACTGAGAGAGGAGGGAGGGAGAGCAGTGGTGGATGTGGGGGAAAAACTTTTATCAAATAAATAAATAAATAAATAAATAAATAAATAAATAAATAAATAAATAAATAAATAAATAAATAAATAAATAAATAAATAAATAAATAAATGAAAGAAGAAGCCAACCAGGGCTCCTAGGGCTACAGGCTTCTGCTTTCCTTGGTTATCTCTAGGTTCCAAGGAAAAAGCCAGTGCCCAAGCAACAGATAGAGTCCAGTGTGGTGATATATCGTGTAAATAATAAAGTTTTTATGGAAATCAGAGGACAGAGCCAAGCCATATTTAGCCAATGAGTGCCAGACAGTGGTTACACAAGCCTTTAATCCCAGCACTCAGAGGCAGAGATCTGTCTGGATCTCTGTGAGTTCAAGGCAAAACATGGCACTCATCCTTAATCCGAGCACTAGGAAAACTGAATGAGAAAATGAGATAGCTGGGGGGAGAAAGAGGAGGCAGAAGTTTGGCTCTTTGGCTGTGATGACACTCCTTTTTGTCTGAGGACTCAGAAGCTTCGGGCTGAGGATTCCTGAGGAGTGGCTAGGTGAGAAGAGGCTGTGGCGTGTTCCTCTGTCTCCCTGATCTTCCAGCTTTTCCCCAATATCTACCTCTGGGTTTTAATTATAAGACCAAGTAGAATTCGCATAATAATCAAGGGTGTTTTGAAGTCTAATGAATAGACAACACCCATATTTTCTCTTGAGAACTGGAATGGACTATGGAATGCCTCTCAGAAAGGCACTCTGGGAGATACTAAAATGCAAGTCCTTTGACTGACAGCTGAAAAATGTCTACCCACTCCTAAAGCCAATCCCCAACATTGTCTGCTGTGGAAGAATATGCGTTGGAAATCTACAGCTCAGACTTGAGCTGTTTCATTGTAAAAACCTAGAAACCCAAAGCAGTCAAGGGGATGTCTGTCCCAAGCCCACCCAGCCCAAGCCCCCTTCAGCTGCTACTCTTACTCCTTTGTCCTGAGAGGCTTCCTTTCTTCTCCTTCTTCCCATCATCTTGTTCCTCCGCCTTCACTCCCTTTGCAAACTGCATCCCTCGCTTGATGAGGTTCCGATGACGTCACTCTTCAGCACTGGGCAGGATCAGGTCGCCCTCTGCTGGTAGTGTTTTTTGTCATCCCGCGCTATAACCAAAACCCAAACCCAACAATACAGAGCCCGAGGTGTCTTCTTTCTATGATTCTTTCCAATGGTGTGGTTGTGTTTTCTCCTTTAGATGAAAAATTCATTGGATGGAAAAGTATTTGCCTGGTTTGAGGACCTGCTCCAGGCAACCCTCTCAATATGGAACCTCACTGTGAGTTCAGTGGACAGGTATCTCCCACTGGCATCCCTACCAAGGTGGTAAAGCTGTATTAGCTCAGAGAGCCAATGGATAGAGTTTCCTTACTGTTACGGGGATGGGGAACCAGAAGATGAGCATTCTTGGTAATGTGTAAGCATGTCCTGTTAATTCAAAAGTCCAATAGTGACAGGCAGGCAGGCTCTGTTGATGACATTCATTCTCCGTGTGACAATTTTATTGGCAATCTCCCCCTCCCGTCACTTATCTTCTAAACTCGTGGCTCTGCTATTCATTCTTTTAATGTGCGCCTTGGAAATCAGACAAGCAAGCCCATCTAAACTCCTGCAGAAGGAAGCAGGCTGGAGAAGAGAGGGATTAGGATCCCCGTGATGGTTCCGATAGACAGGCCACTAAGTGAAGGGGGTCCTTAGGGAACTTTGTCATTAGGAATACAAACATATATTCTTACTTTGTATTTATTTTATGTGCATGATTGTTTTGCCTAAACACATGTAGGTGTATTACACGGAGTGTCTGATGCCCAGTACCCACAGATGTCAGAAGAAGGCATAGGATCCCCTGTAACTGGAGCTGTAGATGGTTATGAACCATCACATGGATGCTTGGAACTAAACTGAGGTTCTTTACAAAAATATCCAGTGATCCTAACTGTTGGGTCATATCTCTGGCTTTGCCACTCCAAATCTTAGTTTGCCTGATTCCATCCACCTTTTTCTGAGTGCTAGGTCTACAGGTGCCAGCCGACTCACCTGGTTATGCAGTGCCAGGGATCACATCCTGAATGCTAGTCAGGCACTTTATCCTTGAGTGACATCACCACCTATGTTTTTTTACTTTGTACATTGTCCTTGTAGAAAACTTTTAGAGGATAGCTGGTAGAGGTAGCAGCCACAGAAAAGTTGGAAACCTGACCCACAAAGACTCATCCACGCTTACTGAAGATCTACATCAAGTTGGAAATTTGAAAGCAAGGCTGCTCCTCTGTGATCGGTATCACTTGGGTGACCAGCGCCACTTCTGGCTACCATTGATGGTGTCTTAACTTCAGTTGAGAGAATTCTTCAAAGATAAGTTCTATCCATCATCCATACAAGCCATGATTACATTAGAACTGTGCTCAACAGCAAATCATTGCTGTGGTAGATTACCTGTGATCAACAACATAGGGTCGAAAGATTTATTTTGGCTCAAGGTTTCAGTCTGTGGTTGCATGACTCCAATATTGTGGGCCTCTGGCAAGGTAGAACATCATATGTTAGGGTGCAAGCATAGGAAGGGTGGGACAAGATGTAATCCCTAAGAACACACCCCCACCAACAATATCATCAAATCATGAATCCCACCAAGGAGATAATAAATTTGTCAATCAGATTGGCATGCCCAGGATCTAGTCAACTCTCAGTGATTGAATCCACAAATGGTCACCAACCATCCAGCCTTTGCGGGGACACATTATAGCCCAGCCATCATAAAGCCCTTGTAGGAAGAGGCTGCGTGTCCGTTCTGTGTCTGTACTTCTTGCTAGCGTATGCTAGGGTTGGTGATAAAGGCAGGATGTTCCAGGATGTTTATGCTCTCCCTCTCGTAGACCACCCATCCTCATGTCTTTCCGGAATCCTTGAATTTTCTATGGCAGTGCATAGGGAGAAAACTACCACCTTGGAACTGGCCTGTGAAGTCAGGTCTCCTGAACACAGAAGGGTGGTTGATGAGGAAATATACATCAGACTGCTGTGGCATCAGAGCGCTTGATCTCAAATCCTATTCTAGACACTTTTACAATGTTCTCAACCCTCTCTGTAGCTAGATTTTGTGACTGAAGCTTCCCTGCTGACCAGGCCCAGCAAGGTCTCCTTATTTTCTTGTGGAATGTGTACTACCTTATTTCTGGGGAATTCCATGTGGGGGAACCGAAATAAGACATCCATTAACTATCCTGCCTGAGGGACTCTGGCTGTGGGGGAGGAGTCCACATCAGAGCTGTGTTTTGAGTCAGGGGAAAAAAATAGCACATCTGTTGGGATTTTCAACAGGTGAGTTGCTTGGGTTTGCAAAGGCAGCTATCCAAATACAGCACGGAAGGTTCAGGTTTGCCTGTAATCTGTAATGCTTTACAAAAATGATTTTTTTTATGCTAGTGTGTAAAGACCACACACACACACATACACACTCACACATACATACACACTCACACACATATACACTCACATGCATACACACACTCACACACACATACAGAGCACAACATACACACACACCAATCATCTCAAGGTTTGCTATGCCATCCTCTTGCTCTGTGTTGTCACATGGTCGATAGTTTCCAATCCCTCAGCGTGGCGCTTCATGACAGCTGCATGGCAGTGGTACTTCCTTAAGACAACAGAATATTTTGTACCATATTTGGGACTCGCAGTGAAGTTGGGTCTCCTGGACAGAGGAGTTGTTAAGAGAGAAAAATACTTTGGATTGCTGTGGTTCCAAAGAATATGGATTCAACCTGGCCTTCACTTTTAGAAAGTCCCCTCCGCTCTCTGTAGCTAGTTCCCCATATATATATATATATATATATATATATATATATATAGAGAGAGAGAGAGAGAGAGAGAGAGAGACATACATATATATATTCCATTATATATATATATAATGGAAATAATAAGTACCCACTTTGCGGGATTAAGTGAGATAACATGCGACAGGCATTTGGCACATGAATACCCAGCAAACAGGGACATTTCATACATAGAGTCACCTCCTTTAATTTTATTAGTAATAAGTATTGGGCTTGGGAACACTGGGCGGAAACATGCACACCTATGACTCCAGCACTCAGGAGGCAGAGACAGGATCATCAAAAGCTTAAGGCCAGTGTAGTCTACATGGCGATTTCGATGCCAGCCCAGGGCTTCACCCTGAGACCCCAACTCAAAGAACAAGCAAGGCTCCTCCTTTGACCTCAGCATTGGCTGACCAAAACAGGGTGAAGAGAATTTGCCAGAAGTCCTGTAACAGTAACATGGGGAACCTCACTGACCAATCCATGTGTGAGGTTTCTCTATGTGTAGGATGCTTCAAAGGTTTGTGTCTTAGGCCACCTGGGTAGGACCACCAAGTCCCATAGGGAAGATGGAAACCTGCATGTAATCATGTCTCCTAACACCCGCCTACTCACTCCATCAGGCTCAGGGGCTACATTTGGAAAAATGTGGACTTCTTTTTAGACGTTGTCACTCTGTAGCCCAGGCTGGCCCAGAACTCAAGATCCTTTTGTCTCAGTGGAGATCTGGAGTTATGTGCTCAAACCTCCGCACCCAGTTAGCAAATAACTTTTAAAAACATTTATTTTAACTTATTAATATATGTCAGCTCGTCTGGAGCTGAAGGTACAAGTGGTTGTAAACTGCCCAACAGAGGTGCTGAGGACCAAACTCTGGATTTCTGCAAAGAGCAGGGGCAGTTCATAACTACCAAGCCTCTCTTCAGCTCCAAATAAATTCTTAAAGCCAAAGTGGTTTTATTTTTTATCATTTTAAATATTCATCTATTTTATATCCTGATGACAGTGTTTCCTCTCTCTTTCTCCTCCCAGCTTCTCCCCAACCCCATTTATTCCTCCTTTGTTTCTATGCAGAAGAGGGTAGGCCTCCCATGGGTCTCAACAAAGCACGCCTTACCAAGATGCATTAAGACTAAGCACCTCTGTGTATTAACACTGGGCAAGGCAACCCAGCATGAGGAGTAGGTTCCTAAAAGCGAGCCAAAGCTTTAGGAACAGTCCCTGCACCCACTTAGGAGTCCCACAAGTAGACCAAGCTATACAGTTGTCACATATATGCAGAGGACCTTGGTTGGTTCCATGCAGGCTCCCTGGTTGCCAGTCCAGACTCTGTGAACTCCTTTGAGCCCAGGTTAGCTGCTTCTGTGGGTTTTCTTGTGGTGTCCTTGACCCCTCTGGCTCCTAAAATCCTTCCTTCCTCTCTTCAGCTGGGTTCCCTGAGCTCGGGCCTAATGTTTGGCTGTGGGTCTGTCTACCAGTTGTTAGATGAAGGCTCTCTGATGACTACTGGGCTAGGCACCAATCTATGGGTATAGCAGAATGCTATTAGGCATCATTATGTTGATACTTCTTTATTTCCAGTCATGTTTGAGTATGCCTGCCTATGGGATGTGCTGGTGTGAACATGACACAGAGATTGTGGGAGTGTCCAGCCAATGACTGATCTAGCCTGAGACCCATGCCATGAAAGTGAGCCCACTCCTGACACTGCCTGGAGGGCCAGGACCCAGAGGCTGGATGGCCTGTAGACCTAGGATAGAACCAAACAGGGAAGGCTTTATTTTGTTGGAGAGAGAGAGAGAAAGAAAGAGAGAGAGAGAGAGAGAGAGAGAGAGAGAGAGAGAGAGAGAGAGAGAGAGAGAGAGACAGAGAGAGAGAGACAGAGAGAGACAGAGAGGAGGACACTCTCAGCACTAACCACAGTGAGTGGCCAGACTTCCTTAAGACCCGTGCAGGCATCGTTATCCCAACTCTCTCATCGCCAGGATCAGAAAAGTGTTCCTCTGGGTCCAAGCAGTCTTTCCTTGAGAGGGAGCCCTATGACCCCCTAAGAGTGAGATGGAACTTCTCTACTTTCTTAGAGTTTCTCTTAACTCTTGTCTCATTGTCTCTTAGAATAAGGTTTACTCGAGCTTTGCTATTTTGAGACAGGATCTTACTCTGTGGACTTGAGACTTACAAACCCCAGAGTACTGATTACAGGTGTGCACACCATGCCTGGTCTAACTTGCCCCTTTCCACCACAGAGCTATGGCCTGTATGCCTGGGACGTGTCTGTTGTCTGTCATTCTGTGGTGACAACATCTGGAACCTGGCAGTCAGTCAAGTGGTTGAGGACCAGGTGTAAGATTGCCCCACTTGGATATCATCTTGGAGAGGTGAACTAGGAGTCAGGATTACGCTGTGTTTCCTAAGCAGAAGAGTCTTATCAACCCTCATTACTATGACAAGTACTTGAAATAATCAGTTCATAAAAGGAGAGTATGTTGCATCAGTCTAGTTCCTGATCAACTGTCCTCATGGTTTGAGGCCTGTAGTGAGTCACCACCATGTCATAGTGGGAATACATGGTAAATCAAGGCACACTCAGCTCATGGACCAAGGAGAAAGAGGAGGGTCTGGGGCTCTCATAACCCCCCTGAGGTCACATCCAAATAATTGAAGACCTGTAAGCAGCTTCCACTACCTCCCAATAGTGCCATGCTGAAGAACTTAACACACAGGTCCTTGAGGGACATTCCATACCCTAGTGACATGAAGAACTTAACACACAGGTCCTTGAGGGACATTCCAGACTCTAGTGACATTGAGGAGTTTGGGGGGAAAGTGGTTCTGAGACCAGAGATTGGAGACAGGAGCAGGAAAGGACTTCCTATCAGGCCAGTGGCTTTACCTGGCCTGCAAGAGCAGGCTGTTATGTACTGTCATAGCTTCTCCAAGGCTTCTCTCGTCAATGATGGTCACCAGGTACAGCATGTGGCAGGTCTAGTGTACCAATGGGATTTTAAATCCTTAATGGACTTGTTACTTCATGTACAAGCCTAACAATGCTGAACCATTAATTTTATCAGGTCTTTTTATGGTTTAATAAAATGAATTTCCTTACCCACTGAAGACCATATTCATAAATCATTCCCTGTATTTAACTTGAAACTTAATGATCCTTAATCTCCTAAGTGTTTACAAAGTACAATCTCAACATTAAGTCACAAATTCAATTATTTGATGCCACATCTTAAAATTGGCATCACAATGCTAATTAGTAAGGTGTTGACTTTTCTTAAACATAGCACATTCTTCCTGGTAACAAATAGATTCAGAATCTTTGGGAATGTATTTAGCTCCCTTTAATGCCATATTTTATGGCAGAGCTCCTGGAACCAAAGATACTTTTTGTCCTACAGATATAATTATTCAAACATTTGGAAAGTTGTCTTCCCATGAGGATTTTGGAAGACGTTTGTATTAGTGGCTCTTCTTAGCAATTGTGACAAAATGTCTGACAAATGCAGCTTAAGGCAGGAAGGGCTCATCTGGCTGAGGGCGTGAGGGGACACAGTCCACCACTAGAAGGCATGCTAATGCAGGAAACTGGTGAGTGCCACTTTCTCCCATTTCGCTATTTATTCAGCTTCAGATGCCAGCTCATGGGACGGTGTCATCCAAATTGAAGGGTCTTCCTTCCTCAGTCAGCTTTGAAACTGTGCCTGAAAACACCCACAAATGTGTCTCCTAGGTGATTCCAAACCCAGTTCTGGACGACTGGGAGACGAGCCATCTAGTTACCTACTCATTGAGGTTGATGAAAGAAGAGATGTTTTTATTTGAGTGGGAGGCCTGGCCTGCAGAACAGCAGGACATTCTGTCTGTCACTCCGAGCCTGAGGCCAGGTCTGTTTATACGGCCTCTATAACAAGAATTCTACAAGCTAAAGAGGAAGGTGATTGGGTGGCTCCTGGCTTATTCCCTAATGTTCAATTCCTTTGAGTCAGTTCCTTCTCTCCAGTCCCTTTTTATCCATGTTAGGCCCTAGTAGCAGAAACTTTCATATATATAAAAACAACATTTGATTGGCTGCCCAGTCTCTACTATAACCTATTTACTTTGTAGGGCCAGCTTACAAATAATTCCACTAAAAGGTTTCCAAAGAACTGAGAGGCAAGGGTGGTTATATATTCCCTCTGTTTAAGTCTACTTTCATGTTTCTGAGTCTTGAGTCATTCAGAGGAGGCTGTGACCTTTGGGGCGCACAAGGGAGCCAGTGTCGGCGACTGAGAATGGGCCTTTTCCAGGGAAGGACAGGTCTTGATGCACATGGACATTCACGTGAGGAGCCTTGTAGTACGAGGTTTCTGGCCTTGACTTTTGGGCCTAACCTCAAGGTCTAGGCCCACAGACCCGCAGACCCGCAGTCCCACAGTCCCGCAGTCCCACAGAGACACACAGACACTTTCATTAGTTTTAGGCTGATCAGCCTCAGGCCCAGGCATATCACTTGCTAGCTCTGTACCCTTCACCTAACCCATGTCTATTGTTCTGTTCAGCCATGCGGCTCAGTACCTTTTCTTAGGGCAGCATAGTTGTCCTCTGCTTCTTCCAGGCCTTTCTCTGGAATTCTGTCTGGTGGTCTGTTCTCAGAGTTTTTAGTCTGGTAGCCCCACCTACACTTCCTGTCTGCCTTTGGCCAATCAGCTCTTTTTATTAGACCAGTGGGTGGGACAATTATTTACCATGAGACAACACAATACCCCTACAGAGCCTGGCTTCGGAATAAAGCCGAGGAGGGTGGGAGAGGGTAAGGTGACAGTAAAGGACCCAGAGAGGCCTTGTGGAGGTGGGAGGAGAGGCCTCGGATGGCTGAGGAGCGCTAGAGGCCGCACCCAAGGTATGTGAAGAAGAGAGTCCTCTCTTGGGAAGGTGATGAGTGCTGAGTACAGAGGGTAGGATCCAGGGAGCAGATGTCACAGACTGCAACGTTTCCAATTGCTCAGCTGCGGCCAGAAGAAGGAAGGAATTGGGGGGGGGCTGTAGAAGAAAAGGAATCAGCTTCCTTCCTTCCCTTCCGTCCCTCTATCACTCCGACCGTCCTCCCTCCCCTCCTTTCCTTCCTCTTTTCTTTCCTCCCTTCCCCCTGCCCCCTCCCCCCCAACAGAACAGGGGATACACAGAGGTGGACTTAGATCCACTGTACAACTTCCTGTCCTAACAATGACTGCCAACTCTAGCCTCCACATCCCTTCTAGAGACGCGGAAATCAGACTCAGAAAGGTTAGAGTTGCCCGAGTTCCTGAAGTGAGGACTCCGCCTCAATCTGTGGAAAAGTCCAGCGAACAGTGACGAGAGGGTGCCACTCAGGGGTGAGGCGAATGGGCTGAGGTTCCTGGTCTCTTCCTCCCTTTATGAAGATGGAGGGTGACAACAAGGAAAGGGGTCCTGAGGGGGGGGGGTTGTGAGCTCAAGGATGGAGAAGTTCAAAGGATGTCAAGGGGCAGAGGGATGTACTGTGGGAAAATCCTTCAGAAACAGGGATACACCACGGTGTCTGGAGATCAGGAAGGGCCCCTCAGGTCTCTACAGGCTTGTGTTAGAAACTTGTAATCAACAAATACGGAAAATAGAGCATATAGACAGAAACTGGGGCCATTAATAGCCAGTGAGCCTCAGAGATTTGGATTTGGAGGCCTGTTCCTAAGGCTGGAATGGTGTCTAGCCACAATGCTTTTCATACTGGGAGAGGATGAGAGACAGATGAGTGTTTGTCTACTGTGACTTCAGCATGCTGAGGTGAGGCTTGAGCACATGTCAGAGTGTCTGCTGGAGGGAGTGGTGGAAACGCAGAATCCTCGTCCCCAGCTTGCCTTGAGAGATCGTGATATGCATCAAGCGCCATTCTGGGAAACGTCTTAAAATAGCCAGCATCATCTGGCTGTGCTGTGGAGACAGTGAGAGGGATGAAAGTTTATCTTTGATTTCACCAACGTTGTTTAGCCTTCGTTCCTGACAACTACTGCCACCACCTGCCCCACACCTCCTCTCTGGTCATCTGCTCCCCTCCTCTGACTGTCTTGGTCATGTGAGAGTCCGAATCCTCTTCATTCCAGAAGTCTGACAGCTACCCAGGTGGCCTCAATTATCTCCCTGTCTGGACTCTCCTGAAAGAGGCAGCAGCCATATAAGTGACTTTCTTAAATCCCTCTACCACATCCTCAGTATAGGTGCCTCTGCATGGCCAGGCTCTCTGTATGGAATGGGCATAATGGTGGGAGGGGGAGGAGGATCTTGGATGTGTGCTATAGGCTCCTGGGGTCTCCTGTAGAGTGGTCAAAGGCAATAACCTCAAAGTGTTTGATTCCATTCCCAGTGGGGAGCCAACTGAACGTGCTCAAAGGTGACTTTCTACTCAAGCTGGGAAGTGACAAATAGTCCACAGCACGTTCTGTGGGCAGGGATGTAGAAAACAGGTCCACACATCTGTGACGGGGTTTCAAACTGGTGCCAGCTTTCTGGTGGGCTAACTGGCAAGATCTAGAAATAGTATATATGCATTTTCTCCCTGTGCCAAGAATTCCACCTCTAGACATTTACCTCCAAAATTATGAAAATTTGACTGCCAAGGTGGTGCAGAGTGTAAAGGCATTTGCTGCCAAGCCTGACAACTTTGGCTTGTTCCCAGGAAGCTACACGGTGGAGAGAATGGACCCTGAAAGTTGTCCTCTGACCCATCAGACATGTGTGCACACACAAAACCACACTAGATACATGAGACATAAAAAGAAATGTAAACAAAAAAGAGTGAGAAAATCTTCATGCACAATGTAATCCCTTGCAGTGTTGATTCTAAGTGAAAAATGTTGGAGGTGAACTACATGCCCAAGCGTCAGAGCGGTCAGTCAGAGATACCCACACAGGGGGCTGGCTGTACAGCTGTACAAACTAGCAAGCATCTGTGCCTGACATGGGGGGGAGCAGCATGTTTTGTTAAGTAATAAAGAGAAAAAGAAGTGTGTCTTGTGGTGGTATATTAGTTAGTCATTAGAATCATACTTGTAGTCATATTAGATGTTTTAAAGGTCAGAGATATATTTTAGATAGACAAGTAATCTTCAAACACTTCAGAGATTTTTAAAATATGCCATTTAAGATTTTAATAACATAGGTTCTTTTTATTTTTATGACAATGACATAGGTCTGCTCCTGGCAACACCAATCTAAGATGATGGGCATCAAAGAAACTCCTTATGGAGTTGACTTTCTTTGTGGCATAAGCTAGCCCCTGGGTAAGAAAGTGCCCTTGCCTTGACTGTTGACAGTATGATGTCCAAAACATGCAAACAAAACACACACACACACACACACACACACACACACACACACACACACACACACACACCCACCCACACACACAAAACTGCCAAACCTTGACAGGACAAGGTAAAAAGGTTCTTAAGAATATCCTACTTCACAGATAAGTCTGTCTTTATCCTAGGCCTCTAGGCTTACAATGGATGACCCAATAGTGAAGAGAAACCTTGAATGACTATCCAGGAAGCCAGATGTTTCTGTCATTTTTCACATTTTTTTTTGGTTAGAGTATGAGGATTCCTGGAGACAGGCCTGAGGAGTTGGTGGGTGAGAAGTGGCTGAGGTTTGTTCCTCTGTCTCTCTGATATTTCAGCTTTTCCTCAATATCTGGCTCCAGGTTTTTATTATATACCAAATACATTTTTGCAATAATGCCTTGTAGATATCTTTTGTAAAAACGAAGAGGATCTGTGATGTTCATTTCTACACAATAAAAACAAAACAATAACAAAAAAACTAAAGCTCATTGTGGATGCTCATGATTGCAATCCCAGAACCTAAGGGTGAGCCAGGAGATTGGGAGTTTGAAGCCAGTTTGAGCTATGCAACAAGATCCTGTATAAAAGAAGAACAGGAAGAGAAAAAAAAAAAACCAATGAAGAAGAACAGAAAAACTAACGAAATATGGTGGTAATGAGTGTTGTCTGGGAACACAGTGTAAAAAACTGGGGTTAGAAACTGGATAGAAGGAATGTGTGTCCAGGGGCAACACTCCTCTAAATGCATTTTTATGTAGCTTTGACATTTAGAGCAATGTTTCAAAATTAAATTTTCCAAATTAAATTATGCAAACTCGGAGACAGAAAAACCTCAAATGGATTGTAAACAAAAATGAATCTCACATAGTTTCTATTTTTATTGTTTGTCTACTTGTGTGTGGGGGTATGCTTGTCATTGTTTTTTTTTTTTTTCTAAGACAAAGGCTCATATATATTTTGTCTAGGCTGACTTTAAACTCATTATATAGTCAAGGATGGCCTTGAACTCCCAAGTACTAGAACTACAGCTCAGGACCACAACATCCAGCTTGGATCTAGTTTCTAAATATTTTCCAAATAGAAGATATTAGGAAATTAGAGCTTCTGAGGGGATAACTTTTGGCTGGTGCAAGGATAACAAAAACAAAAAACAAAAAACAAAAAAACCAAAACAACAACAACAACAACAAAAAACTCTCAAGGAAGGATGAGCTGTCAGAAATCTTAGTGGCCAGGTTGAAGGAGTCCCCACTGGCAATGTTAGGGATTGTGAGCACTAGAGTCAATCAGCACTAAAGTCAGTTCAACAATAGATGATACCACAGAATAAAATAAAAACCCACAAGTCATTTTGGGTGAACACATGAGTGAGAAGGGGGTGCTCCTTTCACAGAATGCCAGCTAATTAATATTGACATGATTGTGAATTAGAAAGCCACCATCTGGTACTCACCATAGTTGGAATTGTCCCAGGCAAGAATCATCCTCAATGGGCAAAAGCTAGTGAGTGCTGAGAGACAGAATACACACGTGGAGGCTAAGTAACTGCTCAGAAGATATGTATTAGCTACCGAGGGACAGCTGTGAGAAACCTGACAGACCTTGACACAGTAACTAGGCTTAACATTAGCAGTTGCTGGACCAGTGGGTGTCATGTGCCTCCTAGCAGCAGGAGGCAGATTACAGAGCCCAAGGAATCTTGAGAAAACATTAATTAAACCACAATTGAGGGATGTTATCTAAAATAGTCTGGTCTGATGAGGGGGTGCATATAGTCTGTGATCCCACACTCAAGAGGCTGAAGCAGGAGGACTGTGAGTTGGTGCTACATGTCAGTGCCGTAGTAAGTTTCTGGCCTGTCTGTCCTGTGGTCCAGATCCACAAACCTGCAGACCTGTAGTCCCACAGAAACACAGATGCTTGTATTGATTTTATGCTGACTAGCCTATGGTTCTGGCATATTGCTAGCTAACTCTTCACCCTTAAACTTACCTATGATTCTTATCCTGTTCAGCCATGCGGCTCAGTACCTTTTCTCAGAGTAGCATAGTTGTCCTCTGCATCTGCTGGTTTCTCTGATGTCTCTGTGGCTTCTCTGATGTCTCTGTGGCATCTCTGCCCTGTTCTTCCTGTTACCAGGGTTTTCTTAATCTGACAGCCCCACCCACACTTCCTGTCTGCCTTCAGCCAGTCAGCACTTTTATTAAACCCAGTAGGTGAGACAATTATTTACAATGTAACAACATAATCCAACTACATGTCAGTGTAACATAATAAGGCTCTGTCTCAAAGCAAAACAAAACAGAAGACATGACCAAGCAAGATGCATACTTAAATGTCAAAACCCCTCACCCTTCCAAATGGGCAAAATATTGGGGGGCTTCCATATTAAAGTAGACAAAAGACAATAATGTGTCCAGTGGTCCTATACAAGACCCTAGTGTGGGAGGGTCTCTCTCCCTTTGCCTAGAACAGCAGTGGGTGACTAGTGGCATTTGAATGGTTCTGTTGCTTGGATGATAGTGCCGTGTCTACACTCTTCCTGGTCTGAATGTGCTCCTTGTCTGTAAAAGACAGTGCTCTTAACTTTATGAAATATTCACTGGCTGTAATAATAGAACATTATCTTTGAGATTTTTATGTGTGGAGACAAATGATAGTTAGACTGGTAGGTAGCTGGAACCAAGGGTGACAAGGAAGACAAAGGTGGACACGTGTGTATGGCCTGTGAAAGACATACAAGAATTCTTTGTG
This sequence comes from Phyllotis vaccarum, assembly GCA_033318265.1. Classification (NCBI taxonomy): domain Eukaryota; kingdom Metazoa; phylum Chordata; class Mammalia; order Rodentia; family Cricetidae; genus Phyllotis; species Phyllotis vaccarum. Next base: position 88,229,778 of record JARWLC010000011.1, read on the forward strand.
CTCTATTTGTGACTTTTCTGTAAGCCCGAAATTGTTTCAAAATAAAAAGATGTTTAACAAATTCAAACATAAATTGCCCCATCTCTGTAGATAGTCATTAACTCTCTGTGGTTTTGTTATCTACATAATTGGTTTCTTGAGGTCAAGTGGTTCAAAAGCATTAGATGGAAAATTCTAGAAATAATTTACAATTTTAAATAAGTTGGCCTGAAAGCTACAATGACCTTCCTTCAGGATATGTCTGAGAAATTTATTCCTAGTGTATGACCTGACATCTTGGAGCCCATTTCCTATAGAGAAACACCTTGCTCAGCCTACTTGGGGGAGGGGCTCTGTCCTACCTCAACTGGATATGCCAGACAACATTGACTCATCCTGGGAGTCCTTGCCTTTACTGAAGAATGGGTGAGGGATGAGGTGGAGGGAAGCTGGGGGATGACTGGGAAGAGGGGAAGGAGGGGGACCAGTGGTGGGTATGTTGAAAAAACCTTTTAAATAAAAATAATATTTAAAAAGATATGTCTGAGAAACGGCCTTCTTGCAGTAGATGATAATTAACACAGAGACCTACAACGGGAGAGAAAGCAGAGATGAGGAGTCCTCAGCCCGGAGTGGGGTCCTGTCCCTCTTCTAAGGCTCAGAAGAGGGGAGGGAAAAAGACTGTAGGAGCCACAGGTGGTAGAGCACTTTAAGGAAACAGCATTTCTAGGCACAAGGGTGGATGTACACAGGAGCTCACAGAGATTGTGACAGCATGCACAAGGCCTGCACAAGCCTTAGCCAGATGAAATCCCAGCACAGAGGAGGGGACATGGGCAGAGTCCCTTTTGGGAGTCCCCTTGGATAGCTGTGGGAGAGGGAAAATCAGTTCTCTTCAATGGAGCCACAATGGTAGGTTTATCAGCTGCTCCAGGGCTGGCTCCATGCTCAGGAATAGTCAATATAAATCGCACACCATTGCTTTTTTCTTTTGTAGGTACTTTGTCTTTTAGGAGAAAGAAAGAACATGAAGTTGAGTGAGAAGGGAGTAGGGGAGGATTTGGGAGGAGTTGGGGGAGGGGAAGGATATGATTGAAATTTGTTATATAAAATTATCAAAAAAATATATAGAAACATTCAAAAATAAGTTGGGACTGAGGAGTTGCCTCATAAGGACCTGAGTTTGGGTCCCCAGAACTCATGTAAATATCAGGAGTGATGGTGCAAGGGTGTAACCCCAGAACTCAGGGGAAGAGACAAATGGATTCTGGAATCTTCTTGGCCAACCATCATAGCCAAAATAGAGAGCTCCAGATTCAGTGAGAGAATCTGCCTCAGACAGAGAGACAGAGACAGAGAGGGAGGTAGAGAGACAGACAGAGGGAAAAACTTAAGAAAACTAACCCTCTTAAGTTTCCTCTTGTAATTTCTCTTATTATTGAATTATTTATCTTTCTATTTCTAATTTAAAAATTCAGCTGTATTATCAATGCATCTTTAATAAGAAAAGCCATGAGGCCTAGGGGCGTGCCTTCTATAGTGATGTTCTGCTGGTGCCATGTTGGGTTTACCACGTGGCTACTATGTGCCATAAATCCTTACACCCACTGCTTTCAGGAAAGTTTTCTATGAAGTGCTTCTTCCGTCTTGGCTGTGGCTATGGAAACAGCATCAGGACCTAACTTTGGTGTCCATCACTTGTAAGAGGAAACTTGCAACTTTCTCATGAGCGTAGCTAATGTGACAAAGGGCTTCGTAGGCTCTGGCTTGCTCCACAGCTCTGATCTGCAGGGAAGGGTAGTGACTTGGTTGTCTCCTTCCACAACCTCATTTGGCATTCCAGAGGTTCTTTAGAGGGCCACACTTCTGTGGCTCTGGTCTATTTCCAATATCATCTGTCAGGAGACATGAAGGTCGTTTTAATGGCTGACTTCAGTCTGATTGCATTAATTATTCACAGATTCTTCTCGGATTTTAGGGATGCTGGAGTTATACCTGTCATATAGCAAATATGGCAGCTTAACCATTGCTGACCTGGGAGAAACAGGTCATAGAACCCTCACAGAGAAAGAATTCAGGGTTTACCTTTGGATTCTGCAACTGTGACCCTGTCATGCTTTCTCAGATGACTAGACAGTGATGTTCCCAAGAGTGTTTTGAAATGTCCACTTTCTTTGGTAGCTTATCTTACTTCTGGGTTTTCAGATACTGTCATTGATCTATCTTCTCTGAGTTCTGGGATAAAGTCCTGCCAAACACCTCCAAGAAACTATAATCTTACAAGGTAGAGGGAGCTATACAGGAATTAAGTTACATTGTAAATAATTGTCTCGCCTACTGGTTTTATAAAAACGCTGATTGGTGGAAGGCAGACAGGAAGTGTGGGCGGGGCTACCAGTCTAAGAAAACTCTTGGAACAGGAAGAACAGTACAAGGATGTCACAGAGACTCCAGGACAGAGACACCAGCAAATGCAGAGGACAACTATGCTGCTCTGAGAAAAGGTACAAACCGCATGCCTGAACAGGATAAGAGTCATGCGTTAGTTTAAGGGTAAAGCGTTAGCAAGTTATATACCTAGGCCCCAGGTCAATTAGTGTACATTTAATATAAATGTCTATGTATTTCAGTGGGACTATGGGACTGTGGGTCTGCGAGTCTGGGCCACAAGGCCAGCCTGGAAAGTCAGGGCCAGAAACTTAATACAGCAGGTAGCAGCTTCTCTTCTAGTCCAAATGAACCTTTTATTCACTCTGTAGTCCATCAGGCCTTGAACTTGTAATCTTTCTGTCTTGGGATGGGATTACCAGCACAGTATGCCAGCTCTTCTCTCCTCCCATTTCACACGTCTCTTTTCATCTTCGGGGGAAGGGGGTACAGGGTTGGGGAGGTGGACCATGTAACCTTGACTGGCTGGGAGCTTGCTATGCCGATAAGGGTGGCCTCAAATTTGTGGAGAACGTTAAGATTGCAGACATTGGTCATCACGTCAGACTTTTCTTCCACTTTTAAAAGTTTTCATTAACCTCTTAAGTGTGTTCCTGGCCCTGCTTCTGGTACATTTCTACCCAGAGTTAAATTGAAGGAGAGAGGCTCATGCTTTCTTGTTTCTGCAAGGGCTGGGACCTGGGACCCGGGACCCAAACTTGCTGTTCTGGTATCGAGGCCTCTTCTCTTCAGAACCCACATAGTGCCCCTATCTGGGCTTGACTAGTCTTGTCTTGAGTAGTAGTCTCTCTATGAGAAAATTCCTGTTTGTCCCACTCCCAAATCTCAAGAAAAATCAGTCGAATAGTTGAGAAAACAGGAAAAAGCTTTGAGTTACAACTTCGCACATGGAAACGATATGTTGAGGTTTTGAAGAAAACACAGGTGTGTCAAATGGCGCAGGAGAGCAGGAAACAGACACGCCCTAATTAAGGTCAATATTTTCAGAATCTAGGACAGGAGCATGAAGAGAAAAGACACTCACGATGGCTGATGTCGCATCTCCATGATGTAGGTGTGTGTGGTCATCTGTCTCCTCCCACAGTGCAATGAAAATTCCTCTCGGTGGGGTTTTATGCACAGCAATTGTCCATAGCTGAGTTTACTGCATTTCATAGAAACCACCACACAAATTCTTATGAATGGTGTTCTCCAAAAGTAACAGATCTTTGGAAGCAAACTACATACTATAGTTAGAATTTTTCCACCTGCCATTCATTCTGCTTGGAGCTGCTAACTTCGTGAAGAAATCTGAACATTACATTATTTAAAAATGCTCAATAATGTTTATGGACATCTCCCAGAGTTTGGATGCTATAAGTAGCATTTTTGTGAAATTACTAATTTTAACATGTCTACCTCTGCTTTTTGTATTTTTTGAGTCAAGATTTTCTATGCATCCAAGGTTGGCCTTGAACTCTCAGCCCTCCTGTATTGTCCTCCTGAGTTCAGAATCACAGGTATGGATTACCATGTCCAGCATGAATTCAATATTTCTGACATATGAAACAGCTTTTTAATTCTGCATGAATAACTATTATAATTATGATTAGAAACACTTAGCGAGCAATGATGTCGGGAATTTTTCAGAGCCCTCATTGTTCATTTCTGCATCATAAAGAATGTGGTAGGAAAACTACCCCTCCTGACCTTGAATAAGCCTACAGCCAACCTCCCTGATCCAGCACTCTGGGTGCTCCATCTATTTGACAAGTCACAAGAGGTCGTGAACAAGAGGGGAAAAAAAAACTTCAGGGAAATGGGGAATGGATGATGTGAAATGGAAAAGCAGACATGTGAACTAACTGGGTGGAGAAAGGAACCAGTTGCAGATTGAAGGGGCACAGATAGGAGAGGAGAGCCAATGAGGGCAGAGTATAATGACCCAGATGTCTGAAAAAGCCACAGTAAAACCCATCCTTTGTATGCAAACCTAAAACACATTTTAAAAAGAGCAAGCATAAAAAAAACCCCCAGTGGCTCTTTATTCTTTCCTGACTATGTGTGCATGTATGTGTAGTGTGTATGCTGGTGTGTATTTGTGTTCACATAGGTGTGTGTGAGAGGTGGGGAGTGGGGGAGGATAGAGGTTGGCCTTGAGTCTTCCTTGACTGCTTTCCACCTCATTTACAGAGGTGCTTGAAGCCAGAGCTCACAGGTTTGCCTAGTGTAGTTAGCCAGTTTGCTAAGAGGAATCTCCTGCATCTGCCTCTTAAATGCTGGCATTAGCAGCATTTACTTGGTGTTAGGGATCCAAACTTGGGTCCTCACACTTGTAAGACAATCACTGTACCCAAGGAACTGTCTTTCCAGCTCCTTTCCTTTTAAAACAAGTGTAGTTTAATGCTTTGGGGAGAAGCTTAGCAGTCTTCTTGTTCTGGGTAAATGGGCTGTGAGTGCCCATGAAAGGTGGGTCTAGGTAACCCACACTCTGCAGCAGAGTGTGCTGGCCCTTCAAACAATTCTCAACATGAGGACTGTATCTGTAGAAAGTTCTAGGAACGTCTTAATCTTTAGGACCTTACCACCAGGCAGGAGTTCTTTGTTACGATGGAAGTGGAGGACCACAGACATTCCAGCTGCTCCTGGCACAGGAGTGGGTCTTGGGAGCCCCTATACAGGAACATGGCAACAAAACACAGCCCCCAAACACTCCAATGTCAGAGTGAGTCCTTGGGATCCAATTCTGCCTACCCCTTGCCTCCTTTCTTCACGAGATCCCGTCCCTCCTTTCCAGAATGCCTTCTCTGTAGGAGGGCCATAAAGCAAGATGGGCATGCAAATACCACAACATTGGTGACATTGGCTATTGCAGATGTCACATCCAGATAGGTGTATACTGTTAGTGTCACAGGTTGGTGCAGACATGATGCAGGTGTCACAGTATGAACCATGCACAGGATGGGGATTATTGGAGAGTACAGGTGAATAACAAGTGTCAGAGGCCATTAGAATGGTTGACAGCAAGATATTGTAGGCATAAGGTAAGTGTCACGTGCTGAGGCAGGACCCCAGTAAGTATGTTGCTGGCATCCACTCAGAGGAGGTTTTGTAGGTTGTCATAGTTGCTGACAACTGCTGCATGGTATTGCAGACACAGGGCTGGTACTACAGACTAGCATAGGTACAGAGCAGATGTCAAGCTGCTGTAAGTGCAAGGCAGATGTCATAGGTTGGTACAGACACAGGGTAGTGCCACAGGCTGTTGTAGGGACAAAGCAGGCATTCCAGTCTGAAACGGATATGGAGCAGATGTCACAGGCTGTTGTAGTTAGAGGTCAGGTGACATAGGCTGGCACGGGTTCGGGAAAACTGTCACAAGGCAGCTGGCGTAGTCACACAGCACGTATCACAGGCTAGAACAAGTGCAGGACAATGGTCATGAGCTGGCATAGAGACAGAGCAGGTGTCACAAGCTGATGCGGGCACAGGACAGGTGTGCCAGGCAGGCACGGCTATAAAACAGGTGTCCCTGCCTGGTGAAAACACAGCCTGGTGTCACAGGCTGTGCAGGCACGGAATGGATGTCACAAGCTAGTGTAGGTTGGTACAGGGACATGCTCACATGTCTCTGGTTAGTGCAGGCACTAGTCACATGTCCCCGACTGCTGCTGGTCCCAGGCAGCTGGTCCTGATTTGGGGGTATAAAAACTCTTGGTTCAGGAGCTCCCTTCTTAGCTCTGATTTTCATTCTTGTTTCTCTCCCATAGTCAGGGGCAGAGACTCCCTCAGACCTGGAAAAGAGGACCGGCATTCTGGTCCTTTGCTAAGCTGCTGCTCCGAGGACTGGGGTCTGCTCCTCTTGCTTCTTTAGATCTGACTTGAAGCGAAGCACTTTGTTTCTTAGCTCTCTGATATGCTTTAGATATCAGGAGAAGTTGGCAGAGGGGGCAGAGGAACACTGCCTTCAAGATTGCACTGGCCAGTGTCAAGCTGGCTGGTGTGGGTGTGAGAACACTGAAGGGCGGGTGACTGCAGGTGGATAGTAACCAGCGCTTCCAAATGAAGAGTCCCTGTGTCTGCAAACAGCCATTAGGCAACAGATCTTGTGGGGGCTGGATAAGGTGGGTAGATGAGGGACCCTGCACCAGTTAGCCTTGCAGCAGGATCCTGTGGCCCTGAGAGATGCAGAAGAAGCTCTGGCAGCTGCAGGAGGAACCTATTGGTGGTGCAAACATCTGCAGCCAAACCTGGGTGTCGGGCAGGGTCAGCTGTGGAAGATCCAGGCAAGAGACCATTGTCCTTGGTGGCCACACTCTTCCTCTGAAGAAGAGCTTTGATGGCTCTATCTCTGTGCCTGAGGTTTTCCTGGCCCCTGTCTTTCCCAGATGTCAGGGCCTGTGTGTACACAGGATTAACTCAGCTCCTGAGGGGTAGGTGCTGCTGAACAGAGGATAATCAGATCAGATGGGCTCTGCATCTGTCAGGATGAAGCAGCAGGGTGGCCTGCATCCCAACATCATGTCCAGTGAGCTGCAGACATGGGCATTCATCTTGAGACACATTCTATAAAAGAAGGAATCTCCCTTCAGCCCTCTATGAACAGGGAGGATTTCTGAATACTCTGTGAGAAATATCTCTAAATGGTGAAGGTGTTTTGTCCACTTACCTGGACCAGTGTGAACTCCAAGGTCAGGAAGGAGAAGAGAGAGTTGGGGAAGGGAAGGGAGAGAAGTGTGGCTTTTGGGTTTTGTCCAGAGCCTGTATGGAATCATTTTGAACAAAGCTACCTATCATCCACTGTTTTCTGAGTGAGGCTCAGTGACCACTGATGTGGGAATGTCTTTCTGCGTGCTGTGAATATCAATCTTTAAATAAAGGAGCTGTTTTGGCCCATGACAGGCCCCATAGAAGAAGTAGGTGGGGAATCAGAGTAGGTAGGAAAGGAAGGGCGGAGTTGGAGACAGATCAACCCAGATGCCCAAAGGAGGGACATGTAAAGAACACAAGTGAGCCATGAGCCATGTGGCAGGCAGATTAATGAAAATGGGTTGAGTTAAGATGTAAGAGCTAGCTAGCAATGTGCTTAAGCCATAGGCCAAACAGCATGAATGTAATATAAGTGACTGAGTCATTTTGGGGGAGGGTCTAAGCAGCAGCGAGCTAAGGGGACTGGGGTGGCAGGTCTGGGGTCTGAACCTCTGGCCACCTGGGGCTCGAAAACCATATTGTAAGAGACCACTACAGCAGACCCTCTGGTATCCCAACTTTTTATAAACATCCTATTTATGTATCGAGGTGTCTGGAGAGTTGGAAACAAAGAAATAAACATACATACAAACAAACTCCTGTTCATACAGGGCAGCTTCTACCCAAATGTCAAGGGTAAGAAAGAGGTCCTTATGAGAACAGAGGCTTCTCAAAAGAGTGACCACTACTGGCTGGGCCTTTTCAAGCTGGACAGCCACTCCCCGAGAGCAGTGTTGCTCAATGTACAGGCAACCACTCTGAAACCAAGGTCACCCTGGATCTGGTCCAGAATGGTCTGGCAAGTTCAGCAGTGCAGAGACTCTCTACAAACAGCCGGCTGAGGTCCTGGCCAGCACCCTGTCCTCCAATCCTTTGGCTCCAGACAGGATCAAAGGTTCCCCCTCTTCTTGGCTACAGGCTCCATAAAGAGATCGTTGCAAGAGCCTTTTCATAATGGTTCCTGGAATTTGGAAACCTGGCTGTGAATATTTATGCCAAGCCAGCTGCTGGCACCGGTGCTGTAGCAAGGATCTACTTCCACTCTGGCCTCATCCATCTAGAGTATAGAAAGCCTCCATTTTGTGGAGAGACACACAGAGATATTCAAAGAGGGAGGGGACAGAGGGAGGTAGGGAGAGAATTCCCAGGTTTTAGAAAAACAAAAACTATGAATGATGGGTTCTAATGCAGTGTTTATTTCATTGGGGGTTTCAGCCTGTTAGCATGGCTCCCAGATTGGATTTATGAATTGGCCCTAGCAGGTTGTGCAGGCCACCTCTAAAGCCACAGCTGTGAAGAAATGTGTTAAAAGACACAGAGAAAGTCCAATTAGACCCATGAGTCACAGAATACTGAAGACCAAGACAAATACACTCCCCACAGGTGTGGCTCTGGGGACAGGAAAGGAGAGTCAGGGAGGCTGGGTGTTGTCCTTCCTGACCGGAGGGACCTTGTAATACAATTGTTCTTTAACGTCCTCCAACTGCACGTTGGGATGGATGAGAGCAAGGCCCCCTCACTCATGCTAGGCAAGGGCTGTACACTTGCATAACATCCCCGGCAAGAAGGCACACACTGTTCCTGGTGTTACTACAGGGGTCAGGGAGGAGGGAAAGGACCTTACTGTGACTGAGACTTCACAGTCTGGAAGTATGGCCTAGATACACTAGAGCCTCTCAAGTACAATCCTTCTCCCTTCTGAATTTTATGTTTCTTCCTTTTTTTTTTTTAACCTTCTTCCCCACCTTGAATGTTAATATCCCCACCCCTATGTGTGTGTGTGTGTGTGTCTCTGTGTGTGTGTCTGTGTGTGTGTGTCTGTGTGTGTGTCTGTGTGTGTGTGTGTGTGTCTGTGTGTGTGTCTCACACTAGGCAAAGTCGAGTCAAAATGATGTTGATGATCCGTGGGAGTCAGGGATGGAGCTGGAAGGGGCTGAGAAGACTTCCTAACTCGGAGGGAGTTGGGGTAACAGAATGGCAGACACTTCCTGGTCTCGAGATCCAAGACTGTTCAAGCCCAGTTGTTGTCCAGCATACCTTCTCCAGAAGCTGGGCAAGGCAAGAACAGACAAAAGTGACTTACTCCTTAGGGTTTCTCAAAAAGAAACCTTTTAATTTAGCCCAGAGAGGCCCATTTCAGGCTTCTGAGGCTCCCACCCTCAAGATGATATAAGTAATACGTAAGTTTAGCTGTAAAATGATAAACTGGTTTCAAGCTGCTGTCTGGGTAGTTTGTAAAAGCAGCAACAGAAAAGTAACCCAGGATGGTGTTGTTTTTAGAGGCTAATTTTGTTTGAGACAGTTGAGGTTGGCTTAGGACTCACTATATAACATAGGCTGGCCTTGAACTCATGATAATCCTCTTGCCTCAACCACAGCTTTAAAAGTGCAGAGGAAGAACTCAATGTTCCCTCTTCCAGGTTAATTGAACACCTATGTGTCAAGAGCTGTGTCAGGTCTTGGGGGAGATGAAACTGAGTCCCAACAAATCTTGAGTGCTAGCGTTGTTCCGAGGATCTGGACAGAACAGTTTAAAAACAACCACAGCTTATAGAATATGCCTCATGCCCCCTGCCTCGTGGCCCTCTTCTCTTTGGCATCAGTGATAGCTTGCCAGGTCCCTCTCCCATTTCACCCTGTGGCAGCCTTTGGCCTCCATATTCCATTTTCTAAACACCCTTGGAATACCATGGGGACCATCCGAGTTATCCAGCATCATCTCCCAGCTCAGCTGATTTGCAACTCCAATTCCATTCTCTACAACAACATAGTTCCAAGGATTAAGATGAGGGCATCTTTGTATCTCCAAAACATCAAATGATTTTTTTTTCTTTCCGATTCTGTGTATTTAAACCATTGACTGCAGTCTACTATCTATTGCGCTCCTACTGTGCTATGTGCCAGATGCTGAGAAATCAAAAACACACAATATATGGACTAGTAGTAGGCAAGAAAGAGCAAAAATAATGCAGTTTGAGCAGTGAATATAGGTGACGGGGGGGGGGGGGGGGGACTGTGGGGCACAGATAAGAAGCGTAGAACTGAGACTCAAGAGGCAGATGGCACCTGGCCCGAGCACAGTGGCTTCCCAAGAGCTTTGGGCATGTCTCTTGGACACCTCAAGAGGTGGTACCTTTAAGAGCTGACCTCCTAGGAAGTCTTTGGGTCACTAATATGTGCCTTCATAGCTTCCTCCTCCTCTATTAGGTCTTCTGCTTCCTGGATCCCAATGGGATGAGTGGTTTGGCTCCACCTTGGATTCCTGTATGATGTGTTACCAGTGGCCCCAAACAATGGTTTGGTTGATCATAAACCGAAAATTCCAAGTCATTGGACCCAATTCTACCGTTTCTGTCTATAATTTGATGATCTGAGGTATTTGTTATAGTGGCAGAAAGCTAACACACACATGGCTTCTTCCTTCCAGGGACTGTAAGTGTTTGACTTTTTCCTCAATGAGTAGTGTTCCCTGTGCTTATTGCTGCTGCCCTTGGCCACCACCTCCTGTTGACTAAAGCTTCTTTAAGGTCCTTGAAGGTGACCTTGTAGCATCAATTCTCAAATCACACCAGGGTCTGGCCTTGATTACCTTCCTGCTTTAAGCTTCTTTTTCCCCAGAGCTATCTTCATTAAAGTCCTAATTAGGACAGCACCAACGAGCTGGAAATGCATTTCTCGAAATCTCAGCAGATTCTTCGCTCCCTTGAAGGCAGCAGTGGAAGTGATTATGAAGCAGTTGTGGTATGACGGCAGGAGGGAGCATTGGAATTTGAAGATCTGGCTGTGACTCCAGCCTCTGCCTCTTAATCTGACCTTGGGGGAGTTACCACAGTTCTCTGAGTCTTGGTTACATTATAATTGTGGAATGGATGCCGTAGTGATCAGTGTGAGCTAACTGCTGTAACCAAATGTCAGATTTTTAGTGTTACAAAAGCTTTTATATTGATTGCCTGTGTAATAGCCTGCCATGGGTATGCCTGATCACATGGCTCTTTTAGTCTGCTTTTTTTTTTTTTTTGTGATTTGAGGACTCAGGATCCTTCCATCTTATTCCTCCAGAGTCTTAGCTAAAAAGAGAGAGAAGGTTAAAGTTTTCATGGTTCTGTGAGTCAGGCCAGGATGTAGCCTACAATTCGAAGAACTCAGGAACAGGCTGTGTTTAATTAGGAGCAAGGGTATCTGGGAAATGCAGTCCAGCTGTATGTCTGGGGAAATTGTTTGTAGGACTGCAATATCTTATGAGGATAAACTTGTTACTGGAATTAGATGAGATAAATAGGTACCGGTGCTCAGACAGCCTACAACACAGTGTGTGTGTGTGTGTGTGTGTGTGTGTGTGTGTGTGTGTGTGTTAGAATAACACACCCTTGATTAAGAAAATGTAAATCAAGAGTGCTTAATGTTTTCTTTTAGAGCATAGTGTATTGGGGAACATAGTAAGAAGCAGACCATTATCATTTGTGACAAATATTCCATAATAGTCCATTAGCCCTGGGAACCCTTCAGAAAGAGCTCTCTGACAAAGGGACCCTGAGCTGGGCCTGTAGAGCCCCTGGTCCCTTTCATCTGTTTTCACTGTGTTGTGGCTACTAATGCTTACCCCGCCTCCAGCACCAACTGACACCCATGCTAATATCACTGAGGATTATCATGGGAGGCAAATGAACAGAGATAAAGGGTGTGGGGTGGATTAGACCAGACAAGATAATTCAGAGGAATAAATAGGGCACTATATGCAATCTGCTCAAGAGAAATAGCCCCACTAATAAAAATGTGTGTGCCATGAGTGTGCAAATGAGTTGAACAGAAAGAGAGACTGGGGATGCTAGCGATTTGTGATCCGCTTCTACTTTGCCCACCTCAAGCGTGAGGGTCCTTCTGTGCTGTCTCCTTCCACGTTCCCTCCCCCTCTCCTTTCCTTCCTCAGCATGATGAAATCATGAGCAGGAATGGAAGAAAGTCCATCTCCCTTTCTGCCTGTTTCGGGCTGACAATTGTATTTGAATACGTATTCCTTTTTTCTTTTTAAAATATATGCTAAGTACATTACGTCTTCTCCATTTCACCAGCTCAGTCCTTACCTTGGCGAAAGCAGTGGGAAGAACTATTAACTGATGTGAGCTGCTTTTAGTGATGTCCTGAGGGACACATCCATCTCCATTACGTGTCCAGCTGTTGAGAGCCGCAGTAGGCTTTCTGAGGAGCTCTGCAATCATGGGGAAGGGCTGGCAGGGAGCAGCTGAGCAACTCTCAAGGTAGCCTTAGAAGCACCCTCTCTGAAGATGTCTATGGGGTTATTAGGAGAGAGCACCCCCCCCCAACCCCACAACATGTTAGGGTTCAAGGCAAGCTGCAAAAAGTGAGGAATGGGAGCCCTTTGAAAAAAGGTACACGGAAAACGAAATGGAAATAATGATTGCGGCTGAGGGCTCTGGGCTTTACCTTGCCAGGAGTTATTTTTGCTTTGCCTAGGGAGGGAAGCCACAAGAGTCCTTTGATGTGAGTGCTAACTTGGACTTGAAGAGGTGGATAGGAGGGAAGGACTGTGGCTGGGGCGGTATAAGAAAAGTGGAGTGGAAAAAAAAATGGAAGAAGAGGCCAGGCTGGTGAGGACAGAGATGCAGAGCCAGAATCTTAGTACTGGATCCTCTCAGGCCTGTGTTTCAGAAGGAGTGATGCAGAGGCCCATAAAGAGACTTGTCGCTGTTGGGGTGAAGGGAACACCTTCGCTTTGCCTAATTGTGCTTTTCCTTGTGGAAAATTCCAGCAGAGATCTCCTAGAAAGGAATTGCAAGGCATGGTTGTTAAAAACTGAGGCTATAATTCCAGCTTTCCTAGCTGGGGGACCTGGTGGAATTTCACTATCCCAAACCCCAAGCCTGGAAACTTGTGGAGATTAGGGGGAATAATGTATGCTGTGTCTGGCACATTATCAAATGTAACTGATGTGAAAAAGACATAATAATAAATGCTTAGTTTGTCAGAGAAAGGACTGGATAGGTGGGAAGGCTTCCCACAGGGAACAGTTGGGTCCTGGTGTAAACAAGCATGTCTTGTAACTGGTAGTCATTTTAGCTTCACAATGAAAGAATTCAGACAGGACACAAAGATCTCAGTGTCGAAGATGGGTGGAGCTTATTCCAGAGTAGAGCTGAGCACACTCTCAAGAGTGATATGACAATGGCAAAGGGATCACTGTGCCACTCTGTATTTGAGGCATGCCTCATGCTGTTTCCATAGCCTCCAGGACAAGCAGTTTTTCCTGAAGGGCTTTGTGTTGGTTCAGGTGATTGACAGGCCTAACTGGACTGACTGATACTGACCCCTGCAGTGATGGTCTGTAAAGCCTCCTGCTAGATAGTAATCCTATGAGGTTTTCTTATATGACCTGGGCAGTTCAGGATGTCGTGTCTCCATCCAGAGTCAGGGATCTGACTCTTGGCCCATTCCTTTGACCAGTAATTTGAGTCACGTGGTTCCAGGATCTACAGGCTGATGATTGTGAGAGAGAGTTCAGCCCGTGTCCTGACTACTGAAATTGAATTGGTGACCTAGCAGGGTGAAGAGCTAGGCTCTGGTCATTATGCCATCATAACACGTTTCTGTCCCTTGGGCAGTTTGGATATGATGTTTGGGACTCAGGTACCATTTAGATAATTATTATGAGGAGCTGTGAGGAAGATGACTCGGTAAATATAACACTTGCCACATAAACCAGGCAAACTGGATTCAACCCATTGAGCCTATGGAAGGAATAAATTGACTCTATAAGGTTGTTCTCTGAATTCCGTGTGTGTGTGTGTGTGTGTGTGTGTGTGTGTGTGTGTGTGTGTGTGTATCCACATATATACAGCACACAAACACAACAATAAATGAATTTTAAATATTCGTGTAGTGTGTATGCATGTCTCTCTCTCTCTCTCTCTCTCTCTCTCTCTCTCTCTCTCTCTCTCTCTCTCTCTCTCTCTGTGTGTGTAGTATGGTATGTAAGCCATAGAGCAGACGCCCGAGGAGGATTCATAGTATCCAGCTCCATTACTCTCTATCTTATTCTCTTGAGAGAGAATCTCTCACTGAACCTGGAGCCAGGCTGGTTCCTGTCTCCCACTCCCACACAGCACTGGAATAAAGGTGCACCCAAAGTCACATCTGGCTTTTTAATTAATTATGGAGATTTGAACTCAGGTCCTCATGCTTGCAAAGCAAATGCTATAACCCGATGAATCATCTCCCTAGCCCTAATTTATGTGTATGCCTGCACATGTATATGAGGATGCATATGTATTTTGTGGGTGCACGTTCACATGAATATTTGTGGGTGTGGAGATCAAAGCACAACGTCAGTCAGTCTCTGATCCTCATCTGCCATTCCCTTGTTCTTCGAGAAGATCTCTTTCATTGACACAGTTAGACAAATAGGCTAGATTGTCTGGCCAGCAGATTCCAGGGATATACTTGGCTCCCCTCCCCAGGGCTGAGATTAGCATCAGATGTCTTCATGTCCAACTTTTTTTTTTTTTTTTTAACGTGGATTCTGAGGATGGGATTCTGGTCTTCACGCTTATAAGATGAGCATTCTATCAGCTGAGCTATCGCCTCAGCCCCATCAGGTTCCTTTTAAAATAATAATTGTCCTATCAGGCAATCTGCTGCTGCATAGAGCTCTCACGGGAGCTCTGAGGCAAACTTCCCTCAAGAGAGGGCAGCATCTAAGAGATGCTCTAGGACCCCATGGTAGGTGGCTATTTCCTTTCAAGGATGGCTGATCGATAGATGCCAGAGACTCGAGTGATCCAGAAGCCAGTAAATTTCCAGAAAGAGAAGAGGAAATGGGAGGAGGCCGTAAGCAAGGACTGAGCAAACAACCTGAGGTGGAGGTGGAGCTAAATGATCTGTTTCCAAAGGTTAGAAGGGGCTTGGGGACAGGGAACAATCAGGGATGGTGGTATTCCAGGAAGAGCGAAGGCAAGGAAGCCTTGAAGACTGCTTTTGGGTCTGAAGAATGTACCAGATGAAGGTGTAAAATAATGCTAATGGTAAGTAACATTTGTGGAGCTAATTATCATTCATTTATTCAATAAATACAGTGTGCCTGATAAATGCCAAGCAGGCTTTGGTGCTGAGAACATGAACAAAACAGAAGAGAATCCCTCTCCCATGGAGCTTATGGATAAGCAGAAAAAAAAGATTTAAGAAACTGTGTGTTCATATTTGTGCATGCAGGAGCACACATGCTGCTTCAAATAATGCAAGGTTCAAGTATGCAAGTATTCTAGACTGTCAGAGGGCAACCTAGAGTAGCAGTCCTGGCCTTCTACCTTATTTGAGGCAGTGTCTCCTTTGTTCATTGCCCTGTGCATCAGGATAGCTGGCCTTTGAACTTCCAGGGATTTTCCAATGGCCATCATCCATCTCACAGCAGGAATGCTGAGATTGTAGATGCCTGTTACTGCACCTATTGCTGTTTGAGTTCTGAGGATTCTAACTCAGATCCCTATGTTTATGTAGCAAGTGTATTGCCCATGGAGTCATCCCCCAGGCCAGAAAAAGAATTGTGAAAATAAATACGTTTATTATGGGGTAGGTATCTATCTGTGGATCATGCCTCATACAGTATCGGAAAATTGATTCTAAATGTAAGAGCAACTATGGAAATCTTAGCTACATTGAGCCTGATAGTTCACACCCATAATTAAAGTATATAAAATATAAAATAAAATACATCAGCATACTCAGGAGGCAGAAGCAGAATTACAGGTTCAAAACCAGTCTGGGCTGCACAGTGAGATCACTATGGCTCAAAGGAGCAAGTGACAACAATGAAACAAGGTCTGAACTTGGCAATGGATTGATAGACCTTGAACTTGGCAATGGATTGATAGACCTTGAACTTGGCAATGGACTCATAGCAGAGACACAAAACAAGAAAAAATGTAAGACAGACCCATCTGACTACATCAAATGAAAAGCATTTATGCTTCCCATGTGCTACCAAGGGAAAGGACAGCTCGTTTCTTTTCTGTAAACCTTAAATTTCTACAATATGGATTAATTAATTAATAAGACTGCCCACAAAATGTAAGAAAATACGGCAAATTACATATATGGTTAGGGTGTATATTTAGAAGACACAAATAATTTCTCTAAAATGGGCAAAAGATGGAAATATACATCTCTCAAAGGAAGATATACAAATGGCTAATAAGCATATGAAAAGATGTTGAACTTCATTAACCCCCCAGGGAGATGCCAATCAAAACCCACAAGAAGATGCCACATCACTCACTAGCATGCAGTGATTCTAGGAAAAGAAAAATAGCAATGGTGGATGGGGACTGTAGAGAAACAGGAACCCTTCAGATCATTCCGGTGGGGATGTGAGATGGTCCAGTCACCCTTACAATTATTTCCTAGCAACTCCTGAACAACCAGGCAGGAGCTTCACCACCTACCCCAGTAAGTCCTGTTCTTAGGTGTGACTCCAAGGAGAAATGGGAACATGTCCTTGTAAAACTGTGTATGTAAGCAGTACATAATAAATTGCAAGTTTTTCATTGGCAAATGAGAGAAATTGCCCCATCCCCCATTACGGGATGAAGGGATTAAACACGAAGGAACAGAGTATTTTTTTGTTTTGTTTTGTTTTGTCTATCAAGAGGAATGAAGTAATGATATGCTACAGAATCAGCAGACCTTAGGGGAAACTAGTTATAATATTATAGTATTAATATGCTTCCCAGTGAGAAATAATTCCAAGCACTTAGAGATAAATAAAGAAGAAGTAACATACAATTCATTCTGGTTAATATGCAAAAGGGAACTAGTCCTGAACAGGAATCCCTACCTGTTTACGAAGTTTCACTGCCCCAAGTTACATTTTGAGAGATTAAACAGGTTTCACAGACTCAGAAATTCCAAGGTGTTGGACAAATGGGGGAGGGTTTTCAGTGTAAAAACATTTTCATGACCTAGGCTGCTTTTCCCAGGCTGCTGTTACCTAGGATTATCCTGCCTGTGAAGCAGAATTGTGATTTTCCTGATAAGAGAACCCAGGAGCTCTCATTTAGCTAAATTCTACTCTGTGTGACTTATATTTCTCATATATCCACTAAGATTAGTGGATACTTTATGATACCAATTTATTATTCTCAGTTTCTCCTGTATCAGCAGTAGACTATATATCACAGGGGTGTAATTCCAAGGCTCCATTTGGGCAAAAATTCCGGATGAACAACTACACAAAAATGGAGTAATAGTTTCTTGGAACTGGTTGGAAGTGGCAAGTGCTTTAGGAGCCTTGGAAGTGATAGCTGAAGGTGTGTGTTTCGGTAGTGATGAAATGATCTTAGTTTGACGGTAATAGTTGAATAGACCCAGGAATACACCAAAAACCACTGTACCACACACTTGAAGTGGGCAGATTATGTGACACATGAATTTCATACCCATAAAGCTCTTAAAAATTAGCTAGGCATGGTGGCTCATGCATGTAATACCAACATTTTGGAGGCTGGCACAGGAGGATTGTCAGGAATTACAGATAAGTTTACAGCAGGTAGTGATAAATGAGGTGAAGAATTGATAGAGCTCTTTAGAGAATGGCCAAAGAGGATCTTTCCACGGAGATGGCATTTAAGTGGAAGGTAGGAAGAAAGGAGGGTCTGAGCAATATGAACACTGTTACACACCACACAGTGACACCATCGTTAGCAACAAAATCGGAAAAGAACAACAGTCCTATAAAACTGTAGCAGAGCTGAGACGGTCCTGTTGCCTAGCTGCTGTCAGGCTGGAACATGAGGCTTTGCTCACACATCTGATGTGGCACTGCCTGAGCTGGAGATAATGTAAAAGTTAAATGCATCCTGCTGTACCTAGGGCATAATACATGATGATGCTGTATGAGTATGTGTAGGGGTATTGTGTTGTTTCATGGTAAATAATTGTCCCACCCACTGGTTTAATAAAAAGAGCTGATTGGCCAAAGGCAGGCAGGAAGTATAGGTGGGGCTACCAGACTAAGAAAATCTCTGAGAGCAGAGTGCCAGAAGAGCACCAGAGAGAAGCCAGAGGAAGCCCAGGACAACTATGCTGCTCTAAAGAAAGGTACCAAGCCGCATGGCTGAACAAGAGACATGGGTTAGATGAAGGGTAGAGAGCTAGCAAGTGATATGCCTGGGCCTGAGGCTGATCAGCCAAAAACTAATGAAAGCGTCTGTGTGTCTCTGTGGGACTGTGGGACTGCGGGTCCGCGGGTCTGCGGGTCTGTGGGTCCTAAACTTTGAGGTTAGGCCCGAAAGTCCAGGCCAGAAACCTCGTACTACAAGTATGGGCTTTTCTGTGTACTCTACTTTGACATTTACTGTGGAACGGTTCCCAAAGAGCTTGACACACAGCTATGGGTTTGATGCCCCAAACCCATGTAAAGAATCCAGGGGTGTAATTCCAGTGTTTGGGAGGTAGAAACAGGCAGATCCCCCGGGGCTTGTTGGCCAATCAACCTTGCCTAATCATACCCAGGTCACACAGAAAAACCCTGAGTCAAAGCTGAAGCTAAGCGAACCCCAAGGTGGGGGCCCGGGGAATATAGTTCATTGAGTAAACGAGTTTGCTGTACAATTCTGGGGGCCCTAAGTTTAAATCTCAGAACTCATATAAGAGGTGGACACTGAGTGTGAACTCCTGTAATCCCATCACTCCTCCAGAAGACTTGAGGATAAGACAGGAAAAAGCCCCAGAAGCTCAATGACCAGTGGTGTGTATGTGCTCACGTTTACACACATAAATGTATGTATGCATGCACACACGCATATATGGTCATACACAAGTCATAACAAAGCAAACAATGAAAACAATAATAGCAGCAACAAATGATAACTGAGGGACCCCACACGCATGTGTACCTGCATCCATAAGTAAGTATGGATCTATACCAACACACACATATACATCACACTCAACACTTAATAAGCAATATGTGGTTTTGCTGGCAACATCTGCAGATGGCTTGTCTAATGATAGCACCACTTTCTCCTGTGTTTAAATCCATTCTCTTGTGGCTTTCTTCATTAAGGCCCTATGAGCAGAAGTCTACATCATGTATGCAATATGGACCCACACTACATTGTGTGGCAGGATATCTTTCTGTGGGAGTAGTCACACAGCGACATCACACAATGCCAAATTTCTCAGAATGCATCTTTAAGTGTCCCACCTTGAAGTTTCAAGTACTTTCCCTTAGAACATGGTGTGACTGTGCATAAGGGTGGGGAAGAGCAGTCTAGGCTGGAAAAACAGGTGTGAAGGTCCTGAGGTGGCACAGGGCTTTGAGAAGGCAGGTGTGACTGACTGGCAGACCTAAGTGGGGCGAGTGGCAGGGGTGAAGGCTGCAAGCTCTAAGGTACATTACCAGCAAGGTGGCTCAGGGTGAAACTGATGTGGATAGGGGTAAGTTCAGATGCTTTGCCTAGGGGGATGGAAAGCACAGGGAGTCTGAAGCAAGCAAACAGCACACATGCACTTAGGGTGTAATAGCATCCCTTTGGTTGTGGGTGGAGAAATGTCCACGGGGGCTTGGTGTGAGTACTGTGCTGTTTTAATAGCTCTCTGGCTTGGGGAGGCTCTGGGCTGTAATGTCTGCTCATTTCTGGAGCTTAGATGGTCCCATCCTTGCCAATTTCAAACTACTAAGAGTTTGACAATCATCTCTAAAAACTTGTGGAAATCGAAGCCGTCAGCTCTGGGGAGCCACTGTGAGTCACTGCCAACAAAGCAGCAATGGAAGAGAAATTCTGAGTATCTAGGGCTCCCATAGAGGAGAGAAAATAGCATTAGACTGTGGGGAAATTATTATTTCATTTTCTTTTTAAAACTCCTCTGTTGCTCTCTCTGTGTGTACATACATGTGCACATGTCTGTATGTATGAATCTGGCCACATGCATGCCATGGAGTGTGCATGGTAGTCAGAGGACAATGCGGATATCATTCTTCATCTTCCACCTTGCCTTGGACTTGATCTCTTGCCTTGTTGCTGAACATGTCAGGCTAGCTGGCCTCTGAGATCCAGGGGAGTCTCCTGTCTCCACTTTGCATCACACATTAGGAGCACCTGGAGTGTAGATGTGTGTGTGCTACTGCATTGGGTTCTGTGTGGACTGGAGTGTTGAACTCAGGTCCTCACATTTGTGTAGCAAGCACTTTATTCATTGAGCCATCTCTTCAATTATGTAAAACGTAAAGCTTCTCCCTATTAATTATGAACAGGGGTAAGTGATGTTTCCACTACGTGTCATTTAATTCCCCAGTCAACCCAGTGCCACCTTTAATCCTTAGAGCACTTTTGCACAAAGCATAAATAAGAGTCCATGTGCTGGGAGTCAGTAGGGGCATAGATGTTGTTCTGGAGCAGAGATGGTGATGGGTTTGTGGTGACCCATTCTTCACAAGTGTGGAGTGGGAAGCTATAGATGTGAAGTGATTTTTCTAAAGTGGAAGAGTTGAGATTTGAAACCTGGTTGCTCCATCTTAAAGTCTTGAGTAGTTTTCCTTAATCCCATAGTGTTTTAAACACCACCTTCTCAAAGGAAAGCTGTAAGTTTACCAGTCAGGTGTAACAGACTGCCAAGGTACGGAAGTGGAGTTTGAGACCTAAAACATCAAAAGTGATGTTGAAGCAGCAGTTCTTCCATATAGAAACAGTCCATCCATGAGCAAAGCTTCTTCAGAGTGAGGGCATTCTAAAGGCAAGTTCTTCAACACTAAGGAAACAAACAATTCACAAGTCTCAGGAAAGTCCTGAATCTTACTAGATTTGCAAGGCCTCTCTATTTCTGTCTTCAACAGTAAGGACTGCTGAGGACAGACTCCCAGGGTTGTTGAACTGCCTGTAAGTTATGTAGAGAGCTCTGGGGTTTCAGCTTTTCTGGGTCATCATTACTCATAATGGGGTGGGTTTTCAGCTACTTCTGAGTCAGCACATTTCTGTAAGGAACTTTTTAATGTACACTACTTATTAGTTTACCAAGTTGGATTTCAGTGTAGGATTGTTACTTTGGTCTGTCTTTGGCTCCTTATCTGGAGTTCAGTATACATTTTTTTCTTGATTCCCAAGAAGTACTGTCACCCAAAACCTGAGTTATAGGTTTCTATGACAACATTTTATCCCCAACACTGTGGAAAATCCAGGCAAAGAGACAAAAGTAACAATAGCAGTTAATAATCTTAATAATAAACATCCAAAAATTCAGTTGATGAGCATCTACTTTGCAGAAAATAATCCAACTACTTTTGTATTAATTTTAGAAGAAAATTGGTTTATATTAAAAATGAAAACACTGAGTCTCAAAGAGAATAAGAATCAAGTCCACAGTCACACAGCTAGTGAGTGGGGGGCATCCAGGGCAATGACTAGTATGGATTTCAACACAATCCCACTGTAGTGTGAGCCCAGCTGATGGACAAAACCATGCTGTTAGTGTGCCCACTCTCCCTCCAGAGATCATGGGCATGATTCTGAATCATAGGAAGCTAGCTTACTTCCTGAAATACGTTGGAACTTGACATCTAGTCAGTTGTAAGGAGGCCATTTTTTTCATTCATTCCACAAACACTGAGTGTTCCTGTTCACCAGG
Organism: Phyllotis vaccarum; assembly: GCA_033318265.1. Taxonomy (NCBI): domain Eukaryota; kingdom Metazoa; phylum Chordata; class Mammalia; order Rodentia; family Cricetidae; genus Phyllotis; species Phyllotis vaccarum. The sequence goes on from JARWLC010000011.1 coordinate 88,251,564, forward strand.
CATCCCAGCTGAGCAATGGAACTTTAGTCATGAGCAAGATATTGCTGGTGGCTTTGTGACTTACTCCCTATTTCTCTCTGTATCTCCTTTGATGACACCCAATATCTCCAGAGACCATGATGCTTACATGGTCTGATATTTCCCTAAGTAGCTATAGAAACTGAATCTGGATACATGAGGGGATCGGGTTGCTACTTCCCTTTTTTTGTGAGCCTGAATGATAGCCTTGCCCCTCCCCTCTACTGGTTCCCAGGGCCCACAGAGCTTGGAGTGCCGTCAGCAGAATTCCTGGACAGCATTGGCTTGGCTTTCCACTTACATCTCACTTGTTCATTTGTAACCTATTTTTGACACAGAGTGAGAATTTGCAGGGCACTTCCCAAGAACAGTGCTCTTTGCTGGCTTTGGGAAGGGTCAGAGGATTGGACTGGAAGGTTTTCTTATTTGTGTTTTTCAAGGAAGTGGACTTCAAATTGGAACCATATGTCTAGTTTCTCTGAGCTATAGAGCAGGGGAAGAACATGGTCTCCAGCAGCTGGCTCTACATGTGGAACTTTGCTGCCTCTCCATTAGTGTGGCTTTACTTTTTTTTCTCCCAAATGAGAAGCTGGAGGTACATCCTTTTCTGTACAAGAACTCTCTGCCGGTGATGGGATGGAATAGCAAAATGTCTAAGAATGTGTGGTAGGAGATATATATGCATATATACATAAATGTATATATGTTTATGTATGTACACATTTGTAATTTAGGTTGCCTTAGTAGGCTGAGGCCATGTTATGATTTTGATGTAAGGTGAGTCCTATCTCCCTCTGTACCCAATTATGTGTTAAAACTTGGTACCCAGCTGGAGTATGCAAACACTGAGAAGGCATTGGGTCATGGGGCTCTACCTTCAGCAATAGATTCGCCCTTTGGTGGAGTCATAAACTGAGGGCATCTGAGGGAAGTAGTGGGAAGTGAGGCCTGCCCTGGTTGGAGATAGTAGCAATTGGAGTGTACTTTTGAAGGGTGTCTTGTCCTTGGTTTAATCTTGTCCTGCTCTTTGCTTCTGGGTTACTATGAGGGCAACCAGCTTTCTTCTGTCCCTCACTCACAGCAGGATGTGTCCCCTAGCACATTTCTTGAGGTGGTGAATCCATAAACAATAAACAAATGAATTCTCTCAGGTACTTGTCACAGCAACAAAAACTCTGACTGACATAGGCATGATTCTCTTGTTCTCCGTTTAAAATTTTTACTTCAAACAATTTCTTTTTAAAATCTTGGTACAAGTATGTATTAAATGGTGAGCACATTCTCTTGTGCCTTGTACCTTCCCCTTCTTACTAACGTGTGGTGGCTTGAATAGGAACGACCCCCATAGACTCGTGTGTTCGAATGCTTGGCCCATAGGAAGTGGCAGTCTTAAGAGGTATGGCCTTGTTATAGTAGATGTGGATTTGTTAGAAGATGTGTGTCACTGTGGAGTCAGGCTATTAGGTCTCATAGATGCTTAAGCGATGCCCAGTGTGGCCGTCTCCTTCAACTGCCTGAGGATCAAGGAGTAGCCCCTTCTCCAGCACCATGCTTTCTGCCATGACAATAATGGACAAACCACTGAACTGGAAGTTACCCCAATGGATGTTTTCCTTTATAAGGGTAATGAAATCCTTACTAAGACTCCACCATTTGTCCGTATACAATTTCACTTCCACCTCCATGTCATGTATACATACATGACTGGGTATCTGCATAATATCTAGAAATCAAAAACAAAATACATATATTGATCTTGATGAGATTGGCTTAATTTGCTTCATATGATTTTTTTTATTTGTATCTATTTTTCTGGTGTAACTTTGTTTTTCTTGTGGTTGCAAAAATTCCATTGTATATATATGACTCATTTTCTTTAAAAAATGATTTATTATTATTTTATGTGTATGAGTGTTTTGCCTATAGATATATATGGGCCTCCCATGTGTGTGTGGAGCCATTGGATGCCAGACGAAGACACTGAATCTTCTGGAACTGGAGTTACAGGTGTTTTTGAGCTGCCATGTAGGTGCTGGGTAACAAACATGGGTCCCCTGGAAGGGCAGTCAGTGATCTTAACCACTGAGCCATCTTTCCAGCCTCTATCTATTTTTCTTTACCCAGTCCTGGGTTGTTGGACACCTCGGCTGGTTCCATAATTTAGCTATTGTTACTGGTACTGTAGTGCGTATTAATGTGCAAATGTCTCTGAGATATGGAATGTAGCACAGTTCCTGGTACATAGAAACTGCTTTATACATACTTGGCACATGGATGAATTAAACTGCTGAAACTCCTGTGTACAAGGCTAATCCAGGAGGTGATGGACAGGCTTCTTCTCACAAGCCTTTTATTCTTTCCACATTCTGAAATACAGCTCAAGAATTCTATGTTTTGCAGTTGCCCAAGCTGAGGGCTCGGGTTCTTGCCTTAACCAGCACAGTACAATGCTCACATTCATTGACTGGTGTTTTCTTTTCTGATGAACACATTCTGAAAATAGACAGGCAACTCAAAATTCTTTGAGGTTTTTAATGACGAGTGAATTAAAAATGTCGTTTCCTGTAATTTCTAGTATAAGATCCCTCAGCTGCTTCTCTTCACTGGACCTTCAAAGATAGTACAGGAATACTTTGAAACAGGAGAGGGAGAAGGAAAGGGGTGACCAAAGTGTCTGTGTGTAGTGATATATTGTGTACTAGATAAAGATTGCCTGAATATCAGAGGACAGTGTCAGGCACAGACTTAATCACTGAGGTCAGACAGTGGTGTAACACACTTTAATCATAGCACGATTGAGGCAGAGATCTGTCTGGATCTCTGAGTTCAAGGCTAGCCTGTTAATACAGTTCAGAAGAGAAACAGAGCCAGGCAGGGATGGCGCACATCTTTAGTACCAGCACTTGGGATCACACAGCCTTAATCTCAACACAGGAAGTGACATGGCTGGGCAGAGAAAGGAATAGAAGGCAGGAGTTTTGCCTTTCCTTTTGGATGAGGACTCAGAGCATTCAGTCTAAGGGTTCCTAGAGACAGAATTCAGTCTGTGGAATCAGTAGTGGTGCGGAGTGGCTGTGGCTTGTTTCTCTGTCGCTGTGATCTTTCATCTTTACCCCAACATCTGGCTCTAGGTTTCTATGATAAGATCAAGTAGGATTCAAGCAATATCTGTGTCCTCTCCCTGCCTTTCTGCAGGTCACAGTGCAGCTGGAGAATAATGTCACTCTTGGAACTCCCTTTGAGAATCAGGCTTTGGTCTCTGTGGGCAACAGAGTATGAGGCCTCTTCTTTTCCTGTCTGGTGTTGAGGGTGGAGTTGCTTCTGCTTGTGAGAGACAAGTGTCTCTTTCTGCCAGTCATTGAGCTAGTGCTCAGGGACCCTCTTAGACAGTGTCAGCCTCAAGTCAGGGGCAGAAACCCACAGTATTCACTGGGCCATAGAACTGGGGTTTTAACTTGGTCTGTTCCTTATCCTCTAGCCCAAGATCATTCCTATGTAGAAGAAACGGGTCCAAGGAAGGTGACAACATACCCGCTTAGGCTGTGACTCCATCTCAGGATGGACTATTTTCACGAACTGTGAAGCGCTTCCAGAGAAAGGTCAGAATCCGTGTGTCTTCTCTTGTCACTCAGATCCTGGTAAATGGAAAAGGAAAAAGGAGAGACAGGATGATCTGTCTTGCTACATCCAGTTCACAGACCTGTCCTTCATCTCTCCAAATACTGGCCCTTTTGCTGTTGCCTTAGAAACAACACACATGTATCAGAGAAGGGGATGCAGAGAACAAGGTGGACCCATGCGGTATGGCTGCTTGAGCGGAGGTTCTGACCTACAAGAAGAAGTGGATAAGAGGCCCACAGAAGTGCCGCTGAGACCTCTGCACTCTTCTTTACCACTACCCTGGTTCAAAGCCCCTGGTGTCCTGAAACATGTTTAGAGGAAAGGCAGAGGGCCCAGGGGTCATTCCCTGAGCCTGTTCTGGCATCAGGGCCCCTCCCTTTTCCTTGTCAGGAGCCTGCTGTCTCTGTAAATTGTGTCTGGGAGGAAATGAGATCCTCCTTCTATCAGGCCATTTGCTGACTTCCTGAACCACTGAGAGGAGAGCATGAATATTTTATAAAAGGCCATAAAACATAATTTGTTCCTCTCAGTGAATTAGAAACTGTAGTTAAAAAAAGAGAGAAGTTACCATCCATCGGCCAGGAGTTTTGCATTATTTAACCCCAGCTATTTCATTATATCCCTAATGCAGGAGGAGGACCAGAATACTAAAATCACACCCTGTGCCTCCGAGGAAGGAAAATAACAGTATATAGACCCCCACCTGACTCACTGGCCAATGCATCCAGGCTTCTCTCCCTAGAGCAGCTTAAAATAGTGACATGACCCAACCTTAGGGGAGTCAGATGCAAACAGAGGGTCTTATCTGAGCAGATTCGTTTGCACCAAGGAGGAGAATGTGAGAGGTCCTGGTAGTTCTGTTGGATGCCACCAAAACTCACACTTCCTCTTCTGTGGAAGCAGCTCTTTGAATCATCAAGACTAGGAGGGGAACCAAGGCAAGAGTAGAGCAGTCTAAAAGGGGCCTTTGGGCATCTCTGTCCAGTTCTGCATCCCTGCTGAGATCCTGTTTTACAGGTGATGGATCTGAGACCCACCCTTCCCACTCTAATTGGAGAACCATCTGTCTTCTTCAGGAGACGTCTCCTCTGATTTCCTCTCTCATACAATGCATAGGCCTCCCCAAGTTTCTGATGGGGAGAAAATAATCTTTCTTTGTTTTGATGAAAAACAATTTAACTTCTGCCTTAGGCTGCCCATCATAGTGTATCTAGGCCTTTCTATTCCTAACCATAAAGCTCTTTAATTGGTTGTCAGAACTAAGAGGACTGTCTACATCATCTGGCAAATTAAACAGCAGACACAATAGACAGCATAGTTTAACTGCATCAAAGGTTCAGTGGTCATCTCTTCTGCATCATAGTCAGCAAACTTATGCTTCAAGACAACAGTTTAATAGAAGCAGGAAAATATGTTCTCAATCATTCCATAAATAAGCAGAGTGATGGCTTTGTTGCTTTTCAGTAACTGGGCAGGCCACTGATCCTTCCCTGTGTCTGCTAATTAGTGCAATACTTATGATGATGCGTTTATGTCTTGTGTTTTCTCTTTACTACCTGCCCTTCCCTCTCCACACAAACACAGAAACACACACAGACACACACACAGACACACAGACACACAGACACACAGACACACAGACACACACACACAGACACACACACACACAGACACACACACACACACACACACACACACACACACACACACACACACACACACACACACACACACAATTTTCTCTTCTTCCCCCAGGGCCCCGTGGGAAGTTTTGTGTTGCCAGTTTAGCAATTCCTGCCTTCCCTGCAGAGCTCCATCTGACTTCCCCATCTCTCCGGTACCACATTCATTTTCTGTCTCTCACAGCTTCTTACAAGCTATAGTTCACTGAGCATCTGCTAAGTGATGGGTGCTTCTCTTCTTGCCCCTGAAGCACTTATTATTTATAATACTGATAAAGAGGGAGTAAACAGATCTGGATTTCAGTCATGATAGCCCCAAACTTTGGGAATTTGTGGCCTCATTTCCAATCTGTAGCCAGGCATCATCAAACAGTGCAGTTGTAGAAGGTAACAGCCATGACCTCTTCCAGAGCCAGGTGTCTGCAGTCTCGTTCTTAAATTATGTTTTCTGAAACATACATCTCTCAAAATGTAAAATGGTAGCAGGCAGGTTTTCAGGGTTAAATCCATTTAGAAACTATAGTCTTAAGGAATGTTCAGGTAAAGCAGGCCATGATGGTCCCTGCCTGTAATCCTTAGCATTCAGAAGTCTGAGGCAGGAGGATCACTACTAGTTTCAGGCAAACCTGAGATATATAGTGAGTTTCAGGAAAGTCTTGATTACTGTTCTAAAAAATAAAAACCAAAACATTGAGGAATAATAGGAACCTTTACAGTGTCTATTGTGGCCTCTATTTGGCAAAAAGGAGTTATAAATCGATTTAGTTGTTGTTGGTGGAGTGTGTGTGTGTTTGTGTGTGTGTGTGTGTGTGTGTGTGTGTGTGTGTGTGTGTGTAGACATGTATCAACATGATGTACACTAGAAATGTCTATGACACAGTTTGAGAGGTGAGGAATGGGCCTACTTTCTGGCATGGGCTCTACACACTTATTACATTTGATAATTCCCTGTGCCCTGAGAAATTATCTCCTCTGTACTTCTGTTTTCTCATTTTAAAAAGAAGACCAGGAAAAATTGCTGCCTCCCAGCTTTTCACAAAGTGAGCATAACACAGTAAGAACTCTTTACATGCCTGCCGGTAGAGATGGCCACCCCTACTACATGCTTATTGAAAGGTTAACAGAGTAAAGGAACTTACAACATGTAGGACCCATGACCCCATTGGAGATATCAGATGGAACATCAGAATACCAGGCTCCTGCCACCTCTGTGATATGGTTAGGCCATAGAATGGACAAAGAAGAGAGAGAGAGAATTGCAGACTGGCCTCGTATAAATGCACACGGGGCTCCCTACAGAACGGCTTGGTAGGAGAGAAAAGGACCTATGATAATGAGGACTGAAGTTAAGCTTCTGAAATGAAGTCAGTGATCTCAAGGAAAGGACTGTGATTCTCTCCCTTAGTGACAGAAGACAGAATATGTATCACCTCCACTGCCGTGCCTTACAAAGAGCAACTCAGCATCAGCTCAGCAGGTTGGTCAACGAAGACTAGACTGTGCCGCACACAGTAATGCACAGCTTGGAAGGCTTTGGGTTACTCTAAAGGAGTATTGTACAGACTCTATCCATCCCTGGTATTCTTGTAGCTCTGCTTTCTCAGTCTATGCCATAGGCTCTTGAGGTTGTCAGCGCCTCAAGTGCTGGATTATTGGGTGGTAGGTGGAGAGAGCTCTGCCAGTCAGATCTGTTCCATGGTATAGCTTGGTCTTTCCGGGAGCAGTAAAGGCACATCACATAGCATGCTCATGAGGCAGAGAGCTAGAGATCCTTCAGAAACAGCAGAAATGACTACCGAAGTCATGATGTGTTTGGCTCACACACAGGAACTACACTAATGCCTAAAAACCTAAACAGCCCCAGCATCAACTCGTGGTGCAGCAGGAGTTTTTCTTTTAAAGAGTGACATGTTCTGAACTCCATTTCTCCTATGGGCATGAAAGCTGCCCGAGTTGAAGCCTCAGTACCTTGAAATGTCTGCTGCCAGTTCACCCACAATAGGGTGTCTGCAATCAATATTCTTACTTGGAAGACAATGAAAGAGAGTGAGAACCAATCATTGGTTCATCACGAGACATCATGTAGATGCCTAGTGGGGTCCACAGCCTGGTATTCTCTGGCCCCTGAATGCTCCCTCTGAAGGCTCTCCTTTCTGCTAACTCCTCTGGCCATAAGTGATAGGCAATGCAGGTGACATCTTCCTTGGGGACTAAACATCTTCCTCAGTCTGCTTATTCTAGAGGTTTTAATAGTCCTGAAAAGTCCAGGTCATGGTTTCTCTGGTAGAATGACTCTGTTATGGTTTGGATTATAAATTTCTCTCAACATCCTTGGGGAGTGGTGGGATGTTTAAGAGGTGGAGCCTGATCGGGGTGGGGGGGAGGAGTTATACCATTGAGGGGTGTGATGAATACTCTTGATTTTTCAATTTGATGAGATTTGGAATCACCAGGGGAAGAAAGCCCTGGGTGTGCCTGTGAGGTCATTTTTAGAGAAGTGTAACCAAGGTGGAGAAAGCCATGCTGAATAAGAACAGCATAATTTCCTGCACTGGGGTTCCAGACTGAATAGGGAAGAGAAAGCAAGAAGAGATCCAGAGCTCATCCTTCCCTGCTTGCTGTCTGTGAACACGGTATGGCCAGCACCTCACTCCTGCCCAGGATGTCCTCACCACAGTGGACCCCAACTTTAACAGGAAGCTGAAGCAATCCCTTCCTGCCCAAGTTGCCTTTGCCAGATGTTTGTCGGCTCTTCATTTCTCTCTCTTTCCTGCGTTCTTGGAGTTTGTGTTGAAGTGTCTCCACTACAGACTCCCACCACGGTGACTTGTACCATTCCAGGCCCCAAGAAGCGGAACCATGTGACCATGGACTAAATCCTTTCAAGATAGAATCCTAAATAAACGTTTTTTCCTTATATGTTGATTATCTTGTCAAAATGATAGAAAGCCGAGTAATGCCAATGATCTGAAAACCTTTTTAGGCTTTTCTCCCTGTTACAAATCCCCAGCGATGAAAACTACATGTATAATACATGTATGGCTCTTCTCAACATAAACATAGCAGTACATAATATGATAATAGTTTGCTGTAGGAAGTTCTCTCTCTCTTTCTCTCTCTCTTCCATCTGTCTTTCTCATTTTCTTACCTTCCTTCCCTCCTACCTCCCTATGTCCCTGTATCCAATTCAAGTGACTCACTTGTAAGCCTTGACTTTATAACTGTTTGTTCTGACCCACCTTGTTTTATTCACAGCACTTTTTTTCCCCAGGAAGCAAGTCTGAGCCCTAGCCAGCCTTTCTCAAAGGCTCTTAAGTATTTGCTCACTTAATTGGGAGTACAAGAGGCAGTTGTCTTTGCCAGATGACCTCCCCTTACACACTTCTGGACTTTCTCTTATCCACTTCAATTGTTCTCACTAACTGACCAGCTCTTTGCTGAGGGAATCAATGTGGTCCATTACATTCTCCCTTTGAGCCAACAGTAGCCACCAAATTCTATTAATTGTTTTTTAACCTCTTTCTTGATATGCACATTTTATCTGCCTTCTAAATTGCTGCAGTTTGTTTTCCAAATATTTTGCCTCTGGTAAAAAATATTCCCAGCAACATCCTTTAATAAGGCTTTTTTCAGTGGCCATCTTTCTACCAGTTAATGGTTAATGTTTGGCCATAGCAGCTTTCCAGTCTCAGGCACTAACTCTTGGATCAACCTGGATAGACTCAATTATATAAAGATAACAGAGCAGTCCTGAATGTAGGAGACTTGGAACATTGGGGTTCTCTGTCCTTCAGGCTACTGTTGCTTTGGCTGTGGGTGTGAGGAGTGGTCTAGCTTCATGCTCCCTCATCTGGAAGAGCAGCCATCCATTGCGCCATAAAATGCCGGCCATTATAGCTGTAAGAAAGCTCTGGGGGTTCACCACTAATGATGAAATGTCTTAGTTTAGAAGCCACAACTACCCCATCTCTTTATAACTCACCATCCAGACTCATTTGCCTGATTCTTCCCAGTCACAAGTACACCGAAGAGGACAAGATGTTGAATCCCTAAGCTTAGAGGGATGTAGAAAGCAGCACCCCTGCCTCTCCCAGCAAGAAAATGAGAAGAAGAATCTGGTTGCCAACTGATGATGCTATCAAACTCCTTTGGGATCTTCTCTGAAAGCTAGGGGTTTCTTGTGGATGGGTTTTTTGGCACGGAGAGCCTTTTCCAAAGGCTGTTGATTTGCAGGGCGCAGATGTCTAATGCATTCCCTTCCCAATATATGTCTTCACTCTGGTGAGAACTGTTGAATTCTCACTGCAGATTCACCAGCCTTGAGATCAGCATCACCATCTGGCTATTGACACCCTCCTTATCATCGTTAAGAACCTCAACTACACAGTTCATTATAAATATTATTCACCTATGGAGTAGGCGTGTGCATTGTCTTTCCTTGGTATACTTGCTCACAGGGAAAGCCGAGGAGAAAAAAAATGGTCACATGGCTACCAGCCACTAGCTGGATGGGGAAAGGACATTAGGGCTAACAATCACACCATCAAGCAGCCTTCGGATAGCTTGTGGGACCAGTGGGACTAACAGGAAATTCACCCTCAAGTGTAGAATATCTTTAATGCTACTATTAGATGAGCAGTGTGTGTATATGCACATGCCTGCATTCATGTGCGTGCGTGTGTGTGTGTGTGTGTGTGTGTGTGTGTGTGTGTGTGTGTATTTATCAAGCAGGAAGGTAAAAAAAAACAAAGGAAGTTGTCTGTAAGGTATAGAATCATGCAATTGCCAATTCTCCCTCCAGGCTTTCTAGGATCTGAAGCCTCCTCCCTCACCTCTCTAGCAGAGAAAGGATAAAAATGGGAGAAAGTAGAAATGGTCCAAGTCTTGGGGGAAGGAGTGTAAATGATAAGAAGAGGGAGGCTGGGGTTTGTTAGTTATGACCATCTTGGGTCAGAATGACTTCCATACAGTCCATGGTGCACAGCTGAAATTCAGGCATGCATCTTGCCCAGAGATGAAAGGCAGAATGGGGATCCAGAGCCTGACTTTGACTTACCATCCCTGCACTCCACAGTGGGAAGCTCAGACATGGAAGATATTTTTGGGGGAGATTCTGTGCCTTTCTTTATACAAAGGTGAGGCTCAGCAAGGGTAGCCCTGACCACTAGGAGAGGGCTGGGAGAAACAGCACCCCCTCCCCCAACGTTCCCTATGAGGATCTGAAGGGGCTTCATGGCTGGGATAAAGTCAAATACTCAAATTTATATGCACATACAGAAAGGCAAAAATGAAGTATAAAACTAGAACAGAACTATCATTTATATACCCAGAGCAACATGTTTTCTGATGTGTGGCCAAACTAAGAAAATAAATAAGGCACAGTTGTGATTCTAGTGCAAGGCTGAGAGTTCGAGACCAGTATTGGCTACCTACATACTGAGTCATGATGCAATCCTGTCTCAAAACAACAAAAGCAGAAGAAAAAAAAAAAACAGAGGTGATTCCTCATACTCATAATCCTAGCTTTTGGGAGGTGAATGTGGGGGATCAGAAATTCAGTGTTATTCTTGGTTGCATAGAGAGCTCAAGACCACCTTGGGTTATATCAAACCCTCTCTTAATAAACAATAATAAAACTACAATAGGATGTGATTATCAATTATGTGCCATCCTTTTTGACACATGCTTCCAGGCATCTATGTTCTATCTTTTTTTTCTAAACGATTTTAGAGGCATAGATTTAGATATTTCTATATTTAAAAATTCACAAATCATATATTTCTCATCTATGTTACAGACTCAAATCAGCCACTATGCCCGTGATGACTTCATTTGTATGCCTACTTTGCCTCTCCAACCTAATAACTCTAAAAACAAGATCTTGCTTTACTCAACTAGCTTAATCCCTTTTCCCTGTTTTAAGTGACCCATACTGGTGACCCACCTTGTTACTCCAGCTAAGACCTGGCACATTGTTCCTTGCTTATTTGTCATGGTAACCAGTTTCCAAAGCTCCCTCTCCTAAAGTGACCCCTTTCCAAAATCTCTATCCACTCTACTTACATTAATCACTTACTTTGCTCTAATTTACCATCATCTTTTTTTTTTTTCAGACTACCATTCATTTCTGAATCTTTTCATTTTTTTTCTTTGTCTTTGTGGAGGTTTGAATGAGAATGGGCCCCTTAGACTCATATGTTTGAAGGCTTGGTGTCCAGTTGCTCGAACTGTTTGGGAAGGATTAGGAGGTGTGGCCTTATTGGAAAAGTTATGTTACTGGGGATGGACCCCTGTCAGCTCCACACCCTCTCTCTGCCTCCATCCTGAGGATCAGGTGAAGCTCTCAGCTACTGCTCCAGTGCTATGCCTGCCTACCTGTCTCCACACTCCTCAACCTGATGACCATGGACTCATCCTCTGAAACTGTAAACAAGCCCCTAGTTAAATGCATTCTTTTAGAAATTGCCTTGCTCATGGTGTTTCATCACCATGTAATAGACCAGTAACTAAGACAGTCCCTTGAGTTTTTTTCTCATTGCATCCTTTGTGTAAATCACATCTCCTCCACATGGACATCTTCATTAACTTCAAAAACCTAAACATCGCACTTTGCAAGATCTTATCCTTGCTTCTCCTTTGATCTCCTTTTCTCCTTGTATGGTCTAGGTGAGTCTTCAATGCCCACAACCTGTCTGGGCTTCCATGCTTATCTGTCCAGAATGTTTTTTTTCCCCCCTAATGACTAACATGGCAGATCCATTCTCTACCTTGAATGCTTACTACAAACATTCCTTCTGCAGGGGAAATGTATTAGTTATCTTTGTTATCGCTATGACAAAATACCTGACATAAAAGCAATATAAGAAAGGAAGGGTGCACTTTGTTTCCAATGGTGACTGGGGAAGCCAGGCTACAGGAATGGAGGGAGGCTAGTTACATTGTGTCTGCAATCAGGAAAACAGAAAGAGAGGTGACTTCTAGCACCCAGCTTGTCTTGTTTTTTTAATTTTCTTTTCTGGGACCCTAACCAATTGGATGGTGCTGCCCACATTCCAGGCAGATCTTCTCTCCTAAGATAAATTCTGAGAATACCCTCTCACAGAAGGTCAGAAGTCTGTCTCATTGGTGGTTCTAAGTCCAGTTAAATTGACAATTAAAATTAACATTACAGAACCACACTCTTTAAATTTCTATCTTCTAGATGCATCCCTGACATAGCATGCCTTTTATTCTCTTTATTATGAATAGTGTGTAAATACCTTCTTTTTTTGGTGTGGAAAGAATTCCTGGCTAGAATGGAATGTATTATTCATTCTTAACTATTTAGTGCCTGACACTATGGTGGCCATCCTGTAGCTGCTCAATTAGGGATTAGCTGAATAAAAAAAGAGAACTCTATGGTCATTACAGATGTCTGATTTTAGATACAGTAAGCAGATGGTCTGTGCCGAAATGAATCAGAGCCCAGTAAATGGTGGAGAAATTACCTGTCACTGGAAGTAGCAACACAGTGTCAATAGAGGGAGACGAGCCTTGGTTCTTCTTTCTTCAGGGAGCTGGCACTTCTGAGGGTGTGAGTCTTTAAAATTCATCCTTAACATCTGCTTCAGAGGAACTGTCTAGGCACAAGGAATGAGCCTGTTTCACAGACAAACTAAAAGCAGAAATGTGATTCATGAATTTGCTAATGGCTTCTGCCTCCTGAGGGAACCTCCCAGTGTACAATGAAGCCTTTCTAGGGTCTCGGCCTTACATTCTAATGTGAAGGTAACCACAAACCAGAGTTCTGCTTGTAGGATGGCAGGCAGTGCCAGCCAGTTTAACAGGAGTATTCAAAAAGGTGTCTGTCACCATGTTAGACCCTGATGCCTCTTCTAGAAGAATGCGACTTCTTCTCATACCTCTGTTTGGATGTTATTGACCTCATGGACAACTGTGTGGGAGAAAGTGGCCATGAAGACAACAAATATGCCAATGAATAATTCATGATAAAATCAGAAAACCAAAACCCAAGAATGAAGGGAAAGTGAATTTACAACACAGGAAGTAATCGCAGAACATAGGACAAGAGAGCGAATGAATCTCTTACATTGAGTTTGTTGTTGCTTTTTTTTTTTTTTTCTCCTTTGAATGGAGTAACTTTTGTGTGAAATCTAAATTGCTTAATTACACAGCCTGTAAATGGGAAAACTATCGACTGGGTAAATGCAGTGTATTTGCTCTCCTACCCTTCACTGAGCTATGCAAGGGGAAAGAAAGGAGTGGAGACCAAGCTAAACATAAGGGAAGGAGAGGCCGCCATCTGGTCAACCTGGGGGACACAGTAGAGCAGGAGGTGCAGTGGGTGTTGAAGTCAGCATCTCTCTTATCTTTCTTCCACTTGATTTCCCCCTTACAGGTCGAAGAGCTCTGGTTTCCTTCTCTGCCTCATTCCCCTGGGAGCACCTGCTGTGAGAAATGTTGTAGTTTTAAAACAGTCTGTGTATAATGCATGGCTAAGAACCCCCCCCCCCCCATGTATGTATCCTGTGACTTGAGAGAATCTTTATGTGTCATCCCCATCCTTAGTCCTTTGAAACTCTTCCTTATGAAGAAGCAGCTGCACAGAAATGCTGGCCATTGCCAGCCAATCCACTCTGGCCATAGGAAAGCCAAAGCCAAGCTACCTGGACGTGGCAGTCTGAAAGAATAAGATGTACTGTCCAGCATCTTCATCCGTGCAATCTAGGGAGGAAAGAATCAAAAGCCTTTAACAGAATGGATGGGAAACCTTTCTGGCAATCAAAAAGAGGCATGGGTTCCCTCACAACCCATTTTACCCCATCCAATTTCCATTATAACATGGCCTAGGAATAGAGGCTATCTTTCTGGTGAAGCACCTAAAATGCATCTATTAGATGCTTGTTGAACGTGGTTCTATTTTTTTTTTATTGATATTTCAATGTATCCCCTTTCAAGTTATCCTTCCTCCCTTTCTTGACATAAATAAATATAAATTACAGAATCTTTTTTCTTTGTTCCTCCAGGGAAGCTTGGAGCAAAGATTCTGGGCTGCAGTTCCTTGCATATTGTGTATCTTTAATACTATGATCTCCTGTTTCTTTTTATGGGAGATAATAGCAGGTGTTCCCAGGACTCTGGGAGAGGGTTTCCCACTCACTGGGCATGGGTAGACTTTCCCTCCTCTGTTACTATCACTATGCCTTGAAGAGATCTGCAGCCTCACCCTCCCAGGTTGTAAAAATGAGAGTCTATGAGGGTATTAACATTGGGACACAGCCTAATTGGAAAGCTCTCAAGACACTTAAAAATATTCCACCACCTCCCCACTCTCAGCAGAGGATGAAATTGGCAAATGTGTCTTCATGGATATAGAAAACATGGAATATCCCCCCCCCCCCACACACACTGAATAGCTGTTGAGGAGGGTCAGATGCTGTGTGTAGGGGAGGGGTGTGTTGGACCAGGGTGTGATTTATTTTTGATGAAATACAGTGCGCAGGTCAGCCTTCTGTGCAGAAATGAGAAGTGATGTGAAGGATGGAGGGGGTGTGTTAGTAGGATACTGCGGCTTGGTTGGGGTGGGGGTGGGGACGTGCGTGTGAATGTGAGAAAGCAAGAGGCGTGCCAGGAGAGCGCGGGAAAGATTACTGGGAAGGCAAGTGCGCATATCTTTCCCCAACATCCAAGCTTGCTGCAGCCCCTGGCTGGGTAAGGGGTGTGATGTGAGAGTGGGGTGGGAGGGGGCAGCAGGCGGGGCCTGCCACGTCACTTAGAGAGTGTTGGGGAGGAAGGGCAGAGCGGAGAGCTGAGCCTGCAGCTGTTGTTGCTGCTGCTGCTGCTGCTGCTGTTGCTGCTGCTGTTGCTGCTGCTACTGCTGTTGCTGTTGTTACTGCTGCTGTGGCTGCTGAGGGTGTAGCCAAGGCTTGAAGCGGTGGTAGTTGGGTCCCTGCGCTCTGGCGCCGGGGCAGCCCCTGGGCGGTCCCGAGGCCTGTGGAACAGCTCCTGGGAAGAAGGTGGCGGTTGGAAGCGCGACCTTGGCCAGACCTAGTTCGGTGGTGGACGTAGGGCGGAGGCGGAGGCCGAGCCCGGGCAGGAGTCTTTGGCGAGCCGGAGGGAGGCGCATCTGGCGCTTCGGTACCAGCGGCAACCCAGGGTCCTGTACCGCTGGAGAAGAAGAGCGGGACCAGGAGAGAGCAAGCAGGTCTGGAGGGCGGACCCGGGGGTCCCCGAGCCCAGTTTTAGTATCTACGGGAGCTAAGCCACGCGTCTTTTGGGGCAGCCAGTTTCACGCGCGCGACAGTTTGCGGGTTCCAGGCATCCCAGTAATCTTGAGTACCCAGGCTCAAGATTGGCTTGAGGAGCCAGAGCCACATCCCAGACCTAGTCTGGCAGAGGGACCAACTCCAGGTATCATCGACCTAACTGTCAGGTCAGAGCACGGGCCCCACCCTATAGGAGGGCGCAACCGGAGCTGAGAAGCCAGTGCCGCGCTCGGGAGCTCTTGTCTTGGGCGCCGTCCTAGTGGCGGGGAGCGCACCGCCGAGGGGACATGAGATCGGAGAAATCCCTGACGCTGGCGGCGCCGGGGGAGGTCCGTGGGCCGGAGGGGGAGCAACAGGATACCGGAGAGTTCCCGGAGGCCGCGGGCGGCGGCGGCTGTTGCAGTAGCGAGAGGCTGGTGATCAACATCTCTGGGCTGCGCTTCGAGACGCAGCTGCGCACCCTGTCGCTGTTCCCCGACACGCTTCTAGGCGACCCTGGCCGCCGAGTCCGCTTCTTTGACCCCCTGAGGAACGAGTACTTCTTTGACCGCAACCGACCCAGCTTCGATGCCATTCTCTACTACTATCAATCCGGGGGCCGCCTGCGCAGGCCGGTCAACGTCCCCCTGGACATCTTTATGGAAGAGATCCGTTTTTATCAGTTGGGGGACGAAGCCCTGGCGGCCTTCCGGGAGGATGAGGGCTGTCTGCCGGAAGGTGGCGAGGATGAGAAACCACTCCCCTCCCAGCCCTTCCAGCGCCAGGTTTGGCTCCTCTTTGAGTACCCAGAGAGTTCTGGGCCCGCCCGAGGCATCGCCATCGTCTCAGTGTTGGTCATTCTCATCTCCATCGTCATCTTTTGCCTGGAGACCTTGCCCCAGTTCCGTGCAGATGGGCGTGGTGGAAGCAACGAGGGCAGTGGGACCCGTATGTCCCCGGCCTCTAGGGGGAGCCACGAGGAAGAAGAGGAGGATGAGGATTCCTATGCATTTCCTGGTGGCATTCCTCCTGGAGGGGTGGGGACTGGGGGAACGTCCTCATTCAGTACTCTCGGGGGTTCCTTCTTCACGGACCCCTTCTTTCTAGTGGAAACTTTGTGTATCGTCTGGTTCACCTTCGAGCTCCTGGTACGCTTCTCTGCCTGTCCCAGCAAGGCAGCCTTCTTTCGTAATATCATGAACATCATTGACTTGGTGGCCATCTTTCCCTACTTCATCACCCTGGGCACTGAGCTAGTGCAACGTCACGAGCAACAGTCCATGAGTGGTGGCAGTGGCCAAAATGGGCAGCAGGCCATGTCTCTAGCCATCCTCAGGGTGATCCGCCTGGTCCGGGTGTTCCGCATCTTCAAGCTCTCCCGCCATTCCAAGGGGCTGCAGATCCTGGGTAAGACCTTGCAGGCGTCCATGCGGGAGCTCGGGCTGCTCATCTTCTTCCTCTTCATCGGAGTCATCCTCTTCTCCAGCGCTGTCTACTTCGCAGAGGCCGATGATGATGACTCGCTCTTTCCTAGCATCCCAGATGCCTTCTGGTGGGCTGTGGTTACAATGACCACGGTAGGTTATGGGGACATGTACCCCATGACGGTGGGGGGCAAGATTGTAGGTTCACTGTGCGCCATCGCTGGGGTTCTCACCATTGCACTTCCGGTACCGGTCATTGTCTCCAATTTCAACTACTTCTACCATAGAGAGACGGAACAGGAAGAGCAAGGCCAGTATACCCACGTTACTTGTGGGCAGCCTACACCGGACCTGAAGGCCACGGACAATGGGCTTGGCAAACCTGACTTTTCCGAGGCTTCACGAGAACGGCGGCCTAGTTACCTTCCAACTCCACATCGAGTTTATGCAGAGAAAAGGATGCTCACCGAGGTTTGATGGATGCAGGCAGAGCCTGCAGGAAAACGGGAGCTCTGAGCAAGCCATCTCTCAGGCTTCCTTCTCATGCTCACTACTCCCGCCCTAGCTCCAGAGAACCTCGAACCCCCTTCCTGTACCCAGTACATGGCATCCTGGACCAAATACCTGGACTATAGACTGTTGATCAATCCTCACAGCATCCTAGGTTTTTCCATCTTAGTGACATTTTGGGAATTTCAACGGTGCCACCCAATCATACCCATCTGTCAGTGGATGAGACACATTTCTGCCCAACCTTCCCTCAAGACTGAATTTTCATGCCTGGGTCTTATATTATCCTTATGAGTGGTGACATCGATAGACTAGAAAGCAGCTGCACTCAGGCCCCTTCTTTTGCATCCTTTGCTTTGGATCATGCAGCTTCCTTGGCTTCTGGTCACTTGGTCACTGACAATCTGGAAAATGGCAAAGAATTCAACTTGCTGTTTTAACTCAGTGCCCTGTCCACCTTCTGGCTACTAGAGCTGTTAGCTTCCCAGCTTTGAAAGGTATTCTTGCCTAAATTTGGATGGAATTAGAGAAAATACCACCCAATCAGATTATTTGAAGGACACAAGGGTCCGTTCTAGACCAAAGGGGCCAGTGGCTTCCTCTAGGTGTGATTTGACATAGGAAACAGTGGCTGTGGTCCACATAAGTCCTCTCTACTCTGAGTCTCTGGCTCCAGGAAGGCTCCTTCTGAGAGCCAAATATTCTTTGTGAAAGAGTCTTGATGTGCAGAGGAACTGCAAAATGGAACCATGCAGCCGGGAGAGAAGGCTGACCAGAGCCAAGTGATTGGCTGGACTGAATATCTGAAGCTAGGTGCCTCTTAGCAAAGACTGTCACCTTGGACAGGCAGAGGGACACTGTTGCAGACAGCAGCTAATTCTCTTTAGTTAACCCAGACCTCTATAAGGTACCCTCCACCCTTCTTCCTGGGAATATAAAGCAACCTCAGCTATAACCTACAGACAGGTAAGTTCACACATTGAATGCCAGCGTAGCTCCCCTCTCCTGCCTTGGGCAACAACATTTGGTTTAGAGCCAGGAATAGGCACACGGTCATTTTGTTGACAGCCTCACTGTCAGAGGATTTTGCTGAGTCAAGCAAACGTCTGTCTGCTTTGCTCTTCCCTTGGAGCTGCCTTTGGCCTGCTCTGACTGCTAAGGTAACTCGGTGGCTCCCACTTGGACCAAGCCATCTTCTGCCACCACCCACCCCTTCCAGTCGCCCACTGCCCTCCTCCCCAAGAAGCATTGCCATTCGGTTTTTGCCTTTGATAAACTGTGATATACTGTTCTCAGTTCTCATGGGTGCAGTTCTGAATCCCAAAGGACTGTTACTATGTTTTTAATTTTCTATTGAAGCTTTAAGACTCTTTGAAGGGAATGCTTTTTAAAAAAGATTTTCTCAAAGAGCAACATACGAGGGACTGATATTAGGGGTTGCTTTGAGAGGCTCTGTGGCTTCAGTGGGTGACAGATCACAATGTTAAAGGGTAGCTTTGGTGTCACAGTCCCTCTTTGTGCCTCAGTTTCTCCCATCCGTTAAATGAGAACATTAATGTCTTCCCCGCCATACCTCATGGGAGAATATCAGTAAACTCACCTAGGAAGGTGGGGAAGATGTTATGCAAATGTGTGAATTATAGTAATGAACTTGAGTTTTAGTTCATTATCCTGCCTTCCTGTCTCCCCAAGGCAAGGCCTTTCCCCAAGTTTCCACAATGGACCCAAAGCCTATGACTAGGCCACTGTAGACCATTAGCTCTCTAAGTCTCTCCTTGGCCTTCTGGGCTGGGCCTCCCTCCATCCTTTATCTTACCCCTCATCATGGAGTATATTCTTGAGGTTGACTTGGTGGCCAGAGGTTAATTTACCTGAGAGATTAACTTCTCCAAGCCAGGAACATAGTAAAAGACAGATATATTTAAGGCTCAGAGACCTATTCCAGTAAGAAAGTGCTTTTTATGTCCAACAACTTCAGTTACTTCCAAGCCCACCCCAGAGGCCAAAGGGATGCCCACAGCTGAGGGTGAATGTGGGGACACGTGTGCATGGTCCTCTGTGTGTATATATTGTTACTCTCATCACTGTCCTTGTCCTTATGCACAAACACTGCCTTTTCAAGTCAGAGCATGCCTGAAAGTGAAAGGTTTGTGGAGAGACAGGCTCGCCAGGGACTCTGGTTGCTATAACAACCTTCCAGCCTGTTCTCTCTACTGATTTGGGTATCAAGAGAAAACAGACTACATATCCCAGCTTCTCAAATGGGAGCACCTTCCTTCTACCAATGCTTAGGCATTGGTAGAACTAATACGAGGACTCAGGACATTTGAAAATGTGGAGGAAGTAGATTGTCAACACTTCCTGCCGGGACCTTTTTTTTTTTTTTCCTGGTTCCATATCTGGTCCCTGAAGTTGCCACATCTCATTCTCTAGTCTTCAGAAACTCGAACACTTAGAAACTGCCCAGTGAAGTCAACAGCAATGTTGAGGTCTTCAAAAGGAGACAAAAATGTCCCTTCCACAGAAGCCAGGCTGGGCCATGAGGACATGGATGACACCAGTCTGAGGTGTCATGGATTCTCATCTGAGATACAGGCTTTTCCCAGCTCAAAGAGAGACCAAGAAGAATGAAGTCCCTTCCTCCCAGGGAACAACATTGCTCCTGGCAAGAAGCTCAGACATGACTCTTAAGATGGCATACAGAAGCTGAGAGCTAGGGACCCAATCTCATTTTTGTGGAGAATTTTGTCTAGTGACCCCTCCCTGCTTCTGAGCCTCCATGTAGACACTGTAACCATGGCCTCAAGAGACTATGCACCGTGTGCTGCTTCAACAGCTGGAATAGGATCACAGCTGCCTAAGATGGTGGGTCTAAGCCATCCTAACAACTGACTCAAGCCAGTAGGGGCTTCCAGAGGACTTCTTGGGACTGCCAGTTTCTGCGTGGGATGAGGACCCTCTTCCTGCCCAGCATCCCAGAGGAGCAAGGGGCAGTTGGTTTTCCTTGAACCTGAGGTAGGTCCCCCAGTAGAGGTATTTCCGTCCTGATGGAGGGGGGAGGGGAGGTGGGCTCAGCATCTGATGAAGCAGGGTTTTACTGCCTGTCTTTCCTGCTATGTACCTTCTGTCTTTATCTGTTTCTGTCTCCTCCTTCCTCCCCCACCTCCACTGCCCCATCTATTCTGTGCAGTCTTCCTTCCTTTCCTACCTTATATATTTTTCTTCTTCCCCGATTCTCTTCTTCCTGTTCCCCACCCCATTTAAACAGATCTTCCTTCCATGTATAATTCTACCTTTCTTTCCCTCCTCCACCCTCTTTGACTTTTGAAAGCCCCTTTGTCACTACGGTGAGGGCCATCCATACTTTGGACTACAGAACAGCTATGACCTAGGATTTTGCTAAGAAGATTCCCTGTTTCCTCGGCATCTCAGGGCAGCATATTTCCCGTAGATACTCTGTTCCTGGAAGAGCCGCTCTTAAACAATAAGCTGAGATTCAATGGGGTTAGTAAAATGTCTTCTAGAAATTTCTTGAGCATGAAAACGCTAGGATAAAAGAGGAAAGGTAACAGGGAGGAAGGAATGTGGGGAGAGACAGAAAGATGGCGATAATATTTCGATAACAAATTCGAGTCTCAGATACTCAGCCATTTAGCACTGGAGTTTTGTGCATCTCGGGGTCCTCCAACCTTAGGAGCTTTGCAGAGAGGTGGGAGTCAAAGAAACAGTAAAAATGGTGAAGCAGAGAAAGTCGGACTAGCCTGGAGGAAGCCTTAACTCGAGGCAGATCTGATAACTACTCAGCACTCACAAAGGGCTTGCTCAGGCAAAGCATCCTCAAGACAGAGCAAGAGGAAAAGGCATCATTCCCAGTAGTGTAAAATACAGGGGGCACTTCTTGATGTGGAAGACATCAAGAGATTCACTGGCTAGTCCACAGGGAGAGCGCATGGACTGTCCCTACCCTGGCTCTCCGTGAAGCCTCATCTACATCAAGACATTCTGGTGGCCACCAAGACATAGGGATCAACACAGGCAGTTATACTATCACCAGAGATCTTCTGAGGGTGACATAACCATTCTAAGACAGATGTATCGAAGGCATCTGACTCTGCTTGAGGCAGACATGAGTCTAAGGACCCAAGTCTTCTCATGAGCTGGTACAAGTTCTGGTTTTATAAATGGAAAGGATGGACTATGTAGATGGCTCTGTTCTGCAACGTTAGAGTTACCCCGTAGCTGCTCCTTGAAGTCACAAAATACCAAGGAATGGTGCATGTGTGTGTCCGTGTCCGTGTGTGTGTGTGGTGTGTATGTGTTTGTGTGTGTGGTATTTATATTGTGTGTGGTATATGAGTCTGATGTGCACGTGTATGTATGGTATCTGTGAGGTCATTGTGTGATATGTATGTGTGTGTCTGTGGTATGTTGTGGTGTGTGTTAGTGTATGTGTGGTGTGTGGTTTCTGTGGGGTGTGTATTTGTGTGTCTGTGGTATGTGTAATGTGTGTGTAAGGTGTCTGTGAAGGCTCTGTGGGGTGTGTGCATGTAGTGTTTGTTGGGTGTGTGGTACGTGTATATGTGTTGTGTGGTATGCGTATATCTATCTATGTCTATGGTGTGTGTGGGTTGTCTGTGTGGTATATGGTGTGTGTGTATGTATGTATATATGTCTGTGTGTATGTATCTTGCTCTGTGTGTGTGTCTGTGAAGTTTATTTTGTATGTGTGTTTTCATGTCTATGGAGTATGTGAGTTGTCTGTGTGGCGTGATGTCTGTGTGGAGTGTGTATGAGGTCTCTGTGGTGTGTGTGTGTATGTATTATGCAGTGTGTATGTTTCTGTGGGGTGTGGTGTGTGAGATGTATGTTTGTTTGTGGTGTCTGGGTGGGTGTGGGGGTGTGTGTCTGTGTGGTATGTGTGTGAGTGTGGTGTCTGTGGAGTCTCTGGGATGTGTGTGTCTGTACTGTATGGTTTGTGAGCTGTATGTATGTGGTGTGTGTGGAATCTCTGTTGGGGTGTGTGCATATTGAGTTTGTGTGTATGTGTGGTGTGTTTGTGGTGTTTATGTGATGTGTGTATGTGTATCTGTGGTATGTGGTGTGCATGTGATGTCTGTGTAGTGTGTGTGTGGTGTGATGTGTATGTGTATGGGGTCTCTATGGGTATGTGTGTGGTGTGTATGTGTGTGGTATGTGTATTCATTCCTATATGTGCCATGTGTAGTATGCATGTTTGTGGTATGTACGTGGCATGTGGTGTGTGTGTGTGTGTGTTGTGCATGTTGGGATGTTTTATTTTGACTGTCAAGCTTTCATGAGATTTACATGCTTAGCATTTCTCTGAAGACCTACCAGGTCCTTCTTTGGGTGAGCAGGCACTGCATGTGTCATGGTATATAGGAGCGGGGTCAAGGGCTTACTCAGGAGTTTATACTTTGTTCCAGTGGAAAGCACGCCCCTCCCAAGCCACCTTGCATCTGTAAGCATCAAGGACTAAGTTTAGTTATTTTTCACCCTCTTCCAGGCTTCCCTGAGGCCACTGTTAACCCTTAATAGCCCTGTGTGGTAGGAGCAGCAGGTTTAAATTGCAGTGGTGGGATCATCATACTTTTCATATGGTCTGTATCCCTTTGTATTGCCTGGTGCCCACAGAGCCCTTTCTCTTCCCCCGGGACTTTCTCTCCACCTGACACATTCCAATCTGGTTGCTTGTCTTCTTCACACAGCTCCTCCCTTCTCTGACCCTGGTGTGGTATGTGTGTTCATTCATATGTGTGCCATGTGTAGTATGTGTTTGTGGTATGCGTGTGGCAATATCTCTCTCACCTTGCATCTCTATGTAAATACCTGGACGGACTCCCAGGCAATGTCATACTCCCTGGATGTCTGGCTAGAACTGCCATCTAATTCTGATTGGTCTTGACTGTATTATTGTTGCCTGAGGAAGGGAAGTGTGTCCTCCTTCTGATGTGTCGTGGTCACTTAGGGGAGGAAGAGGAATACATGCATTCAACTGTAGGATTGATTCACGGCCCACATCCCTTTTAGACTCCTCTGCACTGACACGTCATAGCAGAATGAGCACAAGGCTTTGGAGGGCGGGCACATATCGCTAGAAACAGGCCACTGGAATGCAGACAGATGGAAGCCTGTTTCTCATTCTGTCGCTTTCCTCCTCTGGGCTTGAGGGTCTCCTGGGATTGAAGACTGTGATGTTTTCATGTTCCTTTACTCTGAACTGGAAAGTGGTTCTCCCTCCCTCTCTGTCCCTTGGTCCTCATACCTTGTTTACACAGTGGAGCTGTCTGCCATCCACCAGTTTTAAAGGGTCGTCCCTTATTGATACTGGTTTAGTCACGTGGGAAAAGAAGTCTGCTAGGCAGAAATGCAGTGTTAATGCTGGTCTAAATTTGACTTCTTTGGTACCCAGCTCTGCTCTGATTTATGCCTTTTTTTTTTAAATACAACTATAATATTTTTGATACTACAGAGTGAATTTCCCTTAATCAAGTCCACAAACTCATACATTCAACTGTGAGATTTGATGTCCGCATCCCCTCCAGACTCCTCTGTGCAGACATCTGCCCTTAGAAAACATCCTGGGACCTTAAGCAGTCTGCTGTTGGCTGCATGGAATGCATTCAGTTCTGGGCCCTTCGGTGAAAGCAAAGCCAACATTTCAAAAGGAAATTACAGCTATGCAATCTGCTGGCGTTGCTATTTTTGACATTTGCTGTTCTCTGGGGGCTTTGGCAACCACTGTCTCCTGGAGACAGACAAACCTGCTTCTGGCAGCAGAGATGTGCTTTAACACAGAGCATGACCATCCTGTGGCTGGGACGACAGAAGGCTGTGCCATCTTCTTCACCCTTAGAAATCAAGCTCATGGTTAAGCATCCTCAGAACCCTGGCTGTGGCCTTCTCCTTGTCCAGGGAAGCTGATATGCTCTGCAGCATCCCAAGGGCAAGGAGCCCTAACACTTCTTGTCATTTACAAAAGGCTCTTTGCAATTAGGCCTTAGACCAAAGTGGTGAAGAGCCAGGGCACTGGTTCAACTTCTTCCCTGCCATGCAACACCAGGCAGGTGTGAAGCTGTCCTATGACTCAGTTTCCCTTTCTATTACATGGGGGGGATGATAATGACTTTCACCTGATAGGGCTGTTCTGAGGATTGAATGAGTTAGCACATGGATAGTGTGTAAAAGAGCAATCTCTGCCTAAGGATTGACTATTGTGGGTCTGGAGAGATGGCTCAGTGGTTAAGAGTACTGGCTGTTCTTCCAGAGAACCTGGTCCAAATCCCAGAAATCATATAGTTATTCACAATTTTACCTTCAGTACCACAGAACTGAAACCCTCTTCTGATCTCTTCAGGCACAAGACATGAACACAATGTACAACCATACATACAGCAACTAACGTATACACCTAAAATTGATTACTTTGACTTATATTTTTTATGTAGTGAACCTAGGTAGGTAGATAGGTAGGCAGGCACGTAATTATCTTCTTTCATGAGTAGTAGAAACAGAGGCAAGAGAGACTGTGATGTGCTCAAAGGCTCATAGCCGTGTGTGGTTCTTTGTCAATGTTACAGGACAGAATGCCTGCTAGGGTGTTTCTTGTACTGGGTGAGAAGAGAAAATTTGTGTCTCCTGACTATGTATAGGTTTTTATTTATCTGTCAGCTTATCTCTGATAGAAAAGCTACAGGTATTTTATGCTTTTCTTTATGACCTTGGAGAAAGTGCATGAGCTTCATCTGTGTCTGCATCAACATTTGCATCTGTAAGTCTGCATCTTTATCCACCTGCATCTCCATCTCTGTCTGCATCTGTATCTGAACCTGCATCTGTGTCTGTCTGCATCTGTTATTGCATCTCCATCTATATCTGTCTGCATCAGTATCTGCACCTGCACCTCCATCTGTGTCTGCGTCTGCTTCTGGATCCTAACATAAATTTGAATCTGCATCTGTGTCTTTATCTACATCTGTGTCTGCACCTGTTCTGTGTCTGCATTGGTGTATATATGCACCTACATCTGTACCTGCATTTACACCCACAGCTGCACCTACATCTGTATCAGCATCTGCATCTACTACATCCACATCTGCACCTCTCTGTACTTACATCTCTTTGTGCGTTCATCTTACATATGGAACTTAACCCCTATGATTCCTTTGTTACTATAATCACCATCATCTCATCCTCACCATTCATTTCTTCCCCAGCCAGCCTCATGTTTCCCTGTGCATTCTCTACTTTGCTGATACACAGCCTTTGGCATCCGTTTCTAAGACATGTTTTAGTTTCTCTGCCTTCCTATAAGATGGAGCACACAGAGGATTCTGCAGCTGGAATAAGCTGGCTTCTATTTTCTTGTCTCTATTTAAGAACTTTAGCTTTCTCTCTCTCTCTCTCTCTCTCTCTCTCTCTCTCTCTCTCTCTCTCTCTCTCTCTCTCTCTCTCTGTGTGTGTGTGTGTGACATGGTCCAGAACGTCTGTCCACTCCCAGCTCATCTCTTCTATCCTTGTGACTTCTCATGAAGGATCCAGCCTAGAGCAAGGCAGTACAACTGCTTTTGGATTAAGAGCTGCATGGTTTGTTTGCCTTTAAAGTTGATCTTGAGTCTGTACCTCATTTAACCTCATCAAGCATCAGTTTTGGCAACTGCAAAGCAAGGAAGCAAATGCCACTTGCCTCTCAAGGTAGCGCTGTGAGGCTCGGATGAAGCTTCCAGTTAAGGGTGTAACCAGCTCTGACTTGCTCACTGACAATGAGCGAGAGGCTGGCTTGGTGGCAGGCAGGCCACCTGCATCCTCAAGAAAGACAGCTGACTGCAACTGTTTCAATAGACTATTATAAAAAAAATAGATTCTGGGTAGCACTTGGTTGTACCACAAGGCTGTTTGCCTAAAAAAGTCACAGCAGATTTCTTTTAAATATTTTTCTTGAGGATGTGATATCATGTACAGAAATGTGCAGATGCATTTTAGAAGACACTGGTGGATATAATAGGATTTTTTAAAAAAAGAACCAAGTTTGTTCCTAACTAAACTCAGACTGAGCATTCTTCCTTTCCTTTCCGAGCCACACAAGGAACAGTTCTGAACGTTGCCGATGGATGGGGTGTGAGAGCTGTAAAGGGGCAGTAAATGTCCTCCCAAAGAAAGAGGGAACAGAGGCCAAAAGTTGAAATGATTAAATTTTAAGGTCACAAGGACCTTGGTCAGAGCTGATTCCGGGACTCCCGTTTATTATCTGAATTCACTCTCTTCCTACAGAAAATAGAAACTGAAGGAGAATATGAATTAAATGGAGGTGTTTAACTCATTTGTCCATTGCCTATCCAACCATGCCATTTGACAAAGTGATCCATAGGAATGTAATGAAGTGACTTTGAAGTTCATCTTTCCCCTCTCCATTTCCAGCAGGCTTGGCTGGGGAACCCCCAATCTGACATTCACCTTCTACGCTAAGAAAGGGCTAAACGCTGCCATGGGGGGGGGGGGCAATGGTATTCAGCACTGAGCAAAGTGTCTTGACAAGACTGGTCTCAGCAGCCAAGTGCCTGTTAAGAGTTTCTTTAACCTTTGAGGTTGGTGTTTTCTGCTAAATTTAGTGACTCGAGTAAGGAAATGGCCAGAGATTAGAAATGAGGAAAGTAAGACCCCATTAGAGATGTCTGTGTTTGGGGGATGGAGGATAAGATGCAGAAAGTTAGCATCTTATCCAGGAGTGCTGTGGCCTGCTGAAGCCCTGGGAGCCAAGATTCAGCTACCCAGCTTCAAGTTTCTTCCCAGTACTCTTGCTCTGGGGGTAGGAGGAAGGAGGGGTTATTCTTGTTGAATTACAGATCTCTATTATAAATCCTAGTACTAGGGATCTGGAAAAACAAAGCTTCCAGAAGCCATAGTGGCTAAACCATAAACCAGACAGGCTCTGAGCTGCTTTAAGATAATTAAGCTTTGCTGAGAAGGAAGAGAAAGGCCTGGAAAGAGGGAGAGGAGAGCTTGTGCCAGCCACAGAAGGGTGCTGTCTGTGCTTCATGGCAGACAGTGTGTTTATCCATGAGCATACCTATGTGTACTGGTAGAATCCCAGCACATTCTCGTGAATGTGGGTGTGTGTTAACTTAGCCACTCATTCATCCTCTTCTCCCGTGTATGCCCTTCTGGTACTCGGTGTTATACAACTGCAGAAATCCCAAAGAGCCACAGCAGGGTGTCTACCCCACAGGCTACTCTTTGCAAGAGATCCTAAATTGTCACTTTTAGTAAGGAACAGTGCTCCACACATTGGTCTGGAGCTTTGGTGTATTTCTTTCAAAGAAAGAAAAAGAAAGCAGGCACTTTCTAACTACCTGGGAGGAGCTGAGAGTCCTGAGGACCTCTTAAATGTTTGTGGAGCCTCTTGCACTCAGACCAGAGTCTGTACCAGGCCCATGAACTGGCTCCTTGAAATGCATACTATCCGGAAAACGCCTTTCATGGCCTTGATACTTGGGGGAGGGACTCAGTCCTACCTCAGCTGGATATGCCAGACCGAACTGACTCACCTTGGGATTTCTTGCCCTTTCTGGGGAGTGAAGGGGGTGGAGGGTTGGGGGGCTTGGGGAGAGGCTGGGGGAGGACTGGAAAAAGGGGCAGGAGGGGGGAGCAGGGGTGGGTATGAGAAAAAATTTGGATAAAAGAATAAATAAAAAAATAAAAAAGAAAAATGTTTACTGCTTTCTAGTAGCACCAAAGTTGAGGCTTTAGCACATGGGCTTTGGGAGAGATTATTAACATGCAAACTATAAGAGCTGGATGTCATAGCAACATACCTTCAGCCCCAACACTTGGGAAGTAGAGGCCTCCTGCCTCCGATCAGAGACATAAAGTTATCATCAGCTATGTATGAATTTAAATTCAGCCTTCATTGCATAAGACCTTGCCTCAAAAGCAAAGCAAAAACTAAGCAAATAAACAAACAAAATCAGGCGCTGCTTGGGGAGCTGGAGAAGCACTTTTTCCTACTGAAGTACAAGAACCTGAATTCTGTCCCCAGCACTCACATTAGGAAAGACCTGGAACAGCAGTGGGCCCTGTAATCCCAGTTCTGGGGCAGAATCGAGGATCCTCAGGGCTTCCAGACTCACTATCCTGGGTGAATAAACAAAGCTCTAGATTTTGTCCCAAAATATGAGGTGAATAGTGAGTGAGGAAAGCATGTGACATTGACTTCTGGTCTACACACACACACACACACGCACACGCACACGCACACGCACACGCACACGCACACGCACACGCACGCACGCACGCACGCACCAATGCACTCATGCACCCATGCACACATGAACGCATGCACCCATGCATTCCTGAACCCACACACGCACGCACAAATCTATAAACCACAACAAAGACCCAAACTGCAAACTTATAGTACAGACATGAAAATGACGACACAGACCAGTGCTTGACCATTTTAACTTTGAGGACTGCTTTCCACTTGCATGATGTCTGTCCTATTCTCTGTGTGATGCTATGCTCATCCCTGGCCTCTCTGTCTCGGATGCTCACAGTGGGCATCTGCTATGTTGTGGCTTGAATATGAAATGTCCTATAGGCTCCTGTATCCCATGCTTGGTCCACAGCAGGTGTGTGAACTTGAGAAGATGGGTCCCAGGAGGAAGGTCACTCGGGATGTGTTTGCAAGTGTATCTGGTTATGATGGTAGAGTGTTCAGTGCTCAATGTTACAAGGTCTAGTTCGGTTTCTCTTTGGCTACTTCTTGTCAACCAAGAGGTAAAATGATTCCTGGGCTACACAATTCTTTCTTTCCAAGTGCGTGAAGTCAAGGAGCCATGGACTGAGCCTTCTGAAACCATGAACCAAAATGATTTCCCCCTCCTTTGAACCACTCTCAACAATGCAAATGTGGCCAATGCAAGCTTTCTGGTGAAATCTCCTGCTAAGTGAGTGCAGGATTGTAACTTTCCCAGTGCTAAGTTCCCCAGGAGGGAGGTAAAGTCTCTCCTCAACTCCCAGCTTAACCTATAATTTCATTAAAGCAATTCAGGCCTGGAATTCAAAAGGACAGTTGAGGCCAGAGTCAGTAAGTGCTACAGCCTTAGGGTTCTGAGAGGAACAGACTTCTCATAAGTAATCTCTTCTTGGGACATCCTTTATTCTTGAAGCCAGAAGCTAAAGGGCTCTCTTCCTTCTCTTCCAAATATCTAGAGCAGAAGTTATAAGATCATGCTGGCATAAAAGAAAACCCACCATGGACCTTCTTCATTCAGTGTGTGGTGTGTGTCTGTCTGTCTGTCTGTCTGTCTGTCTGTCTCTCTCTCTCTCTCTCTCTCTCTCTCTCTCTCTCTGTGTGTGTGCCTCATTTTCCCCAGGAGGTATGTATTGCCTAATTTTTGTCAACTTGACAGAAGCCAGAGTCTGGGAAGAGAAAACCTCAACTGAGGAAATGTCTCCACCAGAAAGGCTTTCAGGTAAGTTTTGATTGACAATTGATGTGGAAGGGCCCCGCCCATTAGTGGCAGTACCATCCCTAGGCAAGTGGTCTTGGCTTGTATTGGAAAACAGACTGAATGAGCAAGCCTGTAAGCAACACTCCTTTATGTCTTGTTCTTTAGTTCCTGTCTTTGGGTCTACCTCAGAATTCCTGCCCTGATTTTCCTTCACAATGGACATAAACCCTTTCCTCCACAAGTTGCTTTTGGCCGTGGTGTTTATCACAGAAATAAAAAACAGTCTAGAATAAGGTGCATTTGTGCACGCATGCATGCAGGCCTGTGTGCGTAAATAGAATCATTTACGCACACAAACTTAAGCTCTACCAGAACTTAAGTTTACTAAAATGGGCCCACATAAAATTTAAAAATTTGCTCAAGCTAGGCAGAGTTGCAAAACATGTAATCAACGCAATTATGAGGCAGCACTGGTTATTACATTCACAACCCTAATCCATGCTCCCCCAGCCCCTCTTCCCTCCCCCACTGGAAACAAAGGAAATGCTGGCACTATGGCAAAAAAAAAAAAAAAAGAGTCCTAACTTTTAGACGTTCAAGGTGATGCATTTGTAGGTATGAAGCATGACATTTCCCACCCCAGAGCCATGCTGGTTGAGGACATGGCCTGATGCTAATACCTTCTGACAATGTGGGAAGACAATGAAGTTTGCATACCTTGAAGCAAGTTAGTGTTGGGCACTGCCACCCCCATCCTGTGAGCTGTGTGACTTTAGAGAGTTAGGAGTTTCTCAAAGTTTTTCCTCTTCTGTGAAAGTGAGTGATGAATAGAAGTCGCTTGTAAATTATGGGAGATGGTGTTAACTCAGGTCCTGTCTGGCACACACGGGGAAGCCTGTCATGCTGTAAACATTCAGTAACATGTTTCCTCTTCCCACTCTCCTCTCTCTCTCTGTGTATGTGTGTGTGTGTGTGTGTGTGTGTGTGTGTGTGTGTGTGTGTGAGAGAGAGAGAGAGAGAGAGAGAGAGAGAGAGAGAGAGAGAGAGAGAGAGAAAGAGAGAAGTACTTTGTACATTTTCATGTTCTCCTCTAAGTGACCATGGGCTAGTTCTGCAGTCACGATCCAACACTTGGGTCTAACAAGGATGCTTATGTAAAGAGGCTTTAAAATCTCTTTAGAGAAAATGGTTCCCATGCTCAAAATGCCAAGGACTCAGATAAGTTGTTAACGGGAAGAATGTGAGTGGCGGGATGTCACAGAACACCTCCACAGAATTTGGAACCAGCTGAGTGTGGACAGCTCACATGGATCAGTGCATCCCTTGCCTGACATCTGGGATGCTCTAACTGGGGAAAATGACTGGAAAAGGTTGTCTGAGGGCATAGGTATAGATTGTGTACTTCCTATGGTACCCATCAGGCTCCTGAATACGCCTTTGATGATGTGTGTGAGGTCAGAATTCTTCTTTGGTGTTACGAATCAGTAGAGAGTGCGACTTGCTTTGCCAATAAAGCGCTTGCCCTTTGTACAGCCTTTCAGGACCACCTTTAATTTGCACGTGAGTCGGCTGAACTCACTTAATGACACATGGAGACCAAGGTGAAATAATGTGGAGTAGTCAGGGGGAAGAGACGACTACTAACCATGCATGATGGCCCAAGCCTACAGTCACAATTACTCAAGAGGTCGAGACAGAAAGATAAAAAATTCAAGCCTTCTCTGGGATGTGAGTTTATGGCCAACCTGGGCTTCTTAAAGATCCCTGCCTCAAAAAGTGTCAAAAGGGATGGGGGTTGTAGCTCATTGTACACACCTCTAGCTTCTCCTGCAAGAGGTTCCAGGTTCAATGCAAAGGCTGTAGGAGAGAAGTGGGGGAAGAAAGAAAAGAAAGAGGAGGGAGAGAGGGAAAGGAAGGGATGGAAGGGAGGGGAAGAAGAGACTAGAGCAGATGACTATGAATCTAAAAGTCTTGGGATCCATTGCTCTGCTCCTCTGTACAAGGTTTCTAATGATGTCAGGCGTCTTCTGATAACCCACAGGAAACATCACCCGAGGGCCAATTTCTTGAAGTAGCTTGTGTATGAGCCTTATGGTATTTTCTGTTCACCTCATGTCCTAGTCACGTGCCACCCCTGCTGCATCTTAAACGTCTTTCTTTTTGCTTGGTCCTTTCCTCAAATGGATGCTCATCCAAACACTTGACCTAGAACAGCCCATAGAGTTAGGCAACTGTGCAGAACGTGCCATCTTACATGACATTTCATGTGAAAAGCACCTCCCGGCACTGATTTCAGAAACGCTGCCTCCTAGAGGCACATGATGCATATAAACACAAATGAAATGCTCCAAGAAGCCTCATCGCAATTAAATCTATTTAAATTCTTTCATCTGGTGTTTTTTAAATTACTTTGTACTGCAGCATCCTCAACCTCATATTGTCTTTAAAGGCATTGGGGGGGGGGTTATCCAAGCAATCTATTGAGAAACTTAGGGAGATTGAAAGCTCCTTCTAGTATATTTGCGTCCATGCATGGGAACACTAGCCATTAGTTTTTCATAAGGACCACTTTGTTGCTGTGTATTAACCCTCTTAAAGGTGTCTGGTGTAGTATCCCTTCCATGTTGAAGTAAAATGGAGAGAGGAAGTAGCAACTTTTGCCTATTGGTGCTGTGGTAATTGCTTCTTTCCTGAACCTTAATTTCTGATATTTACTTTACTCTCACTCATCCTTACATACAGAGATAGTCAGAGCAGATGGGAATCTAATGTTGTTCTGGATCTTGGTGGTGTGTGTGACCTTCAGGAAGTCACTTGCTGTTCATCTAGAAAATGCCAGCCGTGAGCATTATCCTTTGGCCCATGGTCTTGATCTATGGTGTGAAGCGATTGGATTCTACAATTGAGCTTCTGCTTGAAAATTCTGTGGATGCCCGAGCACCTTCATTGAAGGCACAGCTGGCTCCTTTTACACCCAGCAGGCATGGTTGCTAAGCAGCCGTCACTGGAGTGCTCTTTGAGGAAGAGATGCGGTTACTGCAATTTCGACTTCATAGAGTGTGATTGCACTTCAGAGCTTATATACATTTTTCAGCTTCCTATTTCATACACAAAGAGCAGAACATACTGTTGGAACATAGACTGAGCAGGTTACATAAAACAGTTTAAAGAAAGACGTAATGCTTTTATCTAGTA
The DNA here is from genome assembly GCA_033318265.1 of Phyllotis vaccarum. Lineage (NCBI taxonomy): Eukaryota > Metazoa > Chordata > Mammalia > Rodentia > Cricetidae > Phyllotis > Phyllotis vaccarum. Next base: position 88,284,728 of record JARWLC010000011.1, read on the forward strand.
TCTGGTTCAAGAAATCTGCTTTTCTACCTTCCTCCCTCCTCCTCATTTTCCTCCCCTCCCCCCCGACCCTTCTTCCCATCCTTCCTCCTTCTCTTCTTTATCTCCTTTCTCTTTTTCTTAGATGAGGCCTATCTTAGTTATTAAGTGTTTCCAGATCCTTCTTTCTATTTTGACATTGCAAAATAAACACTCATTGCTGTTTGGCTGTGTCACACACCTTGGCATTGTGATTGGAAAAATGTTGGGCATGGAAAGGCTCTTCTATATTAAGGAGAAGCCAGGGATGCAAACCAGCCAGATGCTAAGCAGCATCCCAGGCTTTTGGAAAGGAGCCTGTGGCAGGGGTGGGGGGAGATTGGTACTGTACTCTGGTGTCCTTAAACAAAGTCAGAGGTGGCTCTCTCCTCCTGTGAGAGCACCCCACAGGTGAGACAGGCATTGTGTTGTATGCCATGCAGTGCTCTAGCATAGAAGCAGCTTTGCTCAGGAAGCTTCAGATTGGGCCCTGTTTTACCTGTTCTCCCACTCCTTGGTATTCACTTATCCTTGGTTCCTGTTGCCCATTCAGCTTATAGGGGTAGGACCAGACCATGTAAAAAACTCATTTCATTTCTGATGCTATTATAAAGTACCCCAACAATAATCTAGGGGACAAAAGGGTCATTTTAGCTCATGATTCCATGTTACAGTCCATTATCGGAGGGAAATCACGGCAGTGGTTGCTTAAGACAGCTGGTCACATCACATGCCCCGTCAAGAGCAGATTTAAATGCATGCATGCATGGCTACTGCTCAGTGAATCTTTCATTCCCTCATCTGCTTCAGGATTACTTGCCCAGGGAATGACACCGCTCACAATGGACTGAGTCTTTCCACATTAATTAACAATTAAGACATTCTCCCACAGACAGGCCTACAGGTCAACCTGATCCAAATAATTCCTCATTAAGATAAAGACGACGTTCTCCACATGCATGCCCACAGGCCAATCTGATGAAGGAGATTCCTTATTAAGACTCTTTTCCCAAGTGACTTTAGATTGTGTCAAGTTGACAGTTAAGACTAACCAGCACACTGGGCTTCTAAACTGCTGTTTGAACTGGAATATATTGTCAGAAACAGACGTTTTGAGAATTGACTTTAAAAGTAGTATCACTACTCATGAAAATCACTTGCAATTCAAAAAGTATAAGGGAGAAAAAATATAGCTCCAGAATTCTACAACCAAAACACTGAGGTGGAATTGCCTTGTGTTTTTCTTCTAGACCTGTTGGCCCTGCGTCTGTTTTACTGCAGAATAGTATATCATTTAAAAGGCATCTTAGTTCATATATGGTGGGCACAATGCTTGCAATCACAACACCTGAGAGATGGAGGCAGGAAGATCAGGAGTTCAAGATCATCCTTGACTACATAATGAGTTCAGGACTATCCTGTGCTAATTGAGACATATCATTAACAAGTAGGCAAATAATAAAGAAAAGAAAAAGAAAATTAATCAATTTACTAAAAAAAAAATCAGACCAAAGAACATTCCCCCCAAACCAAAACAAACAAACAAAAAAACCAATAGAAGGGCTGGAGATAAGGCTCAGTAGTTAAAAGTACTTGCTACTCTTTCATAGGCCACAAGTTTGGCTTCTAGTGCCCACTTTGGGCAGCTCACAAGTATCTGTAACTCCAGCTCCAGGGAATCCAGTATCTTTAGTCTCTGTAGGCACCTGTGCTCATGTGCCCATACCCACATGCAGAACTTAGACAGCTGCTCATAATTAAGACATTTTAAAAAACATCTTGAAAAATACAACAAATAAAATAAAAATATCTCATCCTAGTCAAGCTCTCAGTGATAGTAGGACATGCTGACCTAGAGAACGTTTAGTACAAATATTTGTTCCCACATAAAGCTCTTTTCATACGCTTCCCTGGGTCAAGGGGTTGGAGCAGACGGAGTTCTTTTCTAGGCCCCAGTTTTTTTCCATCTGGAATAAATGGACAAATGCTTTATGCTGTGTACAACCCCATCTTGTCTGCCCAGTTGCCCACCATGCAACCGTTTCATGCTGGCATTTTGACCTAGATAGTCACTGGAGTCCCTCTTTCAATTGCTCAGCTCATATCACCCCCTTTGAGATGGAAGAACTGGAATGAGCGTCCTCTGGGGTGCCTGGGAGTATCACAGCCCCTGTGTTCCTTAGCAACACAATCACCAATAGGAATTGGTAGGCTTTTGTGTTCTTCTTCATTTGCTCATTGATGTGTTTGGTGAGTTTGGGATGTGTGTGTGTGTGTGTGTGTGTGTGTGTGTGTGTGTGTGTGTGTGTGTGTGCGCACATATGTTTTTACACTCCGGTGAATGGAGCAGAGCTGTCAGAGAGTGTGATGTGAACGTCCCCAAACAAGCTCGATAAAATGCTAGAACTCCTGGGGAAACTGAGGCAGATAGACATTGAATGAAGGCTCATGGATGCTGTTAACTGCCATAGTTCGTTTGCATTTCCTGCTTTAAACTGCCCTCCTTCCTTGCCTGAAGTTCATCATCACTCTGGTGGAGCAGGATTTTCTGGCCAGAGTAACCTCACTCCAAGAGTGACACTCCCCCCAGCCTGAGAACAAAGATCTAGGTGTCACTAGGGGTGTGAGTTTTCCTGCAGGAGGTTCTGCAGAATCTTCCCTGAGATGACATGTCCCTACTACTTTTTCCATTCCTTGCTGAATAATGCCCTCTGCTCTTGGAATCTGGGTGGGGAGTGGGAGAGTTGTTTCTAGACCTTCACAGATACCAACATCCATGAATTCTCAGGTACCATTTTTTTTTTTTTTTTTTTTTTTTGTGAGTCATCCCTAGTACAGTGCAGCACCCTGTGAACATCCACTTTTGTTTAGAGAATGATGATAAGAAAAAGTTTGTACAGAAGTATTTTGCCCCCAAGTATCTGTGATGGGAATTTGGGTGACTCTGCAGATGGAAACCATGAGGGAACAGCAGCTCTGGGAGGGGTCTGAGATGCTGCCGGCTCACGGGCAAATCAGAAGAGTGGGAAGGCCCCAGAAAGTAGGTCTCCACCCTCACTGAGCACCAGGTTCACATCCTGCCCTTTTGCTGTCTACCGACTTGGGTTTACATAATTGACCCAGACTGATGTCTAGGTATGGGATTTAAAAAACTTCCCAAGAGGCTAGTATGAGAATTTAGGCTCCAATACCACCTGCCTGAAAAATGTTGGTGGTGGTAGGAATGATACTTCTTCAATAGTTCTGTTTTTTTTTTTTTTAAACCATAGGTTGTTAAAACAACCTCCAAGGACCAGGCCAGAAGAGCAGGCAATATGATTGCCCTTGGCTAGGAGACATAGACCTAGATGCCCAAAATGATCCAGCACTTGTTCTTGACCCGTGCCACAGTCAGCCATGCCAGGCACTATTGATTCATTTATTTGCCTGTTCGTGTATATATTCATTTGCAGTGATGAAGTTTAAGCCCAGGGCCCCATCACATGCTGGGCAAGCACGCTATCATTGAGCTACAACCCCAGCCCTTATGAAGGGGGGGTCTCCTTCCTGTAAGACTAGTCCAGGGTAAAACAATCGTAGATTAAATCTACTTCCTCTTCTCCTATTGCCACCATCCCTGGTCCTCGGAGATCCTCCCAGGGGGCCAGCAACTATGCTTCCTCCTGTACCCTACCCCACATCACAGTTAAGGAACCACACTGAGGTGCAGCCTTGGCAGTTCACATCATCCATCCCCCGTGGTCTAAACAGTAGCCTCCTCACCACCGTGTCCTTTCTCCTCCAGGGCCACACATCATTAACTCATATCCACTGCAAGAGCGTCCCTTAGTCCTATGTCTGCAACCCACGTCCTCAAAAGCCCCACAGTTCACCCGAGTCTTTCCCGTGAGGCTACTGCATAGGATGGAAGTCTGAAAGGAAAGCATACCCAGAAACCATGACTTCCCCTACACCTCCACCCGCAGCCGGCCACCAACTATGGCTTCAGCCGTTCTCCTTGACTCCAGCCAAGGACCATCTTTCTCTCTCTTTTCTCCTCCAAACCTTTTTCCCTTGCCCAGACTAGGCTGTGTCCCGGAGAAGCTCCCAGCTGCTGCAGGCTTTTGTGTGGGGCTCCTGCAGCCTCTATCCTGGGATGCTCTGGAGGAGGGAGGAGGTGGTGGAGCTTCGCTGCCCTGATGATGCAGGCGGGCCTTGCAGTACCTCTGCTGCACAGGGCAGAGGACCAAGACTGCATCTCCCCATCCCCTGTACCTGTGATAGTGCAGCTTTGTCCCCAAGCAGAATCCACTGTCAGCAGATTCCAGCGCCTGGGCTTGCGCACTGTGGGTTGGCACAGAGGACCGTTATGTCCTCAGTGACTTCTGATCCCCAGCTCCGGCTCTCAGGAAAGGCTCGTTCTCAGCTAGCAAAGCTGCCCTGACTCTGTCTCTCTCCTCTTACACAACAGTCCCTGTGTAGCTGTGACTGGGTAGGAAGATTTGGAAGGATGGGAGAAGAGGAGGAAAGGCCACTTTTCCTTCCTTTAGCAAAGCAAGAAAGGGGCAGACAAAGCAGAGAGGTTCCTGGAGCTGCGTGGGGTCCCACAAAGCTAACTGGGTAAGTCTTTACCTGTCAGAGTGGCCTGGAAGCCCTCACAATGAACCCCTCCCTGCACTTCACCCAGAATGCTGAGTCTCTGGCAGCCAGGCTGGTACTGCTTGATCCATCCCCACAGTGGATTAGGTTATCACTGAACCTGAATCAATCTCTGCCTCTTTCTAAAAACATTAGTGGGTATGGAGGGTCCGGGCTGGTCCATCTGTGGGAGAGAGAGAAATCTTTCAAGCCACAGGTGCTGGAAAGGATCTGATCCGTTCCCTGGCTGTACTTCAGTGTGTACGTGAGAAAAAGTATCGAGGAGCGGGGAGATGGCTTGACTGGAGGCCTCGTGGCAGTGACAGCTGTAACGTAACAGAGGTGGGTCTCAGAGACCAGAGGGTTAATTCACACATTCTCTTGACCACAAGGGTCGTGTACCGGCTTAGACTCTGAGGACATAGGCTCTTCGTGAGACTGCACAAGCCCCAGAATCTGTTGACATTGGTCTGTCCCTGACTTCCCTTTGGTGACACTGGGACCATGGGTCGGTTCCTACATCTTTAGTTTCTTTTCAACTAGAAAATGGGGGACTATCGGACTGGGATATGACTCAGGGTAGAGTAAAACCCTGGCTGAGGTCCATTCCCAGCTCCCCCACTTCCTGAAAAATAGATAAAAAGAGGGACCTTATCTCATATCATAGGCATTCCTGGGGTGTTCTAATGCAGACTGGGGGGGGGGGCTTAGCATAAAATCTGGTCTCAGCAGTTGAAAGGCTTCCCACTCAAGCCAACATTAGTCCTCTGCTCCCCACGGCTCTGTTCTCAAGCTGGTGTAGGTTTTGGAATCATTTGATGACCCTGCAGTGGCATGTTTGGAATTACTGTGGCCACTCTGTTCTCTTCCCTCATTCTCAGAGGCACCAATATGTCAGGAAGCTGTTGGTTGCTTATGACAATGTCTTTGCGTGTGTGTGCGTGTGTGTGTATGTGCACACATGTGTGCATGTATGTGTGCGTGTGCATGTGCATGTGTGTGCACATGTGTGTGCATGTGTATTTGTGTGTGCATGTGTATGCACGCATGTGTATGTGTGTGCATCCTTGTGCATATATGATGCATGTATATGTGTGAAGGCCAGAAGACAGAAGACAATCCTGTGCCATTCCTTAGGAAGGCTGTCCATGTTGGTTTTTGAGATAGGGTCTCTCACTGGCCTGAAACTTGTCATGTAGGCTAGACCGCCAGGCGGTGAGTACAGCCATCTCCTGTCTCTTGTATCTGTCTCCCCAGTGATGAGATTATAAGCATTCATTATGCTTGGCTTTTTTTTTTTTTTTTAAAAAAAAAAAAACCAAAACAAAACAAAACATGAATTTTGAGGATTGAGTTCAGGTCTTCATGCTTGCAAAGCAATCACTTTACAATGATAACCCCCAAGGAAAGACAGCTCCCAGACTGATAATGTATCAGTTAACTCATGCTGTTGTAACTCACACTTCTAAGCTATGGGGTTTAGCTACTGGTTCAGCAGGGCTTTCCTTTGGGAGTGTCTCCTCCAGCTTGAGGTGGCTGTGAGCAGCCAGCTTTGGAGAGAGGTGATACGGTGATGCACAGGTCAGGAGCTGCATTTTATCACCTACACTGGTGGAAGTAAATAGAGATCTGACTTTGGGTCGGTTTTATGTTTGTTCATGAATCCGCTTTGGATGATGTGCTCCTGAACTGGCTGAGGTGGGGCCTTCTTCTTCAGCACACTCCCGGGCAGCAAGCCAACTGGGACTGTTGAAGAAATTCAGGCCCTCCATGTTGAGCACTTATCAGGGTCTCATGGATGGATAGGCTTAGCGTGGGCTCTGGAGCCAGGAATGGAAAAGAACCTTTGTATTTGGAGTACCACTGTCCTGGGTTGGAGAGACTCTCCAAAAGCTCTCTAGAGTGGACAGCATTCATGATGCTCTAGAGAACAGGCATAGGAGATGCCAGGGGTGGGGTCTGCTCATCATATTACAGACCCCATGACTATATAGAGCCTTCCTTTCCTTTCCTTTGGTTAAGCTAAAATTCTTTTGGCTGGTCCCAGAAGGCCTCCTCAGGTGGCTTGGAGCAGTGCATGCCTCTCTCTCTCTCTCTCTCTCTCTCTCTCTCTCTCTCTCTCTCTCTCTCTCTCTCTGTGTGTGTGTGTGTGTGTGTGTGTGTGTATGTGTGCAAAGGAATATCTCTTTCCTGGAACATCCTTCATAAAATATTCATGGTGGCCAGGAAGTCCTCAAGGGGAGAAGCTTGGCAAACAGGTTTCTTCAGAAACAAAGGGAGAGGATCGCATGCCAGCCTGTAACCCTCTTGGCTTGCCTCATGCCCTTGACACCTGGAAAACAGTAGCCTAACCAGAGGTCAACAGAGACTGCAACTGAGGAGAGCAATGCTCACAGTTAGACCACAACAGCGGAGAGTTCCCTAACTGATTGCTCTTAAGGTGCGACCTACATGAAGCATGCTGTCCTGTGCCAGTATGCAAAATTTGTACACACTTATGTACACACATATATGCCTACATATTTACTATAAGTTATGCATATAAACTATACATATAACTAATATGTAAGTAATTGTAGTTGTTCTGATAGGAATGTAGTGAAGGCTCTTCTGGTCTTTAATTTGGATCTCTTTGTCTTAGTGAACACTCTTGAGTTGACAGGCTGTCTGTAGGATTTCTCCAGTGATATGGTCTTTTTAAAAAATTCTTAGTTAAATGTTTTTGTTTAAACTATTGAGTTTTTTATATTCCTTCAGATATTCTAGAAATGAATATTTTATCAACTATGTGGTTTGCAAATATTTTCTTAGAGTCAATGTTTTTTTTTTTTTTTTCCAAGTCCCTGAGAGGATTAGTTGGATAATTTTAAGTTTTGTTTTGATGAAGGCAAATTTATCAACACACTTTAAGGATCGTGCTTCTTTTAGAAACCATTTCAAAAAGGACATCCGTACATATTTCATTTTTATCTATTTATTTTGGGGCAGGGTCTCACCAAGGAACCCTGCTTGGACCGGAACTCATTGTGTAGAGCAGGCTGGCTTTGAACAAGCAGAGATCTGTCTGCTTTTGTCTCCTGAGTACTGGGATTTAGGGCATGTGCCTCCTTGGTCAGTCTATGCTTAATGTAACGTTCAGGGACCCTTCCTTCTGCTTTGGCTTCTCAAGCTGTTCTCCTGCAGCCTAAGAATTTCCGAAGGATTTTGTGGTTTTCAATGTGATGATTGGAATCTATACTCTACTTGAACTTGTCTTTATGTAAGATGAGACGTTTAAATGAAAATTCATTTTTAATGTAATGGTTACTCGGTTGACCCAGTCTGTTTCCACAGCTGACCCATCCTCCACCATGTAATTGTCTATTTGAAACTCTTGAAAATCAGTTGTCCATGCTTAGATGGGACTGTTTTTCTCTGTGTCCTCCCCCTCCCCACAACTCTTTCTGTGTACCCTTGCCTGGCCTAGAATTTACTATGTAGCTCAAGCTGATCTTCAACTCACAGTAATCCTCCTGTCTCAGCTTCTTGAGAGCTGAGATAGGTGTGGGCCACCACATCCTGGTTTACGGGGCTATGCTATGGACTGTTCGTCTATCTGCTTACCCAATGATTGAGCCTTCAATAGACTGCTTTCTGCCTGGATAAACGATTAGCTCAAGGGAATGGTATGCTCGCCTGCCTGTATCCAGGTCATACACACACCTCAGAGGGAAGGTCTCAGATCATGTGGTCCAAAGAACTCAGACTGAGATAGAACATGGAGGTTACTTCTCTAGAGGAAATTCCTGCTCTGTTATAAATAAAAAGGACAAGGGGCATTGGCTAAATATAGTAAGAACACCCTTTCCCCAAACAGACAAACCAACCAACTAGCATCTTCTGGATCCAGCATCCAACCCGCTTCCTCCATGGCTCCTTCAGTGTGAGAAGGGTCAATACCAAAACAATACCAGACCAGGGCAAGGAGCATGAGCATGTCAACCGTTGTAGGTAATCTGCTTCTGGTCCTTATGTGAGACACCCCACTCTGATACAGGCAAGAAGACTAAGATGACTTATTGGGTAAATGTAGTCTTCAACAACCAAGCTTAGCATTCAGGGACATTGTATGGACAGCTCTCGTTCAGCCAGGAGATCTGAATCCAGAGCACATCTGGTGATAGTGATGAGAATGGTCTATATGTCTTTCAGAGTTTCTCTGTCCCTGAGCTATCTAAAACAGAACTGCACAAAAGGCCAGCAAGGAAAATCTGGAACAGCATAGCCTAGGGTCCCCTGGCCTGTCACAACTGGAATTCTACTCCAGTTCATTCACAGTGGTTGCAGTAGGTAAAGACAATCGCTTCCTGCCAAGCCCAAGGACCTGAGTTCAGTTCTCTCAACCCACGTGGTAGGAGAAGAGAACCGACTCCTGAAGGTTCTTCTCTGGATGCCACAGACATGCCCCCCACATAGAGAACAAGAAAAATGTGAAAACAAAGGAAGAATTTTAAAAAATAATCACTAAAGAATGTTTTTGCATGTGTGTGTATGTGTTTGGTACATTTAGTAAAGAAAACTTGAAGTTATTATCATTTTAAGCTTTCTATATTCTCGACATATTTTCATGTTAATAAGTACAGATGATTTTTATTTCCAATTTCAGTTATAAAGTTTATTGGATTAAAATTAAAATAAGTACAGATTTTAAAATTACAGTTTTAAGGCTACATATATTTGGACAGACATACTATGCAATGTAACCATTCTTTTCAAAATGTGTTTTTTATGATTAGAATCAATATGCTGACCTATTATAATTTTTATATGTTTATCACTACAATTTCTTGTGAATAAATGTCTGAAGATAGGATTGCTATACAAAAGATTTCTTATGCCTTAAAAACTTTGGTAAGTTTACTAACTTGTCCCTAGGAGGTTGCAGTTATGTTGGGTAGATGCCACATGAAATAAAAAGACTCAGAGCTTCATGCCAATCTCACATGAATGATGAACATATTCTCAGCATAAGAATGCTCCAAGCTTGGGAGAGATGTCTTAGATTTGCAATTTCCCACGTCCACATAGAGCTGGACACTGTATCTTTATGCTTGTAATCCAATCTCCCTTATGCTGAGATACAAGGTGGAGTCTGGAGAATCCTTGGAAGCTCATGGGCCAGGGCTCTTGGTATATAAAGGGCAAATAGTATGGAAAGGTGAGGACAGATACATGAGTTTGTCCACACACACTGTGGCACATGCCTGCCCGTAATCCACACACACACATATATATACACAAAACTTTATTTTGAGAATAGAATTTTATTTTTTTATTTAAAATTTTTTCTCATACCCACCACTGCTCCCCCTCTCACCCCTTCTTCCTGTCCTCCCCTCCCTCAGCCTCTGTCACCACCCCCCTTTTACTTCCCAGAGAGGGCAAACAATCCCAAGGAGAGTCAATTGGGTCTGGCATATCCAGCTGAGATAGGACCAAGTCCCTCCCCCAAGTATGAGGACTGAGAAAGGCGTTCCCCTACAAGGCGTGGGCTCCAGAAGCCAGTTCATGTGCCTGAGGTAGACTCTAGTCCTAGTGTAAGAGGCTCCACAGACTGCTCACACCTTTTGACTGTCATTCACATTCAGAGGGTCCAGATCTGTTCCTTGAAGGTGTCAGCTGTCATTTCAGAGTCTGTGAGCTCCCAACAGCACGGGACTGCCTACTCCATGGGTCTCCCCATCATGAACCTGATCCCTCCGCTCATGCAGTCTCCCCTCCCTCTCTTCAGCTGGACCAGTAGCTCAACCCAGTGCTTAGCTATGGATCTCTGCATCTGTTTCCATCAGCTGCTGAATGAAGGCTCTATAATGACAATTAGGGTGGTCATTCATATGATAATAAGTAAAGGCCAGTTTAGGCACCCTCTCCACTATTGCTTGGAGTCCCAGCTGGGCTCATCCTGCGGGTTAATGAGTATTACTTAGTATCAAGTTTCTCTCTAATCCCATGATGGCTCTCTGTCAGGATATCCACTTCTTTATTCTCTCCCTCTCTCTCTGTTGCTCCCCCCCAACATTCCATTCTGTCATGTTCCCTTCTCACCTCCCTTTGTCCACCCCTGGACCCCCGGCCCCCAGTATGATCAAAATTTTCTCAGGAGATGTTCTCTATTTCCCCTTCCCAGTGTATCTATGAATAACTTCCCCCTGTTACCTAGCTGCTGGGAGGTAGGGGTGGGGTTGTGACTTGTAGCCTGGTTATCCTTTGATTTATGTCTAAAATCTAATTATGAGTGAGTACATACCATACCTATCTTTCTGGGTCTGTGTTACCTCACTTAGGATGATATATTCTCTAGATCCATCCATTTGCCCACAAATTTCAGGATATCATTTTTATCCTGCTGAGTAGTACTCCATGGTGTAAATTACCATAGTTTTTAATCCATTCTTCAATTAAGAGGCATCTGGGTTGTTTTCAGGTTTTGACTATTACAAATAATGCTGCTATGAACATAGTTGAGCTAATGCCCTTGGGATAAGAATGTGCATCCCTTGGGTATATGCCCAATAGTGCTACTGCTGGATCATTGGGGAGATAGATTCTCAGTTCTTTGAGGAACCACCATACTGATTTCCAGGGTGACTGTACAAGGTTACACTCCCACCAACAATGGAGGAGTGTTCCCCTTACTCCAGTCCCCTCCAGCATAGGCTGTCTCTGTGTTTCTGATCTTAGCCATTCTGACAGGTGTAAGGTGATATCACAGACTTGTTTTGATTTGCATTTCTCTGATGGCTAAGGATGTTGAGCAGTTCTTTAAATGTCTTTCATCCATTTGGAGTTTTTCCGATAAGAATTCTTTATTTAGCTATGTATCCTATTTTCTAATCGGATTCTTTTTTTTAACCTCTATTTCTTGAGGTCTCTATATATTTTAGAGATCAGTCCTCTGCCTGATGTATGATTGATGAAGACCTTTTCCCCTTTTGTAGGTTGTCATTGTGTCTTATCAGCTGTGTCCACTGCCTTACAGAAGCTTCTCAGTCTCAGGACCTCCCATTTATTAATTGTTGCACTCAGTGCCTGTGCTACTGGTGTTATATTTAGGAAGTGGTCTCCAGTGCCAATGCATTCAAGGGGATTTCTCATTTTTTTTTTCTATCAGGTTCAGTGTAGCTGGGTTTATGTTGAGGTCTTTAATCCATTTAGATTTGAGTTTTGTGCAGGGTGATAGATATGGATCTATTTGAATTCTTTTAAATACAATCATCCACTTTTGCCAACACCATTTGTTGAAGATGCTATCTTTTTTCCATTGTATATTTTTGGTCTCTTTGCCAAAAATTAGGTGTTCATAGGTGGGTGTATTAATGTCAAGGTCTTTGATTGGATTCCATTAATCTAAAAGTCTATTTTTATGCCAGCACCAAGCTTTTTATTATTATTATTATTATTATTATTATTATTATTATTATTATTATTATTATTATTATTACTGTAGCTCTATAGTAGAGCTTGAAGTCAGGGATGGTGATATCTTCTGAAGCTCTATTATTGAACAGATTTTTTGGGGGGCAATCTTGTTTTTTTCGTTTTCCCATACGGAGTTGAGTATTGTTCTTTTGAGGTCTGTGAAGAATTGTGTTGGAATTCTGATAGGGATTGCATTGAATCTGTAGATTGGTTTTGGTAAGATTGCCATTTTTACTATGTTGATCCTACCTACCCAAGAGATTGGGAGATCTTTCCATTTTTTGACAACTTCTTCAATTTATTTCTTCAACATCTTAAAATTCTTGCCATATAGGCCTGTCACTTCTTTGGTTAGAATTACCTCAAGATATTTAATACTATTTGCAGCTAATGTGAAGGGTGATATTTTCCTTTTAAGTCCCTTTATCATTTGTATATAGGAGGGCTGTTTATTTTTTTGAGTTAATCTTGTATCCTGCTCCATTACTGAAGATGTTTATCAGCTGTAGGACTTGTAAAGTTCTGAGTGTCACTCATGTGTACTATCATATCGTCTGCATATAGTGATAATTTGACTTCTTCCTTTCCAGTTTGTGTCCCCTTGATCTCCTTTTGTTGTCTTGTTGCTCTAGCTAAAATTTCAAGAACTATATTGAATAGGGTTGGGGATAGTGGACAGCCTTGTCTTGTTCCTGATTTCAGTGGGATTGCTTTGAGTTCCTCTCCATTTAGTTTGATGTTGGCTGTTGGCTTGCTGTATTTTGCCTTTATTATGTTCAGGTATTTTCCCAGTATCCCTGATTTATCCACCACTTTTATCATGAACGAGTGTTGTATTTTGTCAAAACCTTTTCAGCATCTAAGTAGATGATCATGTGTTTTTTCTTTCAGTTTGTTTATATGATAAATGACATCGATAGTTTTTCATATGTTGAACCATCCTTGCACCTCTGGGATGAAGCCTACTTGATTATGGTGGATTTATTTTTGATATGTTCTTAAATTCAGTTTGCTAATACCTTATTGAGTATTTTTGTACCAATTTTCATGAGGGAGATTGGTCTGTAATTCTCTTTCTTTGTTGCATCTTTGTGTGGTTTGTATCTTTGTGTGACTATAGCCCCATAAAAAGAGCTTGGGAATGTTCCTTCTGTTTCTGTTGTGGAGAACAACTTGAGTATTGATAATAGTTCTTCTTTGAAAATCTGGTATAATTCTACTCTGAAACCATCTGGTCTTGAGATTTTAACTTGGGAAACTTTTAATAACTGCTTCTATTTCCTTGAGGGTTATAAGTCTATTTAGGTCATTCATCTGGTCTTGATTTAATTTTGGTAAGTGGTACTTGTCCAGAAAGCTGTCCATTTCTTTTAGGTTTTCCAATTTAGTGATGTACAGGTTTTTGAAGTATGACTTAATGATTCTCTGAATTTCCTCAGTGTCTGTTGTTATGTCTCCATTTTCATTTCTGATTTTGTTAATTTTAATATTCTTTCTCTGCCTTTTGATTAGTTTGGATAAGAGTTTATCTATCTTGTTGACTTTCTCAAAGAACCAAATCTTTGATTCATTGATTCTTTGCATTATTCTGTTTCTATTGTACTGATTTCAGCCCTAAGTTTGTTTATTTCCTGCCATCTACTCCTTCTAGGTGAGTTTGCTTCTAATTGTTCTAAAGCCTTCAGCTGTACTGTTAGGTCTCTTGTGTGAGATTTCTCTAGAGTTTTCATACAGGCATCTAGTGCTATGTGTTTTCCTCTTAACACTGCTTTCATTGTGTCCTGTAAGTTTGGGTATGCTGTGGATTCATTTTCATTAAATTCTAGACAGTCTTTGATTTCTTTCTTAATTTCTTCCTTGACCCAGAAGTGGTACAGTTGAGAGATGTTCAGTTTCCATGAATTTTCAGGCTTTCTGTGGTTTGTGTTGTTGTTGAACTCTAACTTTAGGCTATGGTGGTCTGATAGGTATAACATATTATTCCCACTTTTTTGGGTATGTATTCATATTTGCTTTATGACTGAGTATGTGGTCAGTTTTAGAGAAAGTTCCATGGGGTGCAGAGGGGTATATTCCTTTGTGTTTGGGTGGAAAGTTTTTGTATCCCTTGTATTAGCCTGTATCTTTTTATATGTGAATTGAGTCCATTGATATTAAGGGATATTAATAGCAAGTGATTGTTAATTACTGTTTGTGTGTCTGTTTCCCTTCTTTGGGGTTTTCTTTTATGGAATTATTATCTATTGCTTGTGGCTTTGTGGGTGTATCTAGCTTCCTCAGGTTGGAGTTTTCTTTCTAGCGCTTTCTATAGGGCTGGGTTTGTGGATAGGTATTGTTTAAATCTGGATTTGTTGTGTAATATCTCGTTTACTCAATTTATGGTGATTGATAGTTTTGCTGGGTATAGTAGTCCAGGCTGCTAACTGTGGTCTCTTAGTGTCTGTATAACATCTGACCAAGACCTTCTGGCTTTCATTATTTCCACTGAGTAGTCTGGTGTTATTCTGATGGGTCTACCTTTTGAAGTTACTTGGCTTTTTTTTTTAAGGGCTCTTAATATTCTTTCTTTATTCTGTAGGTTTATGGGCTTGTTTATTATGTGGTGAGCAGACTTTTTTTTTTTTTTGAGAGGGGCGTCTAGCCTATTTGGTGTTTTGTAAGCTTCTTGTATCTTTATAGGCACTTCCTTCTTTAGATTAGGAAAGTTTTCTTCTATGATTTTGTTGAATCTATTTTCTGTGCCTCTGAGCAGATATTCTTCTTCTATTCCTATTATTCTTAGATTAGGTTTTTTCATGGAGTCCCAGATTTCCTGGACATTTTGTGTTATGAATTTTTTGGTTTTAGTGTTTTCTTTGACTGACTCATCTGTTTCCACTATTAAATCTTCTATGATTCTCTCTTCCATCTCTTGCATTCTGTTGGTTATGCTTGTATCTGTGGTTCCAGTTTATTTCTTCAATTTTCTATTTCCAGCTTTGCTTTGGTTTGTATCTTCTTTATTGCTTCTATTTCATTTTTAGAATCTTGAACTGTTTTCTTCACCTACTTGATTTCTTTTTCTTGGTATTCTCACTTTCTTCATTTTCTTTAAGGGATTTGTTGCTGTCTTCCAATTTTTTTGTTTGTTATTTCCTTTATTTCTTTAAGGGAGTTTTTCCCCTCTTCTTAATGCATCTATTATTTTTATAAAGTTGTTTTTAAGATCATTTCCTTCTTCTTCTACATTGACATATTCAGGTCTTGCTGTTGTAGAACCACCAGTTTCTGGTGGTACCATGTTGTTCTTTATGTTGTTATATGTATTCTTGCACTGGCATCTGCCCATTGCTTCCTTGGATCACTGCAGGGTTTGTCTGTATCTCAGGAGCTGATCTTGGTGCAGTCTTCTCTGGCTGTGTCATATCTCAGAAAGCATCGTGGTCCCATTGGAGGTAGTGTATTCTGAGTCACAGTGATCTGTTCTTGGTGCAATAGGAACTGCTGTTTCTGTGTCTCAGGGATCAATCCTTGGTCCAATATGAGCTCTTGATACAGAAGGAGTTCTTGATTCTATAGCAGCTCCAAATACAAGAGGACTGGTGAATTGTGGGTCTCAGGTAGCCTTCTTGATCCAACAGATGCTAACAGACTATGGATCTCAGGTAGCCACTGAGGTTGCTGCATGATGGGACAGAAGGGGGTTGGGGTGGGATTTGTAGATGGCGTGTCCAACAGACTAGGGCTTTAATGTGGAGTTCTGGCTCACAGTGTTTTCCCCTGCTGGCCTAAATTTAGGGTAGAAATGGGTTTACAAAACATTTTTTTAAGTTCTCAAATTTTGCAAAATTACCTGATTAAGTCAAACTGGGGACTCTATGTTTTATTTGATGTCCCTGGTGATCCTACATATCCATCTTGGTTTGCCATTTCCAGTATCTCTGCACCTTCTGGGCT
Source organism: Phyllotis vaccarum (assembly GCA_033318265.1). NCBI lineage: Eukaryota > Metazoa > Chordata > Mammalia > Rodentia > Cricetidae > Phyllotis > Phyllotis vaccarum. Next base: position 88,300,754 of record JARWLC010000011.1, read on the forward strand.
AGGAGCTCGGTGTCTCCTAGCTGGCAATCTTGTATTGAGCAGCATGTCCATGTATGGCCAGTTTGGTCTTTTCTCTCTTTCTTCCAGTGACCTGTGAGCTTTGTATTTTTTTCTCAGATAATGCCAGGCTGTATTGCCTACTACCACAGATTGGTAATTTCACTAACAAAAATTTATATTTTAACAGGACAAATTCATAAAGTGAAGCAGTTCCTCTTGGTTCGGTTTCAGTTCTGGTCTGATCCTTGATGATGGTGCTTAGTGCTTGAGATGAAGCAGCATTCATGAGGGCCATGTATGGCAGAACCAAACTGCTCACCCATTGCCAGGAAGCAAAGAAGAATGAGATGGTCAGTGTCCCCTTCAACCGCAAACCCTCAAGGAACTAAGGCTTCCGGCTAGACCCGACTTTCTAAAGATCTTACAGCCCCACCCGCCCAGTGCCATCTTGTCACCTAATTCTTTACTATATGAACCTTTTGGATATTCAACTATAACAAAGTTCAGGATTAAAATCATCAAATTGGTTCCTGCCCCACTTCCTATCTGTTCTCTGCTTCCTGGCTGTGGATGAAATGTGACCAGCTCCTGCCTCTGGGCTTCCCAGGCCACAGTGGCCTGCAGTCTGCTAAACTGTAAACCAAAGAAACTGTGGCTTCCTTTAGTCCCTTCTTCTAGGTATTTGGTTACAGTTGCAGGAAAAGTAGCTAATTCATATTACTATGACATCTCATTGAATAGAGGTGCTATGCTAAATGCAGATGCCTATGCACAAGTAAATGCCAGGCAGAGAGCTTTAGGAAGTGTCAGAGAAGAAACAGTGTTACATAAGGAACTGGAGGGCTTGTCTGGAAGATGGCGTCTCAGCAAAGACCTAGTGGGTTGGGCCGGTGAGCCCTATGGATCTTTGAGGGAGGGTACTCCATGCAAAGGGTACATGCAGCAATGCAAAAGAAAGTCCTGAGGCAGGAGGACTTGGTGTAACAGAGCAGAAGACAAGCCAGGAGTCTTTTTTTCAGAGCAAAGTGAATGAGGTGGGGGAGCCCAAAGGACTAAAGTCAGGGTTGTAAGGCAGGGTGAGAGCCTGGAGGGCCTTGTGGGTCAGCCTACGGTCGGTCTTTGAGCTACAGGGCCTCAGCTCTTGTCTCTGTGAATGCAGCCATGTGCCTGGTGTTTTCTGCCCTTAATGTTTTGTTCAAATTGGTGTTTATGTCATTAACACTATCAAGCATTATTTTCCACATTGCCGAGCAGCGCATTATGATAATGTTTGTTTAATCTCTTGTAAACACTTTGTTAATAATTGCCTCATTTTCTTCACCTGATTAATTTTCTGTGTTCATATTTATAGTTGTTTCCGAGCTCTCTGACACAGTTGGAAAACCTCTCTATGTCATTTTTCATGCAGGCCCTCTATTGGTCCCCCACCACCAAGTTCTTCCTTTCCAGAAGCTTCTGTTCTCCAGCTCTAACTTGCCTGCTTTCATTGTGCCTTAGCACAGATGTTATCCTGACAACTCATTTTCCCTTTCTTTAAGAAGGGCTTCCATTTTTCTGGACCCTGCTTCCATCTCGACTTACCTTTGTTTGGGTGTGGCAGATCTGGAACCCATCATCTGAAAAGTTGGCATGCTGAATGCTGTTCCTCAAACTTGATTTGTGACTGGAGGGATATGAAATTACAGGATGGATGTCACTTTTCCTTAGAATGTTGAAGACACCACACTCCTGTTTCCTAACTCCTAATCTTGCCATGAGAAAAATTGATGCCTTTTCTGTTCAAGTTTCAAGTTCATGAGAACTTGCTGCTTTACGTAAGTGTTAGGATCTCCCTGTCCTGGCTCTGGGCCTTGGTGTGGATGTAATGGACATGGGGTTGCTGGACAAACTGCTGGGTGCCCATTAAATCTGAACTGCAGAAAAACTGTAACATCTGCAGTATTCAGGACATGATTGTCCTAAAAGACATCGATCTGTTCTTTTGAAACTCACATTTTGCTGCTGGATGTTCTTTTGGTTTTCGTTTGTTTTGTTAAATCTGGCAATCCTGTAAATTTTATTTTCAAACTTGAGACTGTGTCTTTTGGGTTGGAGAAAATTTTCATATATATTTCTTTTCTCTCTGAAACAATGGTTCTCAACCTTCCAAATGTGTGACCCTTTAATACAGCTCCTCATGTTGTGGTGACCCCAACCATAAAATTATTTCATTGATACATTATAACTGTAATTTTCCTACTGTTATGAATTGTAATGTAAATATCTGATATATAGATGGTCTTAGGCAACCACTGTGAAAGGGTCATTTGACCCCTGCCCCATGGGATCTCAACCCACAGGTTGAGAACCACTATTCTAAAAGGAAATCAGCTACCTTATCAAGCCTCATAACCAACTTGGCCCCCAACTTACACTCTTAGAAATATTCCTGCTTTTATTTTAGCTGTCCTGTCTAGACCCACTTCTGTAATCCCTGGAATATAATTGTGTTGCTTTTGAATTTTTGTCTCCTAAGTCTTAGAAAAATTCACTTCTTCCTATGGAAGATGCCACCTACTACCATTGTTCTCCATGATACACACAAGCACGCCCATGTATGACTTCTCCACCCACTGTAGTAAAATGTCACAGCTTTTATAACTCTGTGTTCAGTTCTTCTTTATTGTGACTGTGTAATAGTGTTCCTTATGAAAGCACCTCTAGAGGGCTAGGATATGATTATATTTCCTTTCTCACATGACTTATTTTCCTCTGGAGCTACTAAGCATCTCTGTAGCCTTGAAGTTTTCTGACCTGTAGTTGCTTATAAAATAATTACTCAGAAGTGTATATTAATTATAAGCTATTTGGCCAATGGCTCAGACCCATTACCAGCTAGCTCTTACAACTTAACTCATTTTCATTAATCTACGTATTGCCATGTGGCTAGTGGCTTATCAGTACTTTTACATCTTGCTTCTTTGCTCAGCATCCTGCAGCATCTCCCTGATGCTACCCTCCTACTTTATCTATGCTTGGATTTCCCACCTGCCTCCAAGCTTCTTTGCCATGGACCAAAACAGCCTCTTTATTAACAAATGACAACTAAGCAGATTCACAGTGTACAGAAAGACATCCCACATCACTTCCCCTTTTCTGTCTAATCAAAATGGAAGGTTTTAGTTTTAACATAGTAAAATTACATATAATAAAACATCTACTGAGCAAGAATTAGTTACAATATCTAGTTTATTTTCACTTAGCAAAATTAAAGAAAATATTATCCTTGTGAGTCCAAAGTTTCATATCTGATTTACCCGGTATTATAACTAAGGAAAACTATAATTATAACTATGTAAACTTCAACTCCATCAAAGACCACAGAAGGATATAATATTACTTGAGTAAACAAGAAATGAATTGCAAGTAGCCTCCAAATTCTAGAAATGATAGAGATATCTTATTACCTGGACAGTCACCCAAATTTCCTTTGTAACATTGGGGATTTCATCTTCAACCTACAGGCCTAGAGTCTCCAGCAGACTTTTTAATGAAGCAGGAAATTTGAAGGAGTCTTCTGTCCATTTTGGCATAGTTTGTCAGTCTTCTCCTTGTGTCCTGTAGAATGTCTGACAGTTTTCTGTGCAAAGCAGGAGCCTGAAGGACCATCTCAGCTTGTTCTGCCAGAGTTGAGAGGTCACTTTCCTATGGGTCCTGATTGTTCAGTTTATACAGCATACTGGAAAGTAGTCAAGGCAAGAACAATTTCTTGCCCAGTGGCGAATTTTTGCCACAAAGAAATTAAACTCCATATAGAGTTTCTTCAGAGATCATTCTCTTCAACTACATTGCTGCTGCCAGGTACAGACTTGTCCCACTGTCTAGAAAAGTTTAACTTCTTAAAATATTTTAAATGCCATATTCTGTAGGTCTTTGAAGTGTTTGAAGATTACTCATCTAATTAAAATATATCTTTGTATATCTTAAAAACTTAACTTATGTGACTATAAGTTTGATTATCATATATGATTAACTATTAATCTGTATTTTTAAATTATACATTACAATTTTAAATGAGCTATATAAGTGTAATACCTTAAACAAGAGTAGAAATATACATACAGTATAAAAACAAAATTAACCTGAAATTTGTGTCAATAAACTAAAATCCATACCAATGTAAAGTATTTTGAGACGAACATTTGTTTTTGAATCAAAGTGGATTCAATAATCTATCTTTTAAAAAACTATTTCTACATCATCCCCTTTTTCTCCTTATAAAGAGATTGACTATAAACAATATTTTGGGAATTTGGGCATAGCTTTCCATATTACTTCCTGCTGATTGGGGGCACTGGCCATCTTATAGGGATCCTGAGAAAATTCAGAATTATGGTTAATATGTGTGTGTGTGTGTGTGTGTGTGTGTGTGTGTGTGTGTGTGTGTGTGTATGCATGTGCACGTGCGTGTGTGTGTGTGTATGCATGTGCACGTGCGTGTGTGTGTCTATGTGTGTGTGTGTGAGTGTGTGTGTGTGAAATGGTTTAAAATGTATCTTGGTTGGGACTGATGTAGAAATTCCATGGAGTCTGCTGACATGTAAAGGAAGCATGAGACTGAGTTCATGATGTGTACCTTAGTTTCCATCCAGTTACTTGATGAGACACATGATTAGGGTATGCTTAGCTGCCTTTCAGGCTTGAGTCAGGTATGAGGAAATGGCTTTGGCTTGCCTGTCATCACCTATAATAGAACACTTCTGTAGTCAAAGTACATGATAGAACATACTGGAGAATAGAGATCTGGCAGTGAGTCCATTTGAGTCCTGAAGGAGATGAAGAAAAGAAGCCAAGTTTGTAGTAAGAGGTTTCTGGCCCAGACTTTCGGGCCTAGCCTCAAGGTTTAGAACTGCAGACCCCACGAACCCTCAGAGACACACAGATGTTTACAATAATTATAGGCTGATTGGCCTAAGGCCCAGGCATATAACTTGCTAACTCTTCACCCTTAATCTAACCCATGACTCTTGTTCAGCCATGCGGCTCGGTACCTTTTCTCAGAGCAGCATAGTTGTCCTCTGCTTTTTCTGGCTTCTCTCTGGCCTTCTGCTCTGTTCGGCCTGTTCCCAGAGTTTTCTTAGTCTGGCAGCCCCACCCATACTTCCTGTCTGCCTTTGGTCAATCAGCACTTTTTATTAAACCTGTGGGTGGGACAATTATTTACAATGGAACAACATAATCCCCCTGCACAACTTATCGTTTGTCTGATGACATCTCCCATGTTTATGTCCTCATCTCCTTAACTGACCTTCCCCTTTCTCCTTCCTCCCTTGCAGGGTCGTGCTATATGTGGGCCACTCAGGAAAACCTATGCACACCTCACTGAGAGTGACTGGACAAAGAACACCTGACCTTCAAGTTCTCTGGAGGACGAGACTCCCCTCCTTACTGAATGACTCAGCTGGACAGCCCTTGGTGGCCTTCCACAAGCAGTGGCTGGGACAGATGGGGCTGAGATAGGGGGAGATACCGTAGTTAAAGATGGGATTCTGAATGCTGGGGGATGGAGCCATAGGAGGAGAGTGAGTGATGGTATGCTCAAAAGAGAGAGGTAATGGGATGATATGGGAGTGTAAGAATCCATGACTGTGCTGCAGAGCCATCCAGGCATGAGCTGGCTGTGGAGGTGTGACTAATAAATAAATGGCAGTCTCAGAGGCTGTGCCTCATGTTGTGTAACAGTTCCCAGCAGCTAAGCTCGGAACTCATGCCATTTGACTTTGACAAAGACGGGCAGATATGGAGATGCCAGACCACTTGTGGGCACCAGAGAACACACTCCATCAACTTCTGCAGGCAGCAGATGTTCCCCAGGGACATTAAGTAGACCATTGTCTAGCATGATCCACCTCGTGGGTCTAAGCACAGGGTATAAGTCAAGGTCGTAACTGCCTTTCATGTTCCCAGGGCCTCCTGATACCATTCACAGGCCCTGAAGGGTAGCAAAGAGTGGTCTCCATTTTTCTTATTTGAAACAGGTTTTCGCATATAGCCCAGGCTGCCTTTCCAGCTTGCTATCTAGACAAGTTGATCTTGAATATTTGATTTTCTCGTTTCAGCCTCTTTAATGCTGGGATTATAGTGTTTGTGTGCATACTACCATGCCCAGCCCATCTAGTGACGCTAATTGCTCACCTTGAAGCCTGTATTGACTGCTTGACCTTATGAGGACAGCAGTAATGTTACTCTGAAAGTCCCACAATAATCACTTACTCTTTTTCTGGAGTGGCTGAAGAGAGCCATCCTCACCAATACCCAATCACTCAAGTATTTGTTCCTTTTGGTATACATCTACTTTACATTGGTATACATTGCATTATATTGGTATACATTACGTTGGTATACATTATATTGGTATACATTACATTATAACCAGGTGTTGTGGGGGGTGCCTGTGGCAATATGTCTTACTGCTAAGATCCTCCTAGATTTGTTCTCCTGACTGGGCTGGTTACCTCACTCCAGGGACCATATTCTCAGGTAGGCTCTACCTGATCTTCAGCAGAACACCACTGTGAAAGGACCATTCATGAATGTCAGTCAGATGGATCAATGAGAGAGAATGAATGGATAAGTGTGGGCTCTGGCTGATAAATACAGTTAAAGTACTTGCATTCAAATGATCAATTGTTCATAAACTGTTGGTTACAAGTAAGGATGGCTGTCAAACATCTCCAACACACACACACACACACACACACACACACACACACACACACACACACACACAGATACACACACACCACCAGGCTTCTCTTCACACTAAATAATCTCAATGGCTGCTATCTCCTATACGGGTCTAATTCTCTAGTCATGGTTAGCATCTCATTGTTGGTTAATTCACTGGTTCCCTGCACATCTGCTAAATGTTGGGCATTTTCCCTCCTAGTTGCCAGATAGTGAATAAAAGCAGTAAGATTGGGTTCTGTCCAGGGAAGACAGGCATTTATTATAACAAATGAATATATATTTGTATAGTAGGTGAGTTTATCTGCAGTATAGGAATACTGAGAAAAGGGAGACAGGGAGGGGCTGAGTGAGGAGGTGTCATGGGAGTGAAATCCAGGAGGTCATCGGGTGAGCCATGTAGATAACAAAAAAATGGTCCACTCAGAGCATATGCAAAGGTAGGAATGTGGCTGCTGTGTAATAGGCTGAGGGAGGAGGCCAAGTGGCTGAAGGTCGGCAAGCTATCAGCAGGGAGGAACGATGTCCAGAAAGCCCCAGTTGGAGGTGGGACAGGCAAATCTGGGTCCTACAGAACTTCTTTTGTGCTCTGAGACGGTAGGAAGTCACGCCTGCAGGATTCTGAGAAGTGATTAGTTTTATCAGAATCACCAGTGATGAGGCTGAATAATCATAGGGAGTGGATGCCTTGGATCAGGCTGTTGCAATAGAGCCAGTAAGGCATGGGCAGATCTTAAGGAGAGAGGTCGGGTGTGAGATGTGAAAGGATAGACAGGAAGGATATCTAGCAGGTTGTGGATGTTGGGAAGTTGACTAAGGTGATGTAGGGAAGAAAGGTCAAGCCAGTCAAGCCAACACACGGGCCCATGGCTGGGCCCACTCCTGGGCTGCCACTGGAGACATGCTCAGTTACAAAGGCAGAGCTCTGATTGACTTTCTACCAGTGGAATGGTCTTCATCTCCTCCACTGTTCAGAGCAGGCGCATTAGAGTTTGCGCAATCTCAAACCTCACCTCATTTTCTCCAGAAAGTCAGTGGGAGAGGGCAGCTATTGTCACCATGCCCATCTGTCACCCTGACCCTGGACCTGGGATGGGATACATCGTGATTCATTCACGGTCTCTCACTCTCCTCCCCCACACAGCCATCCTCTCACTTCTTCACGCTTCACTTCACATTTTTTTCTTCCACCAGACCTTGAGGCGGGGGAGCCTGCTTTTCAGCCAAGAGGTAGAACACACCCAAGAAAATTAACCAGAGAGCCCCAGAGCACTGTGGGTTCAGGGAATGTATTCTAAGTCTATGGCCGCAGAGCAGCATGGGCCATACACCATTCTAGGAGTGATTTTTATCTGTTTCCAGGGGGAGTTGACAGATACGTGATATAACAAGCCACTCTTGGGTGACCAGAGATCTCCCTGGGATGTAGTAAGTAACCTCCGTTCTGTCCATCCATTCAAGTTAATGGTCGCTATATTATATAGTCTAGTGGGGGGGCGGGGAAGAGCGTCAGGCTATGAGTCTGAGGACTTGGCACTAACTCTGTGTGACACATACCAAACCTCTTAACGTTCTCAATTTTCTGTGAGGCCCCCTGAAAATGATCGGTGACACCCCCCAACCCCAGCATCTCTTCTTGCTTCATAGCTTTGAAATTTTGGGACTCCATCCACAGGTCACCAGGATAAACTCATTTCCAGGTACGAGTGCATAGTGGGAAACAGGAGTCATCTCCTCTTTGCTAGGGAGACCCACTCTTGTTACACTTCTTCATTCAGCAGCAGGCACTTATAATAATAAGTGACTTCAGTTAGTATTAAAGTGAGGCTGGTACCCAGGCAAGAATGGCAGTTTTATAGATTACTGATGACATAGGCTTTTGTGATGATTAAATGGATTAATATAAGTAGAATGCTGACCCACCAGCTGCAAGCCTATAAAGTCAGCATCATTTTTACAGTTCTTGCTGTGGGATGGGTCATGTGGATTTTCTCTTCATTCCCATCATACGATCACCAACAGTCCTGACGACACCATTAGCCTGGAACCTTTTCCTATCCAATTGCAGAAAAAGACTCTTTTATTGTCACCTCAGTCACAAAGCTGGCTAATTTCAGCAGTGTAGGTGAGATGAGGTAAAGGTTCCCTGACTGCTCACTATGAGGGCAAGGTGTGGTCAAGTTGGTGACATGCTTTCAGTTAGATTCCCTGTACCGTGGCTTAGCTTGATGTTTGACAAGCGGTAAACGGAGTTCACTGAGTCATGGTCACAGACGTTGTCCAGCATTTCAGAGTACCACAGGGATGGGAATTCACCTGGTTGACTGCTCTCCCTATATCCTGGCAAATAGAAGGAAAAGAGCGAAGTCTCTGGCTTCACAGCATAGTGACAATGGTTCATGAGAGCCTCCTGCATAAGGGTTCAGCACCCCTGAACGTTGGTGCGCCTGCCACTTGAGCATGAGAACACCCTCTGTTGCCAGGATATTCTGTGCCGGGTGTGAAGTGAACAACTTCCTCTGAGGACCAAATGCCTTACTTCCAGTGACACCCAGTAGCTCAAATAGCTGTACTTCTCCACTTCAGATTTCTGTCAAGAGTCCACTAGAGGGAGCTACAACCACTTTCCTTCCACTGCGGCCCATAAGTTAGCCAAGGCCACTTCCGGCTCGGAGGACTAGCCAAAGCCCTCCTGTGCAAATCTATGCAGGGCCCACAGTCTCTATAGCTGTTGAGCTGGGGCTATAGGCTCTCTTTCGTTGGCAGAGACTTGCCACAGTTTCCCCGATGTGGTGAAACTGTCCTGATGCTGCCCATGGCTAGGGCTAAATGGGTGACCAACTGCCCCTGGAGGTACTGTGTAGAGGGCGTCTCACACATCCTATGCAGATGTGGAAGCGATTAAGGCAACAAAGGCCTCTTGTTCCCTGGCCTGTGAAAGCAGGTAGGCAGTTTCCAGAGTCTTCCTTTGTGGGTTGTCCTTAACCCCTCTGAAGGACCCAGGGAACAGCAAGAATCAGTCACACCGTGGTGAAAATTCCACACAGAAGAAGCGTGGTGGCCAGGGGACTTTGGTTCAGTTTTCTCTCTGTGTAGTATTATACCCAGGAACTAAGGGATGACAAAGCAAAACGCAAAACACACACACACACACCTTGAAATCTCTTGAAAAAACAATTCTCCAGCTCACAGAGATTTTATGGGATCTAACCAAGCCAAGAAGCAAGACAATTCACTTAGAACTCCTCCTGAGTTAAGAGGGGTCTGAGGAAAAGGTGAACTTGGGAACACACCCCCACACCTGGGCCACTCTGAGTCATGGCCCCACTTCCCTCCTTTGTCGATCATGCAACTGATTCAAATGTCCTCAGTTTCCTTTCTGTAATAGATGTGCATTTGATCTTCTGCTTTGTGGCCCACGGGCCGCCAGCCCCCTACTTTATAAGGTTTGGAGAGGAACGGATTAAAAGTGGCCTGTACAAGGATATCTTCTCACCAGCTCCTTACCTCCCGGCCTGTCTGCATTCCTCTCCAAGCACGGTTACTCTTTGCAAACTGGCGCCCCGAATGAGATTGGGGGGGAGGCCAACACGCTAGGAACCAGACCTTCATTCTTCTCAAATTCCAAGTCTTATGTCTCAAAGATGCTCTTGTGGCCTAGCCTCCATTCCAAGCTGTTTTTGTATGTTGTTTGCTATTTGGGTTTTGAGACCTAGTCTTGCTATGTAGCACTGGCAGGCCTGCAACATGCTATGTAGACCAGGCTGCCTCACACTCACAGATTTGTCTGTCTCTGCCTTGAGTGTTGAGATCAATGATGTGAATCATCATGCCTCCCTGCTTCCTTTAAAACTTTGAAACAGGCTATAATGCTTCCCGTGATGACCTCAAACTTACTGTGTAGCCAAGGATGGCTATGAACTCCTGGTCCTCCTGCCTCTGTCTCCTAATGCTGGCCTTTCACTCACGTACATCACGCCCCGTTTACGCAGTGCTAGGTTTTTGTGCAGGCTGTGCGGCTAACCAGCTGAGCTACATGGCCAGTCTCCAAGATGGGGTCTGAAGACGGAAGGATTCCTATTCCAAATGATGCACTGCTGGTGATTATTAATGGAGTTAAGTACCCGTGGTTTCCTTTTGGCCAGCTCTCCTGTACCCACACAAGGTTTCTGAAAATTAATAGGTGCAAAACACAAAGAGCCCTGGAACTACTGTCCCACTCTTCCTTGTGGCCAGAGTCATCTTGAGAATGTATTAAAATGCAAATTTCTACCAGAGTGTGGGGGCACGTGCCTCTAATTTCAGCACACTGGGGATGAAGGCAGGAGAACATTTAACCACGTTAAGGGCCAGGCTGGACTACAAAGCCAGATGTTATGACAGACAGACAGTGCGGATTCCTGGAAAGACAAGAGTAACTGAATCAGCAGGTATGAGAAAAGCCTATATATCTATATATACACATTATTTTAGACAAGGTCTCATGTAGCACCACTTGCCCTGGAACTTGCCAGGGTTACAGGCCTGCATCATTATTTCAGGTTTATATGATGCTTGGGATAGAATTCAGACATGTGTGTGTGTGTGTGTGTGTGTGTGTGTGTGCGCGCGCGCGCTAGGGGAGCTCTCTGTTAACTGAGCTGCAATCTTTGCTAAGAAGGGTTCAAGTACAAGCGTGTTCTTCCCAGGCAAAGATCAGTCTACAGGTCAGCGGTCTGATACTTTGTGCTGTTGAATTCGACAATGATGACCATGCATCACCCACAAACATTTCAATAACTTCTAAAATGATAGCTCGGGGCCTTCTAAGCTTATAGGCAATTGTCAACCCCACAGATAAGCAAATAGTCTCCAAGGCAATGGAGCCTGAACCACTGGGTAATTACTAGGACTGTGAAAAGGCTCCCGGGTCAGTTCTGTGTGTTTTGGCCACTAGAGGGAGCCAAAGCTATTGCTTCACAAGCCTGAGCGGCGGAGAGGAGGAAAAGTACTGAGGTAAAAAGCCTCTGAGAGCGCAGGCAACACGGCTCACTGTTCCAGGGCTGCGGCACAGCGCAGCAATCTGGATGTGCACAGATGCCATCAAGAACCACGTGCCTGGCCAAGAGGGGAGGAGCTGTTTATCTCCCCAGTCAACTTGGTTTCCCTTCCGTTCCTCAAAGTGCCTTACATCAATCCCGTTATGCAATACATGTCTGCTGGTTTGAGAAGAAATAAGAAAGCTGTGCTGTCTTGGGCAGGACCAAGTGTGATGTGGTTTGGTGGTGGTGGTGGTGGTGGTGGTGGTGGTGGTGGTGGTGGTATGTGAGATGTAGGGGGCTTGGGCTGACTGGACCAGGACATTTCCTGCCCTGGTGTGTGTTGGAGAGGACCCAAGTCTACAGCAGGACTTGCTAGTCTGCGGTCTGGGCATGTGCCCTTGGGGTGAGAAGGACCAAGGATTTTGTAGCCGAAAGAACTAAGACAAACCTTGAGACTGTAGTTTACCTTCCTTGAATTTGCAAGGTCTTAGCGTCCACACTGTACACCCTTCGCTCACCTCTGGAGAGGATGCCCGCATCTTGAATATCACCAGGACAAAGGAACTGATCCAGGTTCTGTGTCCAGAAAAAGGCCACTACATGTCTGTGGCACTCAGGCCTCTTCCAGCATTTTCTTCTCCATATGAGCTGATATCAGGTACTCAGTCCCCTCTCCTCCCCATGACAATGGTACACTCAATCCCTTCCTTCCGTTCCTCCCCTCCCCTCCCCTCCCCTTCCCTCCCCTCCCTTCCCCTTCCCTCCCTTATTCTCCTCTCCACACCTGAACACATGTGAGCATTGTGAACAGCATCATATCCCTCAAGATATTTCAATACAGTAGCTTCCGTGTCAGTCACTAGAAGCCCCCCACCCCCCTCCGTGCTATTCTAGGCAGGTACGGCAGCCATCCTGCAACTTCACAGAGAAGCAGAAAAAAAAAAAAAAGAGTCCAGGTAACATTTGGGCATATGGGGGGAGGGGAGGCTCAAATTCATTTGCAGGACAAATTTCCATCACACATATATGGTGTACGACCTCTATAGCAAACTATGGGAGCAAGAGTTAGTTGTAGATTTTAGTTTGGGAACTTGGTGCACATTTCCCAGAAGCACCATGGTTTTCCTAAGGGAGCATCCCAGTACTGGTTAGTTAGCATGTCAGCCTGCTCATGCCCTGGTGACCAATATACAAAAAGCACATAGTCAGTCTTCCACGGCAGGCATAGTCAGGACACATGAAGGCTGTCCACAGGAAGAAATGGCAAAGACCTTTAAATGATCTGAAAAGAGATTGTGTGTGTGTGTTCAAATATGTTTACATATGTATACATGTGTGTGTAAATATGTGTTATGTGTTGTATTTTAAATATGAGTATGTGTGTATGAGTGTGTGGTTCATATGTATGTATGCGTACATGAGTACTCATGTAGTATTTATGTGAATGTGTGTACTATGTGGATAGTTATGGTCTGCCTGTTAACTTGTGCGTGGTATGTTTGTGAATATGAGTGTGTGTATGTGTGTGCATTGTATAGTATACTGATGTGAGCATGCCTTTTTGTGTATACATGTGCATGAATGTGCAGGAGAGACCCCAAAGTTATGCCTCTAGGTCTCCCTCAACAACGCCCGAATCCCACCACAGAACCTACTGCTTCCACCTCAAATACACTCCCTTTTGGCAAGTGAAACCACATCTCCATGTAGCCTTCTCCTTCCCCCAATGTCTCTCCTCACCACAAACTACAGAAGCAATCTTGCACAAAGGTCTGTGGTTACCCAGCCCCATGTGTCCAAGTCCTAGATAGGAACTTGGCTTTCTGAGAGGCCATTTCCTCTGCTTTCTGCTGGACAGCATTAGATCCGCTCTGTCCCATGGCTCCCTCCGGGGTGCCTGGTCCCTGGATTCTCATCCCCACTGGGGCATCTGCTGCTGCTCTGATCCTTGACCTTATCTCTGCCTGGCTGTTTGAAATCAGGAGGGAATCAATGACCATGATCCAGAGAAGAGTGAGAGGTGTCTGGGGCAGATTGCTTGCCTTCCATCTCGCATGTCCCTGTCCTTGAAGGAACCCTGCCCTACTCTCTCCCTTGAAGCCTTCTCCATGCTCCAACTGGCCCGGAACATCAGAGGCAGGAAAGTCACTGCTCCAACTGAATTTTGCTGCGATTTCGTTTTCTTTTTTTCCTCCCCTAGATGCCGAGAGCTATTTTTAACCAGGGACTTTAAAAAAAAATTAGGGGATCCACAGTCTATTTTTAAAGCCCTTACAGAGGCCAAATCACCAAGTGTTTCTCATGCGGATTTGGGAGAGCAGGGTAGGAAAGGCCAGGGTAGTGGGTAGGGGCACCTGCCTGCAGATGAGGGGTGCCTAGGAAAGGCCTTGGAGGATGGGAGAAGATGGGTCTCAGATGGAGCAGGAGCAGGATGCTCTCATGCAGGACTCAGAATAAGAATCATCCCTGCCCCTACCTCAAGCTCCCAAGTCTGCAGTCCTAGAGTAACAAACACCTCCACCCCAGCAGCTGAGATGCCATCGCTAGAGCCATCACACTGTCACTTTTCTAAGCATCTTTACTTCGGCTCCTCTTACTGTATTGGGTCTGTGTGTTAGACATGAAGCCCACCCTGAGAATGCAGAGATAAAGCTCTGGGTGAGGAGGGGCCCTATGTGTGCTGACATGCTGGCCAAGGTGCATGAGGACTTCTTAACATGGCTTTAGGGAAGAGGTGGAAACCAGAAGACAAGGACTGGGCGCCCTACAGAATGGTTGCACGAGGTCCTTAGAGCTATCTTCTATGATATTCTCTATCTATCTTCCTTAGAGCCTGTCACTCCAATGGCCATGAAATTTGGAAGAAGGTTTCATATGGTTTGAATGGGAGAGGGCCATAGGACCTGGACAGAAAATTCTAGTTGGTGAAAATATTTAAGACTGAACCCAAAGACATCGTTGTCTCTGACTTCACATGAATGGATAGAGGGGATGTCCCAGCTGGCAGCTTGGCAGCTACCCAACACTTGGCCTCACATGACTCTCCTTCCTCTCCCCTTATAAAATTCAGTGCCTGGAGACGTGTCTTCCCTGAAACTGAGCAGGGTTCTTGATACCATCCTGCTCTTCAGTGTCTCTACCAGTCTCTAGTAGAGGCGGGGAGGGAGGAGAAAGCTAGATAGAAAGGGGAGCCCTCATAACCTCTTCTCCTTCCCTTGATACATTAAATCAGTAACCTACAATATATCTCTCCCTGTCGATATGTGTAGTGCCCGTCTTTTATCCCTCACCATAAGGGAGAAAGCGTGCCGAGATGGGGTGCCTCTAAGGACAGAGTGACTACTAAGCTTTGTCTACATGGGGAGAGTCCCAGGAACCGTGAGTAAGAGTTCTTAAAATAATACCATCCTCAGGGTTGGAGGGATGAGTCAGCAGTTAAGAGTGCTTGCTCATCGTGAGGACTGGAGTTCGGATCCCAGAGTAAGAAGCTGGCCATCCTCACAAATGCCTGCAACCCCAGCCCCAAGGAAGGTGAAGGTGGGATGATTTCTGGGGCTTTCTGCCTCCTAGTCTGGCCCAGACTCGAGCCTTGGATTCAGGAACAGGTCCTTTTTCAGAAGAATAAGGTAGAGAGTGATGGAAGAGGATTTCTGTGATGTCTTCCTCAGACTTCTGTGTGAGCACTTGTGTGTGCGTGCACACACCTGCACACTCACACACACCTACACACACACCACACACACCTACACACACACCTACACACACACCTACACACACACCTACACACACACACACACACACACACACACACACACACACACACAGTATCAAATTTCTACAAATCCCATCTTCAAGACTAACAATAATCATGGCCCAGACCACTCCAAAAAGCTGAGTAAATGCTGGCTCTATCCTAGTGGGAAGCCTGGATCTACCCATTTCTCCAACCTTCCCTTCCTCCCAGATAAGCCCTTTCCTAGGAGTTGGGACTATATATCTCTACTTTTATTATCCCCATCACTGGATTGGAAGTTCCCTATATCTTATATATAAAGAAGCAGGGAGAGAGGGAGGCTTGCTTTCTGACCCATCAGCAGACTATCACACTGCCCCTCAGACCAGCACAGGCCAGGGTGCTGCTGTGACCCTGTGGTATTTTCAGGGCCTCTGGGTGAGGTGGTTCTCCTGTGATAGAGCTGACCTGGAGATCAGTATTGTTAGTGCTGTGCACAGCTGGTGCAGCCTGGCCTCTGAGCACCATCAAAAGGTGGGGCAATTCCAGAACCCTGTGTCTTCCTAAAGATACTTTTACCCTGTCACTACTGCCCCTTCAAGTGTCTGTCCAAACCCATAGTTATCCTGGAAACAATTTTCTTTTTATTTTGCTTCCATCAGTCTGTGAAGGACTCCTGGATGCCAGGACTCTAGGCTCACACTTTGGACTCCCACCTTACACTCTAGATTGGATAAGGGTTTTCCCATCTTATCAATTTTCTCAAAAAACCAACTCTTTGTTTTATGGATTCTTTATATTTTTTTTGTTTCTGTTTTATTGACTTCAGCCTCAGTTTGATTATTTCCTGCTAGCTCCTCTTCTTTGATGTGCTTGCTTCTATTCTAGAGCTTTCAGACGTGCTGTTAAGTTGCTAGTATGAGATCTCTCCAATTTCTCTACGAAGGCACTTAGTGCTGTGGACTTTACTCTTAGCCCTGCGTTCATTGTGTCCATAGTTTTGGGTATGTTGTGGATTCATTTTCATTGAGTCATAGGAAGGCTTTGATTTCTCTCTTATTTTCGCCTTCACTCAGTAGTCATTTTGGAGAGAGTTGTTCAGTTTCCACGAGTTTATAGACTTTTTATTGTCTCTGTTGTTGAAACCCAGCTTTAACCCATGGTGGTTGGATAAGATACAGGGGGTTAATTCAGTTTTCTTGTATTTGTTGAGACTCGCCTTGTGACTGAATATGTGGTCAATTTTGAAGAAAGTTAAATGAGATAATGAGAAAAAATTATATTCTTTTGTGTTTGGGTGAATTTTTCTGTAGATATCTGTTAGTTCTGTTTGGTACATAAGGTCTGTTAGCTCCCATATTTCTCTGTCTAGTTTTTATCTGAGTGACCTGTGCACAGGTGAGAGCGGGGGTATTGGGGTCTCTCTACCAATATGTCAGGGTTAATGTTGATTGAAGCTTTGGTAGTGTTTCCTGTACAATTGTAGGTGCCCTTGTATTGGGGACATCAATGTTAAGAATTAAAATATCATCTTGGAGGATTTTTTCCTTTGATGAGTATGAAATATTCTTCTCTGTCTCTTTTGACTAACTTTGGTTTAAGGTCTATTTTGTTAGCTATTCGAATGTTTACACCAGCTTGTTTCTTAGATCCGTTTTCATGGAAAATGTTTAGCCAGCCCTTAACTCTGAGGTAATGTTTATCTTTGGTGTTACGATGTGTTTCTTGTATGCAGAAATAGGATGGATCCTGTCTTCACACCCATTTTTATCGGGAAATTGACTAAATTAATTGATACTGAGAGATATCAACAACCAATGATTGTTAATTTCTCTTATTTTGTTGTTGGTTGTGTGTGTGTGTGTGTGTGTGTGTGTGTGTGTGTATACTTCCCTTCTTTTGGTTTTGCTGGTGTGATATTGTTTATTGTCTATGCTTTTGTGAGTGCAGCTAGCCTCCTTGGGTAAAAGTTTTCTTCACAGCATTTTTCTGTGGATATTTATTTAAAATCTCCATTGAGAAGTTAAATGTGATTATCATAGGCCTGCTTTTATATGTTACTTGTCTTTTCCCTTTGTAGCGTTTGTATATTCTGTCTTTGTTATAAATGTTTAGTGTTTAGATTTTTATGTAGCAAGGGGATTTTCTCCTCGGGTCCAATCTATTTGGTGTTCGCAAGCCTTTTGTGCCTTTATAAGCATTCTTTTTCTTTAGTTTAGGAAAATCTTCTATGATTTTGTTGAAAATATTTTCTGAGCCTTTGATCTGGGAATCTTCTCCTTCAATTCCCGTTACTTTTAGGTTTAGTCTTTTCATAGTGTCCCAAATTTCCTGGATATTTTGTGTCAAGAAATTTTTAGATTTAATATTTTCTTTAACAAGTGTATGTGTTTATTTATTCTGTATGAAGTGTATCATATCTTCAGAGCCCAAGATTCTCTCTTCCATCTCTTTTCTTCTGTGGGTGATGCCTGTGTCTGTGGATTCCTACTTGCTTACTTAGATTTCTCACTTTCAGAATTCCATTAATTCCATCAGCGTGTTTCCTTTATTGCTTCCATTTCTGTTTTCAGATCTTGAACAGTTTTGTTTCCTTGAACTGTTTGTTTATTTTTCTTTCCTAGGATTTGTTTGAGGGATTTCTTAATTTCCTTCAATTGCTTATTTGTATTTTCCTGAATTTCTTTAAAGAATGTATTCATTTCCTCTTTAAGGACTTCAATCATCTTCTTGAAGTTGGTTTTAAGGTCTTTTTCTTATGCTTCTGCTATGTTGGAATATTCAGGGGTTCTGGTGGTGACAGATTGCCTTGGCTGTTATTGGTTGTATTTTTATGCTGGCCTCTAGGCTTCTGAGTGTGGGGTGTTCATAAATCTAGGCACCGATTTCTTAAATTGTCTTTGTTGGATAGATGTTGTATTCCTTGGTACCTGTTTCCAATCTGATCTGGTCAGTATAACCTGGACTCCCCTCAATCTGCATGGTCTCTGGTAGAGTGAGGATCCTCTGCCAGGTTGGAGACTACAGCAGTTCTGGGGAATGGGTGGGGAATGCTGGCATAGTGAGAGAATGGGGGTGTTGGTGGGTGCAGCCTACCTTGACATCTTGAAGTCTACCTACACTTTAGATTTCTGTCTCACACTATGGACTCCCAACCCACACTCTAGACTCCTGAGCTACATCTGGACTCCCACCAAACACTTTGGAATCCTGCCATATACTATGAACTCTCACCTCACACTAGGGACTCTGTCCCGCATGCTAGACTCTAATTTCTAGGACATTCTGACTTTACTGATGGGCACTATAAGGTGAAACCTGCTCCCTTCCTTGCCCTTCCTAATTTTATCAGCATATGTGATCTCCCCACTTCTGGTTTATCATCATTTTCTGACATTATGTCCCACATGGAATAAGATTTTGTTTTGCTCATAAATCAATACTACTGTGCCTAGGCCAATGTTTCCTAAATAAAATTAGGCAACTGTTGGGTGAGTAGATAACAGCAAAGTGACCCTAGGAGACCTTTCTCTGACCTTGAAGTAGACTGGCAAAGTGGAGATTCAGGGAGGAGATGATGTGGTGAAGTCTGTAGGGTTTGGTCCCTTCTCTTGGTTAAACAACGACTAGAAACTCTGGAATCTCTGATGTGGCCTTGGCATTTTGTATACTAATGAGATTGTTTTGGAGTCATATTGGCTTCAGAGTGGGGACGGCTACAGGAAAGGCAAAGCAAGATAGGAGGGTAGAAACTGATTTAGTCAGTCACCAACTCTCAGTGACGGTATCACTCATGTTGATGTTTGAAAGCTTCCTTAACACCCTGAAGGGAGATGTTGACGCCGTCTTTCCTGAGTAAGTGTAGCTACTGACCCTCAGGAAAGAAACCTCTCCTCACAGCAAATGGAGACCACCCACAGGAAACCACGGCTAGACACGGTGAAGAGATAACGGACACATTCATATCACAGTTGCTGCATCTACAGCGTAGGGAACATTGGGGGAGAGAGGCTGGAAAGTGCCAGAATACCAGGCAGTCTTCTGTGAAACCGGTCTCTCCTAGAAATGGCTGGAGAAAATGGCAGTCTCAATGACCTCATTCATGTGGAAGGGGGAAGCTTCACAGGCCCCTTCCCCCCGAAAGAACTTCTGCTGGGAGTAGGTCGATTACGTCTCTCCAGAGGTTGAGATCCTTTGTTGGTTGCCTGATGTAGAGTCCAACCTTGAAATCATAAACACACAAACAGAAATGGACTCTGTCGGAGGTGTGTATGTATGTGTGTGCGCGTGAGCGTGTGTGTGTGTGTGTGTGTGTGTGTGTGTGTGTGTGTGTGTATGTGTGTATCCATGTATACATATATGTGTAACAAATATAACAAAAGGAAAAAAGATTAGTAGCTTGAGAAGGAGGCTTAGGAGAGGTTTTATGGAAGGAAAAGTAGGAGGGGCTGATGGGAGGAAAGAGATGGGAAGTAATGCAATTCTATTTCCATTAAAAACACTTAAAAAATAACTTCCTAAGGGACAGGGTTTTGGATAACACTGAGGTAACTGAACGCTGGGAGGTGTTTTGGAGCTGGCGTGCTCAGAATAGTCAAAGACTTCTTCCTACCTGCCCTTCCACCGATGGCCCACGCAACTCTTCATCAACACCCTTGATCATATTCTTTATACCAGCCAGTAGTTTCCCTGGATTTTGGGAGCTGCTCAGGTAAATTCATCAAAGCTGAAGAGGATATTGGAGAGACCTTAACTTATGTCAGGTGAATCAGAGGCACAGGTAAGGCAAGCCGAATCTGTGACGTGCATCTCCTGTGACAGACAACAAGTCAACAGAGTACCCATCTGTGAGTCTTCTGCTATATGCAGGTAGATGGTGTCAGAGCTGAATGGATTGGCATACTGCAGCTGCTGTCTGCTGATGGGAAGAAACGTCTATCTCTTCCAAGGTTACAGGGTTGTGTGCTGCTGGCCTTTGTGGTTGGTGTGAAAGCAGAGAAAAGTAGATTGTTTTCCCTAGGAGGTGGTAAGGGAGTGATTGTAAGCCCTGTTCTACTCACACTGAGCCAATCTGCTCCAGGCTCCAGGGCACAGTAACACAAGCCTCCAGAATGTCAGAGCAGGAAAGTGATAAAGAAACCACCAATCCCTGGCTAGGCCTCCAACCAATAGTGGAGGGGGTGCCTAAACAGGACTTCCTCTATAATCAAATGAATAACCACCTTAAGTGTCATCACAGAACCTACATCTAACAATGAACAGAGGTGGAGGCAGAGATCCATGGCCGAGCACTGGGCTGAGCTCCTGGTCCAGCTGAGAGCAGGGGAGGAGAGTCTGTATGAGCAAGGGGATAGGAATTAAAGGAAAATTCCCACAGTGATGGTTGGCTGGAGCTCTGGGGAGCTCACGGAATCAAGAATAGCCACTGGAGATTCATTGGGAAGAGGAGCTAGGCCCTTCAAGGGTAGGCAACTGTCATTGGCATGGACAGTATGAGGAACCTTGAGGGATGGGATAAGACTGTGTTTCTGTGTGTGGGCTGGCACCTTGGAGCCCATTCCCTACAAAGGAACACCTAACCCAATCTTGATATTGAGATGAGGAAATCGAATTTGCCTGGAGTGGATGCGCCATGATGAGCTGACCCACCTTGAGACTTCTTGCCCTTTTAGGGGAGGGGAGGGGATGAGGCTGAAGGCTGACTGGGAGGGTTTGGGAGGAGGGAAGGGATGGGGAGCAGGGGGATACATGGATAAAAAAGACCTTTTTAATAAAAAATAAAATAAAATGAAAGAGAGAGAGAGAGAGAGAGAGAGAGAGAGAGAGAGAGAGAGAGAGAGAGAGAGAACCAAATCTAAGCTCCACAAAGTCCAAATAGTTAAGGAGACTTGCGTAGTGTCACAAATTGTTAGTGACAGTGAGTAGGGCACAAGTCCTCAGTTCTCTGTCTCTAATTGTTTCAGGAACTCACGCGTTCACTGGTCCCTCTAAACTGAAATCACAGGGGCTGAATTTTATTTCCCAGATCAGAAAGGCAAGAGCTTTCCTGATGTATTAAGAAAATCATTTGCACCATCTTCTCACAGCTCCAGGGACAATGAAGAATTGAAGGAGGGATTGTCACATGGTCACAAGTCCATAGAAAATCTGGGTTCAGGGTGTTTGGGCTCTTGGGTGGAGAAGCCGCAGCACCCACCAAAGCTCAGCGTGTTTATCATACACAGCAGAACAGGGAGGCGGGTCTTATGGTGTATGATATACAGCTGACCAAGGAGGGAAGTCTGTAAGTCTCAACAGGAGCAGTCTCTGTCAGGGAGCAGTGTTCAGGCCATAGACATCCAGGAGAAAGAGCTATGGTGGACATTTTCTGCACACACCGTGAACAGCTGTACTCGGGCTCTGCCATTCACATGGGACCCAGACATCAGTTCTTGACAGAGCCATGCTTGTCCCCTTTCTTAGTTTTTTAGATGTCTAGGGCAGATCTTTACACTTAGTCTAGAGGCAGCTCTCTGCAGTACTTGGCACCGGACTGTAGGGATGATATGTGGGAAGGTCACAGCAGCTGCTGTGCCCAAGAAAAACAGTAGGAAATGCTTTCAAAGGCTAAAGGACCTAAAGCCTTGAAGCTTATTAAGGGTGTTTGTGCAGTATTCATGGAAGATCCATCTGATCAGAAGCCCTTAGGTTTTCTATGATGTGATTGTGTACTTAGGCCATATTCTCACTATCATGATTGTGGGTCCAAAAACCCAGGATGTGGGTTCCACTTAATTCCCAATAATCCTGTCTAAATCACAGGGCTGTAACACACCCTAAATAGTTGAATGGAACCCCGAGGAATCCAAGATGATTAGAACGGTAACCTCTCCTCCAAATGAAAGGAGCCATTAGTATAAATAGGTTCAGAAGGATGTGACCAAGCTCTTGGTTTAAGAAAGATTCAGCAAGGCTTCTCCCTGGCATGTATTATCTGTTTGGATACAATTGCAAGTGTAGGATCATTTGGATAGGTTTGTTCAGAAACTGGGAAGAATTTAAATCTGCTAAGACTGTCCACTTCCACTAGCATCCTCTGACCATAGAGTCACTCCAGAGTGTCTGAAGATGACATCATGCTAATAGGAGGATGAACATCTCTGAATGGAGATTTCGGATGCCAATGAGATGTGCAATGCATGAAGCGGTAGCTAGAGCAACATAAAACAGGTAGAGCATCCACAGAAAAGCCTATGCTACGAGGCCCACCTTTTATGGGTCAGAGTCTTTTGAGCTGTTAAGCCTTTTCCTTACACTGATCCATTTCCTCCTTTGGAAGTGTATCTTCTTCTAATTAAGCATGCCTGCTTCTGCTGCAATGGGGTATCTCTTTGGTCTGTGACACAAGACCCTCAAATCCCTTAAGAGGTGCCCTCTAACTCCTGATATCTACTTATATCAAGCTGTCTCCTGGGACCCATGAATACGATAAAAAAGATTTTCTGTAGATGTAACTCAGTTGTTTATTTTGAAACACAAGTGGCTTGTATGATATGGAGACAAGGACTCTTCTAGAAAACCCACAGTGGGGTGGCAGAGGAGGAGAGACCCATAGAAGATGGAAGTACCAGTTGTGGACATCCAGGCCAGCAGGAGCCAGAAGAGGTAAGAACAGGATTATGGCCATGGTGGTGTTTGGATTTCAAAAGGCTGGTCTCCAGAGATGTCAGAGAATGGGCATCTTTGCTGAAGCTCCCAAGGCTGTGAGATTCTGAGGGATGAGAGTGAACCATGCTGCCAGGTCCCCTCGGTCTGCAGCTCTTCCTTTATAGAACTCAGCACATCCTTGTCATTCATCCAGAATCCACTCCTAGTCAGCAAGAAGTGTTCCTCCATTCCTTCTGCTTCAGTTCCTGCCTCCAGGTTCCTTTCCTGACTTTTCTCATTGATGGACAGTGACATGGAAGTGTCAGCTGAAATAAACTCTTTCTTTACCAAGCCTCTTTTGGTCAGTATTTTATTATAAAAAATAGAAAGCAAACTAAGACCTATCACCTTATTTTGCATGCTTATGGGACCCAACTACCAGTGAGATCCTCAGCAGTTGACTTCTGGGTTAGAAGCAGTGTCTAGGTGTGCGATAGCACATTGGGTCAGAGGTCGGAGAAGTAAGAGTTACTATGCTGGCAGAAGTGTGGCTCCACTGCTGACTAAAACACTGAATGGCTGAAGAGATGAAAGGGAAGTGGCAAATATTCCATTAGAAGGTCAGTGCAAGCAAGGTCACACAGATCACCACATAGATCATCATATAGTCATCACATAGGTCACCACATAGGTCACCACATATATCACCTCATAGGCCTGCAGGACCAAGCAAACACTGTCCCAAAGTTATCAACTTATTAATATTAATTTTTATTTACTTATTTTACCAGACACTGCTGTCACACTCTTCTGGGTTGCTTTGTATTATTGTGAAACACATCATTACCAAAATCAACTCAGGGAGTTATTAGTTCAACTTAAAGCCTTCAGTTCATCATTAAGAGAAGCCAGGGCAGGAACTAAAGGTGGGCTCTTGAAGAAGAAACCATGCAGAAATGTTTCTCACTGTCTTTCTCCCTCCACCTTGTTATCACACACACACACACACACACACACACACACACAC
The DNA here is from genome assembly GCA_033318265.1 of Phyllotis vaccarum. Taxonomy (NCBI): domain Eukaryota; kingdom Metazoa; phylum Chordata; class Mammalia; order Rodentia; family Cricetidae; genus Phyllotis; species Phyllotis vaccarum. Next base: position 88,324,887 of record JARWLC010000011.1, read on the forward strand.
ACACACACACACACACACACAGATGTACTATCCATGGTGAGCTAGCACCCCCCCCCATCAGTGATCAAGAAAATGCTCTGTGGTGAAGCAAACAGGCCAACCTGGTGGAGACAATTCTTAGTTGAGGTTCTCTTCTCCCTATGTTGACAAGCAAGTTCAGTCTTCATTGTCACCTACTTGCCACTTCCTGTGAACTGGATATAAATCTTCTTCCTAGGTACTGAGTCCATGAATGCCCAAGGGAGTGATGGGTGCATTGTCCTGATGACGGGGGAACAGAGGCACAGAGTAGGCAAGTAGAGTTGCATAGTGTCAGCCAGGAGGCGGGATGCTGGGATACATGCTCTCTGCAGATGTAATTCAGCTCATCGTCTTGAGATGCAGTTGCCTACATTGCCTGGGGACAAGTGTCCTGCTAAAGATGAACAGAAGAGAGACAAAGTTAGGGAGAGTCAGGGGAGATGGAGATAGAGATGGGAGCATTGACTGTGGACATCTGAGCCATCAGGAGCTGCAAAGGTGAGTCAGTTGGGGTCTGTGATGCTATGCTTTCTGCTCTGGGGCACTATTGCTGCTTGTGGTGGAGATACAGCAAGCCTAGAGTCCCTTTGTATGCTGGGGACTACCTGAAGCCTCACAACCGAGAAAGTTGAGCCCCAGAGAACTCAGAAGAACCACCCAGACCCACAACCTGCTACCTGCTTTCAATATCTCATAGGTATCCTGAATGGAAATCAGATTTTGTTCTTACATTTTTCAACATGGCATCCATCCACTTGCCTACTCCTGCCAAGCAGCAGACTGAGGGCAAACCTGCCACAAGATGGGATGGGTCAGCTGGGTTATACTCACAGATAAGGACTAAAGCTTCACTCCAGATTTTACTGCACCTCTTCGTTGTGTTCTTTGCTCCCAGATAAAAAGTGTCTTTAAAGGCAAAGTGGCTTATGTGTGTAACTTTAGCATATAGAAAGTAGAGACCATAGGATCAGGAGCTTAAGGCCTGACTAGATTGTACAGTGAGCTCAAGAGAAGTCTGGGCCACACAGAGGGGACCCTGTCCCACCCCCAGACCCTAAACTATGCAGTGGATCCATTCTGTTCTAGAGTTGACTTGTTTCTTTGCTGGTGTTGACACCGTAGACAAACCACAGATGGCTTAGAACAGTGGTTCTCACCCTTCCTAATGCTGCAACCTTTGAATACAGTTCCTGGTGCCATGGTGACCCCCAACCACAAAAGTATTGCATTACTACTTCACAACTGTAATTTTGCTATGGTTATAAATTGTAATATAAATATCTGACATGCAAAATGTCTGATAGGAGAATCCCAAAGGTGTCGGGACTCACAGTATTGAGAAATTCTGGCTTAGGTTCTCCTCTGTGTCATTCTCTTTGAGATACTTGCCCAGGCATCTGAGTGCATAGAGACCCAGTTTGAGCTCTCTGAAGGATGCTTTGAGACATGTCAGGTCAGAAAGGGAGGTGGCAGACTAACGTGCTGTCGTGCCATGTGCCCAGATGCTGCAGCTTCATGCAGGCACCAGTATCCCTCTTATAATGTAACATCTGCCACTATTCCCATGACACATTCGCTTTTATGACCATCACATTCCCCTGTAAGCTCCCTGTAACTATCCACAATATATCCAGTTTTTGATGACCTGACCACTTGAGATTCCAGTTTGAAAATACCCAGTTTCCTGCAAAAAAAAATGTTTCTTTCAGCCAAGAGCTGAGACTGAGGTGACCCTGAACAGTGCAGGGTGGCAGGGCCTCCTTTTGCTTCAATATGTTTCAAGCATTATCTTATTTTTGATATTTACTTATTTATCTGCTCATATTGCTGGGTATTGATAAAGAATCTGGAACGTGAGGGTTGCGAACAGGGCTCTGGCTGTCTTTAAAGTCTGACTTTGAGACCAAAATGCTGGGACTTATTTCCAAAAATTCCTGATCTGCAGAGATTCCCACAAAAGACAGAAGAACTCAGAATGGTAAATGAACAGAGACTTCTCTGTTTATTCTCCAATGTGCTTATGGCAATAAAAATGGCAGTGGTGATAATCAGCAGCTAAGAATAAGGACAATAGAGTCAGCTAATAGTTATCATATGCTGTCTGTAATGGGCAGTGTTGGGTCCTTGACCTTCATGGCTGGCACATTGTTGTGAGACACGATTCCTGGGGAAATGTGAACAAATGTTTATTCACCCCAGATAAGAAACCCAAAAATCAAAGTAACAATACTACTTAAGTCCAATTTGGTGAATTACTGAGTTTATTGGGGTTCACTATAGGAGTAGGAATGAAGGGTTAATTACAGGAACAGGGATACAGTTCAAAAGCAGTTGTATCGCTGAAGGCCAACCTGGATGACAACTCATGAAAACTTGAATCTGGAGCTCTCAGCACTTTTTCTGGCAGACTGGCAGCTTGGAGAGTCTTTTTCTCCTCAGAAGTTCTTACTACTTATAGAACTTGGGGGTAGGGTGGAACAGGGTTTCAGTCTGGTAAGTTTCAGGGACTTCCTGAGATTTCTATAGTTGCTTTCTGAGATTTGAAGAAGATCCTGGTAGAACTTTCTGAGTCTCAAGGAGTTTCCCTTTGAAATGGAATGTCTCAGTCTCGATAAAATTGCTGCCCATCACCTGTACTGTAGGTGGTACGTGTCTTTCCATTTTGCTGATTAATAATAATAAAAAAAAACAAAACCAAAAGCCAGAGGATCCAAGAAGTTAGGTAACTCTCTGAGATCCTCTTTTGAGTGAGGAGTGAAGCTGCATCTCCACATGTAGAAGCCAGTATTTCAGCTACATCTGTTCCTCTGGCATCCGTACCTGCTTGTTCCTCATACACTCCAGATCACTCATCCACATAAGTTCTTTTGTCTCCTAAGAAGCGTCAAGGTCCTCTTTTCATAAAAAGACATTGTAAACAGTGTATTAGTGTATGGTAAAGGCAATAGGTAGAGTTTCCCTCCATAGAATTCATGTGAAATGGTCCCCGAGTATGTCTGGTAAGAAGACAGTAAGGAAGCAGAGGGAACTAGACAAAGGGGCAGGTTCAGGCCATGAAGGAGATTAGAACCTGGGTGTCCCTGAAAGGTCATGGGCAGCCATAAGAAGCTGTTGAGCAGGAAAAATAGAAAGAACAGATTTGGGCATCAGAAGGGAATCTGCAGTGATAAGAGCTGGATGGGGCAACCCACATTCCTTCTGGCCACACAGCTAGGAGGGTCCTCTTCCTCCCACACAAGAAATACTGTACACTTGTGGGTAGCAGACCAAACACCTCCCTCATTCATCCCTCAAAGATCGATCCATCTGTACCATTCCTGGGTGTGCACTCTAAGTCAGCATATCACGGAGACACTTGCACATCCATGTTTATTGCTTGTGCTGTCCTCAGGAGCTAAGACATGGAATCAACCTGGATGACCATTGACAAATGAATGCATAAAGAATTATGATTTGTATGCACAAGGGGTGGTTTATCAGATGTAAAGAAAATGGAAATAACATTTACAGGAAAATAAATGGGCTATGTTATGTAAAACAAGCCTGATTCAGATAGACAAATATTTTGTGTTTTCTCTCATATTCAGAATCTAGATTTATATATATGAAATATATATGTGAAGTATTAATATACATATATATGCATACATATGAACGTGGAAAGGGAATTATTGGGGAGGAAGGAGACAATAAATGATGAGGAGCAGGAACAGTCGATGTGTCTAACGTCACAGTGACACTTACCCATGTTGCGTGCTAATTTAAAATGTAAATGAAAAGGGAGTCTCTCCTTACCCAGAAGGAAGCTGAGATCAGGTCAGGCCATTCTGATTTTTGTTCTAGTCATTTTCCATGGCTGTGAGAAAATACCCCTATAACAGCAATTGAGAGGAGAAAGGACCTATCTTAATTTACAATTCCAGGTTACAATCTTCAGAGCGAGGTGGTCAGCAGGAACTGAAACCCGTGAATCACTTCACAAGCCCAAACTCAGGGAATACGGGGTAGGCTGTGTCTCCTGTAACTTGCATATATGCATATATGTAATACACACATATGCACATTATGTGTTACATTCATGTTGTAATGTGTAATGTGTGATCAGAGAGTTATTATTAGTTAATATTGGAATAAAAGAATCTCAGTATGTTTTCCAGTGGCCAGCTGGCAACGAGAATCAGATCTACTTGACAAATTATAGCTAATGCAACGGATACATCAACTCAATAAATTCTGACATTGTGGCCAGACAGAAGCATGTGCACCCACACTCCTCACAAAAGGGTGCCCACAGGGTCCTGCTATTCCTGGAATTAGAGGTGAATCCAAACATAAAATTTCTAAGGTGGTAAACACAGAGCCAGAGAGGGATACAATAGGGTGAGTCAGGCAAGCGATCCTCGCCTTACGTCACAAGGAGGGCAGCTAGAGGAAGGTCATAGGTAAGAGATCAGAGGCCACAGGAGGAGGGAGGCAGCTAGTCAGTTTCCAAGAGGAAACTCAAGAAGGAACAGTCATAAGAGCTTAAGCACCGATAGATGGGGAGTCCAGGGCTGGAGGGAGGGGCCTCAGCACCGGCAGGAATATGTGCGCAAAGCAGACCTGATGTGGAGGTGTCAGAATGTCCCTGTCACTGGATTCCTTACAGCCTTCTGTGAGGATGAGAGCCAGTTGTCAGGTAGGGACCAAGAAGGGGGGAAATGGATGAATGCTTGTTGAGATGCCCTGGAGCCACCTGACATCACACGGGGTTTCCCACACATAGTTTTCAAGTGTTAGCAACAAGAGGAGGAGAGTCTTCTGGGGTTACTGCATTTTTCATTTGAGAAAATCTATGCTCAGAGAGGTGATCTGACTTGCCCATGGTCACACAGCTGGTGAGTTCCAGAGCCAATGGGAAGGAGAGAATTGCAGTTGAACACTGGTTGAGGAAGCCTGGCAGGGGATTCAGTTGGGTGTGTCTCTGAATAACTGATGGGCTGGAGGGGAAGAAGGCAAGCGATGCCTTTGTTGTGCCCATGGGTACCACAGGAGCAAGTGTTCACTCTCCAGCCATGTGTCTGTCAGGGCATGCTCAGAGTGTTTACACAGGACACATTTCCAGCTCTTAGAGGAGGTCCCAACTATAAACGGAGATTATCCCTGGCTCGTGGATGCCTGAGAGCCAGGCACTTGCTGACAATCAGATGAAGAACAGGGACTTCTTGTTTATAAGACTCTCCATCTGGACAGCAGAGCCATGTTGGAGAGAAGCTCAGACCCACCTCCCGCCTCCCTCCATGCCTGCTGCCTGCTCAGGTACACTGTCGGGGAGAGGAGGCAAGGCTCAGAGCACAGCGGCATGGGGACCCTGCCAGGGCCTTGGGGAGCCCAGAAGTGACTGAATGCCAACAAGTGATCTCCAAGGACAGGCATGAATGAACCCCATTTCTCTGTCAAAAAAGAGGTTTAGATGACAGAGTTGGGAACTTCTTCACTAGAAGAAATGGAGTGTGAACTCAGTAGCCAAAAGGCCACCAGGAACATTCTAGGGTGTGGGAGGGATGGATGTGGGAATAACATTGTTGAGGGAGGTGACAGATGAAGGTGAGCTCCTTCAGTCTCCATGTTATGGCCAGGAGGCATAGATTCATTCCACCTGAACAAGTAAAAACTGAGGTAGGCTTGAACTCTTGAATGCTTGGGGTGTGGGGGCACAGGTACGAAAGTAGGTTGGAAGTCTTTGTGCCATCCCAATGTGGCACCTGAAAGTTCAGAAGGGTAACAACCTCTGTGCCATTATCTTTTGATGATAGGATGCTTTATTTATGACTCTTACTTTGGCTCATTTGATAAATTATTGGCATTGTGTATATTGGTCAGAAGAGATTGACGTCCTATACCAGGTAGTTTTGTATCCTGCAGCAAAACACCGGAGGCAGCTGACTTATGAAGTAAAAACAATGCTTGTTAAGCTCATGGTTTAGATCAGACAGCTTCAATGGCATGGCCTCTGTTGAAAGCAGTGGATGGCAGAGTATCAAATAGGAGCTGGTGCTTTCTTCTGGCATCAGAACAAAGAGTGACCTGACCAGAGTCCCACATGGATGAGAAGTTTAGGACAGTGATGGGAGGGAAGGGCTCAGCAACAGCAAGAAAATGTACTCGAAGCAGACCTAATGTTGAGGCAACAGACTGTCCCCAGCCCTGTTTGGTCTTCTCCTGGAATGAGAGACCACATCAGGGAAGGCATTGTCCTACAGTGAGCCAGGGACGAGAAAAATAGACAAGATCTGTAGAGATGCTTCTGAAGATCTTAGGCCACCTCACCAGGCCTCCACCTTTTAAAGGTTCTCAGCAGCTCCCAGGAACACCACCTGGGGACTGATCCTTTCTGGACCTGTGAGTGTTGACAGGAGAGCAGTTAAGCTCCACCCAAGCCTCTAAATTCCCTGTATTCACCTTGTTGACTGTGAGCTGTTGATAGAGGAGATCCCAGGAAGGGGAGCTGTCCTGTGAAGTCACTCAGGGGGCCAGGTTTTTGTTTTGTGTGTGTGTGTGTGTTTTTTTTTTTTTTGAGATAGAGTTTTCTGTGTAACAGTCCTGGCTGTCCTGGAACTTGCTTTGAAGACCAGGCTGGCTTTGAAATCACAGAGATTCTCTTGCCTCTGCTTCCCAAGTGCTGGCACTAACAGTGTGAGCCATGGCTTCTTCTGCCTCTGCTTCCCAAGTGCTTTTTATTAAACTCATAATCAGGACAATTATTTACCATGTGACATCATAAATCCACTACACCAGTTCTTGTCATTTCCTAGCCCCACAGCATCCCAATGCTTGTGACTAGAAGGCGAGAGCCAAATATCTGGAAAATAAATGGGGATTAACCTTAGAAATGACACAGTCGACTCCTGACCACATTGCATTGCCTGCGATCATCATCCATCTGACTGGTAGCAAGATTAGAATCCAAGTACTTAGAAATAAAGAGTCAGTGTTCCTGATCCCATACCCTGGGGTCTCTAGGAGTCCTTGTGTGTAAGAGCTGGTGGTGAGATGAGGTTCTCTGGGGTCTCCACAGACTCAGATTGAAAAAGCACCCTATGGTAACAGAGGGTTTGAAAATAGGGCTGATAACTTCCCCCTGCCAGTTTGGATGCTAAAGGTGGATTCAGCCCTACATGACAAAGCCACATAATGCTGATAGTAGGCCTTGTGACATGCTTGTGAGCCTGCCACTTCATGAGTAGAACCTTTGGTAGGTGGTTGCATGGTGGTCACATATAGCATATATATCTAAGTAACTTACTAGAGGTATTTGGACAGAGCTCCAGTATTTCAGATCCGTCAGCGGCATCTGAGAACTTTCGGGTAAGTGATTCTTTTTAGAAATGAGGTCTGTGGTTGAGGAGTTGACCACAGCTCTCTATAGACAGTCTTCTCATTTTTGCAGGCTGTGCATACACCTACTTTCACTCTTGGAAGGTTCTAGTTTGGACAGTAAGTTTTATCCACTCCACTTAGAGCAGTCTAAGCCCTTGGAGCTCTTGACCGATCAGAGGAGTCCACTCCTTACCCCAAACAGCTTGCACAGCCTAATGCCACTAATGATGCACATTATCAGTGCCCTTGTCACTGTTGCACCAAACTCATGGGTTCTACAGCAACTTGAACTTTTCCCCAAGTCTCAAAATCATGTCCCAACACTCACTATTCAGATAAGCAGATAATAACACAAAGTTCTAAAGTTCCTGGAAGATTATAAAGCGTGAATTATTAGTTCTAGCTTATATGGCTATGAAGTGACATTGCAAAGAACGCAAACTTTATTTCCATGTTCAGACATTTAATTCTATGTTATCTTTCTTCCTCTGTGCTTGGATGTGAGGCCTGCAGTGTCTCTTCTGTAGAGAAGGCACAAGCAGTCTACATCGGGCAAAATTCTGTAGGAAGACCAAACATCGGAACAGCTCTGAAAGGATCTAGGTCATGGTTAATTTATAGATATTCTTATAGCTTCCCAGAGCCACTCTCTGAGTCATTCATCATTGTCACTCAGAAGTCTTGTTTGCATAGAGTAACACACCTGGTCCCAACTCCAAGCAGGAGAGAGGAGATGTCTGCTGTGTGAAGGGAGAGGAAGATGTGAACACCAACGCTGTGGAGTGTCTGGGTAAGTCCTGTTTGGAGGATGAGGGATACAACAGACATACAACCAGATAAGAAATGAATGTTGCCTCTAGCCCACATGGTTACCAAAGTGAACCTTGCAGCACCCAGCCCTCACCTGAGTTGTGGGTTTGGATGAGTCATAGCTTTGGCTCTCCTGTAGTTTTTTCCTCACTTGTCCTAGGAAATGGGAAGAATGGATCCGAGAAGGAAAGGCCTGTCTAGCTCCCGAGGGACTGTTCTTCTTGTCTTCCTGCTAGTTCCTTTGGGAAGGGGTGGGGGGTACAAGTTAAAAGCTTCTTTCATGCAAATACTCTTTAGAGCGGAAAGGGGTTTATCACTTGAGAACTTCCAGATGTGATCGATTGTACCCCCATTCAAGGAGATTCTGGGAGCTTTAAGTACATCAAAAAAAAATGAATATTACTTATGTGCTCGATTAAATGTGGCTTAGAAAGAATTTTACAACCATCAAATCAAACCTGTCAGTCTACAAGTGGTATTGATTAAAACAGAGAAAATGCTTAAGTAAAAGAAAGCCAGTTTACAGAACAGTGGCAGTGACTAAAGTTGGCTCACACATATGTTCAGAAGGCGACCGGCACAGAATGAATGCAGTCTGGATCTGCTGTATACATCTTGCTTTACAGATGGGTAAACTGAGGCCCAAATAAAAGACAAGACCAACTAGACCTGCCTTTGTGATGCTTATCAGTCCTCTAGGAGTCTTTCTAAGGCCATTTTTCCTTAGGCCTCCACAGCTGGAGATTGATGTCTGGACAGGATTTCAGCCTTGAGTGGCCCAGCTCATCTCACAATGTGGTACCTCTGCACCTGCTCTCACTGAAGATGGAGATGCCCATCTTTTCTCCATTCATATTTCTGTGCTATGGATTTTTTTGGGGGGGGGAATCTTAAGCAGGAAAGCAAAGTTCACCAAGAGCCTATTGACCACCATTTTGCCCCAAAGTTTTGGATAAAGCAAAGCACAGTATTTCTTGTCTGCTCATTTCAGGAAGGGTAATGTGTAGAGAAAGAACACAAGCTTTTTTCTAGGAATGTTCTAGAAGCTTGTTGTCTAAGAAGCTGTGCCTTCATCTCCGTCAACATAGCCAGGAGCAGAGACCTGGCAACCATCTCTGAAGCATTTTCTACAGCATAGTGTTCAGCCACATAATGGTCCTCTGGGCTGAGACCTTCTCTGTGTTCCAAGGAGCAGCATCCCCACCTACATGGAGCTATAAATATCAGAGACAGAACTGCCCGTGCCGACAGCTGACAGAAGTTTCTTCCTGGCCCTAGTTTGGCCACTGAACATTATCTGTATCCTGACTACAGACTTGACTCCTGCTGTTTACTTTCCCTGCCCCAGGTGGAAACCATGGAGCTCTCACTCAATCCCACCAACCTCCAACCATCTCAAAGCTCCTAGCTAAGGTCTCGATTTTTCTATGTGTGTGTCCTGTAAATGTGTACAAGTTAAAAACAGCCTAAGTGGTAGAAAATATTAATGAGGGATTAAAGTTGAGAATAAAGGAATAAAAACATTCAGACAAAGCAAATAGTAGATATGAGGGAAGACATAATGGTCACATCAATAACTGTAGTGGAGAGCAGGAATTTCCACAATGACCTATGGACATGGCCTTTGGCCAGCATAGTCTCGGGAACAGCTGTGGCTTCTGGGTACCAGTATTTGGGGTGTGGCCAGAAGGGCCAGTTTAAGATCTGAGGTACACATACACAGGCTCCTCTGTATCATACTCTTGGATGGAGGACCTGTTGACAGAGTGAAGCTGGGCAGGACCAGTCCAGCCTTCCAGGAACATTACAACTGTGTTTGTCCTCATGTATCAGTGAGTGCTTTCATTTGGACCCCTTAATAAATACATAATCTTTTTTTTTCTCAGTCACCTGCGATTTTTCTCGCTACAAATTCCAGCTAGAAAAGACATAAGAAAAAGCCATTTCTTTTGGTAGATAAAGAGGAACTCCCTAGTTACTAGAAGAATGATTCACTGTTATATAGTAATTTAAAGCTGCATTGCATCTAATTGTATTGTCCAGCTAGTGGTGGCACTAGACAGTATTGACAAATACATTTTAATACACTTTCTGCCCATGTGCTCCTGCTTGTGTGCACTTAAATGTGTGAGGCCAGCTACTGACATCGGTTCTTTTATCTAAGAACTCTCCTCTCTGCTTTTGGAGACAGGGTCTCTCACTGGACCTGAAGCTCACACAGGCTAGCTGGCCAGATAACTCTAACAATCTCCCTTTCCTGCCTCCTCAGGGCTAGAATTACGCTACACCTCTCCACTGCTTTTAAATATATGCTCTGGGGACCTCAACCCAGATCCTTATGCTTGCAAGGTGAGCATTTTGTACACCAAGATAGCCTGCCAGCCCTTCTTATACTTTTCTACAAATGGATAGATTGAGAGGCCAAACATATTTTATTTTATTTTGCATTGCTAGACATTGAACCCAAGACCTTGAGCATGATGCATGCACATTAATGATTACTGTCTTCCCAACGTGCCCATGTAGGACCCCACACCCAACTCAGAGAATTCAGGCTTTTTAATCAAACAGAGATAAAGATTTAACTTTTCTCTGATTTTTATTTGCTTTTAAATTAGCTGACTTTGTTTTAGTTTCCAGGGAATATTTTCCTTTAAATATAGTATTTTTATTAATTTTTTGAATGTTATACATGCATACAGTGTATTTTGATCAAACATACCCACTCCTTTCCCGGTGTACTCTCAGATTCACCTCCACTCCAAATTTATGCCCTCTTCCTTCTCTTCCTCATAACCCCAGAGTCCAGGTTGTACTATCCACAAACTCATGGGTGTGGGGCCATCCACTGGATCATGGTGTGATCCAGGGGCCACACCCTTACAAATGAACCCCATTCCCCCAGAATCCATCCATTCGCCATAGCTTCTCAAGTATGGATGAAGGGGATAAAACACTTTCCTACCCTCCATGCTGGATTTTTGACTGGCTTGGTTGAGGGGCATGCCTTATTCAGGTCTTTCTTGCACAGACAATCACAGTTGCTGTAAGTTCAAGTGAGCAGGAAACCTTTTCTGTCCAGAAGACACAATCCTCAACCTTGGGCTCTTACAATCTTTACTTTTCATTTTGTTTTGCCTGCATGTGTGTCTGTGCACCATATGTTTGCAGTACCTGAGGAGACCAGAAAAAAGGCGTACAATTCTTGGAAGTCAGAGCTATTAGTAGTCATAGACTGCCATGAGGGTGGTGGGCAATGGATCTGGAACCTCTGTAAGACCCCTTATCCACTGGGCCATCTTCCAGTCCTTCTTACAATCTTTTGCCCAGACTTTCAGGGTGTTCCCTGAGCATTGACGTGTGTGTGTGTGTGTGTGTGTGTGTGTGTGTGTGTGTGTGTGTGTGTGTGTGTGACAGATATCCCTTATTTTATACACTTGATATATAGATGTCAATTGACTGACTTCCTATTTTAATTTATGGCTTACCTGCTGTGATGGCTAATCTTGGTTGTCAAGTTTGCACACTTGGAAAGAGGGAACATACTTAACCTCTAGGCACGTTTGTGGAAGTATTTTTTGTAAACTGCTGATTGATATGGAAGAGCCTTGTCCACTGTGGGTGGTACCATACTTAGGCAGTTGGGCCTGAGGTGTTTAAACAGGGGAGGCAAATGTGATCCTTAAAGTAAGCCAGGAAGCAGTGTGCCTCCACAGCCTCTGCTTTAGTTCCCATCTTGCCTTCCTTCATGATGAGCTGCATCAGTTGGCCAAACAAGCCCTTTCCTGTCCAAGTTGCTTTTGGTCAATGCTTTTCACAGCATTAGAGACACAAAGTAGGTACCAGTCATAAGAGATGTCACCTGTTAAGTGATGTTTTCTGTTAGTGTGATAAACATTATGACTCAAAGCAACTTGGGGAAGAGTTTATCTTATCTTATAGATTTTACTATTTGCCATGAAAGAAGTCGGGGCAGGAACTTGGAGGCAGGAACTGAAGCAGGGCCATAGAGAAGCCCTGCTTAAAGACATGTTCTCAGTTCCATACGTCCTCCAGCAAGGCCCCACCCCACACACCATGCTCCTCTCTAAAATCACCACCAACTGAGAACCAAGTATTCAGTGCTAGAGCCTACTGGGAACATTTTTCATTCAAACCAACACACCACCCACAGACTGTTAAGCTTGGTGTGATGGTGCATTTCACTTTAAGAGAGAACTTATCAAACTATGAGCAGTGCACATTTAATATGTGGTCTCATCCAAAAAGCTGAGAGGTGGTAGTTGTCCACATTCTAAGCATACTCCCTCTGGAATTCCAGGCATGTGACCAGAAATGTGCATTAGAAATTTTGAAGAATGCTGAAATTTATGAAGTAAGAACCTAAAAGTTTAGAGATCAGTAAGTCCCATGGGAGCAGACACAAGAAATAATAAACATAGGTGCAAAGTGGATGAAATGGATAAAAATAGAAGGAGAAAGCTAAAGAAGTAGGTCTCTTGAAATCAGTGACAAAATAAATCATCCTTGGGAAATATATTGAAAATAAGGGAATGTGCAGAAACTAACCGAAATGGAGTCATTTCAACATTACAGGATAGCTATGATGAACTTCAGGCAACACATTAAAAATACTGACAAAATATGGGTCACCAGGACTGAGAGGTTGAAAGGATCACACATAGCCTAGAAGGATCACTGAAAGTAGCCAAGAGGCCACATCTTAAGCAGAAGAGTCAGGGTACTGTGCCCACAAAGCTTCACAGTGCAGTCTAGTAAATGAGCGCTCAAAGCAGAATTTCCTGCCTTATGCAAACTCCTTCAAAGAACAAATAAGCAAACTATACACCTCCATAAGGCAGAAAAATTATGGACTAGTCTTGCCTTTTAAACAGATGCAAATAATAGCCTAAATCGAACATTACCATATCAGATTCATCAGTGCATTAGGAAATAATACTGAATCTATCCCTGGAATTTAGTGACAGTTTATCGAATAGGATTGATATGATTAAGCATGCTAACAAATCAGAGTAACAGCCTATTACAATCTCACAGATAGTTAAATAGTATTTCAAAGGTCATTTTCTTTTTCTTTTTTTGAGATAACCTTTTACTCCACATCATAAACTGGCCTTGAACTTTTGGCAATCTTCTTGTATCTGCTTTTCAGATGCAGGGATTACAGATGTGTACCTCCATGCCCAGCTCATAAAACAGACAGACAAACCAAACCAAACAAAAATCCCATCTTAATAAATTAGGAATTGAAAGGAATTGATTTAACCCAAATAGACAGTACTCACTGAAACTCCACTGCAAAATTTCACCTAAGGGGATGCCAGGCACAGTGGCACACACCTTTCCTCCAAACATTTGGGAGGCAGAGGCAGGAAAATGTCTGTGAGTTCAGGGTCAGCCTAGTCTATATAGGAAGTCCCAGCTTCATAATAGAGAAATCCTGTATCCTGCCCTTCAAATCTTATCTAATGGGGACAGAGAGGTGGCTCCGAGGTTAAGAATACTCACTGCTCTCATAGAGGACTGGGGTTTGGTTCTCAGCACCCGCATGACAGCTCAGAACCATCTGTAACTTCACTTCAGTTCCAGGGGATCCAACACCCCCTTCTGGTCTCCAGGGGCACTTTGTACACATGGTACATAGACATACGTGCAGGCAAAATACCTGTGATATGCATTTGTAGACAGCAACAAACCCCATCTAACAGTTCCGTCTAAAAAACATTGTCCTGAAAACCAGGAAGAAGGTTCATTGTTTGCAACGTACCACTTCAGTACTGTGCTTACATGTAAGATGAGCAAAAGAAAGAGGTCAAGGAAGGAATAAAAGGCTGCTTGTAACTACAAAAGAAACCCGTGTCGGAAGAGAAAATAAAACTCCAGTCAGTGACTACAAATAGTCATGGGGGTTACTATGTACACAAGCTAATGCATATATCGAACCCATAACACGTGATAGCCTGCATTGTGGTTTATTAACAAACTGCATTTTGTTACTGAACAATTGAAAGAAATCAATTAGATCAGCTAGTATCTTGCTCATAAATCTTCCTAAGAGAAACACATGGAGTTCAGAAAAGCAAGCTGCAAGGAAATATTTGCACTACAGAGAGAGAGTTGGAACACGCTGCTGAGTGGAAGGAATCGCCCTGAAGACTGGTGATTTTGAGGATAGAGGGACGGAGATGGGGCAAAGGATGTGGAGTCTGCAGAATGTAGCAGATGTGAGGGCTGTCGTGGGTTTCAGTGAAGACTGCTTATGCACAGGGGCTCTGGACTCAAAACCCAGCTCTACGGGAAAGAAAAGCAGGTGTGTGTGTGTGTGTGAGAGAGAGAGAGAGAGAGAGAGAGAGAGAGAGAGAGAGAGAGAGAGAGAGAGAGAGAGAGAGAGAGAGAGAGAGAGAGGGAGAGGGAGAGAGAGAGAGAGAGAGAGAGAGAGAGAGAGAGAGAGAGAGAGAGAGAGAAAGAGAGAGAGAGAGAGAGGGAGGGAGGGAGAGAGAGAGAGGGAGGGAGAGAGAGAGAGAAAGAGAAGGTAAAATAGCAAAATGTTAAAATATGCTTCATTTTTCTGTTTATCTCACGGGCAAATCCAGCACACCCTGCATTCTGTGGTGGAGATTATCATGAGCATGTATTACAAACATGTGAAGTGTGTACTACACAGTCTGAGAAAAACAGTGTGGAGAAGGAGGCCCCTGAAGAGAGAAAACCACAACCAAACAAAGCAAAACCAAAAACTAGACAAAACCCAAATGAATTTCAATGTCAAGTTCATTTCCCTGGACTTCGTGGATAATGCTACAGAACCCGGCGATCAGGTAGCAGAGACAGAGTAGCTCGGAGAGGTATCTTTTGGATTCCATTACTCAGAGTCTCCCTTGAACTGTCCTTCCCACAATAACACAAGCACCAGAAGATAAATGAGCTGGTGCCTTGTGGCAAGAACAGTACATAGAAAATGCGAGGTGCTGCAGTCTAGTGGAGCCAGGAGGGAGCTCGTGGCTCCCAGGTTTGCAGAGTCCAGAGGAGATTTGCTCCTGGAAGCCTTTTCTTTGTTCTTTCCACTAAGTGATTAATTTCCTTCTTTTTCTGCTTTTGGGGACAGCATACCATAAACAATGATGGTTGGATGCAACCCTACCCTTTCTCATGAGTGGATGGGATGTCTAAAGGTTAGCTGCTCCGCCTTTGTTCCCTGGGGAGGGCCACCCCAGTATCAAGGCAGACACTTTTTCTTTGTGAAAGCCAGTTTAAAAAAGAAATAGGCCTTGCCGAGTGCTCAATTGTGCGTCTGAGGAACCTTTTCTCTCTGGAACATTCTTTCTTGTCCATCTAACCTAATTTCTTTACATTGCATTTCTGTTGGTTCCCAAATAAGATTAAGTGGCATGGAAATCCTATCGACTTTGACTTTGAATAGCACAAGACTCTGTATCACACAGGGGAACCACACTGAAGCTTCACCTGTTCTAAAATAACTTGCTTATGGGTCTAGAGAAGAGCAATAAATTAGATCCTATCTAGAGTATAGCACATGCCAGCATCTACACAAGATGTGCCGAAATGAGCTAGGAGTGTGCTGAGGCAGAGATTATGCAGAAGATGGACTCTTATAGAAACATAAGTGGAAATGATATAGGAGAATCTGGGGGCAGTAAAATAGTGTTAGAGAAAATTAATCAAAAAAGACTTGCTTGGGACCTACTAAGTTACACAGGTAGGATTTAGGCAAAGGGGCACTGACTCTAACGTAACTCTGTGATAAGTAGTAGCCTCATCAAACTTGTGAGAAACTTCAGGAGGAAAAATCTGCAGCTTTTTATATAACTGAAGTTTGGGTTTGGGGAGAATGCGTTTCTGTTAAGATCTGTCCTGTGAGATTGCCACCAGTTAGGCTCTATACCACAGCAGGAGCTGGGACAGCCCAACTGATGGTTGGCCATTAGGATTACTCCATGTCAACGAACAGAACACTCCTCTATCAGACAGTGGTTAGCTGGCCCTGGTAACACCACACATTAAATCCTGGTCCACCATTAAGTCCCGATTCTCATCTCAGGAAGAATGCAGTTCTCCTAGAAAGGCTGGACGATCATGGTCCTCTCATCCAGAATGACATAACTCTGTGAGGGGGACAAGATGACCTTGGGTGACAACTTCTCACAAAGAACAAACTCTTGGTGTACTTTAAACATAATTTTTTCTTATCTTTGCTGTGTAAATCTATTTCTTCAAAATGGCCAGACTTGCAGTTTTCTGTCTCTGAAAAGCTCTAAGTGTAACTTGGGGCTGGGACCTGAAAGAGATTTACAGATGACAGCATACGTGGATTATACAGGCCAAGATCTTTATACGCTGTTCAAAGTGTCTGTTTGGAACTTGATTTTTAATTTTTTGTTATTATTAATTTTTACGCCAGCTAGCACCAGACACACACCATTATTGTTATTTGACTTTTACTTATCTATTTATTAAAATGTGTTTTTATGAAATTTTTTTTTTCATATTCCCTGAGTGTTTGGCATAAAATCTGATGAGAGGCATGGGGATGCTTAATCTGCTACGTCAGAATGGGTTGCTGGAATGACTCAGCTTACAGGAGCCTCTGGGACATTACGAGGCTTTATTGCTAGGATGATGACAGGGTCACATAACAACAAGATGGACCTGTGAGGACAAGAGGTGACAACCAAAGAGGAGATAGCAGCAGAGTGTGTTCTTGAGAAGTGGCCTCCTGACTACTTGGTTGCTTTTCTCTGCTTTTCTGCCTTGCCAATGATTTTTTTCTAAGTGGCCCCTAATACATTGTTATATAGTTCTAGGAAAGCACATTATAATGAGCGTAGAACTGGACTCTAATAAGGATGTGCACTGGCCTCTATTTCTTCTTTCCTGATCAGTTGAATGACCTCGGGTACCACCCGTACCTCAAGGGGAATGCAGTACCAATGACTCAGCTTAGAGGCCTTTGACCCTCCTCCAAGCTTTAGACATTGCTTCATTTTCTTCTTTATTTCAAGCTGGGATCTTTGTACTTGAAATTGGTTATTGTTTCGTGATGCTCTGTGTTGTATCTTGAGGGATTTTTTTCCCCCTGATGGTATGACCAGAGGATTGCCCTATAGACAAGAGAGCCAGCTCATTTCCGGGAGCTTTGATATACGTTCTGGATCCATTCTTAGCCCTTGGTTGTGTATTTGAGCCTTAAATTCTTTCTACTCTGATAGGAATAACTCCTAGGGAATCTGGGAGAGAAATATCCATTAATTTCTGATGCCAGAAGCTCCATGGTTGGTCTTGTGGGGTCAAAGCCATTATTTTTACTTTCCATATTCTGATGCATTCATTGGCTTGATGCCCTGTGAACCCTGGAAGAGCTGCCCTTCTAGAGATAGCAAACAGCTTGCCCACAACCACACCAGTTCAATGCAGGCCTACCTCTCCAGTGCCCATATTCTAGACTCTTCAGCTATGAGCTTATACTCTTCAGGCCACTCACTCCTACTTTGTTCTATTCAGAGCCAAGCACCATACAGCTAATGTCAATGTCCTACCTCAGATCCACTGAAAAATACTCTTCCTAGGGAAGAATAAACATTCTCTGCCATTTTTCTTTCCATCAGAAACACAGAAGGCTTTTGATATGTTTCCCTTTCTCTGCAGTGTCCTGGACTCAAGGCTACTCTGTGTGTCTGGTTTATGAGACAGACAAGCATAGGGATAGTTTAGCAACCTGGGACTCCACTTGGCTTGGGCTATATACACACTTCTTTTGTAATAATGTACATACTTTAGAACCTGTACCTGCATGTACTATGCACATACATCTCTCTTTGAATAATGCATCTAGTGATGTTTTATGAACTGTGACCCCTCCCTGCATTAATCTGTACACACATTCTACTCCGAACAATGTAGCATCTTTCTCTTTCCCGTAATGACTCCAAACTTAGACAATTCTGTTTAGTCATACCCTGATTGTGTCTAGGCAAGAGAGGAGGGTAGAATGGATGGTCCAGCATGAACTGGTTTGGGGTACATACATGGCAAGGCAAACTTTGTCTTCAAAGTGAACTTTTAGTGAGAATCTTTTAGTTAACATCTTATACTATACAGAACCAGACATTCATGTGATTAAAACTCAAGTGCATTATGGTAGGGGACAACATATACAGTGAGCAAGGACTTACTTAATCTAAGCCTGTCAATCAAAATAATGCACTATTTATATTATGCTCCTTAGCAACCAAATTCTTTTAGTTTTGACCTCTGTAAAAAGTCCTACATAACAAATGGGGTCTTTGAAGATTTTTACTCACATAATTTGCTGTCAATCTTGACAGCACATTTCTTTCTGATGTATATTATGTGTTGAAGAAGAATTTTTGGATACTTCATAAGCTTTTATTTCATTCTTAAATATGAAAGCAAAACCCTGCAAGCACCAGGCCCAGACCCTGCTTACAGTCACACTGTGACATGGCATGTTCTTTCTTTTGGACGCAGCAAAAACAAGCCATCTCTGCAATGGTGGACATTCCCATCCATTGGCCTTGCCACTCACTCCTCCATAATAAAATGCATTTCTGAGAACACAAGTGCTTCACAGTATCTGAGAAGTAGGGGTTTCAAAAATAAGGAAAACCTGACAGGTTTAATGACAAAAACTAAGCAAAATGTGAGGAGAGCTTGGATCAGAACCCACATCACTAACTCCAATGTTCATTCTACAGCACACAGTAGCCGAGTCTTGCTGTGAGGAGTGCCCACAGTAAAAATTTTAGGCATCTTCAGGTGGGTGTGGTGTGGCTGCCCTTTAGAACCCACAGGGCATTTGTTTCAAGACTTTGTATACAAAACTGGCAGATGTTCCAATGTCTTACATAATATTCTGCAGAATTTTCAAATGCCCACCCCTTCCTCCTATTTGCTTAAATCATTTTTGAAAGAAAAAGTATCTGCCCAGGACTCCCAAGGCCAAGTTCTTGGCACAAAGGAGATGTATTTGCCTCAGAGGAACAAAGGGCAGGGAATAAGAAATAAAGACAAGGAGACAGAGGACCAGGATAAGGGGAGGGAACAAGAGAGGGGGCAGAGACATTTGTCCCTGAGGGGGACAAAGGACTGCCCTTGGACAGAGAGGAGACAGACTGGCACATAGGCAAGTGGCAGTTTATAAAAGTCAAGGGGAAAACCCAGCGTTAGAATGACCTGTTTAATTTTAATTGGGTATGTTAATTAGATGAGCCAAAGGGGGTTTTTGATGGCTGGATTTGAACACTCTGATAGTTGGACCTTAATAGCCAGCCTTACGAGGAGGAAGGGGCCAGATAAGGAAATAGACTTTCGGTGGCTAATTTTAGGAATGCAAGGGCTTTTTAGCAAGGCAGAGGGAAGGAGGAAGACGGGCAAAGCCTGTCAGAGCCATGCTCGCCACACCCAAGCTGGCCAGGGGCCCTTCAACTTTATATCCGATACAGTTTGCCATCTGAGTGTTAGCCACACTTTACTGCTTAGGGAACAACAGCAGAAAAAGCAATGTCTGCGCATGTCCAGCCCAGACACAATTTGTTTTCTGCATTCCTTCAGAACCCATAGGTCTGGGGAGCTCATGAACTCTGCCCTCCACATCCCCTTTCACCCTCACAGAGGCAGCGCTTTTCTCTGCAGTTTTCCAACTTGGCTTTCTTCTCCCTCCTCTTTTTATTTTCTTTTTAATTAACTAGTTAATTAAAGGTGAGGTTTCACTAGCTAGGCCAGGCTGACCTGGAACTCATCCTTTGCTGGGATTGCACAGCTGACCTTGCTTCTTTTTCCTTTAACAACAGAGCTTGGCTTCATTGTCAAGAATGGCAACTTTGCTCTTTATAAACACCTTTGTTATTTATCCTTCATCACCATCATCAGCCTCATCATCATCACTACCACCATCATCATCACCACCATCACTATCACCATCATCACAACCACCACCATCATCACCATCACCACGATCACCATCTCCATGGCTACTACCATCATCCTCACCACCACCATCGTGCTCATCACCACCATCACTATCACCATCATCACCACCATCATCACCACTACCACCATCACCACCACCACCATCACTATTACCACCACCATTATCACCATCATCATCACCACCATCATGACCATCACCACCATCATCACAACCACCACCATCATCACCATCACCACGATGACCATCTCCATGGCTACTACCATCATCCTCACCACCATCATCGTGCTCATTACCAGCATCACTATCACCATCACCAACACCACCACCATCATCACTATTACCACCACCATTATCACCATCATCATCACCGCCATCATGACCATCACCATCATTACCATCACCACCACCATTATCATCACCATCATTACCACCATCATTATCACCATCACCACCATCACTATCACCATCATCACAACCACCACCACCATCATCACCATCACCACAATCACCATCTCCATGGCTACTACCATCATCCTCACCACCACCATCGTGCTCATCACCACCATCACTATCACCATCATCACCACCATCATCACGACCATCACCATCATTACCATCACCACCACCATTATCATCACCACCATTATCATCACCACCATCATCACTACAATCATCATCTATTCACCCAGCTGGTCCTCAGCAGGTCTGAATGACTGTGATCTGCCACATAGTGACCCCTGCCAGAGACTCCTGTATTAACCACAGGCATCCTCACAATCACCTCCCTCACAGAGGCTCACTCTCTTAGGCACCATGCAAACATACTCATTTCATCTCATCTCATCCCAGTTTTCCTCACCCCAGTGCTCAGAGACAGGCAACTATTCCCTCCATTTTGTAGTAGGGAGACTTGAAACAGGGAACTAAGTACTGAACCAGAATTTCATGGTGAGGATGCGGTTATGGTGCCAAGATACAGCTCTCATTTCAAAGAGGATAAGAGACAGTTCATCTCAAAGTGAAGTATGAGTGACCATTGTCCAGGAACAAAGATTTAGGTCACCCTGAATTCCATGTTCCAGAGTGGAAACAGTTTCATGAAGTTTTTATAGTAACAGAACAAAGGAAGCCTCAAATCAAGACACTTTTCAAACACATTGGTGGAAATAGCAGAGAGGCAGCCAGAGCAAAGCAGAGAAATCTCATCTCTAGGCCTCAGATGTTGTCTGAAGGGAGCCTTTGCTCTGGGGTTGGTGGAAGTTAGTGGTGTGCTAGGATAACACATTCACAAAGGTTTTTAATCTGTTGTTACTCATGGGATGTTAGGTCTGACACAAATGTAGGCAAGGATTGGCTTTTAGGAGGATAAAGCTAGCCCAAGAACAATTGTTATTAGTATCTGAACCCACCCCATTCCTACCTTAATACATACCTGCAGGTCTAGTCAGTCAGTTGGCTGTTGCCAACATAGCTCCTTTCTAGGAGTTGTCATTCATACAACAGAGTCCAGAACTCCAGTTCTGGGTGTCTGCTCTAAAGTTCATACATTATGCCTTTTCTCTAACTAGAACAAAGAGAGGAGCTTCCAAGCTCACTCAGCTAGAGGGTAGGCTATGGCCTAAGACTTGGAGTCTCACCCCTGCTCCCAGAGAATACTTGTACTGTGTCCACAGACCACACCTCTTAAAGCAGGAATGCGGCATTGCCAGTGTGCAGCAGGTCCTCACTTTGCATTTCATGGACAGACATTCAGTCCCCCTTCACTGTTCATTTCTAAACCATGCCAATTCTCGAGCTGGTGTGCTAAGACCCCTGGGGAAGGTGTAGGGCAAAGAGGAGAGGATTACCTCATCTTCATGCGCATAACTGGTAGCCATTCAGGGAACTGATGATAACAGAAGATGAGAGTTGGAGAAGCCAGACCAGGCTCTACAGCTTGGACCAGGCTGCCTCCCCACTGGACAAATGAAGTTTCAGCAATACAAGAATACACCAGGGCATTTTTAAGTCCCTCTGGTTTTCATGGAAGGTCTGATAAAGTGCATTAGCAGGAAAAATAGGGAAATCCCTCTCCCTGGAAGAGATTTCCTGCTGACTTGTGTATGAGAGAAAAATACTTCTCTGTTCTCCTTCAGTGCTGGAGAGCCTTTGTAGACTGGCAAAGAATATTGAAAGTGTATCATTGATTTGCAAGTGTATCCTCTTCAGGGAATCATCCTAGGCTTCTTCACAAGTAATTAGAGGTCCAAGGTTCCATTTTATTTCCTCTTTAGAAAGAAATCTAAAATGAGTGTCCAACAAATTTAAGAATGCATGTTTTCCATTTCCAGATAGCATGGTAACCACTGGCGTGTATCTTCTTCCTGAGCTGTAGCAGTGCTCTGCGCTTCTCAGGGAAACCTCGGTCAAGTAAACCCTGGGATAATCAGGTCTCCCTCAGGCCCCACTTCATGAAGCTGATGACCACAGCTCTTCTGTCCTCAACCAGCCTGAGAAGCCTCCCACAAACACCTTGCATTTCACCTCCATTTCAAACAGCTTTGCTGTGGGACTATGCTTTTGTACACTGTAAATATTTGTCACTGTAAATATTGGTTTAACAAAATGCTGATTGGCCAGAAGCGAGGCAGACAGGAAGAGTAAGCAGGGTGACCAGAAGGGGAGAATTTTGTGAAGAGAAGAGCAGAGATACATCCAGATACAGAGGTAGAAAGATGAGAATGCTGTTTCGAAAAAAGGTACCGAGCCATGTGGCTAAACACAGACTAGAATTAGGGGTTAATTGAAGTGAAAGCACTAGATAGTAATATGTTTGAGCTACTGACCCAGCAACCACTATAATATTAAGCCTCTGAGTCAATTATTTGGACAGTGTATACTGAGTATTTGAGAGTTTCTGGTGGGGCAGAAACATACAACTACATTGCTTCCAAGCTGTGCACTACTTCTCATGAAAATCCTGAGTGTGAGAGCCTGTGCTGACCAGAATCACAACACTCCTCCTGTGTTCACTCTTGTCAATGGGCGCCTCTTTGGTTCTTTTGCTCACTCCTGCCAAAGCCCACAGCTCAGCCCCCATCTTCTCCTATTTTCTAGACAGATGCCTCTTCCTGACACCATTTCTGAGTTCCCTGACCAGATTGTGTTCCTTACGTTTCTGCATATTTACAGCATGTCCAAGTGCCTTATTGTTGTCAAATCAGCTCCCCTAAACTCTTCAGAGTTTCTTTACAGTAAGTTTTTTTTTCTTTCAGTGTCTGGGTTAGTACTTTATATTTAATGGGTACATCATAAATATTAAACCAGCATTTATTCCGTCCTCTGTATTTTGCAGTTGGTTTTGACATCCAACCATTTATACACAAATCAGGCAATTTTTATGCAAATTCGCAATGCATGAAACTGGAATTCAGAGGGCTTAGTTGCTTTCCCGAGGTTCTCCAGGGAAATGAAGTAAAAGTGAAGTAAAGAGAACAATGAAATTGTGTTTTGTCTGGGTCCTTTTGCTCATCATCAGGATGGCAGTCTATCACATGTGATCAAATTCACAGAGTCTTTCTGGGGAATTTAGGAGAGGCCACTGGAAGGGTTGGGTGGAGAAGGCTGGTTTAAGCAGTGATCTAAGAGAGTGAATTGGAGGGAGGAAGGCAGAATGTGGTGACAGAGGTGGAAATGGGGGGGGGGGGGGAGGTGGCCGGGGGAAGGAGATAGAGGTATGCCTGTAAGAAATGTACTCACCACCCAATTGATATAGCTTACTTGCTCATATTGACTTTCTCAACAGATATTAATGAAAGAAAGGAAGAGAGGGGAAATAAAGGGAATTGAGGACATGAATTTTGGAGGAGAGCATTGTATCTAGATTTTGTAAAAGTACACAGTGTTTGTTACCAGATAAATCAGCTTGCCTGTAAGGCTTTACTGCATTGAAGAATGGTTCCTGGCAAAGAGCAAGGCTTGTGTTCCATTCAGTTCTGTAGAAGGACAGTTATCTAGGGCTATTACTCTTTGTCCTGAATGAGATTCTGCAGTAAATGCTGCTTGGATCCAGACAGGCAAGGTACTCAGTGTTGAAGCCTTCTAGAAGGTGGCTTTGCTCAGCCACCTTGTACAGCCCATTCTGTGAAGACTATAATGCATATGAGCACAACGGTCCACGTTAACTTAGGGGGGCAAAGAGGAGCTTGGACAAGTGGCCAAGAGACACAGGTTCTAGCTCTAGAAATCTTGGAGACAGTTCACAGGCTGACAACATCAGAATGGAACATGCCTACTCCAGAGGGGACCAGACAAACCCTCCTGGTTAGTTTTATTGCTGCTACATCCCAGAATCAGGCACCTGGAAAAATACACTGAGAAGCTCTGCCTAAGGAAGCTGGGATACCCTCCAGGGGTATTAAAAGAGACCTGGGCTTATGGAAGGGACTAACTACAAGATATGAGTCTTTTATGCTGGGCATCTTGGAAAGTTTGAAACATACCCAGAGTGTCATAGAACCCAGGCCCATTGTTCACCTTTAGTAATTCAAAGTCAGTCTTGTTTACTCCACATTCAGGCTACCACCTGTACCTGATCCCTAAACTCACAGGGTTGTATGGGAACAAATATAAGCCATTACGTCACTGTACCCATAATTACCTCTGAGAGCAAGAACTCTTGAAAAAACCAAAAACCAAAAGCAAAACACCAACAACCTTGGTATAAACAGAGACATCCTATGATATGAAAAACCCATCTTTGCCCCAGGTTGCATTTAATATTTGACCGATTTAAGCTATAATTTATGATTCTAATAGAAAAGCAAGAATGAGCTGGGAAAGAAAATAAGTAAAAGGGGAGAAAGCCATCCATGTATATCCTTAAATAAATGTTATACATCAGGCTCTGTTCCGGGCTCTTGGGCACTGCGACCCCTTTTCAGGATATGAGAAAGTCATAGGGCAGAGTAATTAAGTCACGTACTGAAGTGAGCCTGCTTAGAAATCTAGATGGAGGTCCAAGTAAATCATCTGCTAGAGACTTCTGGAAAATGGGGAAGAGACTGAGGAGTGAGATTCGGTTTCCAGTGGTCAGGAACCAAATTTATCTAGATGTAAATCACTGCAGTTAACAGGTAAGATGCTTCACGGCCACCTTCCATTTTGTTTTCTTTGTCAGTAAAAATAGGATGTGCAAGGACAAGGGTAAGTAACTCCTTGAGCTCTGCCTGTTGTTTCCTAATCGTGAGACGGAGCTGCCAAGTATTTTCTCTCATCCTAGGTAGACTAACAGAATAATGCCACCCAACAATTAGAGGGGTGGTCTCTAGATAAAATGATGGCGGGAACAATGGGATTGAATAAGGGAAGGGAAGATGCAGAGAAAGGAGGGTCCAGGAAGGGCTGGGACAGAACCTCACCTGTCTAACCCCAGGACACAGGTAGGAAGTGATGCATATGGTAAAGGAGAGTCAGAGTCCGGGAGGGTGTGGAAGGTTCAAGGCACTGCCTCATCTTCAAACTCTGCAGCACAGGTAGTAAGTAAGGAAGCGTGGGATGTGGTGGAGTCAGGAAACTAGCAATGGAAATGCCAAATGAGAGGGTGAAGAGCAGATACTGATTGGATGTCACTTTAGATAGTAAGTGAAACAGGATCTTATGTAGCCAAGGATGATCTTGAACTCACTATGTAGCTGAGGCTGGACTTGAACTCACCATAGCCAAAGCTAGCTTTGAACTTGCTGTGTAGCCCAGGCTGAGCTTGAATCTGTTCTTTCTCTACCTTCCAAGAGTTGTGATTACAGGCACATGTCTACCAATTTATATAGCAGACACATTTCTTTGTATGTATATGTATTAGCTGCTTTTCTTCCTGCTGTGACCAAACACCTGACAAGAAGCAGCTGAAGAGAAGACAGCTTTCTCTTGGTTCACAGTATGGGCTGTCATCTATCACCGTAGAGAAAGCTTGGTAGTGAGACAAGTTCTCTTCCATGGGAGAAAGACGGATGGTTACATCCCCCACAGCTACAGAGTGAGGAAAGGTTCTACACACCCCAGAAACTCACTTCCTCCTGTGTGGTTCCATCACTTAAAGACTCCTCAGGATTCCCAAATGGTGCCACCCGCGGGGGCACGAGAGCCTATAAGGACATTTCACATCCAAATCATAACGCTATTAAGGCAAATAAGATGATGTGAGATAATACCAAGCATTAATACCCGACTATAGTGAAGGGAGTTCGCACACCTCTTGACTCAAATTGTACCATGTGTTTTATAGTAAGGTAGATAGAAGCCATTCAGGTGGCAGAAATGTCTTAGATGTGCCCTTGTCTCCCTCATAGTACGCTGTGCATCCCACAAATCTGCTGCACTGCACTTTCCTTGTTCCCCACAGTCTTCCTGTTCACATGGCCACACTCCTGTAATCTCTGTTTGACCCTCTATCTAATGACTTTCTTAGTCAAGAAAAAGATTCAAAAAAGATTCAAGGCCCCTTGATCCTTATGCCTTGGCTGACCAAACATAGGGGTTGCAGGTCTGAACCGCCACATCCAACCATATATTTTTGAAGCTGGTGTGTAATACTGAAGTTTCAATGTGACAATAATAAAAGTTATCTGGTCATCAGAGAAGACATGTTCCAAGTGCTCAGAAATACCTTGACCAACAACAGCACCTTTGCAAAGAGAGCCACTGAAAAGCCCAAGCCCTTTTTCTCAAGCAACTGCAGACACAGAGGTTATGGATACTGGAGATGTTGCCAAAAGGATCTGACAGCAGAAATATTCAAGACACTGTTATTATATTAAAGCAAGCTCAGAGGCCAAGGAGCCCTGAGCACTCATGCAGTAGGCCAGTTTGGGCTACGTGTTCCACTAGGCATAATTTGAAAATCTTTTAAGTATACCATGTGGGAGCAGCTACCTGAGTGATAATGAAATCTGAGCTTGTGATCATGCAGAGGTCTCATCAGCTACCCACATCTATTAAAAGTGATCTCATGGCTACTTAGGAAGACTTCCTTTTGGCCCAAATTGGTGTTCAGTAATCAGTTTTCACGAGAAATACTGTTAAATCTCTAGGCAAAATAAACCCCAAACCTAATACTCAGGCATCCTGGCCATGATTGTTCTTCATGCAGGGGTCATAGCTGTTCATGTGCACACGTGTGTGTGTGTCCGTGTGTGTGTGTGTGGGGGGGGTTGGGGGGTGAGTGAGTGTGTGGTGTGTCTGTTATATAATTATGGGAAAGTTTATAATCTGTGAAGGACTCTATTGCAACAAATGTTTTTGTTTTCTGCTTCAACAAAATTTGTTACTAGCAAATTTCCTGTCTCTTTCATCTGCATCACCCTGGGGAAATGCAAGTCAGCACTGCAGAGTGTCATGCCTGCTTTAGAAGCGTCACATAAGTACTTTACAGACCTCTGTCCAGGGAACCAGGAGCCAGGAGTTAGTAATGCTATGATGGGCCCCTCTCTGGGGTGCAAGCAAATCCCTTCAACCGAGTGACAGCAGAGGTCACCTGTGTCTTTTGACCCAAGTCTTCAATATGTGGCCAACTCAGAAGTTGCAGGAAAGTCCGACCTGGTGCAGCTGTGTTCTTTCTTTACCCTTCCATGGTTACCAACCACACAGGAATGACAAGATCAAGTTCAAGTTCTGCGTCAGATGAATCGCAATCTGGGTCTTCCTTCTTTGTCCTCATTCCGTTTCTCTTTCCTTTTTTATTTTTTATAATGTTTGCTTGTGTTTAGTGTCTGTGCACCATGTGCATGCAGTACCTGCAGAGGCCAGAAGTGGGCGAAATATCCCCTGCAGCCGGCATTATAAACAGCTGTAAACTGCTATGTGGTGGCTGAGAATCAGATCCCATCCTCAGGAAGGGCAGCCAGTGCTCCTAAACACAGAGTCACATCTCCATCCTCTACCTTTATTTCAGAGATAACATTCTCCACGGGGCTTGGCAGGCATGGATGCTGCTACCCAGCTGTCGAGAGAACTTAAAACACTGACATGGCTGAAATGTTAGTGTTCCCTCCAGACTGAATAAGACAGGAAGCACACTTCCCGAATGAAGGAGCCCTTTCCTGGACACCTCAGAGACTCTCCCAGTAATGCTCTGTGGAAGGAAACAAGATAATACACTAGACAACAAAATCAACCAAACCCCAGGAAGAGCAAAAGGAAAACAGGGTCATTGGAAGAGAGCAGAAAGAACACATGCCAAGAGCCAGTGCAGAGAAACTTTGAATGTAGAAGTTATTAGACACAGATCATGAGTACCACACATTATACCTCAGCTCAAAGCATAAAACATGAAGTTGTCCATAAGAGCGAAAAACCACTTAAAAGTAATCTACAAGTTACAAAGAAAAACCCATAGAATAGCCTTATTTGGAGAAGCCTCCCTCCTTGCCCACAGCTAACTAAGAGGTAAGTGGCACCCCAATCCTCAGGCCAAGCAGAGACCATGGTCTCTGAACCCCGGCCTGGAGACACTGCCCCTGACACCCCATTCACACCCAACTCTGCCCTAAATCAAAAAAATCTGGAAGACACCCTCCAAACCCAATCTTCAGCAAAACACAGCTTGGAGGGACATCCAACAGGCAAAGCCACGCCTGAACTGTGACATCAACAACTGGATACTCTGAAGCCCCCACTCCAGGCCCACAGCTGTCTAAGAGCCCACTAAGACCCCACCATGAACAACCCCTGTGACTACTGTAAACACACAGCTTCTTGGCCTACAGACAACTAAGAGCCAAATAAGAGCAGGCCTTGCAATTACTGAAAACACTCAGCCCCGAGGCTCACAACTGACGAAGAGCTGACCAAGAACTGACCAAGAGCAAACCGAGGAAGCAATGGGCAGATGCCAGTGCAAGAAAACATATAACAATGTAAAGAACAACAAGGTACCACCAGAAGAAGCTGGTGGCTCTACAACATCAAGATCCAAGCATAACAATGAAGAGGAGACAGAAGAAAATGACATTAAAAACAACTGTATGAAGATAATAGAAGCTTTGAAAGAGAATATAAAAAATTCCCTAAAAGAAATAGAAGAAAATACAAACAAAAAATTGGAAGAGATGAACAAATCCCTGAAAGAAAATAAAGAAAACCAAGAAAAAGAAAACAAACAGCTGAAAGAAGCATTCCAGGAATTAAATGATGTGGGAATGTCTTTCTGTATGCTGTGAATATCAATCTTTAAATAAGGGAGCTGTTTTGGCCCATGACAGGCACAGTAGAAAAGGTAGGTGTGGGAATCAGAATAGGTAGTAGAAGGGCAGAGACACAGACAGATCGAGCCAGATGCTCAAAGAAGAAACATGTAAGGAACACAGGTGAGCTACAGTATACATGGCAGACAGATTAATGGAAATGGGTTGAGTTAAGATGAAGGAGATAGCTAGCAATGTGCCTGAGACATAAGCCAAACAGCATGAAGTTAGTATAAGTATCTGTGTGATTCATTGGGACTTTGGGATTGCTGGTCCAGATAAGCGGTGGTGGGCAGGTCTGAACGTTGGAGCTAGCCAGGACGGAAAACCAATGTAAAAAATGAAATAGAATCATAAAGAAGGCACAAACCGAGGCAAAGTTGGAAATAGAAACCTGAAGAAACAAACCAGAACCACAGATACAAGCATAACCAACAGAATGCAAGAGATGGAAGAGAGAATCTCTGGAGTGGAGGATTCAATAGTAGAAATAGATTCAGCAGTTAAAGAAAACACTGAAACCAAAAAAGTCATAACATAAAAGGTCCAGGGAATCTGGGACACCATGAAAAGACAAACCTGAGAATCATTGGAATCGAAGAAGGAGGAGAATGCCAGCTCAAAGGCACAGAAAATATATTCAACAAAACCACAGAAGAAAACTTTCCTAACCTAAAGAAGGAAATGCCTATAAAGATTCAAGAAGCTTACAGAACAACAAATAGACTAGACCCTACCAAAAAATCAGCTTGTCACATAATGATCAAGCCACTAAACCTACAGAACAAAGAAAAAAATACTAAGCACTGCAAAGGAAAAAGGCCAAATTACCTATAAAGGCAGACCCATCAGAATAACACCTAATTACTCAATGGAAACAATGAAAGCAAGAAGGTCCTGGTCAGATAGATGATATATAGACACTAAAAGAGCATGGCTGCCAACCCAGACTACTATACCCAGCAAAACTATCAATTACCATAAGTGGAATAAGCAAGATATTTCATGACAAAACCAGATTTAAACAATATCTATCCACAAATCCAGCCCTACAGAAAGTTCTAGACTGTAAACTCCAACCCAAGGAAACCAGATATATTGTTTAAAACACAAACAATCAACAATATCACTGAAGAAAAACCCCCTAAAAGGGAAATACACACAAGCTATCACCAAAAATAACAGAAAATAACATTGGTCATTAATATCCCTTAATACCAATGGACTCAATTCACCTATAAAAAGACACTCCCTAACACAATGGATGCAAAAACAGAAACCATCCTTCTGCTGCATAAAAGAAACATGCCTCAGTGTCAGAGACAGACACAGGCTCAGAGTAAAGATTTCGGAAAAGACTTTCCAATCAAATGGTCCTAAGAAACAAGCTGGTGTAGCCATCCTAATATCTAACAAAGTAGACTTCAAACTAAAATCGTTCAAAAGAGACCAGGATGGACATTACATATTCATCTCAGAAAAAATCCACCAAGATGAAGTCTCAATCCTGAATACTTATGCCCCAAACACAAGGGCACATACATATATAAAAGAAACACTTCTAAAGCTTAAACCTCACACCAAACCCCACACACTAATAGTGGGAGACTTCGATACTCCACTTTCACCCTTGAATAGGTCAACAGGAGAAATAAGAGATCTAACAAATGTTATGACCCAAATGGACTTAATAGATATATACAGAACCTTTCACTCAAACACAAAGGAATATACATATTTCTCAGCACCTCATAGAACTTTCTGGATGGTAGTGTGTAGAAGAATGCGAATAAATCCAAACCTATCACCCTGCACAAAACTCAAATCCAAGTGTATCAAAGACCTCATAAACCAACATACACTGAAGTTGATATAAAAGAAAGTGAGAAATACCTTCCAATGCATTATTGGCCCAGGTGACCACCTTCTTAATATAACACCAGTAGCACAGACACTAAGAACAACAATCAATAAGTGGGACCTCCTGAAAGTGAGAAGCTTCTGTAAGGCAAAGGACACAGTCAATAAGACAAAACGACAGCCTACAGAGTGGGAAAAGATCTTCACCAACCCTACATCTGACAAAGGACTGATCTCTAAAATATATAGAGAACTTAAGAACCTAGAACCCCCAAACCTAAATAACCCAATTAAAAATGGGGTTCAGAGCTAAAAAGGGAATTCTCAACGAAAGAATTACAAATGGCTGAAAGACATTTAAAAAATTGTTCAACATCCTTAGCCATCAGAGAAATACAAATCAAAACAACTTTGCGTTACCACCTTACACCTGCTCCATTGTTGATGGGAGTGTAAACTTGTACAGCCACTCTGGAATGCAGTATGGAGGCCCCTCAGAAAACTGGGAATCAATCTCCATAACGATAGAGCAATACCACTATTGGGCATATACCCAAAGGATGCACTGTAGGGTATTAGGTTGTTCCATTG
Source organism: Phyllotis vaccarum (assembly GCA_033318265.1). Taxonomy (NCBI): domain Eukaryota; kingdom Metazoa; phylum Chordata; class Mammalia; order Rodentia; family Cricetidae; genus Phyllotis; species Phyllotis vaccarum. The sequence goes on from JARWLC010000011.1 coordinate 88,356,735, forward strand.
TAAATAATTGTTCCTACCTATGAGTTTAATAAAAAGCGCTGATTGGCCAAAGGCAGACAGGAAGTGTAGGTGGGGCTACCAGACTAAGGAAGAGTCTAGGAACAGGCAAAAGAGAGCAGAATGCCAGAGAGAAGCCAAAAGAAACACAGGACAACTATGCTACTCTGAGAAAAGGTACTGAGCTGCATGGCTGAACATGATAAGAGTCATAGGTGAGATTAAGGGTAAAGAGTTAACAAGTTATATGCCTGGGCCTTAGGCCAATAAGCCTAAAATTAATTTAAGCATCTGTGTGTCTCTAAACCCCAAAGGCACTAGCTCAACTATGTTCATAGCAACATTATTCATAATAGCAAGAACCTGGAAACAACCTAGATGCCCCTCAACTGAAGAATGGATTTACAAACTGTGGTACAATTGCACAATGCAGTACTACTCAGAAGTAAAAAAACCCGTCATCCTAAAATTTTCAGGCAAATGAATGAATTTGGAGAATATCCTTATGAGGAAGGCATCACAAGCCTAGAAGGATTGGCATGGGATGCACTCACTTTAGACAAAAAGCAAAGACTACACAAGCTGCAAACTCACAACCTCTGAACAGCTTGGGATTAGAAGGAACTTAAGAGAGAAATCCAGAGACTCCCCTAAGAAGAGAAAATAGAGAAGAAGATCACCTTAGTAAATTGGGGTCATAACAGGTTTCAACCAAGAAGAGGTGGGAAAAAATCACGAGAGAAGGAGATGGTTGAGTGAGAGGAGCAAAAAGGGGAGATGGAGGAAGATGGATATCTCAATAGAGGAAGCCAATGTGGAGTTGGAAAGAGACCGGGTGCTAGGGAAACGTCCAAGAACTCACAGGATGTCCCTGGCCAAGTCTCCAACCAATAGTGGAGGGGGTGCCTAAATGGGACTTCCCCTATAACCAAATGAATAACCAACCTAAGTGTCATCACAGAACCTACATCCAACAATGAATAGAGATAGAAACAGAGATCCATAGCTGAGCACTGGGCAGAGCTCCTGGTCCAGCTGAGAGCAGGAGAGGAGAGTCTGTTTGAGCAAGGGGATATGGATTATGAGGAAAATTCCCACAGTGATGGTTGACTGGATCTCTGTGGAGCTCACTGAATCAAGAATAGCTACTGAAGATCCATTGGGAAGAAGAGCTAGGCCCTCCAACGGTAGGCAACTATCTATTGGCATGGGCAGTATGTGGAGCCTCGAGGGGCGGGATCAGACTGTGTTCCTGTGCATGGGTTGGCACCTTGGAGCCCATTCTCTGCAGAGGAACAGCTAACCCAGCCTTGACTTTGGGATGTGTGCATGGGACGTGCCTAGAGTGGACGTGCCTAGAGTGGACGTGCCTAGAGTGGACGTGCCTAGAGTGGACGTGCCTAGAGTGGACGTGCCTAGAGTGGACGTGCCATGCTGAACTGATCCATCTTGGGTCTTGTTGGCCTTTTGGGGGAGGGGATGAGTGAATAGGGAGGGATGAGGCTGAAGGCTGACTGGGAGGGACTGGGAGGAGGGAAGGGAGGGGGAGAAGGGAATACACAGCTAAAAATGACACTTTTTAAATAAAAAACTAAAACAAAAAGTAGCTTTATTTGTTTGGATAGCCACAGTCTACAGTGACTGGGATATATTTAAAAGTAACTAGAAGATTTTAAAGCTATCAACAAAATGTGATCAATTTTTAGGATGAAAATAGTAATTATTAGGATTTGATTATTGCATATCATATATTTTATATCTATATTCTATATCTGTATATGTAATATTGATTATTGTGCTTTACTACATAGAAAGTAAAACCTCATGCCAGATACAGATAAAATGTGTTGGAACTAAGAGTTAGAATTGAAAAATAAAATAAAATATATTAGATTAACAGAAGATTCAGATGGAGGAGAATTCATCACCAAAGATCAGAGAAGTTATTTAAAATGTAACGCAATGAGAGGAAACCACAGACAACATTGAGACATCAAGCAATTTGAAAGATACTGCTGTGCTGGATAGAACTGGAAGAGAGTGAAGCATACGCCATATTTGAGAGAAAAGGCCCCGTGACCTCCATAGGCATGGGTAGGTAGACAGCATCAGGCATGGTTTCCTTTCTATTGGGTAGACCTTAAGTCCAACTAGATAGCTGTTGGTGACCCCAACATAAGGGTGCCATTATTTTACCCTTGAGAAGTCTTGTCACGCTGGTTATTGTTATGGTTTGTGGGTACCACAGCTGGGTATGATAATTGCTTGTTTTAATCCCTTACAGTTTGTACAGCATCTTTGGGTGCTGTAGGAGCTCATCCTCAGGAAGGAGACTCCCAGGTCAGTTCTATTTGATTCCCAAAGCCCTCTGTGCAAAGTGTGTACTGTCTTTGGCAGCAGGGTTTTACCTAAGTATAATGTTTTCTAGTTTCATGCATTTGCCTGGAAAGTTAGTATTTTCATTAAGCTGAATTTGTTTATGTACCACATTTTTATTATCCATTCATCATTTAGGTTGTTTCTATTTCCTATCTAGTTTTTGTTTGTTTGTTTGTTTTTCACGACAGGGTTTCTTTGTGGAGCCTCAACTAACCTGAAACTCGCTCTATAGACCAGGCTAGCTTCAAACTCACAGACATATGCCTGCCTCTGCCTTCAAGTGCTGGGATTAAAGGCATGTGTTACCACACCCGGCTGTCTATCTATTCTGAATAGAGCAGAAACAAACATGGTTGAGCAAATATGAGTGGAACAGGATGTGAAATCATTTGGTCATATGTCCAGGAAGGGTACGGTCGGGTCTTACTGTAGAGTTACTTTTAGCTTTGAAAGTTCTTCACACTGATTTCTATAACACTACACCTATTTGCAATTCCATCAACAGCAAATCTACTATTGCCACTTCTAGACTAGTATAATTCCTAACTGCATTCTAAATACTTATCCTTATACCCACAGATAAGTGTAGCTCCAAGTCTTTATCAAAGAAACTTCTTTTTCCAAAAGAGAGAGACCATTACAGAAAGCCACAATGACTAAAATGTAGATAACACCGGATTCTGGGGTGCCCAGCGCCAGAGGATAGATCTTCAGCACAATGCTGACACCCAAGAGATTGAGGATCAGACATTCTGCAGCAAGACCACGTCTTCTACGTGTGACAGGAAGCTGCATCATGAAATCTTAACTGTATAGTCATCTAATCAGGACCTGCACAGTGATAATATCAGTTCACAGACCAACGTGAATGGGAGAAATTCTACGGGGCCCCACTCCTAGATGAATTTACAATTGCTGAGGGAGAATCAGTCTTTTCCGGAGACAAGCTTCCTGAGAGGTGAGTTAATCCCCATTGGTCAACCCTGAACATATATACATATAAACAATACTAAATGGACTCATTTACATGTAAAAATTAAATCAAATAAACACTGAAGTAGACAAGTCATCATTTTGAAAGTGAGCAGGAAGGACATAGAAGGACTTGGAGGGGTTGAGAAAGGAGGCTCAAATGATGTACTATAGTACTCATGCATGAAATTCTCAAAAAACAAAATTAAAACATAAAAATTTATATTTTATCCATATGAAAGAAAAAAACAGTAAGAAAACATCTAAGCAAGGACATCAATCTATATGCTCAAGATACTAATAAGCAGCAAAAGATGATTGAGCAAAAGCATATCACAGCTGAAGTTAACAGAAGCTAAGTGGAGAGAGTGTAGGTCAGAAAGATTTAATGCAAAAGGAAAAGCAACAAATCCCATGCGAAGGAGCAATGGTAAGATTAGTGTTAGCCTCCCAGCAGACACAATGGAGCCAAAAAAAAAACAAAAAAAAAAAACCCTGGAATTCTATACATTGTAAGAGCACTCTGAAGAGTGAGGGATGAAGACACACAGGAACACAAAACATAAGTCCAAACACACACACACACGCACACGCACACGCACACACACGCACACATACACATACACACACGCACACACACACGCGCACACACACACATACACACACACACACATACACATACACACACGCACACACACACGCACACGCACACATACACATACACACACGCACACACACACGCACGCACACACACACGCACACACACACACACGCACGCATACACACACACACACACAAACTTCAGGAAGAAGAAAAGTGACCTCTCAACTAAATTTTGAGGAGAAGGATGGGCAGAAATAAGTGAAATGAGAAGTCTTAATACAGCATGCAGGAAATAGAGGCAGGAGGATTGCTGGGGGGAGAGTATTGCCTGGGCTAAGTGATATTGTATCTTTATACAAGTGCACATATCTACTGGTTTAACCATCTATTTATCTACTAGTCACCTAGAAATATGAGATGATTTCTGAGATGGAAGTGCAGTGTTAGTGAATGGCTTGACCAAAAATGGGCTAAGTAGGAATAAGCAAACAATATTCACATTGATGATATAACTACAGATGAGGAAATAGAATATAGTAAAATACTATTAGCAACTCAATCAAGCAAATCTGAAAATCTAGACTTCTTAGAAAATGTAGAGTATTTAAAACCAAATCCAAAAAAGAAATAGACACTTAGATTAAGGTAATCACCTCAATATAGTTAATAATTTATGATTTTCCCATTAAGTCATCATCAGGCTCAGTTGGTTTTACTAATGAATATCAAAAGAATTTAATAAAATTTCTATGCAAAACTATTACTATTTGTGGTGCATCCCATGAAAGATGAAAGAAAAGGTATTTCTAATAAATTATATGGAGATACCATGACTTTGATACCTTTCTCTGGCAAGCACAATGTAGAAAAGGAAAATAAAAGCTACCTTACTTTTGTTTTAATTTTAAAAATTAGTGTTTGAGTAATTTGTGAGTATGTGTCTGTACGTGTATATCTGCTTGTATATGGGAGTGAATGCATCTATGTGCAGTCACAGAATCCAGAAGAGGGGCCAGGTGTTCTCTCAGTCTCTGCCCTTCCCCTTGAGGCAGTCTCTTGCCTGAATGTGGGGCTCATCTTTTCTCAGCTAGGTGGGAAGCCAATAACCTCCAGCCATCTTCGTATCTCTTTCTGCACTGAAACTGAAGTGAGAGGCATACAGGAGACACCCTGCTTGTTACATGGGTGTATGCAGTAAGCTTCACTAACTGCTGAGCCATCTCTACGGACTCTGGTGTTAAATTTTAAACATGGACATGAAAAATAAAATCGCAAAGTTGGGTTTATGTGAAAAATGCGATGCTTGTTTAATAACTGAGAAAAATCAAATTTAAACGGTAGAGGGATTCAAAAGTGAGCGCCGTGCGTGTGTTTAGTGGTCGTGTCTCGTGACTCTCTAAAGAAAGAGAAGGTGGGAAGCCATAGTGCAGTTTCTTGAGATGGAGAGAGGATTGAAGATTCAAAGCTGGGTTTGGGAGGAGACGGTTTTACAGCAGAGATGGGAGAGCTGTTTTCTGGGTGTTAGTAGCGTAGGAGACTTCCCCAGTGGGTTCCATCTCTCTCTGTAAAGTAGAATACTGGGGTGACTTCTGATAAGGAGGAATTAGGTAGCAGGTGATTTCAGAAATGAGATCCACACAATAAAAGGGCTCAAAGTCACAGTCACTCTTAGTGCTGATAGTCGCTCTTCCCTAAACTAATCTGAATTTGAGGTCTGGGTGAGCCACAAAGACTGCAGGAGGCCGAGAGATGAGCTCCAAGGATTAAATGCCGGCCTTTGTCTGGAGCAGGGAAAACCTGGTCACAGTGACACCGCTTATGAGTTAATAACAGAAAGCGGCTTCGCGGTTCAGAAGTAACAGAAATGGTTCCGTGAGCTAATTACTGAAATAGATGGGCTGTGTCTTTTCTCAGGCTGCCAAGAGAAAAGATCTCTTGCTGTGAACAATAGGTAAGACTGTTCCCAACAGCGCTGAGCAGTGCAAAGATCTGGGGGAAGTGCTGAATCTGTCTCTGCAGAGCAAAGAGTCTGTGCTGGGTCCATGCACCCTTTGCATAAGCTTTGAAGATAGAATTCATTTGTCCAAGCAAAAGAATTTAATTTTGTTGTGCTGCAGCTTATAAAATATTTACACTGTTATTCCACATATATGCACGGCTTACCTCCAAGTTCTTCACTCTCCTATGTTCTTTAAATAAGAGTTGGACTCTGCTGGCATCAGCCAAACCAACTGACTCAGAGTCATCATGGCTCCCAGCATCTCCATACCATTGTCTTTGGGCAAGACTGACCCAAATTAGCCCACAGAGAGAGGCCTGTTCCTAAGACTAAGAGACAGAAGGGCAAGTGTTTTGCTTAATTCGTACAAAGTCCCCATCAAAACCAGAAAGTTCAGAATAGCCCACTTTCTTCCCACATTGACTATTGTATATGCTAGAAGGCAGAGATGAAAGGAAAAATGTTGGGGACATTGACAATGGCTCTCAGTTCCAGAGGTCAGAAGGCTTAAGGCAGGGTGGGGTAGAGAAAGATTCTCGAGTCATCTGGGGCTCACTCGGTGGCCCATACTTTCAGGCTTAATCCTTCATCATTTATACAAACCTGGATGAATCAAGGACACCAGTTTGTCAGACTTTCTTAGTATGCTTCTGCGAGAATAACCGATGTGTGCTGGCCCTCCTTGGAACAATGCAAGTTACTTTCTTACTTACGTATTTATATGTGTGTATGTGCATGCACACATGCATGCGTGTGCACAGGTACATGCGTGCTATGGCGTGTGTGGTGGTCAGAGAACTACTTGACGGTTTTCAGGAGTCAGTCCTTACCCACTGCTCTGAGATCCAGGTCTCGAACTCAAGTCTTCAGTCCTGTGGAGAAACAGATTTTACGTCTGAAGTCATTGAAGTGAGCCCCCTTCAAGAGTTTCTGTGAGAACTAAAGAGCTGTGCCTAAGCAAGAGCTTTCAATGGCATATGGAGATGAAGATGTAAGACCACCTCTTGCCTCATGCTGAATGACCAGAGCCATAAGGACTATATCTTCTTTCCCTATTCTCTCTCACCAAGACCTCGGTGTAATTTAATCTCTGAGGTGTGTTCTAAGTTGTATTGCCAGGGCCACAAGGTTATCACAGTTCCTTCCTCATGTTCCACCTCCCTCCTGCCTGGTTCTGTTGTTTGCTTCTCAGGAGCAGCTCTGCCTGAGCATGCTTTCTCCCATCATACCGGCTGATCCATCCTCCTGTAAGGTCGTGTGCTCTCCACGGAGATATCTTTACTCTTGCCTTTCGTCCTTCATCGGCTGCACCCTCTCTTCTCTCCCCTTTGTCAGAGCCTTGGACCATCGCAGCATCTGCAAAGTGCCCCAGAATCCAGTCTGGATGGTCCTGCCTGCTCCCGGGGTCCCTAGCTCCTACGAGGCCACCTCAGATTGTTAGGTACACTTGCCTGCTTTTACAAGCTGTCCTTCAGACCAGGCTTGTCTCCTCAAGAAAGATTACAGATTTCTTGAGGATGTAGACGATGCTCCTTTCTCCCCTTGCCTTTCCCACAGGAAAAAAAAAAAGAGAAAGAAAGAAAGAAAGGAAGGAAGAAAGAAAAAGAAAAAAAGAAAAAAGGAAAAAGAAAGAAAAGTTGTCATGTAAATATAAGGTACTATAAACCAATATTCAAAAAGCAAGAAAAGACACTGAGGGGTTCATGTAAAAATCTCATTATAAGAGGTTCACCCTCTGAGGGATGTGATAAGAAAGAAAAAAAAAACAGAACTGGTCTGGAAAGTCAGTGAATGGAACCCCCTTTTAATGTTATATGACTAATCCTAGTATTTATTTATGGACTCATATGTCATATAAGTAAAATGTATGTCACAAACAAGGTGAGAGAGAACAGCTCATGAGAAGACTATGGTAATTTAAAGTCAAAACAATATCATTTCTCATGTTCGAGAAGAGAAATACACGTTGGGCTGGCAAGATGGTTCAGAAGACACTTGCTGCTAAGCCGGATAACCCAAGTTCCGTTCTTGGGACTTACTCATTAGAACTGGCTCCAGCAGGTTATCATTGGGCTGTCACACATGTACTATAACATGAGTGTACAATACGAGATAGATGCAGTTTTATTAAGACACCATTCACTGGCACACAGGAAGCTACTTTAGACACCATCAAAAGCATTTCAACAGTCTGCCAGCTACCAGCCAGCCACAGCCACCAGTTAGATAGGGTCACATCTGGAAGCCTATTCCTGTTCTATTAATAGATTTGGATGCTACTGTGGCTGTGCCTACTTTGTTACTACAGAAAAGTAAGGTTTTGGGGTGCCCTTCTGGGTTCTTGAAAAGGATTCTAGGGTGATGAATTCTGGTGCTCAGGTCCTGTGTAAAACAGTCTGTGCTCAGCAGTGCAGCTACACAATAGGAGCAGATATCTGAGCTTTGTGTTTTGACAGGGAAGATTTATTTTATGTCACCATTTTAGAGGGTCCAACATGAGTTGAGAATGATAGAATACACAGAATTATATTGACATGCATGCTATGGTGCATTTATTTGCTGTTTTTTTTTTTTTTTAAAACTTCTGTGTTGGGAAAAAACCTACAAAATTTTAAAAAATGCAACCTAAAAACATAAATTTTGGAGGGAACGTGTTCAGAAAATGCTCCCCCACCCCTCCCCTTATACACACACAAGGGAGGGAAAGAGAAGAAGAGACGGAGGAGGAAGAGCTAGAGAGAAGGAGAGGAAGGGCAGAGTCTGCCATGTCCTCTTTGACGGCTTCAAACCTGGCACAATGTTTACCTAAGAACAATAAAGCGATGAAATAAGCTTCCAGATCCACAGTGACCACACCACAAAGACCTCTCCATCTTTAAAGGAAATGGAGCTGTGTCTGACACCCACAGTCAGATTTCATCTGGGAATCCTTCTGAGAGGAGCCAGTGGCAGATGATGCCTTCCACTAGAACATGGCAATACTTGTTAGCAGAGCAAACAAGGCCTTTGCTTCCAATGCATCCCCTTGCAAACTAGAGACAAAAAGATAATTCTTACAGGCACACAAGCTGCGCTGCCTGCTGTGAGCTCATTGGTGGCCTGGGGTGACCCAAGGCCAGCTTCTCAGAGGGCACTTTGTCTGATAAGACTTCCTGTGGTGGTGGACATGTCTGTTCACTGTGTGATGTGATTGTCAACAGCCACATGTGACCATGAGGACCTCTTCCCACAGCCTGCAACTCTGACCTAAACTCATAAATATGGCTACAGTGGCTTAAGCAATGGGCAGGGGATAGCAGGAAACAGGTCTCAAGTATACATCCTAGGGATGAACTTCCAGGCACATATGGACTAACACAACCTCCAAAAACATTTGGGGTTGCTGAGCCATGGGAAAAATGGTCCAAAGGCCAAGGTCACAGGGCATCTACTTAGAGACCTTTGAGAGACTTTACTTCACACATGCTTTTTGCTTACTTATTGTCATTTTTGTTTGTTTGTTTGAGACAGAGGCTGTCCTGGAACTTGTAGCCCAGGCTGGCAAGGTCTTACCTCTCAATCCTGTTCCCACAGCCGTGAAATTCAATATGAGCTTTGGAGAAAACCTTCAAGCCATAGTAGAAATTATAATCTATATCTTCATGCTTTGGCTTTTTAATGCTTTCCAGACATCTGCCTCATTTTAGTTTCTTTTTAAAAACTAGCAATATATTTAACTTCCTTTTCTATTCAAAACTTGAGAGGCTTTTTCTATGAGGAAAAATAATCACAAAACACACACCCCCTGGGTGTGATTGTAATAAGGCCTTTAGTACATTTTTGAAATCTGCATGTTCTTTTTTTATACTTCCCATTCTCACTGATGGACTATTTCTTCAAGTGGGAAACAGTCAAGAGAGAAGCTGCTCAATATCTTAGGACCCTTCTGACAACCTCATTAATGTCTTGCAGTGATAACAGCAAACAGGACTCAGCACAAGGAACAAAAGGTTTCTCTAATCCGCACCAGGAAGATCAGGATGGAGCTGTGAAATAGACATAGAGTGAGGGAGTCACTGGGGAGAGAAAGGACCCTCGGGTTTCCACTTCAGGTGACATCATAGTGTACTGGAAAAGCCTTCTCATGAATGCAACTGCTAATCTTCCTATCAACTTAGCTATTTTAGAGCCCATCTAGAAAACACCTCTGTGGGTTATCTGTGACAGTACTTCTAGAGAGGCTGAAATGAGGAGGGAAGACCAACCTAGTAGAGAGATGATTCCAGCCATCAGATGCCGCTGGATTTGTATTGGTTCATGGGATAAGGTTGCCATGGCAATGGACCACATACCTTTAAGATGATGTGGTCCTTACTCTTTCTTAATCTACCATTTCTTCTGCTCTTCCTGGGGTCTGTCTTTCACCTTTTTATTTCCCTGCCAGGAGAGAAGACCGCTTCAGAGATGAGTGGAAACTCAAGGGCTCTCAGGTGTCCCTCAGTTTTCCAGATTCATTTGTCTACTTGAGCTAGCCATGCATTTCCTCGTCTCATTGCCCGAGTCACCACAGGGAGAATGTTTTCTTGCTCCTCTTAAAGATTAGCTGACCTGGCTGTAAGCTAGATTCCCCTGCCTGTTACTCCTAGAGATGATACACCACCAAAGATCCCATTTCTCTCCTGGACCTTCAATTATGTTCTTTTCTCTTGCATTTAAGCATCTTAAGACTCCCTACTATATTAGTTATTTTTCTTAGGACCATGACAAAGTAATTAATAAAAGCACCTTCATGAAGGAAAGTTTTATTTTGGTGTATGATTGGATGAGTGACAGCGCATCATGGCATAGAAGGCATGGCGGCAGGAAGTTTCAGGAAGTAGACAGTGATGGTGCTGGTGCTTCATTAGCTTTTCATCCCAGGACCTCAGCTTATGGGATGATGCCAGTCACAATTTGGAATTGGTTTTCTCTCCTCCATTAAACCTCTCCAGAAACACACTCACAGATGGTGAAGGTTGTCATCTTCTGGGTGACTCTAATCAAGCTGACAATAGGGATTACCTCTCATATATATAATATACATATACATATTTTTTTAAAAAGTGATCTTCCTTTAGCACACCTTCCATCTCTCTCCTGCCCTCTGGTTCCAAGTTTCTTCAAACAGGGACAACTGGGCATAACATCCCTCCCTAATTCCACTTCCTTCACTGGTACAACTGTCACTGTACTCACTTCTGTACCCAAAGTGCTGTCTCAAAGATAACCTCATCCAGTTGGTAGCCACCTCTTGCTGAGTCTTTACCTTACCTGATTCCCAGAAATGCATCTTTTTTCTTTATATTTTCCTCTCGAGGATGCTCATCCTAGAGACTTAGCAGCATCCTTACCTGCCACTGGTTGGTCCATCCCAGCACGTTGTTATTTTTTTTGTAACAGTACTCTGGAACATCTAGTCTCACAGTTTAGATGAGATGAACCCCATTCTGTCTCCAGAGAAGGCTCTTAATTCTATTCACCTAATTAGCACACCTCATCTTCACGCCTCATCTTTCTGGCTTTAGAGGGTTGGTTTGATGCTCAGGAAGTAATCCCAACTCAGATCACTCACAAAGACCCAATCCCCAAACTTAAATTGAGCTATGAGAGAAATGGACTTGTTTCTCACCTGACAGAAAGTAGAGACCCTTAGGATTTGATGAGAGTCATCTTGGAAACATACAAAGAAGAGGCCTACTTGAGAGTGGAGTCATAATCAAGGACAGGAGGAATGGATAGGCATAAGGAAAATTCACTCTGGATAAACCAGTACTAAAGTGCTGGGTCAGACCATGCCTGAAGACCTCTTCCCAACCCGCTCAGTTTTCTTAACCTCTCAGCCTTTTTCTACTCCTTCAATCTCTCTCCTTGGGCCATTTGAAGTCACACTGGTCACCAGAAAGCATTCTGACAAGCTTCTTTATCCAAATGACTTCTCTAGGTATTCACAATATTTTGACTGTTCTTTTGGTGTTTTTTTTTATTAATGAATATGGAACCCATGCTTTATATCCATCAGATGAGTGCTAGATTGCTGAATTACACTTCCATCTCATTTGAAATCTTTAATGAGACATTGTTTCATGAATGTTATGACCAAGTTCATCCCTAAAGGTATGACAAGGGACAGTTCTGAGAGTCCTAATAAGATGTCATCGTGGGAAGACTCATGGGTGACTGATTCAGCCGCTTGTTGATATAATTATATTCTAAGCTTCTCCCCCTCTCTTGGCTATGACATCATCAGTATTGGCTTAATCATCCAGTCTGATGAGAGAATGGAGAGAGCAATGACTCATCTCGATGTGACATCTAGAAAGAAGAGAGAGAACAATTTCCCTATAGCTTTTTTTCTCACTAAAGTCATGGTTCCTTGAAGATGTCTCTCAGGCCTCCTTTTGGATGTCTTCAGCTGGCACGGGGTCACACACGTTTCTGAATGAGACCCCCTGGAGCAGAGGGACTCCTTCCAGGCCCATGGTTCTGTGGAAGGGATTTCTGTCTGGAAACTAAGAAGGAGGCAAATCAAAGTCCACTACAACTGGTTACAGGTGACTTCATGTCCTGGCTCCCGCAGAGTCCTCTGAATTCTCTCCCACCATTCACCTCCTTGGACCTTACATTCCAGCTCAATCCCTACCCTCTGGGTTTTGTCCAATAGTTTGAGCATGCTATGCACTTCCTTATGCAGAGAGACTTCAAAGTGTGTTGCTGTTCTTACTTGAGACTCTTTAGTCACCATGCTTATTACTCACTATGCCTGAGAATTCTTCTCTCAGCAGCAGATCCCGGATAGAGGACCACTTTTCCTAACACCCTCCCCATTCCCATTAGGACTGTATTTCATCGTGTGTTGATTATCTCTTTATTTCTTTCCACAGTTAGACTGTGACTTTGAGTTCAGGGTTTCTGGCTTAGTCTCCGGTGTATCACGTAACAACTAAGGCATTTCCCATTTGCCCAGTGGTCCTGGGCAGACAGAAAGTCTCTCCAGCCCTCTCGCATTCACACACTCTTCCTTCTAGTGACTCCTTATAGTAGTTTCTTTAAGTCAATTCCATTCACTTTATCGGAAGACTTCCAGTAGGTTCTCTACAGAATCAGGAGAGCTATTCAACAAAATCTGATAGATACTCATGGCGGGATTTAAAAAAAGAAAGAAAGAAAACTTTCTGAGAAGGAAAGAACTCCCCAATCTGCCAATAGCATAAAACAAAACAAAAAGTCACCTGATGATTAAAAAGGTTGGGTGATTTACCTCTATGATTAGGATAGAATCTGTACCATTGCCAATGCAACAGAGCAGAGAAATGAAATTTTCATGGGTTAAACTCCCGAAGTCTACTAAAATTCCTAAGATGTTTCTGTCAAGTCAATATAATTTAATACATCCTTTCGACCAAGCCTTTTGAAGATTTATTTATTTTATTTTATGTAAATGATCATTTTGTCTGTATGTCAGCCTGTATATCATGTATATGCCTTGTGTCTGAGGAGGCCAGAAAAGGGTATTGGATTCACTGGAATTGGAGTTAGAGGTGGTTGTGAGCTACCATGTGGGTGCTGGAATCAAACCAGGTCCCCTGCCAGAGCAGCAGATGCTCTTTGACTGCTGAGCCATTTCTGCAAACCTGACAGTATTTATAACATTAACTTATTTATTTATAATTTATTTACAATGAAACACACTAGTTTTAAGTATACTGATCTATGAATTTTGACTGACTTAGAAACCCCCCATCACAATCAAAATGTAGAACTCCCATGATCTTCTCCACCTACTCTGCAGACAATGTCCTCACTCTGCAGGAACAACTGGCTCATATTTGTTTGATTTCATATAAATGGAAGCATTCTATTTTTTAGAAATATTTTCTTAAATCTTCTGACCACTTTTATTTTTTAAAGATTTAACGTATTTTATTTTAAGTATATGAATGTTTTGACTGTTTAAATGCATGTACACCACATACATGCTTGGCAGCCAAAGAGGTCAGAAAAGGGTATTGGATCCACTGGAACGAGAGTTACAGAGGGTTGTGAACAGCCACGTGGTTTCTGGGACTTGAACCCAGGCCTTCTGGAAGAACAGCTAGTGCTCTTAACCTCTGGCTCTCTGGCCACTTTATTATATAGGCTTCTTATAAAGTTGTAGGATTATGATTCCACCTATGTTTGAATATGAGTCCTTTGCCAGATACTCATGTGTGTTTATGACACACTTTTTCATTTTCTTATCAGGTTTTTTTTTTGAAGATCACAAAGTTTTAATGTTTGATTTTCATGAAGTTTGATGTCTCAATGTTTCTTTTCATGACTTGTAATTTTTGTGTGTGTGTTCAAGTTTCAAGGATTTTCTCATTTTCTTCTGTAGAGCTACATAGTTTTGAAGGCATGAGATAAATATGAAGATGTATGACAATTCAGTCATCTTGGGTCCATTTGTTGAGAAATGATATTTTCTCCATTGAGTTACCTTGGTATCTTTGTTGCAGAAGTATTGAGCACACAGGAATGGGTTAACTTCTGGGCTTCTGGAGCTGTACGTCTTTCCTTACGCTAATACTGCCATTCAGTACATGGAAATGTCAATCCTGAAACCCAGTTCTTTTAAGGACTTTTAAAGCTATTTCATGTCCTTTGTGTTTTCTCATACATTCCAAAGTCAGCTTGATTTTAGAACCAATCTGAGGTATGTCGAGGGTTCTGTGAAGTTTGGGAGGAATTTATAGTCTAACAGGATTGAAGCTTCCAATCCATGACCATGATATAGCTTTCACGGTAGATCTTCCTTCATTTATTTCAAGGATGCTTTATAATCTTCCATGCACAGGTCTTGTGTGTAACACAAATTATTACATAAATCTATTTTATATGTTTCTGTTTTATTATACAGGGTAAAGATGTATTGAATTTTTGCATTTTTTTTTACCCTGAAAGTATAGGCTTACTAAATTCACTTAATTTTTCCAGTAGATTTTTAATGTATATTCTGTGGGATTTCCCACATCTACAGTCATGCTGTCTACAAATAACAATTTCCTTCTTCATTTCCAGCCCATATGCCTTTTTATTCATTTATATATTTTTTTGTTGTTGCACTGTCTAGGACATCTAATGCACTGTTAAGTAAGCAGTGGGAATATGTTCACGCCTTGTTCCAGAGAGAAAGCATCCAGCCTTTTCAAATGTGGTATTTTCTGTTAGTTGTTCTTACAGATGTCATTAATCAGGTCAAGGAAGACCTTTCTCATTCTTGAAAGGCTTCCTTTGCTTCATCATGAATGCATGCTTGAATTTTGTCAAACAGCTTTTCTAACTGTAAAGAGTCTCCGGTGAGTTCCCCAGTAGAAAAAGCATTGCCTTCTTTTAGAACACCAAGGAACTATGGCCCATCAACTTTGAGCTCACACCCTTGTAGTTATCAGTGAGCAGCAGAATTAAAGGGGGACCCCTGCAGGCGCTTGCTGATCTTCCCTCTTTGTAGCTTCTTCTGCTCTAACACTTCTGTTCGTGAGCTTTGGTCATCTTTGCCTCTGCAGAGTCCAGTCTCAGGCTCAGTGAGATCTGCAGACTTTGCTTGGGTTCTTTTTCTCTGTATGATTTCTGGAGAGTGCCACTAGGAAGAAACACGGACTTAACAGAGGATTCATTTCATCTCCTTCCAAACCATCACAGTTGCCCAGTGCTATCACACAAGCATGTATGTTTATATCACATATATCGATATCACATAATAAACATACAATACAGTAGTAAATAGTTTCTGACCCAGACTTTCCTGCCTAGCCCTGAGGTTCAGACTCATTCACGGCCCCACTGCCGCTTAGCACCAAATAATCACACAAAGGCTTATATTAATTTTATGTGGATTGACCTATGGCTCAGACACATTGCTAGCTATCTTTTTCATCTTATCTCAAGCTATTTCCATTAATTTGTTTAGCTATGTTGCTTAGTACCTTTTCTCAGAACAGCATGGTTTTCTGCTTTCCTCTGTGTCTCTGGAGTCTCATCTGGCGTCTCTGCTGGTGTCTCTTCTGAAGTCTCTGCTCTTCCTATTCCCAGAGTTTTCTTAGTCTGGTAGCCCCGCCCACACTTCTTGTCACCCTTCTGGCAAATCAGCTTTTTATTAAACCAGTAGAAGGGACAAATATTAACAACATATTCCCACAGCACAGTACATGTTTATAAATAACAAGTATACATATTTTAGCATATCTTGAAATAGTCTTGTATTGCTTATTATGAGGTGGTTGAACGTTAAAAGTCCCTGTCACAGTTCCTCATGACAAGGATGCCATTTGCTTTTTCTTCTGATTCTTTAATATCTAAGAAATATTTTAAGTATAAATTAAAGCCTCATTTAAAGTACAGTTTTTCCTGAATACTAGAATTCTCATTTTGGAAGATAGAGTTTTGGTGAACATGAACTTGGTATCAAACACTGATCAGAATTTGATTTCTCACAACAGCCTATGATACAGACACTGCATTTTACAAATGCAAAATTTTACTTTCTTATTGGTAAACAAGGAAATGCTAAGTGTTTGGGTAACTATGGTGGCCGGTGTTGGTTGTCAACTGGACATGCCTAGCAAGAGGAACTTCATCTGAGGCTTCCCTTTATCAGACTGACCTGTCTCACACATTCATAGGAGCAATTTTGTGATTGCCGATTGATGTTAAGGGCCCCAGCACACTGTGGGTGGTGTCATCTCTGGACGTGTGGGCCTGAATTGTATAAGAACAGTAACTGAGCATGCCAGAGGGAAAATCCATAAGCATTAATTCTCTATGATTTCTGTTTCAGACTCCTGCCTTGAGTTCTTGCCTTGGCTTCCCTGATGACAGACTGCAATCTGAAAGAAAAATGAACTGTTTCCTCCACAAGTAGCTTTTCTTTATGGCCCGTGGGACATGAAGTCCTTAAATAACAGAATCACAAATTCCAGCAAAAGGAGGAAATCTAGGATTGCTGTGACCAGACATGTTGTTTCCCGTCATCTTGGCCTCGGTGACTTTCAAACTTTTCTTTTTGATTCCCAGTAATATTCCATGTAACTGTTTACGGTTCCTCCTAGGTCTTGTCTGGAGCTACTTCCCAAAGCTGCGTGGACAAATGAGGTCCAAGGAGCCTGGTAATTTCCCTTCCTGTGGCACTGCCCTGAGCAGGGTGACGGGTGAGCTCCCACAGACATCCCTACCTGGTAAGCCAACAAACATCTCTACTGCCACTTTGTGAGATTTAAGAAAGAAAACTAAGAAGGAAGCTATATTTAGAACTGGTTACATACATTTTTTTCCATAAAAGATGATCAGCATTAATTCTGTGTCAACCCACATCCACATTTCTGTCAAACAAGCACGGACTTATTGCTTCACTGCACAAACCCTCACCACAAGGAGCCCCTGGCACTGCCCGCCTCAGCCCTCATACGGTCCCTTTTATTCTCTCAGGTGAGTAGTACTTGCTTCCCGAGTATATTCCTACTGATGCGTACAACCACATCCATTCATTTCCCCTCTCTACTGTGCACCTCCTCACCCAGTGTCCCTCCTTCCCTTTTTCTTCTGTAGAATAACTCTCCTCTTCCAAATCTGGTACTTTCATCTTAGATCTTATTCTCTCTCTTCCTTCTCAATTACACGCTCTAATTTTTCTCTTCTGCATCAACAATCTTTCCTTTTCTACTGAATCATTCCTATTAGCATACAAATGTATTGTAACAGCGCTTATCTTTAGCTTAAGGCTTGTTACCCTCATTTTCCGTCTGCCTGCTACCCCTCCCTTCTGTTTCTCTTGATATCCAAAACTCAGAGTCATTTTTACTCCATTATCTCTCCCTCTATCTCTTTTTCTTTTGACTGTATCTCTCTAAAGCCTGTAGTGCATTCCAAGATCCTTGTTCTACTTACTCTATTAGCAGCACACAGCACTTGCTTGATCCCATCCCTTTGGAAACACAATTTTCATCTGGCTCCAGAAGCCCCACTTTCTTGCTCAACCGCCCAGTTACTCTCCGACCATTTTCTGGCTTTTGCTCTCTTTCTTTCTCTCTCTCTCTCCTCTTGACATTAGAGTATCTTGGAACACAAGATGCAAACACATTTCTTCTCCTTCTATGCTTAAGCTCAAGGGCTCTCCCTCAGGACCATTCCTGAGGTTCTCAACTGAAGGTGACCTTGACAATGGATGGAGACAGTTTGGGTTGTGACATCTGGAGGAAGTGGTGCTGATGTCTTTCCAGGAGATGGACACTGAACACTTTAGAAACCATAGGGCAGTCTTCAAGAACAGAAACGTGTCAAGCCCAAATGTCATCACTGCTGATGAGAAGAAACCCATTCTACCTAGCACCACCTCTCTGACTTATGTCTATTTCATAGTCATCTCAAACTTGACATGCCCCACATGAGCTTTCATTGCCCAGCCTCAGCAAAGGTCCCCATGAAACATTATCAGAGACAGCACCCAAGTGCTAGAGGTTTAGTGGATGCTGTGATCCCAAGCAGTGAAAATGAGGAAACAAAGAAACATGTTACCAAGTTGGTCACTGATTCATGAACACAGCGACATAGCCTGTCACTGGACCCTGGTTCTCCATGGCAACAAGAAAGGTAGAGAGAATCAACAGCTCCATCACAGCCAGCATCTCACATGGAGCCAGCTTCCACTTATTTATTGAGGCAATATTTTCTTTCCAGGTGGCTGTTTGGATCCCTGGGGCCTTTTGAAGGAACCAGTACCTCTCATTGTAGTGCGGCAAACCTGGGAAGCAAAGTGTGAGGCAGAGCTGCTCCTTCCAGTCTTGTTCACAGTGGAGATGGTTAGGTGAGAAGAACATGACCAGACAATCAGAAGGTCACATAGAAAGTTCCAGGCTGCACATTCAGATGGGAGGTAGAGAAATGAACTCAGACTCTATTATCACATACACGATATTAACATCTGTCCAGTTATTGAAACACAGGCTTAGGGGACATGGTTGAAATTCTTCTGTTTATATCCCTGCTACACTCCCTCTGAGAACAGAAGCCAATTCCAAGACCTCAGCATGCTCTCTAGTATCAGCCAGGATTGTTTGTAACACCTGCCATGCCAGTACCCTACTACTAATAATTGTAATCTGTTAAAACCCCAAAGCAGGGCTGGTAAGATGGTTCAGTGGATAAGGGTGCTTGCCACCAAAGCTGATGACCTGTACTTGATTCTTGGAATCCACATAATGGATGGAGAGAGCCAATTCTAAATGGCCCTCTGACCTCATACATGTGCCCTCCGCACTAAACAAACAAATTAGTAAAAAAAATAAAATATTTTAAAAGTTAAAACAAAACAGAGCATTGAGCCTCATGCCTGTAATCCCAAAACTGGGGAGGTTGAGGCAGGAGGGTTGCTATGACATTATGACCAGCCTGGGCTTCATTTCAAATAATAACAAAAGCAAATGCTAAACAACACCCTCCCCAACACAAACTATATTGCCATTGACACCCGTCCTTCAGTATCTTCCCATAGCAACTCAAATACCTCGCCCCCACCCGACAAGCCTAAGGGTTCCTGCATGATCCACCCATCATGGCCTTCTTCCTTGGTAATTTCTTTCTGTCCATAGTGACCTTTTGTTTCCTAAGGTCTTTCTTGCCTTAGGACCTGCACATTTGTACATCTATCAGTCTGTTCTGTGATTCACTGGTCTCTGTTTTTGGTTCCTGATAATTCCTCTGCAGAGAGGGCCTGTTAGAATATAAACTCATGCTAGTGTGGGACCTGCATTCTAGTTTCATTGACTGCACCTCCCATTGAATGTAAACTCTCTAATCTGGGAACTGTGTGCATTGCCTAGTCACATAGCACTAGGCTAGAACATGTCCATAGCTGGAGCACAGCAAACTTTTGTTGAATGTTTAAGTGCCTCAGACCCCTAGCAACGGACGGAGAATTCATGTAAAAAATACTGAATTCTTATCTCAAAAACATTTTTTCAGTTCCTTGGAGATAACATCTACTAGGCATGTGGAGGACCTACTTACTAATCCTGTAAGGCACAACTCTGAACTGGCATCCTATGTAGTCCGAGACGCTTTTCAAATAAGGCAATGCCCTCTAATAAGGGATAGATCAGGACAAGGCCGTGCACACAGAACTAGGATTCAGGAGAAGAAAGTGGGAGACAGGGCAGTGAAACGGAAGAATGGAGAAGAGGGATTTACCAGCGCTATAGGACATGACCAGGAGATGTTTATAACGTGCAGAAGGCTTACAATAAGATTCTAGAAGCAGCAACCACCAAACCACCTCGCTTGGCGTTTCATGGAGAGCCTTGTATTTACTTAAAAAAAAAAACCTAAAAAACAAACAAACAAAAAACAGTAAAGCATCTGTGCAGAAGAGAGAAGAGGGGCCATAGAGTTTCTGGGATAGAGGGACCGGCATGCACTGGGTGGAGTTTAAGGTGGGAAGGAGTACTATGCAGTAGAACTTGCTGTTCATCTGAGAAAAGCCAGGGTAGGAATCTGGAGAAGAGAGAACAAACACTTATATTTCTGAAAGGAAAGCCGGGATCTGAATCTGGAGGAGGGATTTAACTAGCTGTATCCCCGGGATCCTTGTAAAGCCTCTGTCTTCAGCTAGCCACAATAGAGCCAGGAGGATGCGTTCATTGGCTTTGATTAAAATGATGGGTGGTGTGGGCGGGAGACAACACGAGCTGCGGTGGTGCGAAGGGGCGGTACCAAGGCCATGTGAGGAACCAATCAGCGGAGACTCTGGGTTCGTGCGGGTTCCTCAGAGGCTCTGCTGCGGTGGAAGGACCAGAGTTGCTGGTTGTCTCCTGGTGCTGCTATTGCCCAGGCGCCCCTCGCCTCTGGGGACGCCGCGCAGGTCCCCAGCTCAGACTGTCTTATGCCTCCGTGGGAGACCCTTGTGCGAACATGTCCAGAGCCTAGAAAGTGGCCCTGAAGGGGCAGAGGCCACGGGGTGGGTGGATGGGGTGGGATGGGGGGTACGGGAGGCAGGGCTGAGGGTGGGAGGCAAATGGGCGACTTGCTTCTCCTCATGTTTGTTCCAATTAGCATCAACTTGGCAGACAACCCACAAACCCACGATGCCTTCGCCCACCGCCCCCCCCCCCCCCCATCATAGTCTCTGCATTTCAGAATATTCTGGCTGCAAGGAAACTTCAGTTCCCTCTGGTAGGCTCAAAAGGAACAGACACTTGGCACCATCTTTTCGCAGTAGCACTGCCTGGATGAAACCCAGGGATCCTCAACTGTAACACTCTAACCAAACTCAGAGTGCCAGTTGAGTGGAGGTCCGGGGGTGTTGGGTAGGCTGGACAGAGAGGCCCCTGGGGGAAGGGCTGGGTGGCGCCGAGGAGCGCGATGCAGGAGGATTGCTTGAGCGGCTGCATCTAAAGCAGACCGGTCCAAGGAGTTTTGCCAGGGACATCACCGCCTGCATTGCGTCGGACCTGACCATCTCCAATGTGAAATTCCCGGGGAAGGTCGCGCGCGCAGCTAAGGGCCGTGCGTGGGCGGGGCTGCGGGCCACCGGGGAAGAGGAGTTGGTGGGGGGCTTTTCTAGGAGGAGAGGAGGGAATAAGAAGAAAAGCTGTGCTGACAAGGATGGGAACTGAATGACAACCCCCCTCTGCTAAACCACCCCCTCATATTTTCCATCTACCTCCTCGCTCCTGCCCTCCCCAACCCACGCCCGGGTGGGCCAATCGCTGCTCCGCATTCCAGGCGCTTTCTCAGGTTTCTGCTGATCTTGCAGCGCCCAGAAATGGACCGAGCGGACCTGCGGCGGCACGCTCTCTGCCCCACTCGGAGCTGCTGAGGGTTCCTGGCACGCGGAGGAGCGAGGTCCGTGCGGTGCTGCGGAGACCCAAGAGCCATGTAGAGCCAGGCTTTGGGCAGCCCGCCTCCCTCGGGATCGAATCAAGGGCTCGCGTATTGTTCGGAGGGGGCGAGAGTGCTGCTTATCGCCATTTGCTTGGGTGACTCGGGAGAAGGGTGGCCTTTTTGCTTTTCCATCCCACATCCTCCGGAACTCCCTGCACCGGAGAGAGGACAGCGCCTCCAGGTTGCCTGCACCATGTGAGGATGGGGGTAGGGAACGGACATTTCCTCCCTAGCTGCTCAATAAAAAGACCGGGCCCCTGAGAGGGGAAGGACGTGGACCACGAGGGGCCCAGTGCGTCTCGGATGCTGTTGTGGAGGTGGCCCTTGCTCGCTCTGCTGCTGCAAAGGCGACCTGCCGCATTCCGACTCTCCGCCGACTCAGCACCGCCCCTGCGCCAAGCCGGCCCGCCAGGTAGGAAGCACCCCTGTTCGGGGATGCAGAATCCGAGGTTAGGGTAACGGGGTGGGGGAGGATGAGGATGAGGGGTTGCTGCCCAGGACCCGGAGCGCCTTCAGTATCTCTAAGCGCTTTTCCGATCTCCAGTTTAACGAAGTTGTAAACAGATCGGCTGTTGGGTAGTGGGGAAAAGTGGGATGGAAGATTTCCAAACTTGGATTTCTGGGTGTCTGTTGTGTGTCTGTTTGTGTGTATGTTAACCCCAGTAAAAGTCCGGTGTGTTCTACAAAAGCTAGTAGTCTGTGCTCTTTGGTGTCTGTAGGTTCGTCCCATCGGAATGCTTCTGATTTTCTACCCTCGTATCACTTTTTATTTCTCTGCAGCGACCATCGATCGCCCCGTGGGAGCTTAGAAGGCGGCAGGCGAAGAGGGGTAGGAGGGGGGAGAGCCAAGGAGCAGCAAAGGGGGTGACAGGCGTGGGGATCTGCTGAGCTGGCACCGCACCGGGTCCTAGGAGGGCTGCAGGAGGGGAGGGGAGCCGCGGCGAGCCCGGGAGCGATGGCAGGTGTGCCTTAAGGCAATCAGAACAGGAAAACAAAAATCAAAACAACAACAACAAAAAAAACCCCACTCACCAACACACAAAAAAAAGTGCACCCCCAAACACAAGCCTATTCTGGAAAAAAAAAAAAGGCTGCTCTGGGAGGGGGGACCCTCAGGCAAGAGGACTTTCCAAATTGGGTAAAAGGCTGGGTGGAGGAGGGGAAGGTGGTAACTAGAAAAGTTGCAGACCTCTGAACCTTTTTGGCTCTGAAGCCCCTCCTCGTGAGCGTGGGGGAGACTCACTCTCTGGTGGGGGGGCCGCTTGGGTCCCCCCCACCCCTCTTACCTTGCTCCTTCACACCCCGGGCTCTCTCCTGGCCTCCCACCCCTGCACCCTGCTTCCATCATGACGGTGATGTCGGGGGAGAATGCGGATGAGGCTTCGGCCGCTCCGGGTCACCCCCAGGATGGCAGCTACCCACGGCAGACCGACCACGAGGACCACGAATGCTGTGAACGCGTGGTGATCAACATCTCCGGGCTACGCTTCGAGACTCAGCTCAAGACCCTGGCACAGTTCCCCAACACGCTGCTGGGCAACCCGAAGAAACGCATGCGCTACTTCGACCCCCTAAGGAATGAGTACTTCTTTGACCGCAACCGGCCCAGCTTTGATGCCATCCTTTATTACTACCAGTCAGGGGGCCGCCTGCGCAGGCCGGTCAATGTACCCCTGGACATGTTCTCCGAGGAGATTAAATTTTACGAGTTGGGCGAGGAGGCCATGGAGAAGTTCCGGGAAGATGAGGGCTTCATCAAGGAAGAGGAGCGCCCCCTACCTGAGAAGGAGTACCAGCGCCAGGTGTGGCTGCTCTTTGAGTATCCCGAGAGCTCGGGGCCTGCCAGGGTTATCGCCATTGTATCGGTCATGGTCATTCTCATATCAATAGTCATCTTTTGCCTGGAGACTCTCCCTGAGCTGAAGGATGACAAAGACTTCACGGGCACCATCCACCGCATCGACAACACCACAGTCATCTATACTTCCAACATCTTCACAGACCCCTTCTTCATTGTGGAAACCTTATGTATCATCTGGTTCTCTTTTGAGCTGGTGGTGCGCTTCTTCGCCTGCCCCAGCAAGACAGACTTCTTTAAGAACATCATGAACTTCATCGACATCGTGGCCATTATTCCTTATTTCATTACCCTGGGCACGGAGATAGCTGAGCAGGAGGGGAATCAGAAGGGCGAGCAGGCCACTTCCCTGGCCATCCTCAGGGTCATCCGCTTGGTAAGGGTGTTCAGAATCTTCAAACTCTCTCGCCATTCTAAGGGCCTCCAGATCCTGGGCCAGACCCTCAAAGCTAGCATGAGAGAGTTAGGGCTGCTCATCTTTTTCCTCTTCATTGGGGTCATACTGTTTTCTAGCGCAGTGTACTTTGCCGAGGCTGAAGAAGCTGAGTCGCACTTCTCCAGCATCCCCGATGCTTTCTGGTGGGCGGTGGTGTCCATGACCACTGTGGGATACGGTGACATGTACCCTGTGACAATTGGAGGCAAGATCGTGGGCTCCTTGTGTGCCATCGCTGGTGTGCTGACAATTGCCCTGCCCGTACCTGTCATTGTGTCCAATTTCAACTATTTCTACCACCGGGAAACTGAGGGAGAAGAGCAGGCTCAGTTGCTCCACGTTAGCTCTCCTAACTTAGCCTCTGACAGTGACCTCAGCCGACGCAGCTCCTCTACTATCAGCAAATCCGAATACATGGAAATCGAAGACGATATGAACAATAGCATAGCCCATTACAGACAGGCTAATATCAGAACTGGTAACTGCACCACAGCTGATCAAAACTGCATTAATAAGAGCAAGCTCCTGACCGATGTCTAAAAAGCCACAGGCAAACAAAGCAAAGGCCCCCAACAAAATCCCTGGTGACTCATGTCCCACTCTGTAGATACTTCACTAAATATTAGTTTCTGAATGCTTCATCTAACTGTCAATGCATTGTTGCATTGTGAATTTGGGGAGTGGCAAGCCCGAAGCTTTCAAGGCCCATTAAAATAACTTTTTATTTTAGTAAAAACGAGAAAAGAACGTATTTTATAAAACTGGCTTCAATGCTGTCCATTAAGTAGTCTGTGTGAAACAAGGCTCATGCTTTCCCCGTACTGAAATATTTCCAATCTTTTGGAATAAGGGTTTTTTGTTTGTTTGTTTTTTTGGGTTTGTTTTTTTTTTTTTGTTTTTTTTTTTGTTTTTTTTTTTTTTAAACCTAAAAATCCGATGACCACTTAGGGACACAGAATTCAAATTTGCATGGGACTCCACTCTAAAATCTTGGCAAACTGCATACCACATTTCAGATAGTGTACTCCATGGAACACGTAGCAGCCTCAGTGGTCAGTGAACAAATGCTTTCATTTCGATCAAGTAACTGGCATACAAGGCAACCAAAATCCAGACTAATTAAGACCTATTCTCACAGCACCTTATAAATCTGTTACTGCTCCTAGTCTATTTGGGATTTTCCATCTGCCCCATTCTCAAACCAGTCTATTCTCCAAGAAAAGGGTAACTTGAGTAAATGAGTTGATTCATCTGTAGGGCTGCTAAGTTATTTCAACTGCAGATGATCCAAATATAGGTCTTATCTCACTAATACTGCACCCTGACCCCTGATCTTCAGAAGTGGTTGTAAAACCTTACCCTCCTTATTGCAAGGGCACACGTGTTAAATGGTAAGCATGTTTGAAACCGATAACATTTATTTTATAATAGCATGCTGAGACAGTTAACCCAGACAATAGGGAATAAGCTTACGTTGAAATTGACTCTTCTAAATATAGGCCCCTTTTCATTTGCATTCACCAAAAGTGCACTCCTTCATTTATTAACTCTGTTCTTAGCAACTAAAGTACTGTATTTAAGTACATACATTAGTCAGATGGGAACAATCCCGTTTTGGAGCTCAAAGCATGTTTTCTTAGTCAGCATTATGGCCTATTTGATTAAGATGTACCTTGACTTAATTAATGCATGATTTCAGTAATAAAAAGTAGAAAATACTAAAAATCACAAGTCTGTGGGATGAAAGGCCCCAAAGAAACAGTGGGGGTGGGGGTGGGGGTGGGGAACACTCCCGTCAACTTTCCTGCCTTTGCTCAGGGAAATGTTAAAAGTTTCTGTGCAGGTATAGGCAGAGAGAGGACCAATATGCCCCTCTTTTAAGGGAAAACTGTGGAAAACTAAATAAGTCATCGAGGTATTTATTACACCTAAGACAAGCATTCTTTCTAGCAGAACATAAATACAAGCAAACAAATGAACAAAAAAGGTGCAATATTGCATGGTTTTTTGGTGCATTCCTAGGATGTAAGTGATAATGATTATCTCTTCATGCACCCAGAGCAGAGCTGATTTCTTTTTGCAGTCATGATTTGAAGTCTATAGAGACTTCTGCCCTCCCCCCCCCCCAGGCTCCCTGAAGAAACTCAGCCAATTGATTTAATAGTTGCTTAGTGCCTTTATCTGTACCCACAGTGAACTGCAGAAAGTGCCTCCATAACTCAGCTGGGAAGTTATTTAGCAGACGGGAGGAAGGGTTGGGGCGCAGACTTTCGCTTTTTGGTTTTGCTTTTACACCCCCACTCTCTCACTTCACCACTGTGAGAAGACCACACCACCCTCAGAGCCCCAAAGAAGAGAAAGAAAACACGGGTGCCGCCTCTCTGGCCATCTACTGGACTTGGTCTCTTTGGCAGCCTGACTTTAGATATGAGCTGAGACCCTTCTTTGAACTGCACATGAACTGTAAACCTGTTTATGTTTTGTTTTCTTCTCCATTGGAAGGCAAGAGAAATGTTTTTGGGAATGTGAAAGACTACTCTGGACAGATAAAGCTTCCTCAGGTTCAGTGGTTCTTTCTCTTTGTCAGCTACAGAACTTTGCAGATCTCTGATAGTCTGGTCTTTGTGGGTATCATTGTGAATTATGGGAACACTTAGCTCACAGTGACCTTTCAGAGCCTTCTTGGCTCAACCTCCTATAGATGTTTCCTATGATGCTCCTATGATTGTCCCACATGGAAGTCACTTTACTGGCTGAACATCTGACTGCTGCTGCCCCAGCCACTGAATCCAGAGAATGATGGGACCCCTGTGTCCTGCTGAAAGATCGCCATATCACACAGGCTCTGGAGTCTAGCTATTCACCAATGGAGAGGGATTCTTTGCCTTCTTAAGGTCGCTAGAGTGGGGAACCTTCATACTGCTTTTAGCATGTGGCTGCCTACTACTGTCTGCCTTATATCCTTGCCTGGCTTCTTCTGGAATCTTCCCTGGTACTTTCATCCCTTTCTCCTACCAAGTCTTCAGACAAGAAGTGAGGCCGTTAGCCAAGAAACTATGATAACATCCAGGCTGTCTAGCTCAACTGAAGGAGAATGGACATTTTCTTTCCCTGTGCAGCTTTTGAGTATTCTGAGTGAACACAACACATATCCTGGAAGACGAGGGACCAAGAACTGCCCAACCTCTGACTATGGGGTACTAAACCCTGCCATGTGTTGCCCACTCTTTGAACCTTAGAACTCATTCTGAGCTTTCCTTCTATATGCTTGCAAGTCTTCAGTTGGGGGTAAGATGCCAACTCCTCCTCCAGTCTCCAGAGATATCTTGTAGTTTTATTTTGACTCTGAGATCTAGGCCACAACAGAACTCTGTCAACAGCAATAATCCACTCAGTACCATGGGATGGATGGGTCAGAGGATGAGACAATGAGGCCAAGACCAGTCAGCCAGCCCCTGGACACTTGGTTTGCCTCTTGGAGCTGTGCCCTGGACAGGTTGAATGTTCTGTATATGTTACAAGAAAAAGTGCTGCATGTGGTAAAGTGGTGTGCCTGGGTTTGGGGCTGTGCTGTTGTTATGAATTTGGAGCGGATGGGGAATATGGATGCTAGTTATCCGTCTGCAGCTCATTGCTGTAAACGGTGTGACAAGGACTACAGGGATTATCTGTGTAGCATAGGCATGCGACCTTTGACCCAGCCCTTACCCCTGCAGTGAAATGTGCTGAAATGTCTTTGTAGACCTGAAGGTGCACTTAACTAACTGCCTACTAAGGAATGACTCTCATTGGTCCCACTTCATACGCCCTTTCCCAGGCTTTTTGCCCTCCCCCCCCCCCCCCCCCGCCCCCTTAGGTACTGAGCCTTGATAGCTCATGCCTTAATGCTTATACCGGTTTTCTCTGGAAGGAGAAGACTTAGGATGCATTGATAGCCATAACCCAACTCTTCCAACATGCAGGGCCTTAGTTCAATAGGGTGCCCTTGGAAAGGTCAGGTCATCCTGTGGCTTTTAGCCATCCCAGAATCTCTGCAGTACTTAACTCACTTTGAGTGATCTGAATCAGAGACCAAAGATATTCATTTCCTCTGTTCTCAGATTTCTAGAAGATCGACTAGAGCCAGGAAAGACTTTGTTTGGGATTGGCTTTTTTCTTCCCTTTCTCTGTCTGTGTGCATCCCTCACCTCCCTCCTCTTTGAGACTTGAATTCTGAAGCCCAGTGACATCTGGTCACTGCAAGTGTTTGTGGATTAGTCCAGAATATCAGGTCAGATATTTCTTCCACAGTGTCGTCAATGGGTAGTCATTTCTCTAAAGACGAAACTGTGTGGCGGGTTTAGATTCCACTGCGGTGGAGCTGGAGCACATAGGTTACCACAGCCTTCATCCTATTGAGACTAGAACAGGAAAAAAAGGAAAGTGGCCGAGTGGCTGAGAAATTTTTCTAAGGAGAAATGATGTCTTCAACCCAGAAAGGACTTCCTTCATATTGTGTGTAATTACAAATATTTCAAATTAGTGTCTAAAAGAATCAGTAAAAAATTAGTTTTCAACCTCATGCTCAATATAGGAGGTTTTTTAAAATTCAATTTTAAATTTTAATTCTTTGTTTGGTAGATTTAATTGAACAGAAAGTGTAAAGGGAGCATTAGCAGAAGGCAATTCCCCATTTTCTTCCAGGAATGACGTATTCCTGGGAGTGGTGAGAATTGGTGGGTGGAAACCATCCATAGTATAAAATTGTTAGAAAGACTATAAACTGCCAAACAACCATGTTATCTTCCAGCCTTTACCAAGCAGGAGTGGGGCCTTTTGATAGTTATATTCATTTTGAGAAGACAAGCAAGCTAGAATTTGAGAGACAGACACATGCTAGGTTGAAGTACGATCTCAGGCGGTGGACTCTTACCTACGGAGTCACACAGTAGTACTTACATTTATAGCTTGGGACTTCAGGGTATATGCAAACATGTCTAGAATGACTCAGGTAAATCTTCAAGGAATGTACATTACTTACCACTTTTGTAAAGAAGCAAGCAGGAACTGAACTGTTAACCAAAACCTAGTGCATTACCTTGGGCCACTGTGCAAACTCATTCAGGGCATAGACGTAAGGCTAAAATGAAAAGCCTTGAGAGCAAATGGCAGCCTCTTTGCTCATTGACTCACGGGAATGCCAATGTGCAAGCAAAGGGTTAGGTTCTGCTGCCCTTAGGGCAGCTTTGAGCAGGCTAACCCTGGTCACAGCGATTTTTATTTAGGAGTTAACAGGGAATTCGTGATGTGTGACCTCAAAGGATCTAGAAAAGCTTTGTTCCTAAATCACAGAAGAGGAAAGCCAATAAAACAAGAAAAACCCTTGCAGAAATGCTGGGTCATATGCTGTCTTCCCTTTCCAAAACCTGCAGGAATTCTTTCTTCTTGAGTGTGCTCTTTAGGGACTGTTTATGCAGCAGCTGTCAGTCACACGGACTCTGTGACATACCTCTAAAATTAAAGATATATTATTCCTGAGGCTAAAACCTAAAGTGGAGAAGTATTAATTTGAAGTGCACCCTCAGGACGACAAACCATTGAAGCTGATGACGTTCTGTTTTGTTTCTTGGCTTTGCCAATCGCTTACTCCTTGAGTTAAGAACATGTCTCATCTCACAGTCCCTGCACCTGCCCTGCCCTAACCGTTTACCATGTTGGGTCGAGGATGGTGAATGTTACGAATGGAGAACCTAACAGTGTGCATAGTTTTCATCTATGCAATTTTACTTGGTTCTGTCATTTCATGACCTGTTCATATTTGGCATCAATTAAAGATAATTTTTAAGGATCTTATTATGGAAATCCTTTGCCTGTTTCTTTGTGTCTTGTCTTCATTGGTCTTTTGGGGGCCCCCCTGATCATACCATCTGCTTTGGGGTCGATTTAAACGACCCAATGATGACTCAAGGTAGATGGCCGGGAGTGACCTCATTTTCTTTGGGGCTGGTGAACAGTTGCTGCCATCCAAAGAGGTGCTCTGGGTTTGCACTTGACAATCAATTCACAGGTTGGTTTTAGATGAAGCTCAGACCCTTGAAATGGCCCATGCGAATGGTGGGGAGTCCTGTTTTGAAAAGGGCAAGGAAAGAGTGAAAGGGAGCATAACCATTAGTCCCCCTTGATAAAATTGCGTTGAGTTGGAACAACATTTCAGCCCTGCCCTAGAACTTTGAATGAAAGGAGTGTGTGTGTGTGTGTGTGTGTGTGTGTGTGTGTGTGTGTGTGTGTGTGTGTACATGCTCAGACACAGCATCAAATGACTTGTTAGATACACAGTGCTGGGAGTGATTTTGATGTAGGAAGACAAAGATCCTAGGTGCTCTTTACGCACACTTTCTCACCCCGTGTTCTGTGTGGTTGCCTTTTCTTTCTTCCTATTCAACAAATGACTTGATGTGGTTCCTAAAATGTAGATCCCTCTTTTGCTTAGGAATATCACATCTTATTCCACTTCTGTGTCTGAGTAAACAGGATTAAAGGCTTTAAGACAGGGGTCTTCTCTGGTCCTAGTGCTCTGGGTGTTTGAGTGCCATTATGGAGTTGCCTTGCACAATGGTGGCATGGGTAATATCGAGATGGAGCCTACTTTGGCTATAGAAATTGATACCAGAAGCAGAGTCCGAGGCTAGAAAGGAGGCTCCCTGTGAATTTTCAGTTATGGTAGAATTATAGATCAGGCTAAGCTGAATGAAGGAGAGAGTTAGCTCACGCTGATAGCACCAGAGACAGATGAGTCAGGAAAAGCACAACTTCCAGTATGTTTTTCAGAGTTCAGCTTTAGAATGGTCCAGAAGTAGAGGCAAGCAGAGCTAGGTGAAGCACTGTCAGAGGCAGTATTGTGATTGGAAGCTGTGGTGTTCATGAAGGTTTTAAAAAGTAATCATACCAGTTTTAGGGGGAACCAAAGACAAATAAGAGCTGACAGCAGGGTGGGATTGGGTCACAGCCCCTTCGTGGCTGATCAGGCAGTTGCTTGCTGAGGTTAGTCTGATTTGAGATGTTGATGAGGCTGGAGTGAGCCAGGCTGTACAAAGCACCTAGCTACAGATCTTAGGAGGCGAGGACTCAGCATGTTGGGCTGGACATCACCAAGCCCCATTGTGAACCATCTGAGAACTGGTTTTCAGAACATCCTTCATTCATTGGGCCTAAGGTGATGCTAGTGGCTATGTGCACCATTATCTGACACTCTTGTGAAAGAGAGGACAATGGTGCTTAGGACCTAGCATGGCATTGATTCATCCCAATTTTAGAATTAATAATATTCATACTTTAAAAAGGAATCTCAGAACTGATGAAAATAAAAAAAAAAAACCCTTGGAGTCATTAACTTAACAGACCACTAGCTTCTACCAACACAAATGCCAAGATTGCCACTGGATAGTGTTTGGGCTTATAGAAAATCTCCCCCCATTGCGCTGCACCTGCTTCTCTGATGTACCCACCAATGTATTCTGAACTTGTCTTGATTTATGACTTTCATTGTTTTGTAAACTATAAAACTTCATTAAACTGCTTCCATTTTAGAACATGGGATTTTGGGGTAACCTAAATCTATGTTCCTGGGTTCATGGCCACTTAAAATGGCTCAAGAATAAACCACCTCTTATTCTGGCCTCAAAAGACCAACCAACAAAACAAACAAACAATAAACAAAACTCTCCTTGGTTCCTTGGGCTGGGGATGTAGCTCAGTGGCATAAATTGTAAACTGGATAGACATGTCAGCAATGACCATGTAGTGTTTTTGTTGTTTTGTTAACGGAAATCTGAACTCTTTAAATCTAAAAAGTGCTTTTGCACCAGAATTCTAATCTCCCTCTTCCTATCTCTCCCCCTCTATAACTATCTCCCTCCATCTCCACCCCTTTCCCTTCCCTAACCCCATCTCCACCCCATCCCCTTCCCTAACCCCATCTCCACCCCATCCCCTTCCCTAACCCCATCTCCACCCCATCCCCTTCCCTAACCCCATCTCCACCCCATCCCCTTCCCTAACCCCATCTCCACCCCATCCCCTTCCCTAACCCCATCTCCACCCCATCCCCTTCCCTAACCCCATCTCCACCCTGCCCCCATCCCTAACCCCAATTTTACCCTGCCCCACCTCTAACCCCATCTTTACCCTGCCCCCACCCCTAACCCCATCTTTACCCTGCCCCCACCCCTAACCCCATCTTTACCCTGCCCCCACCCCTAATCCCATCTTTATCCTGCCCCCACCCCTAACCCCATCTTTACCCTGCCCCCACCCCTAACCCCATCTTTACCCTGCCCCCACCCCTAACCCCATCTTTATCCTGCCCCCACCCCTAATCCCACTTTTACCTTGCCCCCATCCCTAATCCCACTTTTACCTTGCCCCCACCCCTAATCCCACTTTTACCTTGCCCCCATCCCTAGCCCCATCCCCATCTCCTTCCCATCTCATCCCCATCTCCAGTCTCATCCCTGTCTCCATCTTTATCTCCATCTTTGTACTGGGAAGCAAAGTTGGAGCCCAGCATACATCAGTCAATCATTCTACCAATGAGACCCCGCCCCCCCCAACATGGTCTTGTCTGTCCTTCCCCAATACTGACTTTATTCTAAAATATCTTGGAGACACACTATTTAGGAGAGCATGTGTTCTGGAGATCAGTTGCCTGGTGTTCGGTTGCACCTTATGGAATGAGGTTCGGTCTGCTCCTCTTCCTCTTCCTCCCTCACAGCACCCCTTTACCACAAACCAACAGAGTCACTAGCAGCCCTTTGCTTAAATAAAAGGCATAGCCTTTCCCCACAAGGTGCTAATAGCAACACTTCAGGTCTGTGTAGATCTCCTTGCAGTTTCTAAATCACCTTCTCCTTAATTATCTTGCTTCCCTGTGCCTTGTGGATTAGGTAGGGCTATTGTGAGTATTCCTTCTTTATAGACTAAAGGGCCTGCCCAAGGTGCAGGGTAGAGGGGTGGCCTGGGTCCATTGTGGGGTTGAGGCCTGTTGTCTAGTCATGTTAGAGCATTTATTGAGCTGACTGACTGTTGGGGAAGTCTGACATAGGTAAGGAAAGGTCACAGAGGGCTCTGCACAGGTGCTTGGCTTCTTTTGACTGCTCTCATTTCTGAAAGAGAGATGTAATTCCCCTGGAAGTTGTGTGGGTTCTGTGAGAGACACTAGGACCACGTGTTTAATGCATTCCAATGTGTTATAGGAATTTAAGATAACAATATGTTGTTAATTACAGTAGTGGAGGGAGACACTGCAGGGGGGATTGGGGAAGTCAGCTCCTTGCTGTAGCAGGCACTCTGTTTTAGAGGAAGGATCCAGAGAAAAAGAGATGCTTCAGTCATGGGCCTAGCTGGGTGATGGTAGCGTTTGAAGCTCTGATGGGGGTGTACGTGTTTCAAGAGGAAACTTCAGTACATTTTGCACACCGTACTAGTCAATCAGAAGTCCCAAGATGCTTGGCCACCCTTCCTTATTCTGTCCTTCCTTTGCTTTTGGCAAGAATTCTGTTTGCCATCTTCAGACCCTAAATACCAAGGGCAGACTCTGCCTTGCAATATGTTGAGGGACCAGAAGGTATGTGATAATGATCTCAGTTAGGATTGCAAAATGTTGTCTGGTTCGATTCCCCCACACACACCCCCACTTCCACCTGTGAATACTGAGAAATAAAGCAAGATGTTGCTTGGAAATTTTTCTCATATGCTTGTCTGAGAGACATTTTATAAATATATTAAAAAAAAACTATTCTTAACCGTCCTCACTAAAAATAAAACAACACTCATGAGCATCTATGAGTCAATATAGTCTTTTCCTGAATAGCACGCACCACAGAGATGCTTATAAAACTGGTACATTATAGGATCTCTACGGTGGTCCAGCCCTTCTCTCCTAAAACTGGCTGGATGTAAAGCACAGTGAAGTTCCTGGCAGCTTTTCCTAAGGCATTTTGTTGTATGTAGTTGAACCAAGAAGTTGGAAGAATCTTTGGTTCACGAAACATCTTTCTGGAGGACAACATTCCGAGGCTAAATTGAGTTTTTGTCTCTATTAATGCCTTTTAAAAACAGGTTTTATGTGGTATGTCTGTATTTGCTATAGTAGATGGCCCATTCTCATTGTTCAAAACGCTCCAGAAATATCCCAGAAAATTCTAATTCTAGTTGAAATTTATTGTGTTGTCCCCCCCCCAATTAAAATCAGAGATGAATAAGGAGGAGAGGCTTATATTTAAGATCATTTCTCTGAGCTAGAGACAAGTCCAGTTTATAATAAAAAATGCTTATTTCTCAATATAGTAAGAATTTGGAAACCCAAGACATTTCAACTATTTCTAAGGTTGTGCGCCCCCCCCTCCCTGTTCTATGGCATACCATCATTTCTCTGCTCTAGGAAGCAATGTTGTTTTATATGAGTGCCACAGGGAAGCAAGCTGTACAGCATGTTCCCCCCTTCATATTAACAAGACAAAACAATTCTTAATCTCAAAGAAAGTTGTGCGGATGTCAACCCTTCCAAGATGAGACGCCCACCTCTGTTTTTGAAAGATTACAGGATATTAGTTTATTGTTGAAGGACATTGGTAATGAAACTAGAATAGCTGTCTCTGAAACCCAACAGGATAAAGATGACATCAACTGATTAAAAAAAAATAATACCCTTGGGGTGGGAAATTACCAGGTACACAAATTTGCTATATTTGCTATACACTTGCTATATAAATATGAGGGTCTGAATTTGAATCCCCAGAGCCCATATGTCACAGTCAGGGTTTCTATTGCTGCAATGAATAGCCGTTACCAGAAGCAAGTGGGAGAGAGAAGGGTTTATCTGGCTTCCACTTCCAAAGTGCTGTTCATTTCTGAAGGAGTCAGGACAGGAACCCAAACAGGGCAGGAACCTGGAGGCAGGAGCTGATGCAGACTCCACAGAGGGTGCTGCATACTGGCTTGCTTCCCATAGCTTGCTCAGCCTACTTTCTTATAGAACCTAGGACCACCAGCCTAGGGACAGACTACTCACAATGGGCTGGGCCCTCTCCCCCATCAATCATTAAGAAAATGCCCTATGACCTGATTTCAAGGAGGCTTTTTTGTTTTTCAGTTGAGGTTCGATGACTCTACCTTGTGTTAAGTTGACATTAACTAGTCAGAACAACATGTAAAGCTGGGAACAGTAGTACTAATCTGTAATCTCACTGAGCAACAGTAAAATGGGGAACTGAGGTAAAGGAATGCCTAGGAGCTTTTGGGTAAGCTAGCCTGACACATTCAGCAGCAAAGCAAGAAGCCCTACCTCAAACAAGGTGGATCGCAAGGACTGATATTTGAAGTTGACCCCCGATCTCCACATGTGTGTCATGGCATGTGTGCCTGTCCACTCACACATGAAAATGTATGTGTGCGTGCAACCCACAGAGAGATGGAAAAATACTCCTTACATGGATAAAACCAAGTATGTGATCAATCTTAGTGTTGGTCATTCTAAACCCAAAAACTCAGTTGCCATTACACGATCAGTTTGTTGGGAGAACGCGTTAGATTAGGATATTTAAAGCCAAAGCATTCACTGTATGTGATGCAAGAGTGGACCCAGGCTGTTTAGCATGTAACAGTCAGTCACCTGACTTTGTGATTCTTAAGGGTTTGCAGCAAGAAGATGGTGGAGCATGGACACGCTAGCGTTTCCGTGCTTGATGGTGGGGTGTTTGGCCAGAACATTTTTCAGTTGGATGCTTAAGAAATGAGCCAGCGCACGGGGGAGCCTGGAGATACTTGATTTATTTGGTGAATAGTAAGAAGTGAATTAATTGCTGATGATTATTATGCTCATTAATGTTCGTGGTTATTTTGATGGCCAAAACAGTGGCTCATTCATTAATTCTATTAATTGTTGAGTGATGGACTCTTAAGCTAAATTATGGCAGAATTTCTTGTTGTACTATGGACCAAATTATCCAGGAAGTTTGGTGGCATTCAATAAGATAGACTTGGTCATCCACACAAAGATCAATATAGGTATCTACAATTACTCCTGAAAGTCCTGAACATCTTAGCAAGCTTCAGCAATTCTTACCTTCTCCATCTGAGTTGACATTTCATCTTCTCTGTGCTGAAATCAATTTTCCAATTCAGAAAACCCAGTAGCTAAGATTATCAGCAAACTTTTCTTTGTCTGTTCTCTCTTTGGGGGATGAATAACCATTGTGGTTTGATCTGAGAGTGGTTTTTAGCTTAACCATTGACAATTACATTTCTATTCAAGACCCACAGTCTGAACACGTTCATATAACAGAGTTCTTGCTCCTTTCTGGTTAAGACCATATTGGCATTTCTCTTCACATATAATCCCATTTCCTTAAGAATCCAGAGATTGGTGTCTAATTTTGCTTTTCTCTTTGGCTCTCTGGGTTATGATGGACTGCACCCTGATCACTTGGAGTGATGCCTACACACATTCTACTTTTCCATGAGACTCTTCATGGTGGTTCTCCTGCCACACTAATAAAGGGGGAAGAATGAAACTAGGCACTATACTTCGAGATAGAGAAACAGGATGCCACAGCAAGTTAGTGCTGGGGAGAGTCTATATAGTTGGGATTATATTCCAGGTACTTTTTTTTTTTAATTTCCCATGTTGCTAGAGGCATATTTATCACTTACCAATGTCCCTAGAAAGACATCTCTCCATATCTTCCATTCATACATCATCACATATCTACACACATGTGACCCACACAGGCATGTTCATACACATTCACATACTGTGATCTCTACTCACCTGGCTGCCCTTTAGCTTATTGTATGGGTATCACCTGTGCTATAGCACAGGTCTACATTGGGCTTCATGGGATAGCATTTCCAATGATAGCAATGGTTTGGTACCATGCTCTTCTGATGAGGCAAAAAGCAATTTTATAAAGATCTTATGACAGCATTTTCTACTTTGCAATGAGAGAATCTGCCATTTAAAGGAAAATAAAAAGAAAACTTACCAGCAGAAATTGGGAAAATTATACTCTGGACCCTGGGTAATCAACACAGTGCCTATGATGAGAGCCTCTGGTCCTGTCCTGCTTGGATTAACATTTTATCTGCTCCTCAAGTATCTTAAAGGTACAGTGGTAGACAGTGGGTCCAGGACAGGTTGGAATCCTGAAAGAGTTGCCCTGTGGTCCTCTCTGAACTCTGGTTCAATTCCTACCTGGACCATTTCTTTTCCTGTGTCAGATTTAAACAGTAGACGCTTTTTTATCCTGCTCAGGAAGGGACATTCCTAAATAGAACACTTAGGCTAAGTTATCACCTTGAATGAACGGGAATTTGGGTTTATGGGCCAACTGTATACTTCTTCCCTATTTAAAGACTTTTAGTTCCTGATTTATAGACATAGAGAATAATAGAAAACACCTGCTCTGGCCATACTACATGGATGAATCACTAATGCCAGGCTATATTGATGATATCCGAGGACAGTATTTTGCTCTTGCAGGGCTGAGCAGTACTCCCCAAATTTGTGTGAATGGAAAACATCATAAAAAGTGAATGAATTCTGTGGATATTATATATGTAGTTGGGTGTCAGTTAAGCCCACAGACTTGTTTGCTTTGTCTGTCTAGTTTTTGCTAAACCCTAAATTTACAGATGACATTTGCATCCATCTGTCTGAAAATCCCACCAAATTCTCAGATGTCTGAGTTAGAGGGAGGGTAACCGGTGCTCTCTATATATCTTAACAACATATGAAGGACTCCCACGAGGGTTATGTGTTTGAACCTAGTGCTGACCTCTTAGGTGACAAGTAAAAATCCTATAGCTTCCCAGGTGTAGAGCGAGTTCCCAGGACACAGATCTGGAGGTAGAGAGGTGTGCAGGAGGAGTGTTATTGAGCAGTGATCTTGGGATGACTCTTGAGGGGAGAAGTGACAGTAGCATGGGCAGAGAGAAAAAGCAGAAGCCCATCCATCCTTGTAGGGGGCACTGGAACCAGGCTGTTCTTTCAGGTTGTTCTATATGGCATGTGAAGGCCAAGTCTTCATGTTTTCTCATTAACCAATGTTTGGACACAGCTGCTCTGGGAAGGAACATGGCCTCGGGGGAGGTAATTCTCTTGTTGTAAGTCAAGAGAGCTAAGAATGTTATACAAACTAGGGGGATTAGGGGGCCAGACTGTTACATAAAAGCATGCCCCACGAAGGGGCAAAAAGTTTGTGTGTGGCCAAAGGAAAGGCACCATGGAAAGCAAGATGAATGGGTGAGCATATGGAACATTCCGGGTGGGTCATCTGCTTCTAATGATTGTAGTTTATAGATTGACTTGTTAAATGGACAAAGTGCCTCAAAGGTCCCTGGAGATGCACCATTCTAATGCATGGGAGGCCTCCTCCAGCCTAGCCTGAGCTCTTCTGTATGGATTGAATTCAATTATTAATCAGAGGTGATGGGTGATACTGGCTAATGTGGCCTAATGGCACAGGCTGGGGCGTCACACTCCTTTGTAATGTGTGTTCGGAACACAGG
The DNA here is from genome assembly GCA_033318265.1 of Phyllotis vaccarum. Classification (NCBI taxonomy): domain Eukaryota; kingdom Metazoa; phylum Chordata; class Mammalia; order Rodentia; family Cricetidae; genus Phyllotis; species Phyllotis vaccarum. Next base: position 88,395,450 of record JARWLC010000011.1, read on the forward strand.
CTTGGCTGGAGTGCATGCAGTCTGTTCCTCCCTGTGTCTGGACACCTCTGTGGTGTAATGCTTCATGGGCTCAGGGCACACAGTATGAAACCACTGCGTGACTTAATGCATCCATGCAACCTGGGCATTTCCTCTTAATGTGTCACAGAAATGATAGAGTGGTGCCTAGAAGTGAACTGGTGGGAAGGAACCTTTTAAAGTAGACTCTCAACCCTTTGGACACTGTCGCCGAGCCCCCGAGTATTTTCCTAACCCATTTAAGACTACCACCTATGGGATTCATACACCTGCATCCACATTAAGAGAGTCAGCTTGGCATGTGGAGCAGAAATGACAGTTTCTTTTTTTTTCTCATCTGAAAACAGACCCCAGGGAATTAATTGTTCAGGCAGTTTTGCCGAACTCCCAGACTCTGTGATACATGGTGATTTCTGGAACTCTCCAATTTCAACCTGTTAGCAGAGAATTTGCATTTTGGGGGAGGGAACGAAGGAGAGAGAGAAGAGGAGGAGAGAGAGGCTTCTTGCATCAGACACAAGTAAGATTAGATTCAGAACAGACTTGAAAGGATCTGTAGAACAAAAGAGATTCCGCACATGTCTGCCATTGTGCCAATCATTCCACACCACAGTTGTGAGGGAATCTTAGCAGTTTAGGGATTGACTTCTGGAATAAAACAACAACTTCCCATTTAGTAATAAATCCTGTTAGTTGAAGGGTCCCTGAGAACGTCAGACTAGATTAGCCATTTTTACAAGAAGCCATTTTCAAAGATGTCAGGGATGCAATGATGTCTTGGTATTGGTAGGATTACAGGCCATGTGGTAAGCACGACCCTAAATCTCTGAAAGTGGCGAGAGGGGAGGTGGATCAGCCACCTGACTTTTAATAAAAACTTTCCAACCATCAGTAAAAAGAGTAGTTTCTTATGATCTTATTTATGACTCAGACTCTTCTAGAAAAGTGACTCCTGGGAAAGACCAAGCCAGAACAGAAGAGTTTGTTTCTTTCTAGAAACTTCATCTCCTTATTCCTAGAAATATGAGTAAGCTCCCCAAACTGATTGATCCTCTCAGGGCTCAAAACCCAAAGGGCTTTAAGCAAACAACATCATTAACGTTTATGTGTACAGCTTCTGGGGGAAGGAACAACCTGAACACAAAGAACTGTAAGTTGAAGGGATGGGACAGATGTGGTAAACTGTGACCTGATGCCCATCTAAGGCTCAGTACAGAGGCGAGGCTCTGAGTTATCTGTTCTAGATTCCATTGTGATCAGTGTAGGCTCCGTGTGTGTGTGTGTGTGTGTGTGTGTGTGTGTGTGTGTGTGTGTGTGTGTGTGTTGGGGAGTGTGTGTGTGTTAGGGAGTGTGTGTGTATTAGGGAGTGCATGTGATTTTTTTCATCATTTTCTTTATGAAAAATACACAGGTCACTGTCAGGAGAGGGCTTTGTTTTGAACTTCTATATCACAGAGCATCCCTCTTTTCCTATTACCATAAGAAGCAGCTTGCCTTCATTTTCTTCATTCACATTTAATAGAACAGTAGATGATGATTATATATCCAGTTTTTCTCTCTCTCAGGCCACACAGAAACAAATCTTGTATACAGTTACCAAGTGAGACTCTGAATATTACAGGAATTAATTTCCAGATTTTGAAGAGACATAAGTATGGTGACATGAGATACAGTTGTTACCAATGGTTAAAAACCCATAGTGCTGTCCAGGCCAGATCAGTTTGAGAAGTACCTTTCCAGTACAGAGTTGTAACAGATAATACCACAAGACTGGGAATATCATCTTTTCCCAGGCAGAGAGCATTTCCCGGGTACCAGCTCACTAAGAGGGAAGGTCATGAGGGACGCAACTGCATTTTTCTTTGAGTTTCTGCATCCACGGTTGGAATACACACAGGAGTGCCACAGAAACCAGTGGCAGCATCTCCCTTCAGTTAGAAAGAGGCTGAGCTTCCAAACCGTTCATTCGATTGTTAAGGGAGTGCCCTTAGCCTTCAGAATTGCTTCTTATTGGTGAAATGTTGAGATGACTTTATTTCCATCACAGCATTGATTCTTTATATCGAAAGAAGCTAAATGCATTTTTTTTTATGTCATCTGCAAGCCAATGACCTCAGATAAGATACTGATAATGCTTTGGCTGTGTGTCATGGAACCATCAACGCTCAGATTTCACCTCTTCTTTGCATCGGATCACCTCAGCAGCATCCCTACGCCTCAACTTTCTCAGATGTGTTGCCTTGAAAGAGTTTTAAAACCAGTTCTTTTTCAGCATATCCATACCTTATAAACTGGTTTGTATTAATATCACAGGGCAGAGCCCTTGGGGGTGTCTGACTGCTCGTGGTCACATATGTTACTGGTAGAAGTCAAAGGACTTGGAGAACTGATTCTGAACTAGAATTTAGTTTTCAAGGGCTCATAAGTGACATGATGCTCTGAATGGGATTGAAAACCGTGATTAACATATTTTATCCTTATGCTCTGGTTGAGCCCACCTCTCCTGACTCAGTGTTTGTGTAGTGCATGTTAGTAAGATTCACATACTTCCAGATGCATTCAAAGCCACATTTTTAATAAATCACCTTCTTTCTATAAGGTGATACATGATGAGATATATGCATACATGTGCGCGCGCGCGTGTGTGTGTGTGTGTGTGTGTGTGTGTGTGTGTGTGTGTGTGTGTTGTTTAACCAGGTCTGTGTATTATAGTATAAAATGCCAAGTTTTCTCTAGCATATAAAATACCACCTTATTAGTATTTGGGCATGAAAGAAGTTTACTGAGGCTTTGGTTAGCTAACAATCGCAATAGAAAAAAGGATGCTTTTAGAATCAGCATTCTCTGCTTTGAATGTATTGATGCTTCTGAGTTATGCAGAGTCAAGTTCAAACTCCTTAGTGTGCTAAAGAGAGACAATAAAAATCCAGCCCAGCAAACGTGCCACACAAGACCAAACTTCCTTTCCTCTTTGTTGGCCACTGGCAATGCTTTGCAAAGATGTCTCTCTGTTCTAACCTCACAGAGCGGCACATGGTTTCTTGAAGCTCTGTCAGTGATGTATTTGTTACTGAGTCCTTAGGCCTGTGGATGCTCAGCCCTTTGCTATTGCCTGGCCCTCACATTTTATTTGCACTAAACTATGGAATCTGCAAAAACCCAGCTTAGACATCACTACCAATATGTCTCAACAATTTTTAAAAACTGTATTTAGAGTAATTTTTTATACCTGTCACCTCCATTACCCTGAGTTCCACTGGGAAAGGGATAGTGTTTAGCACACAGTGTTTGATAAATACTGAATTAATGAAGAAAGAAATAACATTTTGCTAAGTTGGATGCTGTGAAGAGGACTCGGAGAAATTCTGCAAGCAGGTAAGATTTTTAAGTGCTTATAATATATTATTTATACAACAGCTTTTTTTTTCAAGGAGCTTAATGTTCTAAAGTCTTCAGCTATATTTTCTCCTTCCGGATTAACCACTTGACTTTTGAAAATAGGGTAAATAGTTCTCCATCTGTTATTCCTGTGGGCAGGAAGCAGACTCCTCTCTTTCGCACGGCCCCTGGCGTCTTCTTATGAATTTTAAGCTTTGATACAGTAAATTAAAAATCACACAGTGAGAAGGGTAAAAATGGAAATGAATAGGGGAGCAAGAGACCAACCTGGGAAAGAAGAACCAGGCTCAAATAGGGAGAAATCTGTAAATAAAACCAACACCTTAATGGCAGGCGTCAGGCTGTAGCCAGAAGGCCCCACGTCTATGCTGCTGTTCGTGGTGCAGTGGGGGTCTGCTTCTTGTCTTTTTTTTTTTCTCACTAGAGTCTAGGAGTGATGAAGAGGTTTATAGTTAAGCATTCTTATTTGTGTGTGTGTGTATGTGCAGCTTATAAAAGCAGATTAATTATCTTTAACACATCCATTGTGAAACCAGCCCTACCAAAAAAAGAAACAGAAACACAAAAAATTCTATCTTAAGTTTTATTTTTAATCGTCTTTTTTCTCCAAAGAATTGGTTTCCAATGAAGACTGAATGTTCTATGGAGTGGGTGGTACATGGATTGAACTCTTCCCTGCTTCCCTTAGCTGAGATCGGCTCCGTCACATCAGCCCTGTGTACAGTTCTTTAATCCTTAATAATGTTCACCGCACTTCCCGATTTAGCATCCTCTAACGAATGTGGTGTTTTCCTTCTCCCACCGCATCATTAATGAAGATGCTGAGGGAAGCTGGGCGCACCAGCGGTCCACTGAGCACCCCACCAAGCACCTCCCACCTCTAGCATAAGCGTTTATCATTACCCTTTGTTTACAATCCCTTCAACTATTTCTAACCCATGTGTGGGGCTTACATCCCCAACACTCAGCCTTATTCTATGAGGGAAACAGAAAATCCTGCACACACTTGGCAACTGTCTGGTGATCAGCGGGAGAGTCTTGGTTTAGAGAGAGAGAAAGAAATGGAGGGGACAGCTTAGTGAGATGGACAGGGTTTGGTGAGGGAAGAATACAGGTATTGGAGGTTTCTAGGAAATCAGTGCCAAAATTTACACAGAAGCCAGATGCCCAGAAAGGGCATCCCATTTATTTTCCAAAGAGATGCTTACCATTTTTGCCCCCTCCCCACGTTTTTCGTGTGGATTAAGAGCAGGCTCAGAGCTGACCCTTAGTTATGATACCTGACTAAAACAAGGTAAAGACAGAAGGGCAGAAGGTTTGTTTGGGCTCACAGTCTGAGGGGACAGTTCATCAGGGTCCAGAAGTCAGGACAGCAGAGTGATGACTGGGCACATTGGATCCATAGGCGGGAAACAACAGGAAATGTGGTGCTCAGTTCTCTTTATAATTTTTATTCTGTCTGGAATGCCAGACAATGAGATGGTACACTCTCATTCAGGGTGGATCTTCTGGAAACACACACACACACACACACACACACACACACACACACACACACACACACATACGAGAGAGAGAGAGAGAGAGAGAGAGAGAGAGAGAGAGAGAGAGAGAGAGAGAGCCAGAGCTATCTCCTTTGTGATTCCAAATCCAGTCAAGCTTTTACTGAATGTTACCCATCACTTTGATGCTCAAATGTTCAATGAGGAATCACATTCTCCTAGTTTCTTCTTCAGATCAGATTGTACTTGATTTTTATATTCTAACTCTAGATTCTAAGAATGGAAAAAAACAAACCAGATATTTCCCTGCTGGTGGACTGTAAATATCTGTTGTGTACTGTAAATACCACAGGGCCATGACCTGAGGCATGGGAAGGCAGAGGTCAGCTGGAAGAGGGTTTAGCTCATTCTGAAAGGAGAGTCTAGAGGGTCTCCAGGTGAGTAGGGACATTGAGCTTGGGCCTTATAGCATCCTCATTACCTGATTTTGGCTTTAAACCACAGAAATCACTTCTTCACAATTCGCTAGGCAAGGTATCTAAAATCAGGATGCGAACAAAGCTGTGTTCTCCCTAAAGGCCGGGGAGGAGGGTCATCTGGGAACCCTCTGTTTCTGGGTGTAGAGCATGCACCTACTTTACTCCAGTCTCCACCCCAGTATTCACATGGCCACCTTTTCCCTGTGTTGAAAGCCTTGGGTCACTGGATTCAGGCCCCTGTAGCTCAGGAAGAGTTCTTGTAGCTCATTATCACAGCTGGCCCCTCTCTACTACCATTGATTATTCGAATGTGTCTATCTGTTTCCTCTCCTGCGTTATAGTTTTCCCAACTGCATATTGCTCATCAGACACAGACAGACCCTCTATGCCAGTGAGACATTTCATTTACCCATCTCATTTCATACCTGTTTAGCTGGAGCAAATCTCTAGGCTGATTGCAGCCAAGGTCTTTATCTTCTAAACTCCCAAGATGCTATGTTGGCCTCTTCATGACTGTCTACATATTTAGTAGCATGTATGGTACTTCTGGCAGCCATTACGTTGCCCATGTGTGGCCTTCTACCAAACATGCCTGCTGACTACTGAATGTAAGAGGAGATGGGTGGCCGCAGGGACAAAGGGACCAATGTGTAGGTGGTCCTGGCAGTTTCTAAACTAAACACCAAGGAAAGTATTATGGTTGCTGATTTTTTTTTTCCTGAAATTTTCCTCTCCCACTTCTGCTTTAAAATTGAAACACAGAGGAAGATGTTAGAGAATATCAGTTTTAACTCTGAAATGGAATATGTTTGATACTTATCATTTTGTATATACTCCATTATCTGACTCTTTTGTTCTTTCTTTCTATCATCCTTGGCTGTCTGGGAGCTGCCAGCCCCTCTCTCTTGGTGAGAGGGCTGGATGGAGTGGTACTTAGCTAGCCTAACATGATTAGAACCCCGAGTTCTCCCGCCTTGGTGTACACCCTTACAGCAGTCAGCTAAAGCAAGTTTACATCTCCATACAACTACTCCATCTTTCTGTAGAACGCCATGTATTCTCAATCTCCTCACTGCCCCCCCCCCGCAGCCATTCTTACCTCTAAGCCTGTTGATATCACTTATGTGTCGGAGTTGGCATACAAAATAATTCCACTCAAGGGTTTATGTCTTAGGGGTTTCGACTTAGCTACTGGTACTAATTGGATAAGTTCTGTCAACTTTGAGAGGTGGGGGCTAGTTGAAGGAACTAGGTCACTGGAAGAATGTCCTTAGGGATATCTGGCCCCTGGCTGCCTCTTGATACACCCTCTGTTTCCTACTGACTATAAAGTGAGCAGCCACTTCTGCCACATGGTCCTGTTGCTATGATGGCCCTCCTCCCAATACAGATGGTGACCATGGATAGAGCCCTAGGAAACTGTTAACCAAGATAAAATTCTTCCCTCCAGTTGCTTATGTCAGATATTTGGTTACAGTAGCGAGGAAAATAGCAAATGTGTGTGTGTGTGTGTGTGTGTGTGTGTGTGTGTGAGACACACATGGGCAGGACATATGTAGAGAAAGCAGGTTCTGTAGAACAGCTCTGAGGGAACATCTAGGTTCTAGTATAGCTTCATCACAAGCAGGACATGTGGTCCTGGTATCTATATCACTTCTAGTGTGCCAGACAGCAAGATGCTTCTTACAAAGAGTCACCATTTCTATCTTAGCACAGATTGGTTATTTCCAAGCATAGCTGGCTATGCATTATCATGAGACAGTTCTTCCTTCCCAGAACCCCTCACCGAACCACCCCCCCACCCCCAGCCTGCCGTGCTTCTTTCTGATTGGGTGAGAGGAAGGAAGGTTACTTTTTTTTTGTTTTTTTTGGTTTTTTTTTTTTGTTTTTTTTTTGTTTTTTTTTTTTGTTTTTTTTTTTGTTTTAAATCATGCCCGGGAAGGAGACTGGAGCAGGGTTCTTAACCAAACCTTTTCAGTTCCTTATGGATTTGGTTTGTTTGTTTGTTTGTTTGTTTGTTTATTTATCATGACTCTAAAGAGTAGAAACCGACTTCTGTTAACAGTAATGATCTGGACATTTAGCAGTTTTTAGCAGAGCGACTTCTGTTGGCATTCATAGAGGTGGTGATGATGCAGTGGCAGGCTGACTAAGCTGAACCCAGTGAGCTACATTTATTCACCTATTAATTATTCATGCCTGGAATTCTCCAAGAGATAATATGGAAAGGTATATAATAATAATAATAATAATAAACCATTTCCAAAGGGCTTTCCAACCCAAGGAGCCATGGGAGGATGGCAAAGGAGATAAGTGGACAAGAAAGGTCTTCCTTTGGGCTGAGGACATCTTTGATCTTTAAGATTCTTGTCAGACAAAACTCACACAGCTGTTAGCAGCTAGTGGCACAAGCATAGTGTAATTTCAGAGAAAACAACCTCACATATTCTCTTATATCAAACTTTAAGAGAAGTTGAATATCTCATCTTAATGTTACTTGACATTATCTTAGTACTTTGATATTATTCTTAAAACACACATATAATTTTTATTTCATAAAACCATATTTTATATTGGCCTTAAAGCACAGCTGCAGGCCTGCCAAACTGTTACTATGGAAGTGCTTGGACTTGGGCTGAATTAAGCAGTCCAAGGACACAGACATTTGTCTTCATGAAGTGAACTTTTTATAATTCCACTGACTGTAGAGATAGGGCTAAGAGAATCAGAAGATCAAATTGTAATCATGTTTCTTATAATATATTCTTTGAAGATTAATGGCCATCTGTAGTAGGAGGTTTCTGGCCCGGACTTTCAGGCCTAGCCTCAAGGTTTAGGCCCACAGACCCGCAGAGACACACAGATGTTTCCAATAGTTTTAGGCTGATTGGCCTAAGGCCCAGGCATATAACTTGGTAACTCTTAAACTAATCCATGTCTCTTATCCTGTTCAGCCATGGGGCTTGGTACCTTTTCTTAGAGCAGCATAGTTGTCCTCTGCTTCTTTTGATTCTCTCTGGCATTCTGCTCTGTGCTTCCTGTTCTCAGAGTTTTCTTAGTCTGGTAGCCCCGCCCACACTCCCTGCCTGCCTGCCTTTGGCCAATCAGTGCTTTTTATTAAACCAGTGGGTGGGACAATTATTTACAGTGTAACAACATAATCTCCCACAGCACCTGCAGGCCTTTGATGACTACCAGACATACATAAGTACCACTTGCTCATGGATAAAGTCACCATAAAGGCAATACATGGTCATGAAATATTTTTTAATTATATTCTTACCCTACAAAAATCTATTCTGTGAAAGAAGGGGCAAACATCTGAGTATTCCAGGCCAGGTTAGCTCTTTACTTTAAATGAAAGAACAGCAATAAAGAAGAGGAATTTTCCACATAGCATGACTATGACATTTAGTGAGGATGTCTTGAGGAAAGTTGGCTACTTCATATACATTTATTTTGCATATATGAGTGCTTGCATATAGGTATGTGCACTGTGTGTACAGTACCCACAGAGATCAGAAGAGGGTATTAGATATCATGGAAATGGAGTTACAGGCAATTGTGAGCTGCCACTTACTGGGTATTGGGAATCGACCCTGTATCCTCTGGAAGAGAAGCCAGTGCTTTTAAACACCATACCATCTCTCTAGCCTGGAAAGTTTTTTCTCGAAGCTCATAGAGAGAATTATGAAGCAGCATTTTACAAACTCACAAAACCTGGGAGCTCTATTTTTTGCAGACAGCATATTGATAGACTTTCAGGAGTGGCTAATGCAATGTAAAGCATGCTGAACATGTGGTATTGCAGATGAATTCATTATTGTAAGAAATGATCAAATTTTGATTCATATGTTTAATATACAATAGACAGTGACTAATGTCATAAAGATATGTTGAAATGATGAGATGGTATATAGCTTATAATAACAGTTTTTAAAGAGATAAAATACTATCTGGTGCTGGTTTCTGTTTTTAGAGTCAACTTTGAGATCTAAGCCCTTTTGCTTTTATAGAGTAGTTTTTACTAGGTAACTTGTTTCTTTTGTGCTATTCCAGTAAAACATTGACCAAAAACAGCTTGAAGAAGGAAAGGGCTTTTTTTTTTTCAGGTTCCTAACTATAGTCCATCACAAAGAGAACTAGGCAGGAACCTAGAGGCAGGAACCTAGAGGCAGGAACCTAGAGGCAGGAACCTAGAGGCAGGAACCTAGAGGCAGGAACCTAAGCAGACACTATGGAAGAACGTGGCTTACTGGCTTTCTTTATCTGCCTTGCTCAGCTTGATTTCTTATAAAGCCTATGATAGAGCTGCCTGTGGTGGGTGGAGCCCCTCACGTCAATCAGAAGTGAAGAACACTCTCCACAGACGTAGCCACAGGCCGATCTGATTGCAGTAACTCCTTACTTGACTTTTTATCCTTCCCAACCATGTCAAGTTGACCCCTCAATCAGCCAAATTGAATTTCAGGACACTCATAGACTTGGAATTTAGATAGAGCATTCTCCTTTTCATCTCCGTAAACTGAGCCCACCCAGCCTGTGAGCGATTCTTTACCTTGTAAGCCAAATTCATTACTTTAAAAAATTTATAGTCCAATCATATGCTATGCTGAGGCAAAAATAACAGGAGTTTAAGGTTAGCCTAGGCTACATAGCAAATTTTTATAGTCTCTCTCTCTCTCGATAAACTTGAAATTAAGACATTATAAACAAAGCAATGCCTGCAATTCTGGTTCTCAATGATTTCATTTCACTATTACGTATGTCCTTTTGGTTACTCATTTATTTTTCAGTATTGAGAAGGAAACCCAAGACCTTGTAACTGGTAGGCAAGGGCTCTAACATTGAGCACCCCCAGCAAAAATTATTTGTATCTTTTGCATTTGTGGGACATATCTTTTCATTCCCCTAAGTGCCCAGTTACCAATACATAAAGTTAGTAGCTCAACATTGGCCACAATGGGGGCATGTACACTATGGAAATGGAATAATGCTACAGATGTTCTCTATTTATGGAAGAGCCAATTGTGAGACATTTCCCAACACTACTGTGACCACCTTCAACCGTGGCTCCTTTTGCTGACATTTCCTAAAAAAGGAAACCCAGGCAGAGAAAACAATCAGCCTAAAGCCACAATAGCTAATTAGGCAACTGACACAGATCTTATGATACTTTCTATATTGTCCCTTTATGTGATGAGAAAAACATCCCTGCTGATGGGACACATAATTCATATGCAAATAGGATGTTAGGCAGTAGTAGATGGTGCTAACTGGCTATTAGAGGCACAAAAATATTTACATTATTCAGAGACACTACTGTACTAGACCTGAACTTTGGTCCTAAGAGCAAAAATTGGAGGAGACCCAGAAAAATCAACATGGTTTTATTATTTCAAGGTAAGTGCTTTGATCAGAAAAATACAGAATGTAGGATGGAGAAAGCCAAGATTGAAGATCCAGGAGGTAAACCTGGAAGAAGTGACTTCTAACCCTAGAAGAGAAGGGTACGGAAGCCTTACCCAAGCAGACATGAAGAGTAACAAGTGCTGATGTTGGCAGAGAGATGGGTATTAAGGACTCCAGGCACTGGGAAGGCCACTGTACCTGGACCATGGAGATGAGCACAGGAGAGAAGCAGGTGGGCTGTAAGAATCAATCTCATATTTACAGTTCTCTGATTGCTGTTTGAGAAACAAGCAGAGGGGTGGGTCTAAAGTTGGAGCTGCCACACAGGGTACTGGAGCAGGACACACCCAGCCATGGAGCAGTTTATTAGACATACCATTTTCCCAGGGACACTTTTGAAGGCAGTTACCTCTAGAGTGAAGAACACAGAAGAGCAGGTTGTGGCCAGCAAGATGACGTAGTCGATGAAGGTGTTTGCAGCCGAGCCTGGCTACCTGAGATCTGTGGTAAGGTATTGTACACTTAAAAAGTAGTCTGGAATATCAGAGAATAGAGTCACCCACAGAGCCAAGCCATGAAAGTCAGGGAGTAGTGAACCACTTCTTTAATCCCATCACTTGGCAGAGATCCTCTGGATCTCTGTCAGTTCAAGGCCAAACAGAGCCAGGCAGTGGTGGTACACACCTTTAATCCTAGCACTAGGAAAGTTGAACCAGGAATTAAAATAACTGGGCAGGGAAAGATAAGACAGGAGAAGGCAGAAGTTCTTCCCTTTGCGTGCCAGTCCAGACTGTCTGAGGACTCACAGAAATAGGATCCTCTCTGTTCTACCTAAGGAACTGGCTGGGATTTGCTCTCTGTCTCTCCCATATTTCAGCTTTTCCCCAATATTCGGCTCCTGATTTTATCATGTGCTAAATAGAATTGGTGCACTAGAGATTAACTTGCAGGATGAAGAGAGGAGGAAGCTCTCAAGAATTGCTTTCTGACTTCCAGATTATGTGTGACATGGCACACATGTGGGTACACACAACAAATAGATGTAATCTAAGATAAAAGAAGATCCAAAATGGGGAAAGGCAGACAAAGACTGTTTGGGAGCAGGTATTTGCCTTCACTTACCCCTATAAGAGCATTTGAATTTGGGTTTTTTTTTTTTTTCTTACAATGGCCCTCACATCCTTTTGTTGATTCATCAGTGTCCAAATTCCATACTGAGACATTTAAGTTACTCCATCAGCTGATCACAGTGCCCTTTGAAAACTAGACCTGGGTTCCGGAATGTTCTGTTCTGGCCTTCTTTGGCAAATGTTGATTTCCTTAGCTCTCATTGTTGACCCTCTGAAGACATGCCCTGTCCTTCTCAATCTCCTGTAATGTATGACTTGAGGTCCTTTACGAAAGGAAAAAGGTTGCTTTGGCTTGTAGTTTGGAAGAATTTCATCCATGACCATTTGGCTTCAGCTTTGGGGCTTGAGGCAAGCCAGTGTATCATGGAGGGGGCTCACAAAGAAGCAAAACCACAGGCCTAATGGCCAGGGAAAGAGAGGAGCCTGGAGTCTCACATCCTCATTCAAGGGCATGCCTCCTATAATCTGAATAAGGTTCCCCTCACCCCCAGTAAGCCATATATCTTGAGTTACCACTATCCAATAGTGCTGCCTGGACACCAAACTTCTGAGCCTTTGGAAGATATTTCAGAGTAGGGTCCATGCCCTGCTCATAGGTGGATCCCCGTCGTCTGGTTCATAGTAGTCACACAGTTTTTGTGGCAGAATTGATGCTGTACACAGTCCTAATTAGATAAGAATAACTCCCAGTCTTTGGGCTCTGAGAAGGGTGTGTTACTATGGGTTGTGTTGTTGTGGGTTGTGTTGTTGTTTCAAGGACATCTGTTGAACAAATGTCTCCTTGAAGAGTCAATGAGACAAAGCTGTCTGGTGAGCTGGGGTATCCATGAGATTCCCTCTATACACACTTGACCACCTATCCTCTCTCCCTACCCTTCCCAGGCTAGTCCCTCTTCTCCTGTCTCTACTTCAAAATGGCGGGATGTGGTGTGCACACATGATCAGACCATACCTCCATTTCTGAAAAGTCACCTAGCCCTTCACAGTGGCCCCCAGTGAGTCTCTCATGCCTCTGTCTTCAGTGGCGAGTGGAGCCCTCAGTGTGTTGTGCTTCTCACACCTGCCTGGTGCATGGTCTATGTTTAGAGCCCCCTTGTTCCCCACACTGTGTGTTGGTTGACATTTCTCTGGATAGTTCTTAGCTCTCTTTGATAACCCTGCTCAAACAACCCTTTCTCATGAGAAGAGCCTTTACACTGATCTGGTCAGGCCTTGTTGGCTCACCCTGTTTGAAATAGCCCTGAGTACATTGTCAGGTCAGTAATCTGTTTACATGCTGGATTTACTCCAAGGTTATGAAATCTATTTTGGAATAACCAACAAGTCCCAGGCACACCGAAAATGTTAAATAGCAAATATAAGATAATTAAATTAGGAAGGTACTTCTTGGTAGGTCCCTGGAAAATCAATCTACTTCAAGAATATATCCCCTGTACCCTCCTCCTCTAGGCAAAGTCATTTGATTACATCTCCAGTTCAGCTTAGAGATGTCCTGATATTCTAGCATGTGCATGGTCTATAATGCTGCTGTGCCGTGTGCCTGTGAGTACTTCTCCAAGAACACACTCGAACGCTGTTGCAACATGAAACTGCTTTTGTTACACTCCTCTATAATTAGACTCTCCATATAATGGGACTTGCTAAATCGAGAACAGTTAGCACTTGTGTGGGGGCAGGCAATACGACTGATAGATTATATTCAGCTCAAACTTTCAATCACTCGTGAGATCTGTTACAGACATGGCAGATGGTGGATGACTCTAAAAAGACTCATAGAATGGATCCACAGGGTGCGAGAAGAAGGCAAAACCCAGTCGATCGCTACATGTGATCAGAGACCATGAGGAAGACACCCATGCTTCCACAGCATTTATTCCCTGGTTGAGGTGCTTTTTGGAAGACATAGTGGAGGACAAACGCAGGCAAAAGATGCTTTTTCTTCTCTTAGAAGAGAATGGCAGTAAACGGTCAATAAGTACATGATCTAGAACAGGCTTCCCAAACTGTGGGTCGAATCCCCTTTGGGAGTCACATATCTGATATCCCGAATCAAATTCTACATTATGATTCCAGTTACAAAGTAGCCATGAAAATAATTTCATAGTCCGAGGACACTACATGAGGTACTGAGGGGACCTAGCATTAGGAAGGTTGAGAGCCCCTGGCCTAGAACCTCTGATGAATCTAAGTGTTAAGAGTGTAGGAAGGAAGAGGGTGAGGAAGAATCCCCAGCTTGGGAGGGGAGGTTTTAAAACAGACAAACCAAGAAAGCAGTGCAGAGTTGATAGACAAGAAGCACAGCATCAGTGAAGCCTAGAGCCACGAGGTGCCTGTGGGGCTCACCTTCCCATTAGAGGGACCCTCCAGAGCTGTGGTGGGTATGTGTCTAGCTTGTACGGACAACAGCAAGGTCAGTCTTAAAGGATTAGGCCAGACGATAGCAGACTTGTAAGTCATTTTAAGATCACTAACGTCTACATTGAGCAAGACGAAGAAATAGCTGGAGGTTAGAAATTCCACATAAAGTCAACAATAGCAAACAGATCTGCAGTACTTAGCAACCTGTTAAATGAACGGGGCTTCCCAGATGAAGGAAAAACTGATGCTCAGAGTCTGTGTTGCTTCTACCTACCCTTGTCACTCATTCTTCCAAAGCCTTGTGCCGGCCTCGGAGAATGCACGGCAAGCCATGCGTGTGCGAGCCCTCACTTGTACACAGTAGGATGAGAAGACAAAAACCTAGAAAAGCCACCCACTGTGTGATGGACAGAATATGGCAGGGGTGGCAGGTGGCTCTTACCTCATCTGAGGGCACAAAGCCTTCTCTTCCAGAGGACAAGAAGCCAAACTGAATCTGATGAGTGAGAGGGGGTCATGCATGGTGGAGAAACAGCAGAGTCTCTGAGGCTGACCAAGCTATGAGTTAGAAGACTCTGAGGCTGGAGCAGCGCTGGACTTCTTGGCCCTAGACACGGGGTAAAGAACCAGTGTAGTCAGTATGAAGAGAGCATAGGGCATGGGAACAGGTAAGGACAGTCTCATGAGGGGGAGCTGGAGAAGTAGATGGGGCAAGATGAGGAGAGGTTCACTAGGACCTTATTCTAGGGACAACACAATGTTCCTGGAATTAGTTTTAGAAAGATCATTAATTCTGGCTGCAGAGTGATGGATAGATGTCTGGGGAGAGTGATGTGGTGATCAATGGAATCTTCCTGGCAAGAGGAGATGAAGGTTGTGTGGAAGAAGATTAAGAGAAATAGATCAGGTTCACACTGGGAGGATGTATTAGTGTGTGTGTGTGTGTGTGTGTGTGTGTGTGTGTGTGTGTGTGTGTGTGTGTGTGTGTGTGTGTGTAATAACTCCCAGTTCCTTACCTGGGGACTAGATTCTGACGTAGAAAACAAAGGGTTTGGCGAGGAGACGCAGAATATTGAGTTGGAGGTTGTAAGTAACCAACAGAGATGTGGAACTCACAGATGACTAGGTGGTGCAGACAGGATGTGAGGGGATGCATACTGGAACCATGTTAGGACACACACACACACACACACACACACACACACACACACACACACACACACACACACACACACCTAAACAGAATTTCCTCACAGGCAACCATGGAGAGAGAGGGGTTACTTTAGGCCCAATCTATCAAATTTGCAGAGTTTAAGACTGTGAAAATATTTAGCACCTATGAATACCCTGGGGGTGGAAACCCTCATTTTATTTAGCAGAGGTGAAGATTGATGTGAGCCCTCTGAGCAATCACTTAAGCATGAGACATGCTGTGACCCAGCAGTTCTCTGCTGTGTAGTGGGCAGAACAGCTGGTATGGGGCTTCCTGGAGATAATCTGAGTGATGTCCCTATGGGATGGCCAAGTCACATGTGCACAAGTACACGAAGCAACAATTGGTTCTAACCAATAATGGTATGGGTTAAGTGTGTTCTTTACGACACACTCTTTATGAAAGGAAACACCCCCACAGTCATCTGGTCACTGAGCATCCCTCAAGGCTACATTTATCTAAGGAAGCAGGTCCATTGTGCTAGAATAACTTCTAGAAGGGGGACTCAAAAGAAGGAAATGGGGGAGGGGCAAGGTGAAGATGGAAGGAAGTGAACTGGAGGCTGAGATTTGAACACAGAGAGGCAAGACACAAGAAGGAGGCCAGATGATCCCACTTCTCATTTGGTCCTGGCATCTATGAGCATAGTCATCAAATTAAGGTCATACTTGGGTCTGCTAGGATGGAGAAATTGCTGAGCGTCTGAGTTCTCAACATTAAGGCTCAGAGATTCCAGAAGTTTCTTGGCATCTCAGTTACTAAAGTAGGCCTAGTTAATATTTATCACCATACTAAATACATTCTTATCTCATTTGACAATCCTGAGAACCCTCCTGAGAGCCCTGCATGATCTGTATTCTTTATATGATTTCTCAGATAAGGACAGTAGTACATAGAAAGGTCATGTAGCCTACTTAAGGTCACGCAGTAAAGGCAGGAGAAAGAACCTGGCTCCCAAGCCTGCACTCAGTTAGAAAACAACCTGGCAGAGAAGACAGTTTTAGAATTTCATGGAGACAAAGCATCTACAGACCTAGTTGGCTTTGGGAGGGTTAAAGCCTCAGGAGGCAGAATCCAGTCCAAGGAGATTAAGGTGGGGTGACCTTTCTTGGGTTTCTTGGGTTTCTTTGTAGCTGGCCCACCCTTCCATTGGGCCTGCTTTTTCCTAGACCTTACACTGCCAATTGTTCAACTGGCCTGAGAGTGTCCCATGAGCTTTCCAAATATACCATTGGTCCTCACTTTTCACGTAGGCTTTGAGAAACTCCTGCTAGAAATGTATGGACCAAACTGTAGACCCCAGGCATCCTCAGAATAAGGTTCCCGTGCCACTAGTATCCTTATTCTTAGCCAAGAAAGTGAGGCTGCTGTCAGACCCATTTCCAAATTAGTCATGTCCCTGATAACACAAAGTGAGTAAAATTTCTACTCATCCTTGCCAGCGCTCATTATTTTTCTTTTGAAAGAAGGAATTTTAAGTTTTATTTTATGTGTATAGCGGCCTACATGTATGTATGTACAGCGTATGTGTGCCCATGGAGACCAGAGGAGGGTACCTGATCCTCTAGAACTGGAGCGTTAGGCAATTGTGAGCCACCATGTGGGTTCTGGGAAGTGAACCCAGGCCCTCTACCAGAGCAATATGTGTCCTTCCTTAATGTCTGAGCCATCTCTCCAGTCCTGTTTCCTTTTATTAAAAATTGGGAAAAAGACCCATAAGGCTGGACAGACAGCTCAGGAGTTAAGAGCACTGGCTGCTCTTTCAGAGGACCTGGGTTTGATTCCCAACACATATATGGTGGCTCACAATCTTCTGTAACTCCATCTACGGGGGGTCTGGTATTCCCCTAAGCACCAGGCATATGCACACACAGGCAGACTTAGTCACTGTTCAATTGCTGTGAGAAGACACTGTTACCAAGACAACTCCTATTTAGAATAACAACAACAGCAATAATAATGTATCCATCCAGCCCAGCATTTTCAACCTGTGGTTCAAGATGACGATACATTACGATTCATGCCGTAGCAAAATCACAGTTATGAAGAAGAAACAGAAATAGTGTTGTGGTGATGTGAAGGGGCCATAGTGTTAGGAAGGTTGAGAACCCCTACTTTTCTCACTAAAATTCCCTTTTATGGGGGAAGGGAAACCCTATTTCTTCTATTTGGCCTTTGCCTGGGTATTTGATTGGCGGATTCTATTCGTGTCCTTTCCTGCTCTGCTGATAACTTCTACACAGGTTTTTTTTTTTTGTGTGTGTGTGGTTGAAATGAGCAGAGTGACAGAATGAGCTGAACCTCAGTTGCACGGTCACGCTTGGTGAAATGTTAACTGCTGGTACATGCCTTCTGACGAATTTTCCCTGTGCTCTGGGGGCTCTACAGAGAGAAGCTGAATGCCCTTGCAGTCAGGACAGGTTTGATGGCAGTCTCTCAGGGACATCTGTCATTTTCTCCAACCTGAGGAGGCTGGGAAAGGTGGAGTTGGAAACTGGAAGCAGCATGAGAAGGCTGAGGCATCTGCACCCCTCCCCCAGTCATCTGCTCAGGGCTCACAGGTGGGGAGTGACCTGTGGTCCTCAGGAGCTCAAGGTCATACTCACAGAGTGACTGCCCTCAGCCATCAGTGTAGGTGTAAAACCAGAGCACACATAGGGCTGGACCAGAAAATAGGTACTGGAATCTCTAGAACATTCTGGAAGCTGAAGATCAAACACAGGGAGCCAAGCTGCATAGCTGTCCCCCCAACTCCCCCCCCCCCCCAAATGATCATTGATTTACATGTAGATTTTCACCAGCCATCCATTCTTTTTTCTGCATCCTGAGCTCCTCAGTGGGGAATTTTTCATCTTCTATAATCAGAGCACTCCCCTGTCCTTATTTCTCCCGAGCCTGTTGGGACAGTGTCTCCCAGGCTCAGTGCAGAGACAGCAGAGAATCTTTGTGCAGCCTGGCAGTACCAGATTTGGATGGAGGAGTGGCCACATATCATATATAAAGAATCAATAATAGCCTCTTAGGCTTCCAGAGTTAGCCCCTAAGACTAGGATCCTGGGCATCCTTGGTCTCCAAATGGTCCTCAGAAACCTGCTGGGTCAGCTTCCTGACACTTGTCCCAGTGTACCACTAGGGCCTTTGTAACCAGATGGGCTGCTTCCTGCCCAAGCCCTGTGCTATGTGAAGATGCAAATCTACCCACATCCGTTGCTCCTTTCAAGGGGACCCCTGAGACATGCCCTGCCTTAGCCTCTTTGTAATTCCTGCAAGTACAATCTCCCCCTTTTTAGGTCCTCTTGGACTAACCTAGGATTCACTTCTTTTAAGCACGGTTTATGTCCATGCCATAGAACAGGACCACATCGCTGGGGGTAGACATGATGTAACATCGTGTAGCGATTAATCAAGGTAATAAGAATGTTCATTGCCTGAAACAATCACCATTTCTTTGTGATTAAGAACTTCCAAAGTCATTTCTTCTAGCTGTCTTGAGGAGTGTTTTTTTGGTCAACTGCAGTCACTTTTCAACAGGTTCCTGGGTCTTGCCCTGTGGAATTGTAACTTCCTCTGTTGCCCCCCACCCCCCACCCCGCTTCCATGTTCACTCTCTCAGCCCGGACTACTCTGCTCTATGCTTCCATGCCAGAATCCACAAGGAAAGTCATGTGATTTGTTCTTAGATTCTACACGAGGAAGGTCGTGTGGTGTCTAACTTTCTCAGGCTGGCTGGCTTCACTTCACAGAGGTCCTCCAGGTTCATTTTTGTTACCACAGCTACAGAATTTGACTTAAAAATAAAAGTCACCGCCTGGTATAGAGGTACACATCTTTAATCCTGTTCCTTGGAAGACAGAAACAGGCATCAGATCTCTGTGAGTGTGAGGCCAGCTTGGTCTATAGAGTGAGAGTTCCAGGACAGTCTGAGCTATGTAGTATGACCCTATCTTTAAAAAAAGGGTTTTTTTTTGTTTTTGTTTTTGTTTTTTGTTTTTTTTTTTTAATCACTGACAGGCTACATAGGTTGAATATGCACTGAGGCTGTGTGGGAGAATGGGGGTTAGGTGTACGAGTGTTTGGTTACCTTTTTCTTGGTGGTGGTTTTTTGTTCGTTTGCTTGTTTTTCAAGACAAGGTTCCTCTATGTAGCCCTGGCTGTCCTGGAACTGGTTTTGTAGACCAGGCTGGTCTCAGAGACCCGGCTGCCTCTGCCTTCTGAGTGCTGAGATTGAAGGTGAGTGCCATCACACCGTGGAGAAGGGCAGTTAGGAGGGTGAAGTAAGAACAAAGTGGCCTAGGGCAGGGCATGTGGACAGTGACACTGGGTGGTGGAGGCATTGCTCCCCAAATTGTTTCCTCATCTGAGAAGAGGGATGTTCAACAGGCATTCTTAGACATACCTAAGAATGTCTCATTTCTGTGGAGCACAAGAATAAAAGGTAGCTGATAAAGAGTGATAAAAAAAAGCCAGGAGAAAGGGGGCAGGGACGTCCTTTTCCCTCTGTGATTGAAGGATTGTCTGAGAACTTCCAATCTTAAAGAGAGGCCTTTAAGAACTTTAGGTGTTATTTTCAGAGAAGGAAGAACTAATGAAAGCCTCACTCAAATGTGATTCTCTCACGCTCAGAGAGCTGATTTCTCCTATTTCATTATGTAAATATGTTGTCCTTACAAATAAAGTCCAGGAGTAGTTTAATTATTCATTATAGTTATGTACTGGTGTTAGCTCTCTGTTTTCAGAGTCAAAAAGTAAGCTGGTATTCTGAAGAGGAGTAGAGAGAGGGAGAGAGAGAGAGAGAAAGACATAGGGAAACACATAGAGAGACAGAGACAGAGAGTCAGACACAGGGACACACACACACACACACACACACACACACACACAGATAGAAAAACAGACGGCAGACAGGTAGACAACACAGGGAGACAGAGACAAAAAGGCAGAGAGACAGAACAGGGAGACACACACAGAGAGATAGACAGACACAGGGAGACATACAGAGAGACAGAAAGAGAGAGAGAGACAGATACAAGAACATACACAGAGACAGACAGACACAGAGATACAGAGACAGAGAGAGAGAGAGAGAGAGAGAGAGAGAGACAGAGAGAGAGAGAGAGAGAGAGAGAGCTATGATGTACGCTCCCAACCTGAATCATTCACCCTAAGCATATTTGGCCTCTGCCTTTGATCACTGCCGTGGCTGGAGTGTGCTGTCCACTAATTGCATGTGACCTGAAGTGCGGTCTAGGCAGGCTTGAGCCTTCAGATTTCTACCTCATATGCACCGCCCTTTTGGATTTGGGGGGGCACACAGTATGGCGAGCAGGAGAATGGGATGAAGGAAGGAGAGAACCAATCCACATGCCTGCAATGAACCTTTGCTGACTCAGGATGGAGTCTGGACACATGTAGGGTGCTTCCTTCCCTCAGACACCTGAGGTCTGCTCAGCCAGGTCTGTCATATCTGCAAGTAAAGGGGTGAAGGACTTGGAGACATAAGTTCTGCTCTCGGGAGAAGGTTTTTGATTATTTGGATGGAATGAATGAATGAGGAACTCACCCCTCCCCTTCCCATGTTTTGTGTTTTAATTCTGGACTCAGTTATTCGAAGCAGTCATTTGTCAGAGTTTCTAGAGCTACACAGTAACCACATCTTAAAATACAGTGTAGAAGAGGTTTCTGCAAAATTTTATGGGACTGTGAGATGGCTAAGCCTCAACAGGGCTGTTCTGCTCTGTGGCCTAGGATATATGACTCATGCTTTATGCTTTTTCAGTAATAGCAGTGTGGCAGTGGGCGCAATGAAGGTTGACCCATGGGTGTGATAGATGCTTACAACGGATACTGTGGCACTGTTCATTGTGAATTGAGCTGGTAGCAGAGAAAGTAGCTCAAGATAGAGCAAGACTCAAGAAGTATGGGGCGTGAGGCTCTACAGTGTGAAGCAGGCGGGGGGGGGGGGGGGGGACGGGGGGACGACTTCTTACCGGTCCAGAGGGGATGGCAGGGAGGGTTTCCCAAGGGTTTCTCATTATGCACCATCATCCAGCTGGGATGCTGTGTGCTTTGCTTTCCTTAAACGTGAACCCCACTGAGGTTCTGATGGGGATAGCATCCTGCATCCCACACCTTCTCACCCCAAAATGTCCATCTCCTCTGGGAAAAGGAAGGTTGCAACTGTATGTCAAAGTGTTGCGATTACAGATAATTGTTCTCTTCTTTCTAAACTGTATGAGCTGTATGTTACTTTAAAATAGAAATGATTGCATAAAAGGAAAGTCCCAACCCAGGTTCCCCCCAAGTCCATTAAGGTTTAAGCAGGCTCATTATCACCACTGAATATGTTAAACCAACAACCAACAAAAGAACCGCTCTGTGGGATTAGCTTGTAAACGAAGCCAAGAATGTGGATTAACTTTCCCCACTGGGCACGTGACTGCTGATTTAGCTTTCATTTCGTTTGATAGTGTATTTACCAAGTTATTTTACTTATGCAGTGTAATGGTTTGTATTCATTGGTGTACAGCACTAGGCTTCATGGAACATTTTCATACCAGTATAAAATGCCTTGACAGTTTTCCATCCTCCAAGCTGTTCAGCCCCTTTCCCCGGGTCATCCCTTCTGAAATGGACCTGATTTGTCTGACGTGATGATCTCTGGTTGTATTCATCTTTTTGCAGATAACAACATCCTATTCAAAGCAGTACTGAAAGCACAGGGCTAGGAAGGAATCTCCCTAGGTCTGAGGCTTGCTCTTGAACGTGATTATTCTTCTGCCTGGGAATCACAAGGGGTGTGCTACTTTTCAGTGCATGGACATGCGCATTAAATGGTCTGCCCTCACTGGGGCAGCAGTCTGCTAGCTAGAAAACTAAAGGTGACCCAATTAGACCATCGAGTCCCTGTCACCGTGGAAGTGACCATTGTCCTTTCTGACAACTCCAAGTTGCAAAATGTAATTACTATTTTAGCCCAGCTCTTTCCCACTCTGGACAATTGACCTGGTGAGAAACTGCAAAGGTTATTCAGAGTGCAAAGAATCTTACACGTCAAAATTCATAATTATTAATAGGAACAATAAGATGGATTATTTAGCGTTAGATACAGGTGGGTGGGACTTGGCAGCACTAGCATCTCAAGTTCCAGGCTTCTGTGGAGATGCGGAGGCAGAAATTCTCTCCTCCCCTCCTGCCACCAGCAGAGTGTGGTGGTGCTAGCCCTGCTGTGGTTTTGCACAGTGCCCAGAGTGATTTGTTTGTTGTTTTTCCTGGCAGGCATTCTAGCGAGACTGAACACCTCTCCAGGGTTGGGCTCTGGTCTGGTGACTGTTCTGCAGAGCCACCAGAATCAGCCCTTTGCGGAGAGCCTGGCAGCCTGGGGAGACAGCTAGGAGGAAGGGTTCTGTAGGCATGAAAAGATTACCTTAAATAATTACATTGCAGAAAGTGCTGGGCAGACTGCAGCACCTTCGGACCTGGAAGCGCGTCTCTGCCCCCCCCCCCCCCCCCCAGATTGGCAGGATGATCATGACATGGTGCTCTGTGAACTTCTGTAGGCTGGGTTAGGAAGGTTTCACTCTATTTGACCTCCAGATAGCTTGGATTTCCCCTCCTTTGTTTCTGGTAGCTCAACTCTACTGGGCTCTTGGCTGTCCTTCACACAGCACTGGGCAGGCTGCTTAGTCTGGAGTCCAGTTAGTGGGAGGAAGCAATGCAGCTTCTTCTATGTAATCATTCAGGATTCAAGGTGATGACTTGAGTGGGTGGACTTCGTGCTGAGAGGGGACACAGTCAGAAAGAGAAGATGGTTTGCCCCAGAGAGACAGCTGTACTGAGTGCTGGCTTTACCCCCTACCCCAGTGAATATATGGTAACATCTAGAGAAATGCTTGGTTGGAACAACTGGAATGGGGGTATTCTTGGCATCTAGCGCATAGACTGGGCATGATGCTAAATGGTCTGTGATTTCCAGTTCCCCCTACTAAACACTAATCTTGTGCTTACAAATGTGAGAGGTTGAGGTTAAATTTGAAACCAACCTGGGCTAGATAATGAGCTCCAGGCTAGCCTCAGCTATCATGTAAGACCTCTCTCCCCCTTTAAATAAGTATCTAAACCAATATATCCATTGTTCAGAGGTTAAGAAAGCTTGATCTAAGAAGAAGGGTGGGCTATTTGGGGGACACATATTTTGTTACTTACTAACAGAATTAAGATCTTTATGGTCCTTCCAGATCTTTTAATTTTTTTTTTTTCTCCTAAACTCCAAAATGAACAGAACTGGAAAATGAGAGGCATGGAAGAAATTGAGGTATTGTTTTGCTTGGGAACACGCAAACCACACTGCCATATTAGACTTCAAGAATAGAGCTGTTGTTTACACGAAGGATACTAAAGGATTCTCTTTCAAATGCCAAAGGAAAAAAAAGATGGTTAAGGTTGAGAAAGGATTTAGATTTGACCTAAGAAATCATGCCTCTGTACATAAGAATAATAATAAGTTTCCTTAAGTTCCCATTGAATATATAAACTTACTTTTCTGGCAAGCCTTTTCAGAAGCTGATTGTAGCATACTCATAAGTCAGGGCCAACACGGGTACAGCCTAGAACCCAGAGCAGGACGTGGTATAGATGGAGTTTCAATGTTACCTGTGGTTCCCTTGACTTCTCTATAATTTCGGAGAATAAACAAAATCACTGCTGTTAATTTTGGGGTTTGATCTGCTTTTTAATTTATCTTCACCCCTCTCACTGTCTGTGTGCACCCACTGACGGCCATTTGCATAGAAGATGACCCACCGCTCGTATCCTTTCTCTTTGATCTTAGGTGTCCCACTCCTTCCTAGGACCGCTGGCTGTGGTTTGAGGAGATTTATCCCAAATGTGCTGCAACTGTAATCCGTACGGGCTCTGCCCGGAGCCCGTTCCACTTCTGACCCCAGCTGACTCAGGAAATTGCAAATGGATCAGCATCGGATCTCAGTGTCTTACTGGATTGCAATGCTGTGTCTAACTTTCTGACCAATATCACTGTCCTTAGATCTTTCTTGATGGCCTTCCAAATCTCTCCTGCTTGCCAAAGTTCTGCGATTGAGAGTATTATTTCCTTTGGAAAGGATTTTTTGGATGGATTTGATTTTTTCCATGTGTGGTCTCTGCCCCATGTTTGTGAGAAGAGAGAAGATATAATTTGCTATGATTTCTCTGAAAAATTTTAATGAAAAAGAATATTTATTTCTTTTCTCTTTTTCCTCCAATGCTCCCTAAGCTTGTGTCTTCCACTTCTAGACAATGATTTACCTCTAAATATGAGCATTGGGCACAATAATTGTGCTTTTGTGTGGTCAGTTACCTTCATTCGAGGAGAAATTCTGCCTCCTGAGGCTTTAACCCTCCCAGAGCCAACTAGGTCTGTAGACGCTTTGTCTCCACGAAATTCTAAAACTGTCTTCTCTGCCAGGTTGTTTTCTAACTGAGTGCAGGCTTGGGAGCCAGGTTTTTTCTCCTGCCTATGTACTACTGTCCTTATCTGAGAAATCATATAAAGAATACAGATCATGCAGGGCTCTCAGAGGGTTCTCAGGATTGCCAAATGAGATAAGAATGTATTTAGTATGGTGCCACGTAAGTTATCATTTGATAAATATTAACTAGGCCTAGCTACTTTAGTAATTGAGATGCCAATAAACTTCTGGAATCTCTGAGCCTTAATGTTGAGAACTCAGACGCTCAGCAATTTCTCCATCCTAGCAGACCCAAGTATGACCTTAATTTGATGACTATGCTCATATATGCATGCCATTCCTGTCCACAATGCAACCATTCCCATCATCCTGTCCATGATACAGCCATCCCCATCATCCTGTCCATGATACAGCCGTCCCCATCATCCTGTCCATGATACAGCCATCCTCATCATCTTGTCTATGATATAGCCGTTCTTATCAGTTATCCCATCTTGCTAGGAAGCACGACCAGTTTTCTGCGATGTTTTTACCTTCTAGCATAATGGAATCATCAAGTTCATTGTTGAAGTCTAGCTTTAGATGTGGTCAGGAAAACTGTAGGTGGAATGGCTTAGCGTATCTGGCTTTTCCTTCTTTAGGAGACACAGTCTTGTCTAGACTCAGAATCCGCTGAGCAGGGGCATAGGAGTTTGGTCCCTTGTTTGGAGGCTTCTGCTTCTGTCTACAGTACGTAGAGCCAGCACACCAGGCAACTTCAGCCATTATGGAGAATTTGGCAGTGAAGTTGGCCAGTGTTTTCTGTTCCTTTCTCTCCTTCTGAGCCCTTGTGGAATGGGGCTAACTAGCTTCTTTAGGAAATTTTACTTGCATTACGGACATTGGCTGTATACGTGCGTGTTTTGTTTTGATAATCTCATGCAAACATGAATGTGAATGTGAGTGTGTAAGCATGTGTGTGAATGTGAAAGTGTGTTTTCTGGATACATGTCTGTGTACATATAAGATCCTTAATCTCCAAAGAGAGTCCATTGACCAATAACCAATGACATACTGAGTGTCCTTTACTATTATTAAGAGGATTCTAGAGATGAGGGACATAGAAAAACAGAATGTAGACGATCTTAAGTGCAGGTTTCTATTTTCGTGTGTGTGTGTGTGTGTGTGTGTGTGTGTGTGTGTGTGTGTGTGTGTGTGTGTGTGTGGTTTTTCTAATTTTGTTTTGTTTATTTTGTGATTTGAGACAAGGTCTCACTAGCCCTGACTGCCCCTGGAGCTTTCTCTGTAGACTAGGCTGGCCTCTAACTCACAGAGATCCACTACTCCTAACTCAGGAATGCTGAGATTAAAAGCATGTACCACCATATCCTCCAATTAGGGGATTTCATAAAACTTGTTATTACACCTGACTGGGAAGCCAGACCTCAATAAGGATGCTGAAGGGAGGACCAGCGAGCTGCAGGCAAAGGATGGAAGGCACTTAGCAGACAGCATTAGCATCCAGATCTCCAAGTCTTAGTCACACTTGCAGATAAACCCGGACATCCTACTGGCCTTCCAAAGCTTTCTTCAGCTGTATTGTCTTCAAGACTGTCAAGCTGGATGGTATCATAGCGTTTTGTCCCTTCTTCAACCGTACTTAGGTGCACTTCTCGGTAAGCACGTCACTGGTGGTAAAGCCAGCACTATTCAGCTGCAATATCTGTAGCTCTCAGGCCACCAGGGAACAGAGAAGATGAAGTGTAAGGCCAGAGTCAGGTGCAGTGTGTTCCTGTCAGGACATGCTGACTTGCACCTCTTTGAGGCTTCTTTGCCTAAGATGTTTATTTTGTGTAAGTCTTAGGCCAGCAGAAAAAGTTACTGCTCTGTTTTCTTCCGCTCACTTCTTTTCCGTTCAGCGGTTCAAGTCCGGAAGCTCTTATCAAGTCTAGTGACTAGAGTCATGGAGACTTTATAGATAGGAACATAGTCTCTACCATCAGAAAGCTCCATGAGGAGAGGAGAAGCACGTCCATGACACATAGCAGAACATCTGTGGAGCCCGGGAGGACTGCCCACCGGGGTGGCTGTGAGGTTGGGTAGATGAAGTAGGACATACGAGTATCTAGAGGGCTCCTCAGGATGTGCAAAGCCATGAGGACTAACTCAGGTGGACGCCCTGGGAAAGGATAAGCATGTGTAAAGGACAGAGTGTGAGGTGTGAGAGACCCTGGAGCATCTGCCTTTGCATGACTGGAGGGTAGGAATGGGAAAGCATCCTGGGCAAGAAGATGGATGCAAACAGCAGGAGATGAATAAGCAGAGGCATGTGCCATGACAGACCTTAGAGCTTCAAAGAGCTTTAGCAAGCAGGTGAGAGGGATGTGTCTATGGTTCCGTAAAACTCACTGCACTCAAGCAATTGGAAGTTGGGAGAAGAAACAGATCTAATGAGGACCAAGACTCAGCCATTCCCAGGGTTGAAAGCTGGCTGCTTCTCTACTGTTTGTCTAGGGCAGATCTGTGTAAGGGTTAACAAAAGAAGATTGATTTGGCTGTGCGGTATATGAAGAGAGTGAAAGCAGACAGGCTCAGGCAGAGTGCTGGGAGAGACATGCAGAGTAACAGTGGATGACAGTAGAAATGTGAACCCCGCTAGTGAGGATGCCTATGACTCACTCTAACTGAGGGTGCATTTAGCTGCCTGCCTGCAGGAAAGGTAATGGGGACCTTAAGAATTGGCATTTAGTTTATTTCAGAGTGATCCCACATCTGAGAAAACCCATGTTTGGTGCAAAGAATTTGAATACAGAAGAGAGTGGACTTTGGAGATTCCAGGGGGAAGCTTGGCTCATCATGTGAAGAGAATCCTTTGACAATGCTTGGGATGTGAAAGTGTCAGAATTTATTCTTCTTTCTGATGTTGTTAAACACTCAAAATATGCCAAGCAAAGTCCTTAAATTTTCTATGCCCTGTTTTTCATTTCATACTCAAAGTTTCTCAGGGACAGAGAGAGTGCTTCCTGTCAACCTCGCTGTAATACAGATAAAATACACACACACACACACACACACACACACACACACACACACACACAGAGAGAGAGAGAGAGAGAGAGAGAGAGAGAGAGAGAGAGAGAGAGAGAGAGAGAGAAAGAGACAGAGACAGAGATACTCTCACTTTGTCTCACATTCTCTTTAGATTTAGAGAGCGAGAGAGACAGGCTGGCTCCATGCTCTCCCCCTCAGGAGTGCTAAAACCCAGCCCATCTGTTGTAGATCTGCTTATTATTTGAAATTGTGCCTTATGGAGAAAGACAGTAGCTAGGATGCTTGCATTTCCGCGCTCCTCTCTTTGAACACAGGGAAGTGATTTCTTCTCACCGAATCAGCACATTAAGGAACACTTGGCAGGGTGGGGGAAGCCGTTTCGACGCTCCCCCTTTAGCTGGAATCACTGTAGTGCCTTTTGCCGATGGGCACTTCATGAAATTTTGATGACTGAAGTGATGTGCGCTAGTCATGGCTTAATCACTAGCTCACGGACATCTGTTCCCCTTCTCTATGCTGTTTGCCCAGATTGGGCCATAGAGATGTTGCCATAGGGAAAAGGAGGCTGGAGTAGTTCAGTCAGCAAGCTACAGGCTAGGGTTTGAGTGTGTGAAACGTTCAATACAAGCAGCCTAGATTTCCAGTGAGAAGCGTGGTTTGGGAAGCCTAGACTATGTGGGAGCCCACTGTGCTCAGAGATCAGCGGAGGAAGCATTTCAGGAGGGCCCAAGCAGTCACTCTTTCCTAACGGTGTTGCAATGGGATCTCACTAGGGAAACATCCTCAGAGAGCCCCTCTGGTCCCACAGTGCAATTCCTCCTTCTGTATTCCTTTTGGTACACTGCAGTGTTGCTCATGGCCTCTGACTTTCCCAGGCAGTCCCCTCCAACAGGCTCAGTTAACTTAGGGTCTCTGCCACCACCACATTTGTAGTTATGTTCATGCAGCGCTGTGTAGAGGGGCCATCTGCCATTTAGTGTGCTCTCTGCCCCCAAGGAGGGCAATATATAGGGGGAATTCTAGCCTGGTTCAGAGACAAGGTTCTTCTCAGCTTCTTGACAATGTCCCTTGCTGCTCTTCTGTCCCTGAACCATGGTGAGATCAGAACCTGGTTCTGGCAGTGTGCTGGACACACGCTTTTATGTAATGCTCACAGTGGGGCTGGGACAGCCTTCCTTCCTTCAGGGAAATGCCTAGGAGCAATTTTGGGAAGTCTGAAATGTTAGAGAAAGGAAATGCCTTGCAGAGAGCCTTTGTATGTGCAGGCTGCATTAATGAAGTGCCACAGGCTGGCAGAAAGAGGTTCCTCAGAGCTCTAGAAGCTATGGGTTCAAGATGAGGATGTCCACACCATCAAGGGCTGGGCCACACCCACTTCCTGGTTCGTAGATGGGTCTTCACATGGAGTAAGGGACAAAAGCCATCTCTGGGGGTTAGTACTCTTTACAGTTTCACTGAGCTATTTATGGGCACTGACTCCAGGACTTAACTATGTCTTAGAAACTCCATCCTCTAATATCCATCTTAGAGATTAGATCGGAGAGATGGAAACAGCTGGTATATATCATCATTCCTAACCCATGTAAAGCCTTCCTGTCTTAACCCGAGGGAGAGGCTTTGGAGTCTAGAGAAAGTGACAATCCCTCCCAAGACTGTTGCCTTTTCTAGGTGAAGACTTCCTAGGGAACATACTCTATTAGGGACAAGCAGGCATAAGGTCATCATAGGGACACTGGTGTTGGGAGCCAGGAAGCCAAGCCACTGTGCCATGTTGCTTAATCTGCAGCAAGAAGAACAGACAAAGCTAGTATGTCACCAGACCTAAAAGACACAGAACCCAGAGACCAGGGTTCCATGGCTTCTCCCCCTCCCCCCATGGAGAGAAGTTTGACTAGAAAGAGAGAGTGGGTTGTGTATGGTCACATAGCCTTTCAGCGGTCAGCAGCTGGAAAGGGGCTCAGTCATGGGGCTCACACCCAGTTCTACACCTTCTACAGTACTGTGTCCAGGACCTAGGGCAACATGGGGGCTCTGCAGAAGTGTACCCAAGTGTGGGCAGGCGGGGATTTGGGGCAGAAGCTGATGGGACCTGAGATTCTGAAGTAGGGTCAACACATGGTCCCTGGGCTCATATATACTCAGGGCAAGTACTGTTTGATCTAAGAAGGCTTTCTTTACTCTCCTCTTCCTGGACCCTAGTCAAGCCCTGCATTCCCAAGCAGCATCACTGGACTGAATGAATTGTAGTCACTTCCCATATACAAGTTGGAGCTTTGCATAAGAGCAGGCATCACGTGCACTCATTGAAGGATGGAAGAGAGCCTGGGGGTGGGTGGGCAGCAGGAGGCCGAGATCTATTCTTAGCCCTGTTGCTATGTGATGCTGGGCAGGCCATCGAGGCTTATGTTTCTCTTGGCTCAATCAGCTCACAGCTTTCTACATCCAAGATCCCACCCTGGGCATGGCCAGCCCTTTCTCTCTTTAGTGAAGTGTCTGGCTGGTGAGGCTGGGGAGGGAATCCTGGATTACCTACACTTATCAGTCAGCATCCAGGGAGGAAGACACAAGAAACACCAGAAACTTAGGTGAAATAATTAATTGCATGGAGATGATCAGCTGTAGGCTTCCTAATGGTCTCTGAGACTCCCCACCTTCCTTTCTGGACTCTCTTTTTGCTTGGAAAGAGAAAGCTTGGTGGCTGAAGTAAATTTTCACATTCCAGTCTTCTTTACATGCTATGTGACCTAAAGGTAGCAAAGAACACATCACTTGAGCCACGTGGTCTCCAGTAAAAGCAGCAGAGAGTGAGGTTGGGTGCTTAGTCCCTGGTGGGTCATAATGGATTGGCCCCAATCCCCTTCTGCCAGATGGCCCTTGATTACCACTGTCTCTCTGCTGTCTGGAATCTCTCTTCTTGTTAAACTAAAGAATAAGGAACAGAGTTCACTCTCCCCTAAGGCACACAGGATGTACTGTGAGAATGTGGCTGCTTTCATGTTGCCATAACAAAGTATCTGAGGCTAAGTACCTTATAAAGTTAAAAAAAAAAAAGTTAATTTTGTTAAAAGTTCTGGAGATTTTGTGTGGTTCCAGCATCTGGGTAGCTTTAGTGAACGCCTTTCAGTCACCTCATATTATGGTAGATATTAGGGACATATAGAGGACAGCATATAAAAAAAAAAAACCCTCCAGGGTGAGACAGGAAGCCATCACAATTCACAATTTGTAATAACCTGACCTAACCTTGTCCACTGGGCTCTGCCTTTCAACATGGCCACACTGGAGCAGACCGTGGGCCTTTAGGGGACATGTTCAAACTCTGTCAGGGAGATAGTTACATTCACCCGGGATCACTGCACAGTGAGAAAGCTCAGAGGCACCCTGGGAGTGTTATAGGGTGGTCTCCTGATGTCTGTGGAGACATCAGGAATAGAGATTTCTCTGAAGCTGGGATCCTTGATTTAAGCCTGGACAGATACTCAAGGTCAGTATCCAAACTGTAGGTGGTGGGCTAGCATGTGCAAGAACTCAGCACAACACTTTTAAGTATCATGATCCCTCTGTTTTTGAAATTAGTAAGAATAAAGCACAAAGTAGTTAAAGATGATGAAACATGTTTTTAAATGGGCCTTGTTTCTGTTTACACACGTAAGAGGGCTGCAGGTGTGGCTGACTCCCAGTCCAGGTACCCCCAAATAATCAGTAGGCCTCCACCTTTCTGTTCATTTCTACTTATGATTTATTCTTTTGAAACTGAAGGGGAAGGTTTATTTTGATCCCAGTTGTTTCAGAGAGTGAAATTCACAATGGCAAGATTGCGCGGTGACAGGACAGGCTATCTCTGGCTATGGGAGCTTGTGGCTGACTTGCTCACATCTTGGCTGTTCAGGATGCAGAGAACTCAATCAGGAAGAAGCAGGGTCCAGGTTATAACCCTCAAAGGCCCACATCCAGTGTCCCATCTCTCCCAGCTGTGGCTTCCTTCCTGAGGCTCTGTGACCGCCTAACAGAGCATCACCAGGTGAGGACCCACGGAGGAACATATTTACACTATACCAGTTAATTTACAGCACATGGGAGTTTAAAACTTGTTTTTACCTGGCATTTTTGCTTCTAAAAATAAGGTTTGTTTGACTCATGATTCTGGAGGTCATGGTCCATAGTAAGTGACGTCATTGTTTTGGGGTCTCTAGCTAGGGACCTCCTCCTATGTGAGACCACAGAGAAGCAGATGATTCTCTGTGAAATAGGGGAACAAGAGAGAGGAGTATGGTACAGGTCTCCATATCTCCCACAGGATCCCACAGGGTCCCACACCCAATTTTTAGGCTAAGCTTGTAACTATGGGCTTTATGAGAGACATCCAAACCATTGCGAAGGGAAAGACAAGGTATTCTGGGACTCTCCAAACTATGTCCCCAAATGTTCATTGTGCTGATGTAGCTAGAATGGAGAGTCTAGGTAAGAACTGTTTACCTGGTCTGGGAGATGGCTCAGTTAGTAAAGTGGCTGCTTCTCAAACACAAGGATCTGGGTTTGCTCCTTCATTACATTTAAAAGCCAGATGTGGGGACTGGAGAGACGGCTCAGTGGTTAAGAGTGTTGGCTGCTCTTTCTTCCTGAGGTCCTAAATTCAATTTCCAGCAACCACATGGTGGTTCACAATCATCTGTAATGAGATCTGGCGCCCTCTTCTGGCCTTCAGTCATATATGCAGATATATATAGATAGATAGATAGATAGATAGATAGATAGATAGATAGATAGATATACTATATAGATAATAAACAAATACATCTAAAGGGGAAAAAAAACAGGTGTGGTGGTACACATCTGTGACCACCACTGAGGGGACAAAGACTGAAGGATCCCTGGAGCTCACCAGCTATCCAGCCAGGTCAATTAATGAATTCTAGGTTTAGTGAGAGACTTTGCCTCAAAGAACACAGTGGAGATTGAGATCCACCTTTGGTGGGCCTTTGGTTTCCAGGCACTCATGCACAAGCATGCACACAGGTCTACCTCACTCATACATAGTAACTAATTACAAAATGAAGAACGGCATATCCTGGTGGTGAGGGACAGCCCCTGAAGGACCGCAAGAGGAAAGATTTGACAGAGCCGTGTACTTGAGCTTTATCTGATGGATGGAGCTATTACAGAGTTATGAAATTCAAATGAAAAGCTATATGACTTCTTAAGTAGAAGGATGTTCATTGGGAGATTTAAATCCTTCTGCTCTGTCCTCTTTGCAAAGGCCACCCACAATCCTGATCCTGCTTTATGTGAGGCCAATGGCTCCTAGGCTGAGGCCCTGTGCATTTTTAGGAAGCTTTAGAATGGTACTTTCACAGGGCCCCAAAACTTTTCTCTCTAGGCCTCCAAGGTTCTGGTTAATATGCCTGATTGCTGGCTGGGCTCTTGTTCAGTCAGCTCTGTAGAGTCAGAAACATTTGCAGGCAACTCCTGGTCCTGGCACTAGCTCTGACAGACAGCCTCCTAGCTGCTTCTCATGGCGATGCCACCCCTGGTATGCTCTTGTGAGTCATACTGGGGCCCTGTCTCACTCTGAGCAGGCACTAAGCCACGTGTGCCCTGTTCTCCCCACAGCAGCCAATCACTAAGGAAACCAGATAATCGTGCTGCCATTTCTGATTTGTCAAGACCCACTTGTCTCCCTCCATGCAAAATAGAGACTGACAGTCGGGTGGGGGTGGACATGGATGGGGTGGAGGAAGCAGAGGCATTTTGCTAGGAGCGACTGGTGGCGAGTGTCAGTGATAGAAGCTTCTAGGCAAGCAGGATGGGGAGGGTGCGTGGCTCAGGCCCTGGATAGCCTGGTCAACACTCCAGACACTCACTGCCTCTTGTTAGCTGGTATCTTGGGCAGTTTGCTTCATTTCTCCAACCTTTAATCCTCTTGTCTGTGAGGTGTGGTGATGAGCAGAGAGCCTGTGCAGTGTCTTTGAGGCAAGAGCCATCAACGACTCCAGCCTTTGGATTACTGTAGTCATGCCTCTGGTTTCTTCTCCTCTTCTTGTCTGACTTCATCCCTGTTTGGGACTGGACCCACAGCCTCTGGGTCTGTATCGACAGCAGAGACAATTTCAGTTAAGCCTTCTCAGATATGCCTTCCTTATACTTCACATTACAACTCCTTCCAGGAGAAGAAAGATAATTACAGACCTAGAAGACATGTGTGGTTGACTTATTGTGCAGGAATATTTAGTGTGCAAATATTTCCACAGGTTCCCTTTTAAGATCTCAGGATATAAATTGAGATGTACAGCTCTGTTTTTCTCTTCTTTCTTGGGTATATGTATATGGTGCCTGCATGATTGTTCGTGTGTGTGTGTGTGTGTGTGTGTGTGTGTGTGCATCCTTCACTCCTTCATCTTATTCTTTGAAGGTCTCTCTGTCAAACCCAGAACTCACACAGAAACCCCAGGACTGCCTGTCCCCTTGCTGTTCATTCACTGAGACGTGACCTCATTCAAATGTGTTTCAAAGATGGCTGCCTCATCTCTGATTATACCTCTGCTCCTCCATTACTCCCAACCAATACAAGTTTTTCTCTGTCCTGCCACAGTGCTCTCTCTCTGTGTTCCTCATTCTACCGTAGTGTCCCTGCTTGGCAGCTGGAATGATGGATTACACATACGGATGAGGTCATGTTACCCTCTGTTCCAGGTCCTTACAATTTTCCATTTGCAAAAGTGAAGTCTTTTACCTTCCAAGACTCTTGGTAACAGCCCCCAGCAGAGCCGAGCCCTACCCCATTGACCATGCTCACACTGCTTCATCCCCCATGTTCTCCTTAGAGACAATGGGCACTGTGTCCACCCTTCCTCAGGACCTATGCACACGCAGACCCTCTCCCACATGCATCCACCCTTCATTTTATTCAGGTCTCAGGGCAGAGCCACTTGAACCATTCTCTAAAGCAGATGTGTTCTCACCAAGTTTCCCTATTTACCTATTTGAGTAGTACTTCTTGCTAGGTGATGCTTAGCTTAACATATGCTTCAATTGCTTATTTGCTTAGAACTTTGAGATTTTACTTACTGTTTCTGCAGTGCTCCATAGACATGCACTAAGGAATCGATCAGTAGCCAAGGTGGGCCTGGAGGGAAAACTCTCAAGTAGCTGGTCTTCACCTGTGTGGTTCCTTCCTCCAGAGTCTTGGGTGACACGGCCCCTTTATCCTGGCAGGAGGAACTTCCTCAGTCAGATGTTTCAGAGGGATATTTTGGTTAATCATGAATACTACTGAAATAGTCTATACAGATGAAGACGGCCTTGAATTTCGGATCTTCCTGTTTCCTCTTTCTGAATGCTGTGATTGCAAGCACTTACCAGCGTACCTGGTTTCTGTGGTCCTGTGGTTGAATCTAGTGTTTCCGGAATGCCAAGAAAGCACACTACCAACTGAGCTACATCTCTAACCTTATGAGGAAACAGCCTGGAATTGGCTACATTGCCCACAATTCTATAGCTGGCAATAGCCTAATCTAGTTTCAGTTTTCGGCCTTGGGCTCTGTACTGTCATTTACTCCCCCCCTTCCCTGTCCTACACAGCACCCATCTTCAAGCTGAGAAAACTGTGCTCTGGGTGCTTATGTAACTCTCCCAGAGGCTCTTGGGGGAAGGTGACAGAGCAGACCTTGTATCCTTTTGGTTAGCTGACTCAAAACCTTTGCTCGATGCCCATGGCTTGCTTCTCTCTGAGGAACGGAGAGACTATGTCAAGGAGAAAAACACCCAGTGACATTGTGAAGGTCCAGGGAGGGAGGCGTAGGAAGCTCTGGAATCCTTATAAGAGAAATGGAGAAGAAGGAATTTGGGGATACGGCAGTTCCTTGCTAAGGTCTGATTTCCTTTTGTTGCCTGTTTCAACTGCTTTCCAACCACCAGTGGGTTGCAAAGATAAAGGAATCAAATCTCTCACTGACTACAAGTGCTTGGTACAGTCTTGGTTTTCACGGGTGTGAAATTTGCTTTTCAAGTGAATCATCTTAAAGAACCCTGATATTGGGAGGTATCTGGATCAACCCTCAATGTGATTATTAGGTTCTTAAAGAACCCTGATATTGGGAGGTATCTGGATCAAAGCAACTCTCAATGATCTAATGGCAGTGGACTTTCTTTCAACTGTCATATCTAAAGCATCCAGTGCAAAGTGTTGTGAGCCAGAGGACAAGGCATTGCACTTTCCTTAACAACCTTCAACAACCTTAAGGAGGACATTCCCTTAATTCTCCACTGTACAGGGAAAAGTCAAAGGGAGACATGCAGTCATTCCTCTGTCTACATGGGGCTGGATCCAGAGTCCTCAAATGCCCCATATCTTGGTGCTCAAGTCCTTCACATAGATTGGCATGGAGCTTGGTTTGCACATTCCATGTGCTCAGCTATCCGTGTACCTGAAACCATCTCTAGATTACGTATGAAAACCAGCTCAATGCTTTTTATTTCTAGGGATTTTCAACTCATGACTAAATTAACAGAGGAGCTCCAAAGGTACAGAGGCCATGGGTAGGAATGGGTTATCTCTACTGATCTACTGATCTTTTGGGGGCATATGTTCTCTCCAGAGTTTTGTTATTCATGTCATAAGAGCACCCACCTCAAGCTAATGCAAAGGTAGAATAAAATGACAAAGAGAAAAAAACAATTGCACCTTGTGTGTAGTAACTGCATGGAATAGTCACGATTGGGATGCTAACCGTGGCTATGGTAGTGATGATAGTAGTGTAATAAAGACATCAGTGGCTTTGAAAGGTCAGTTACTCTTTACACTGAATCCAAGTTCAAATATTGATTTCCTAAACCAGAGAGGGAAGAGACCTCGAGGAGACCATTACCATGTTTACCCGAGGTTTGACTTTCTGTGGCTTTCACATGGAAGCCTCTGGATGGCCTGCAGTTCCCTTTACTTTCTGTGCTAGAGACTTACACACAAATGAGTCCGGGACACCAACAGTCCAAAAGTCCTGCACATTACCATGGATGTCCCTGAACAATCCTTACCATAGGGGAACACTACAGCTGGCTCATTTCTTGAGTCCTGGGGTTGCAGACCCTGAAATCATGTCATTATCTCTTGCTCATCTTCTTCCTCTTCATCAGTTAATAGTCTCCTTAGTTATGTGCTTTGGAAGGTGCCATTCAAGAGGCCCCTGGCCCCTTGTCTCTGTCATCTGGAGCTGTAGCTCATGAGCCGGACTTGAGACTTCTTAGTGAGGGGAGTTTCTGAAGACTCAGATGACAGGCACTAGGCTTCCAGTTTCTGTATTGGAAGTTGTAGAGCGGAGACCAGAGAAATGCTTCTGGAATCAGCTCTTCCAGTTCTTCTGGTGCAGGGGTTGCTTAGAAACCAGCTCATGATGGTGAAGAGGGGCACTAAATCAGCCCAATAGAAGGGCCAATAGCTGCTTGGCAACTCAGGAGCTGTTTGCTTCACGTGAGAGTGGGCTGATTCTGAGAGTTGGCTTTTCAAAGTGATTTTCCTAACTCTACCAACACTAATGATTCATGTCCCTAAATGACGGTGGCCAGAGGGATTTCCCCACAATTCCACTCTAGGTGATACTTAAGTTCTGACCACCCCTAGCATACTGTTTTATAAAGAACAGCATGTGATATGATTTTAAAAAACCACACTGCACAACTCATTACAAAATGGAACATGATGTGTATATTGGAGCACCCTGGTGATGGTGGCCATCAGAGTAAACATGATGCTATGGGATTAAGTGGTCAGGGATGCTGGCTGAGCTGATTGGTGTGAATGGTACTCAAGAAATCAGGAGGAAGGGAAAGGGGTAAGTAGTCAGGATCCACAGCTAGCACAAGGCAGATGAGTTTGAATTCAGTTCCTGTGGCTATGAAGCACCCAAGCAGGATGCTCATTCTGCCATTCACTTTCTTGATAGCAGAGTCCTGAGTGGCGGCAGGAAAGGGCAGGCAGCCAGGTCCTCCTCCAGAAGTCTGTCTAGCTGTCTCTCCCCTCTCCTACCACAGCATTCCAACCTGCCAGAACCTCTTGGCTACTTGTTGTGTGAACATCTGGATAAGCAGGTGGAGAGTTGTACAGATGCATATAACAGTTGTGTAATTACTAACATCATGATATTGTCCAGTTGTCTGGTCTGGAGCAAGCAAGTGTTAGCTGTACATGTTTGGGTGTGTGCACACTCCATGTGTGTACATGTGGGTAAAATTGTTGCTAACTAACTGGCTTTTGCAGTGAACAAGGCCTATGTCTCCAGATGATGTCTTAATTCTAAGGGAAACCCAGCACAGGTACAGTAAGCTTCCTACTTGCATGTATCAGGCTAAGAGTCTCTTTGGCTTCAAGACTTAGCAAGCAAGGCCAGGTTGACATCTCTGGACATGAATTTTTACCTGCTCACTTGTTTCTGATCTCCTGCCCATGGTAAGAAGATGATGCACAACCTGGATTTCACAGGGCAGGTTTGTGACAAGCATGGTGGCCTGGGGATGACTCTCAGCTTCCCCAATAACACATCTTCCCTTATTGTATCAGCAAGATACCAACTTAGATTTTGTTTTTTAGTGTTTTCCAGGTTATTTGGTATATTCCCTTGTCACTTAATCCTCAGAGGCATGTGGAACAGTCTCTACAATCATATATGTGTCACAGATAAAAAGTAGACCTTTCAGACATCCGGTGTCTTGCCCAAAACTTAAATGAGTATTAGCATGTGTTGTCAGAGCAGGAGCCCATTGTAGATGCTCTGCCATGTTCCCTCTTCTCTTGTTTAGTTAATGCTCCAGTTTATTTATCCATTTAATACATATCGAGTACTTACTACTTCTAACATTAATTAGGTGACAAAGGATGAAGATAAAAATATAATATACACTGTGCTCCACGATTGGAACTAATAGCAGAATGGGAGGGTTGATTTTTTTTTGGCTCATTCTGTGGAACTCACCTAGATGTCCAGATCACCGTTAAGTCCAAATAAATAATATTAAGACTCTACCAGTCACCTATCCAATTCTACAATCCCCAAGTATATTTATTCACACCTATTCATCTGCACACCTTGGGATGGTCTGTAACCCTCTCTGAATCAACACAAGCCTCATTTTGAAGTTATTTGCTGGATGTGTACATTTCCTTTCTTTGATTCCTAAAAGGGAAATTTTAAATATCTTTGTGCACCGACTCTGCATCATGCCATTTTCCAGCCTGAGTTATCTTCACCAAAGCCTGCCCCTCACTCCCTTTATTCTAACCTTCTAGGGCAAGATGACGTTCTTTCATGCCTGCTCATCATTCCACCCATCCAGGAGAATCTGAGAAGCAGCTTGTGGGTCCTTTTTGGAATCAGTTTGTATTTTTCATAACAGATGGTGCCTTGAATTAAAAGATATGTGCCCACATGTCCTCTTTTCTTTACTACATGGTAAGATTTCTAAGTGAGGAAATTATGCTGTCTTTATCACTATACTTTCTGCAGAAGTTTGTACCTTTCATAGTAAGTTAAAGGTACTCGGTAAATACTACTCAGTAGATGTCCCAGAGTGTTATAGTTCATCCCTCCAGAGACTCCTTTGAGCAGCACTGGACATTCCCCCTGATCTCCAGCTCTAAGGAACATTGTTATAACATTGACCCCCAAAACCTAAGCCCCAAAGGATGACTTTTCTCTAGCCTATAATCTCTCTGTTGCTAAGCATTTCTCCCCCCACCCCCACCCCCATTTAGCTTTACTAGTCTTGGGTTCTCCAGATCCTCTGGCAGATAGAACAATTTATGCTTGAAGTAATTTGTAGTCATTGGTGAAAACAATTTGGAAATCATCTGTCCACATCTGGATGTGCTGTGTGTCCATATCTCTCAGAGGCAATTGGTATGGGCATTGAACATTTCTCTCAGGGGACTCTCAGAAGCTCAACCAATGTCACCATCACAAAGAGAGTCAGGGAGCATGCTGATGTGAACTTTTTGGTTAACATCAAGGTCATGGGTGAGTTGGAGATCCAGGACAGGTGGCATCTGGAAAAGGAGGATTGAACGATTCTTAATTTGGTCCATTGGGATTTTTTGTCAGACAGCAAGAATGCAGTTATCTGCAACTCTCTATGTGTTTGCTTCATACATTGACACATGGAATCAGCTCTTTAACCTCCACACATATTTAAAGGCAGATAATAGGTGTCTTTTGGGGGGGGATTCTGTCATATTTTCCCCCAATACTTCTCATAGGGTAAGGCTGCCACTGACGCTGAGTTTACTGGGTACCAGGAACTTGCACATATCTTTGTATGAGTGGCAGCTGGTGTGGGAAACTCAAGCTTGCGTTAACCTTTGTGAAGTGTTTGTAGCTGACATGCAGATTCACTTACCTTTACAAGTACATTCAGAAGCCAGAGGTCAAGGTCAACTGTCTTCCTTTGCTGTTCTCCACTGTACTTTTAGATAGAAGCTTTCTCAATCTCCAGCTTGCTATGTCCAGAAAAAACCCTCTTTACCTCTCCTGGTGACCCCAGCACTGTTGCTAAAGGTGTATGTCACCCCATGGATTTCATGTGGATCTGGGGGATCCTCATTCTTTCCAAGCAAGTGCTTGACCTCCTGACTACCTCCCAGTCTTTTCTTATACTTTTCTCCCAACTACTGGTTTCAGTTTAATCCCCCAACAGGACCCTGTCTCTCCTGATTGTAACTAGTCCTGTTCCCCAGGGATCTGCGGTTATCCCGAGCCTCTAGGTTAGGCAAAATTAGTAATTCTCCAAAGAGGGGCATTTTAGTCTCACTGTTTCTGATCCACTTGAGAATTGTTAGTAAGGCTTCTCCTTGCTTCTCCAAGGCTAGGGCCTTTCTACACTTACTATATCCCCCCAGCTTCTCTGGAATACCCAATACCTGGGGCAGTGAACTGTGATGGTTACTCATCAAAAAGGACAGCTGAACGTTTGATATGTGGCCCTAGTGAGTTCAAATGTGTGTGGGTCTAAAGTAGACACAGATATTAAACACTAGGAATCAAAAAGTGAAAGTTCCTCGTTAGTTATTCCATATAAATTGTGTGTTAAAATGGCTATGTGTTGAATACACTGGATAAACTAAAATATGCTTTTACAGCTGTCAGGCAAGGTGGCCCACAGCTTTATCCCAGTCCTCAGAAGGATATCCTTGAGAGGTGTCTAGGGCCACATAGTGAGTTTGAGGCTACCCTGGACTCCACAACAAGTTCTCACATCAAAACAAATGAACCTCGTTGTGTCAATTTTTGATGGGACTTTTGAACACTGCAAATGTCTTGCGTAGTATCCATTGTGTTCTACCGAAGTGCGGGTTGACCACACTATTGCAAACAGGCTCAGAAACATATACTGAGATGTGCTGGCTCATACTGGTGCTGTACTGCCTCTTCCTTTGAACCTCTGTTGGTGATTTGGGTGAAAGTCTGTTCCTTATTCAGACCTCTTTGCTTATCTTTCCCTAGCTCTTTCTTCTCCTCCTTCTGAGCCTGGGTCACCCTGATACCATTGCTTTTACCCAGTCTGTGTATCAGGGTGTTGAGACTAAGCTTAGTGGATGGATGCATTTGTAAAGCTATGAGCTCCTGAATCAGATGAAGACATGTCAGAACCCCTAGCCCCACGGAAAGCCTTTGTACTCAGATACCTTTTCCCAGCAGGCTTTTGGTAGACAGGCACAGCTTGTCCAGGATAGCTCTCTGCTCCTCTCCACACTTACATAAAGGCTCCTGTGAAACGGGGAGCCGCATTTTAAGCACCTCGAAGGTCGTGGATTTAAAACGGAGACCTTGAAATCTAGAAGCACTTGCTTTCATAATAGTCTGTGTCGCCTCTCCGGG
Organism: Phyllotis vaccarum; assembly: GCA_033318265.1. Lineage (NCBI taxonomy): Eukaryota > Metazoa > Chordata > Mammalia > Rodentia > Cricetidae > Phyllotis > Phyllotis vaccarum. Next base: position 88,437,314 of record JARWLC010000011.1, read on the forward strand.
ATATGATAGGAAAGGCAGTGCTGTGAGCTGGCAGGCAGACTGAGGTGACAGTGCCAGGCTGGGGGGAGGGAGGGGCAAGGAGCCTCAGAGCCACGGAGCTGTCCACTTATCCTCCTTTTCCTGGAGGGGGCAGCTGCCAGTGGCCCTTTAGCTCAGGGCTAGACCACCCCACTTTTATGGCACAGTTTTCAGAGGTTCAGCCTGGGCAGAGTTAGGAAGCTTTACTTTTCTTACTGATCCATAGCTTGTTTGGGGAGCTTGAGCAGATCCTCTATCCTGCTGTGCCCTTCCAGACTCCTTCTCATGCCCGCTCAGAGGTTGGAAGGCAAACAGAACAGGCGCAGGCATAGGCACACCCTTGGTGAAAGGAAGTCTCAGGTAAATGTGAAGAATTACTTTTAGACAGGCCTTAAAGTGGGTAACTAACTAGGAACATTATTCAGCTGAGTGAGCAATAACATAAGCACTGCACTAGCATGAAGGCTGTAGCCTAGAAGGTTGCATGGGTAGAGGGCAGAGAGGAAATCTGGACCTGAGGATTCCTGGCTTCTGTTTTCAGTTTTACTATATACAATCCTCTAGGAAACCAGGGATCACAGGTCATGTACTTGCTCAGGTTTTTGCTTGGTTGCCATCCATCCATCCATCCATCCATCCATCCATCTATCCTTCCATCCATCCATCCATCCATCCATCCATCCATCCATCCATCCATCCATCCATCTATTTATGTTTATTTTACGTGGTAGGCAAAGTTTCTATTTTTGAGTAACACTCTCAGATTCTCTCTCGTAGGCCGTAGCCCAGGGTGGCCTGGTACTCACCATGTAGTTCAGGCTATCCTTGAACTTATCCTTTGCCTCCACCTCCCGTGTTCTGGGAAGGGAGCTGTGTTGATTTTTCATTTACTAACTCTTTTCCAGACTGCTTTTGTGAGGTCCTTGAACTGTGATGGTCTATAGACGGCAAATGGCAACCCCTGACATTTACCTATAAAATTATGTTCTTTATGTTTTTGGAAATGTAAACAGGGTGAATAACATTCAGCTCATGTTACAAACACTACACCCATTGTATAATTTGTAACAATGTACTCAGCACAACTCAAGGGTGTGTGCAAGGTCACAAGAAGAGACAGTCATTGAAGTATCTAGATTCTGAGTTGCAACAGTTAAAAGAAACTGTAGTTTCCTTCTGAGTGGTCACAGTGATGGAGTTGTGTCTCCTCTCTGCAGAGATTTGGAATTTTCAAAGAGCAATAGATACTCATTTCTAGAAGACAGGACCTGGTTCTTCCCAGGCTGTCCTTGAGGCTGGGGGAAGGAACATGGCTGCTGTCATGAATGGCTCACTCTCTAATGAATGTCATCTGCAGGCATTCTGGTGTGGTGGCATCATGCTGCTGCCCATGCTCACATTCCTGGTCACAGACACGGTTTTCTCTTTCAAAGACCCATTGCTTAAGATGTGTAACCTCGAAGATGATACACAGGTATCTTCTGGAGGCATCACAATCATCTACACACCTAGGTGTAGGTGGATCATCACTCTCCCTGCTTCTGGGCGTGACCACAACTCCAGGACCCTAGGACACATAATGGAGGTGGCCCACAGCTCCTCCTGATGGCCAGTGTGAAGATGGCTTCACTCAGTCTTTGTGAGATAGTCTCTTGACATCAAACCCCAACCTAAGGAGGAGAAAGAACAGGAAAGCAGGTTTCCTACTTAGGCATCTTCCAGAAGATGGTGGGCTGCCTGTGGCTGGCCATCTAGGTACTGTCAAGTCTCAAACAGGTACCAGGTCTGCGACAGACACCAGAGTGGCCTAGAAGATGAGGCAAACATATAACATTTGATCAAGAGCTGATATTCCATTTCACTTGCTAAATAGAAAAAATGGAGACTCCAGGCAGTGGTTGACTTGACCCTGAGAAAGTCAGAGGCCAGAGCAGAATGCTTGCAGGCCGTCCCTGTGTCTTCGTTGGAAGATGCGTGAGCAGGCAGAATCAGCAAGTCTTAGCACACACTGCATTCTGGGAGCCTGGAAAATACAATCTTGCCTATAGCTTAAGTTTGCTGGGCTGCGGCAAAACCCAGGATTTGTTGTATAATCTTCATGAGTGATTCTGCAGTGAGTCAGGGTTGAGGATTAGAGGGCTACCCACTGGCTCAAATGATGCCACATCATATGTAAAAATCAATGCAGCATAGTTATTTACTGACAGTGTTACATGCTTCTCAGTGTCATCAAATATCTGACAGAGCATATAAAGGAGGTGCATTTTGGTTCACAATTTTAGTCTACCATGGCAGGGAAAGCACAGTAGAGTTCATGGCCACGTGATCACACAGTGAGTGGGGGCCTGCCACATCTTATTGAAGCAGGTACAAGAATTAAAAAGAGGACCAGGATAGAACCCTCAAGCCACACCCCTAAGGTCCTCTGTCAGCTAAGCCTCATGTCCCAAAGGTTCTATGTCCTCTGCAAATAGCACAGCCACCTGGGAAACAGTTTTCAAACAAACATGTAAGCCTTAAGAAGGAAAGAGAGAAACATGAGCCAAACAGTCTATGTAAAATTATCAAAGGGTGTGTGTGTGTGTGTGTGTGTGTGTGTGTGTGTGTGTGTGTGAGAGAGAGAGAGAGAGAGAGAGAGAGAGAGAGAGAGAGAGAGAGAGAGAGAGAGAGAGAGAGAGTATGTGCTTCCTGTGAGGTGTGGGTGGGAAGCTTGCTCACTGGGAATGTGTACTCTCTTCCCTGTGTGACAATGGCATCCAGCACCTTCCAGTGAGGAGGAAGGACCATGGTCACTAGCAGGATATGTAGCTGATCCAGGCTATAAGGGAAGCCAGTGGTCTTTGTGTCCTAAAGGGACACAAAAGGAAAAAGAGACAGAAGGAAAAAGGAATCTTTGCTCCTGTGTGCTCCAAAGCCCAGGTGGCCTCTAAGCCAATTTGGAGCCCTCTGCTTGGGAGCGACATCTCCCTGCCCTGATGTCAGCTGTCCTGCCCTAGAGGAGTGCCTTGTGTGTGGCTGGCACCGTGCCCTCCTTGCTGTCAGAATGACTCAGATCCTCATCCTGGCGCTTGCCTGCTCAAGCAGCACAAGCTGTTCCTTTGGCACGTATATATGGAGCCGGAGCTGGTACTTCTCTCTCCAGGATGAAGGCCAAGGAAGAGGGGTGTTCATGTGTCGACCCTCTCCCCTCTTCCTCTCCAGGCACAGGGGTGGGAAAGGAGGGAAGCTGCATTGCAAGCATTTCCGAGCTTCAGTTACTCGGCATCAAACTGCCTAACCAGGTCCAGCCTTGCTTAGGGCATGCTCAGCAGGACACCAGGCATTCAGGACAAGTGACCAGGTGAGGTGGCACTTGAATGGAAGACTTTCCTGAAAAGTTACCAACACAAATTGGGCCAGGTGTACAATTGCTTAGGGCACATTGACACTGACTGGGTGTATGACATGACCAAAGATCTTTCAGCACAGAAAGGATTTTGACGAAACATCCACAAGATGCTCTTTAGCCTTTGCATAACCTCAATTTGCTATAGTCTTGGGATGGGGGAAACACTTTCCTTACCCTCCCTGCTTCCCTCTCTCCCTCCTTTTCCTTTATGGTATTTTGATCTTAGAGATGTTAAGTTAAATGAAGAAGGTCACATAGAAGTTAAAGGCCAACTGAAAACCCACACCGAATCTTCTTCGGTAATTTCATTTTCTATTTATGGTGTTAGGGATGGGACCCAGAGCCTGCGCATGATAGGCAAATGCTCTCCCACTAAGCTCTACAAACCTAGTCTTGGAGTTACAAGTTTTAACAAATCCTGTGCTTTCGAGAGTGTTTGTGCACTCTCGTCTATTAGCATTGGTCTTATATAACCTTCCTTGCAATGTCACAGGATGACTTCTGGCTACTTCAGAAATGACCCATACGTTCAAAGGAGAGGTATATGAGTAACTAGACAGTGGGGAGGCCCCAAGGCTGAAAGATCAGCCATTTACGGAATGGCGTTTCCTATTTACTCTGCCTCCAAGCTGTGACTTATTAGCCCAGCATATTATTTTAGTTTGAACCATATAAAATCAGCATTATTTTTTGATGGTTAGGAATGATCGCTTAGTGGCAATGCTTTAGAGGTTAACTGAATACAGCAAAGGTTCTAAATAATCTGATATGTGACTTGAGAGGATCTAGGGACTTAGGGCTCATAGTTTCAAAAGAGACCTGACTCCATCAGTCTGCACTGTGACTATAGCATTAAAGGGTTGTTGTGTTAGTTAGGTGTCATATATAGAAGAGCTGACAGGGTAGGTGGCCTGTGGCATTGTTCTTCACCTTCTTGCATCTGAAAGTCCTTGCCCTCTGGGTTTGCAGACCCTTCTAGAAGGAGTCTGAGAGCAAGGCAGGGCCTCCAGGTGAAACAGTCCTAGCTAGAAGCATTGTTTTGTTCTCTACTTGCTCTGTAACCTTGAGTGAGTCACTGATCTCCCTGCCACACAAATGTCTCATCATGGGAACAAGATATTAACATACTCACCTCAGAGTTGTGGGGATTATGTAAGTTAATGAAGGCAAAGTCTTTAGAATATTGCTGGTGTGTGGAAAGTGCTGTCACGTCCCCTGCTTCAATTATAAATATTCCTAACATTCGCACATCCTTGAAGAGAAGGGCATGAGTGTGCTCCTGACACAGAGTAGAAGTTCTGTTTCCTACAGCTTGGGGTCAGGGACTGGCTAGAAAAATGTCGTGCATGTTCTCCAAGTACAGAATAGCTGAGTACCTGAAGGGGAGGCATTTGCCTTCAAATTCTTCACAGCCATGCCACAGGTTAGACGCTTCCAGAAAAATGGTTCTCAACCTGGGGCCGCATATCAGATATTTACATGATTCATAGCACTAGCAAAATTATAGTTATGACGAAGCAATGAAATTAATTTTATGATTGGGGTCACCACAACATCAGGAGTGTTTTAAAGGGCTGCATCATTAGGAAGGTTGGGAACCACTCTTCTGGAGAACCTATGCTCAGAGAGTAGTTCTCTCTTCTGAAGGGAAGATTCTCATAAATACCTAGGGTGAGAGGCAGTAGGACTAGTCTGTCTTCCCAGGCACTTATTACTCAGCTCACTGCATTAGATGAGGCTCTTCAATATATTGTCCAAGAAAGGGAGATCTGTGAACAGAGTCATCTTACCCCATCAGATGAGATTCTCTGAGGCAGTATAGGGGCTTAGATCTTAGAAGCCCATTTCAGAACTACTAGTTCAGAGGTCCCCAGGACCTCCCCACTGATGAGATTCCCTGGGCCCAGTGTCAGCTGTCATATTCCTAGTGATGGTATGTAACAGAAAACAGGACAAGTCAGCAGCAGGGATATTAAGGTGTCCCTATAAGAGTCCTGAATATGGAACTTCTAGGTGTTTGCTCCTTGAACTCAGGGCAACATTACTTTCTTGATGTCAATGTGGGGCGATACACATGGACCTACTGAGTGACAGGGTAATCACCTTTGGCGTCCAGGTATTTCATTAACGCTTCAACCACATCAGCATAGGTGACCTCCTGTGTGTCTCATTTCAGTATCTAAATTCATCTCTTCCCCCTCGTTAACTGACAAAATCTGACCCACAGCTTCCTCTTGACATCACGTTGCGCTAAGGCTCAAAACCCATACCGCCAATCACGCCCCAGATCGCCAAGCAAAGACACACCTGTGAGTGTGATATTACAAAAGCTTATTGAGTTCCCCCTAGAAATCATAGGTGAAGCCAGAATTCTTTAGGGAAAGACAATCAGGTCTCAGCACCTAGGCCTGTGCGGTTGTACAATTTCCCATGACCACCAGGGGGTGCTTCAGTGACGGTTGGCATGGCCTGTGCACTCCGGAGGCTGGTCTGAGTGGCGCGGTTTGTGCTGACTCTAACCATTTCTAGGAAGGGAGTTCTCAGATGCTCTTGGCATGCTCCCTAGTTCCGCTGGCCCCGAGGACTTCTCCAGGCAACACCCTCAGTGACTTTGGGGATCAAAGGATGGATGAGTAGGGAGGAAACTGAGCATCTTGGAAGAATCTAAGATGCTCCTATCTCAGGAGTGAATGGTGGAGCAGTGCAGCTGAGCAACAGTGACTGAGTAGGAACAGCAGTTTGTGGACGTGTTTACGTAAACTACTGGAGACCTGACCTTAAGTCACCTATTACTTTTGGTCCTCACTTGGAAACTGCTTTCTCTACTGACAGTGTCTGCCGCACAGCACCCCTGAGATCAGAGAGAGTGGGCCTTCTTCTGCCACTCTGAGGTTTTTGGCTACTGCTCTGGAAGTATCTGCAGTGAGGGAGAGGGATGTCCTTGGATGTCTTTTGTGCCTGAGCCGTTTGCCCGTATGCTCTCCACCTCACCTGTGCAACCGGTCACCACTCGCAGGAGGTAGCTCCCTCTGTTCTTGACCTCTCCTCAAAACCTTGACAGAAACCCAGATAAATAAAACTTTAACCTTCGTCCACAAAGGCATTTCTTATTCCGTGATTGGCTCTTATTTTCATTCTCAGGACTTGTGGGGATGAGGAAAACTAATTTGGAGCAATGGGGGTGTGGTAGCCACAGGGGTGGCCTTCTGAAAGATTTGTTAAGTGGCAGCAAAGACCCTAGATAGCACATTTCAATGTCCCTCTGCAATGGTGGTCATGTTTTTGTGCCCTATGCCCTTAGGTTCTCTGACAGGGAATGGGAACTGAAGAGTATAGTCTTAAATCTTTGGCTCCAACAGCAGTACACTCCTGCTTTACTCTGAGTAGCAATAACCACAGATACTTCTTCATGATTTATAACCAGATGCTTTGGGGGATTCTGAACAGTCTTAGGTCCTTACATTTGGTGATTTAGTCTTCTTTTAGTTTGTGACAGAATCTCGTGGAGCTTGGGCTAGCCTTGCATCTGTTATGTAGCAGAAGATGACTAGATTCCTGTCCCCCTGCCTTTGCCTTCCATGATCTGGAATTACAAATATGCACCACTGTACTGAGCCTGCGATTGGTTTTCAAAAATACATTTTGGTGTCACCATTTTCAACTCAGAACATCAAGAATAAAAAAGTTGGCTCATGTAGTTCACAAGAATTCACTGAAAAATTATCATAAGCCTGGCATTGCAGGGTGCTGGGAATTCAAAACCACCCAGGCAAGGTCACACTACCGAGATATGTGACTCAAATAGAGGAGACAGGTGTGTAAATAATTAAGCAAGTGACTGATGCTGAGGTGAGGGCCAGAAAGAAGAGATACAGAATTGATTCTGTGGCTAGGAGTGGAGATCAGAGAGGGGTCCCAGGGAGGTAGCTGTCTCAAGCAGCCTTTGAAAGAACACAAGAGCTGTGCAGCTGTACATGGGAAAAAGAGGAGTTATTCCAGGCAATGGCAGATGCACAGACAAAAACAGTGAGGTGTGAGAATGCACAGCATTCACGGAAGACAAGGCAGAGCCAAGGCCACCACCCACTGCTGAGCCAGTTGTGCCCTACGCAACTCCAGGGGGTGGGGGGAGGCAATGTCTCAGACTGAGATGTGAGCAGCATAGATGGTAATGTATAGTAACCCAATAGCCCATCCTGAGGAAGATGGGTGAGAAGAGTTCTGCTTCCATTTGCTTTGTTGCCTTAGCTGTCAAGGTGTAATTGAGCAGCAACAAACATTGGCTGAGCAACGATTGAGGCATTGGGGTTTGATCATGCTTCAGCTAAGCTTGCTGACTCTAAAAATAAGGCCATCCAAGGACCTGGGCTAGCAATTACCAGCTGTGTTGTCCGGGACACTTCTTCACAGCATTAATTCATGTTTCAGTGGCAGTTGGTCAGTGGATTGAGAGTCTCCACTCATCGTCACTGACATTTCAGGGTGGGAAGACATAGTACTGACCATCTAGTTAAGTGTTCTCTGTAAATTGGGAGCTCAGTCACCTGAAGGAGAAGATGCCTCCTCAAAGTCAAGAGCTTGGTAGGAGCTCAGTTTCCTAACTTGAATTTCAGCACCATTATCACCAGAAAGCCAGGAGTTCTCATGAGGACTAGGAATGTGTTCTCCTTTGAAATCAGTGGATTAGGTTGGAAGTTCATTCTTATTACAGCCCCATGCAAGCTGAGGGACTCTCTTGGCTATAGTTCAGGGGTGCAGGGGGGCTCTCTGTGTTGGGGTTGAGATAATGGAGAAAATTTGTCTGCTCTTAAAACCTATGGCTGAGGAGTGAGACATGTCCCAATATTGAGAAGAATCCCAGAGTATATCTAGAAGTGCTCTCTCTCTCTCTCTCTCTCTCTCTCTCTCTCTCTCTCTCTCTCTCTCTCTCTCTCTCTCTCTCTCTTTCTCTCTGTCTGTCTCTCTCTCTGTGTGTGTGTGTCTTTTGTGAAGGAGATGTGGTCTAGCTATATGCTGGGAATCTGGGATGAGCTTAAAGCATCCCACAGACCCAGCCACTGTCAAGACAATGTAGTTGTTGCTAACATTGGCAAGGCAGCAGCAGTCAGCTGAATGTTTATCTGCTCTCTGTATGAGTCCTCCTGTGCTTCTGCTTCTCCTCATGGCCCCTCCTGTAGGTTTGTGAAGCCCAGTGCAACCTGGATGGAAAGAGATCCTGGCACTTAGGAGACTAGGCATACTGAGCACTACAGCTCGAATGGGAAAGTATTTGGGCATTTGGGAGCCAGTGAATACTACAGATCACAGCAAGCCTAGGCAGCATCTTACAGCCCAGCTTTAGAGAAAGGCTTCCCCGGTGTTAACAGTTCTGCTATGGCAAGGGAGGGCCTCCTGGGCAAAGATGCCACAGTGGCCAGCTGAAAGTTTCACTTCTCAGTGCTGGCTGCTCTCTGTTCAGGGAATGTAACAACTTGGCCCAGCCAGAAAAGGTCCCATGTACAGTGAGAGTATTAGTTTCTCTCACTCAGCTGATCTCCATTCATCTCTGCTAAAGCTGCTGTTCCAACAAAAGATTTTCACTCAAACTTCATTCAAGAGATTTATTGGGAGGGAAGGGTCCAGGAGAAGGTGGCTGCCTCATCCCAGGGTGGGAGAGGGCATGAGGGAAAGGGCTGTGGGCTCGGGACTTATATAGGGCTACTTGGGAGTGGAGCTTTCCAGGGAGACTTCCAGGGTGGGGATCGGTCAGGCTTTTCCTTTCCTTTTTACCCTGATTCTCTTTTTAGTTTCAGGGCCAAAGTGTGTTTTCTTCACTTGGGCTTTTGGGCTTTTGGGGATTCTCATTTCAGAGCCAAAGCATATTTCTTTCACTGGCTCTGATTCTAGGTCCAAAGTGTGTTTCTTTGGTGCTGATTTCAGAGTCAGGGCACTATCTGTTTTGGTTCTGAGTTCAGGGATAAATGATTTTCACTGGCTCAAGTCTTAGATTCCAGGGTGTGTTTCTTTCACTAGATAGTGGGTAGGTTTTCTTTCACTGACTCGGAGCCAGGGTGGGTCTCTTTGTCTGGGCACTTTTTACTACACCTCCCACCCATTGGGACCATAGGAAGGCATCAAATTTTCCAAGTCATTCCGAATGCACAGGCCCAAATCTAGATACTGTGTAAGTTGAGTTCACTGCAGGTGTATGGAAAGAGATTTTTCAGCTTGAAGATATGCTTTCCATTGGATGGTGCTCCTGACAGCAGCAATGAAGCTAATGCTCAGTGGTAGATACTGAGCACCCTGGGACCATAGAGGGCAGGGTAGAGAAACCCAGCTGTCCCTTCTGTGCAATTTATGTCTGTCACTCATGCTGGCTTTTCACTTTCCAGGAACCCATTTCTTGTTATCAATAGAGAGCCATTATTTAGATTTGCCTGTGAGGAGCCACGTACTTGCACATGTGTGCACATTCATCTGTTGTCTGGCTTCTGCCTTGTCTCTCCTGAGGCACAGAACAGAAACTCGTGTGTGTTTTTTTGCTTTCTGCCTCCGAGGCATGGCGGTTTCATGACCTGGAGAAAGCTTTGATTTGGACAGAAATGCTAATGTAGACCTTCTCCACAGAATCTCTCTCCTGAAGACCTGGAGACTGCCTGGTTACACCAGGCCTCCAGAGCCCCCTTCAGGGTGGTGGTGGGGGTTCTTTCCTCTGTTACAAACCTCCAAAGTTCTGACTCAGCACCACTGCCTGCACTGCATGTGTCCTGCAGGCATCTCAGTAGCTAGAAAGAGACTGGGAAGACTCGATTCATACCAATCCCAAACATGGATATACAGCTGGTACTTTCCCAGTTGATCAGTTCTTAGTCTGCAGATACAAAGTCTCATTTCTATAGAAAGCATGTTTTAGCCCAGGCTCCCATCACCTAACCTTTAAGCCTTTTTTGACTCAAAGCCTTGATTCCAGTATGGAAACTTCAGCATTGAAGATACTTTTTTCTTAAATAAGAACATTTAGGTTTCCGGAGCTCTTTGGTGAAAGTTAGGTATATTAGTTGTGGAATCACTGGGTGACAGACTTCGTTCACCTCCCTTCCTTATTCTTGGAGTAGCATGAGGTCAGTTACTTTTCCTGTGGCTGTGATGAAGTACTCTGACAAAAGCAACTTAAAGGAGAAAGTATGAGTTTTGGCTCACACAGTTTGAGGCTCCATCCATTATAGCAGCCGTGTGTATGTGTGTGTGTGTGTGTGTGTGTGTGTGTGTGTGTGTGTGTGTGTGTGTGTGTGATGTGTATGTGTGTCTGTGTGTGTGTCTGTACATGTGTGTGTGTGTGATGTATATGTGTGGTGTGTGTGTGTGTGTGTGTCTGTATGTCTGTGTGTGTCTCTATATGTGTGTGTGTGTCTATGGGGTGTGTGTGTGATATGTATGTGTGATTTGTGTGTGTGTCTGTGTGTGTGTCTGTACATGTGTGTGTGTGATGTATATGTGTGGTGTGTGTGTGTCTGTATGTCTGTGTGTGTCTCTGTATGTGTGTGTGTGTCTATGGTGTGTGTGTGTGTGTGTGTGTGTGTGTGTGTGTAGGGGGTGAATCAGTGGCTTGAAGCAGGCTGTAGACATTGAATCCACAGCCACGAAGTAGAGAATGTCATGGATACACGCTATTGCCCAGTGCCCTGTCTCTGTTTATAACAGCCCAGGCCCCCCAGCCTGAGAAATGGTCTAGCTCACAATTAATACAGTCTTTCCCACATGTAGTCAGGATGATTCATCAGCCCAGAGGGCCATTCTCCAGCTGATTCTGTCAAGCCGACAATTAACATTAACCAGCACACATGGCAAAGGTCAAAGGTGACTTGAATATGACTGTCCATTCAGACCAGTGGCCGCTGGGGTTTGTTGCCATCATGGGCACATCACTAATGTTAGTTTGGCAGAATGGCTCCAGTGACTGAATGGGTTCACGATTGTGCCAGGTGGTACATAAGGTACTTGGCATATACCAATGACCTCATTACTTCTCCTTCGCTTCTGAGAGATAAGCATTGTGACTGCCATTTGACCTGTGGTTTAAAGGTTAAATCACCTTGCTAAGGCACCAGATGAGCGTGAAATAGAGTTTAGGAATCCTGACGATGCTAACTCCTTCACAAATCTGCAACAGAGGCTGGGCTATGCAGAGGACTGTGTCAGGACACCTCAGGAAAAGGAACATTTTAATTGATTCTCACAGGGGAGTTGGGGAGCCTGACCTAGATAAGACGCAAGTTGAGCTGGTCCTTAAAACCTTGGGGGCACCCCTGGAATCCCAGCACTTGAAAGGCTGGGGAAGAGGACTGTAAATTGTAGGCCAGTCAGAGCTGCATAGGACTCTGCTCCAAAAACTTAAAACAAACAAATAAGCACAGCATTGTCGGGGTCCTCACGGGTCAGCTATGAGGAAGCAAGGCCTCAGAGGGTCGGGCAGGGCCAGGGGAACCCACCTGAGCTACTTATGTTTTTCTGCATTTACCTTTCAGGGTGCTTAGAACTCCCAAAACACTTCCATTGTTATCAAGAGCAGGGATTTTCCCTCTCCGATTACAGCCGGGGAATTATTAAACCTTGCTTGGAATTACTAAAACCCACAGAGAATTCCACAGCATGGAGCTCCAGGGATAATTTGGTCACAGGTCTTCAGGGTACTCTACCTGCAGTGTGTATGTGTGTGTGTGTGTGTGTGTGTGTGTGTGTGTGTGTGTGTGTGTGTGTGTTGGGGGGGCAGCAACATAGCCCCAGGGGGTAGAGTCACTCCTGTGGCCTCATATTCAACCCACATTCTGCTCTTCTCTGGCAGTTGGTTTCTTGATCAAAGCAGAGCCCCTGTATTGTCATCTCACCCCCATCTTGAGATGTTTCTAATCTCTTCTCTGCAAGCAGAGGCAGTAAAATAGGGAAGAGATGGACTGGCATCCTGGTGTCTCCGGTCCCATTAGCTGAATGACTGGTATTCTATGCCCATTCTGCATTGGGCTCCATATCTGGTGGTGTGATTGGTTTCCACTGTTGTGGCCCCAGGCTTTTCCTCTGAAAATAATCAAAAATGAGCCATAAGCATCTAGTGACTCACCTGCCATTAAGCAGATGAAGTCCTCTTGAATAGCCACGTGATGAGGCTGCAGCAAGCAGAATTGAGCCACAGTTAGGGCAGGCAAGATGGAGAGCCATAAAAGGGTGAGGCTGCCCAACTGTTGGCATCCTGAAACTGTTGGGATAACCCAATGGCCACAAGACATCTTCTCCAGGGATGCTTATGACTAAAATAAACTTGTGGGATTGTAGGAGACATGAGAGTGAGTTCAAAGAGCAGGTTTACCATAGTCAGGGGCTCCCGGATGTCCCTGCTTCCAAGGTTTACACCTGGGTTCTACTGTGCAGCCCACCTCACAGGACCATCTTAGAAAGTGACCTGTGGATACAGTGGCCTGGCTGAGCCCCGAGTCTGTGTGTTTATAATAAGCTTTCAGGACTTGCCGTGGCCACTTCTGGCCAAAGACACCTTGGGAGCAGGTGGCCAAGAGAAAGACAGTAGGGTTCAGACGTGACTCAAGTGTGACTTTCCACATTTAAATGTCTTAATGAAAACATCCTGAAGTACCTCAGTTGGGGGAGGAGGAGAACCTAGGATGCAAGGCTTCAGCTGAGAAGAACAGCTAAGGACCGCTGAAGGGCAAGGCCAGGAGAAAGACCCATGTAGTCCTCAGGATCTGGTGCTCCACAGAGCCTGCTTAGCTCTGGCCAGTCACTGCTTGGATCATGCAGCCAGGTGGCATCACTCCCCAAAGGACCCAAGGGTGGCCTCCTTGATGTGGAAGGAGTGACAAATGGTTCTGATTTTACTCCATCCTCCACCTGGGCATAGCTGTCAGCCAACATAATCTAGGGAGACAGGCATTCTGAATCCATGAGACATCAGTGTGTAATCTTGTCTCGAGTTATTCTTTGGTGATGGCTGGAAGGTGGACCCTTGGAGGTTTTAAAGTCAGTCCTCACAATAAGATGGAACATGAAGGAGTATGGGAATGGAGATGTCAAGTGCCAGCAGGATGGACTCTGGGGCCAGGATGGTCCACACAGTCACCACCACAACCACCCACTTAACCCCCACTGGTATTTTCAAAACTAGTCCTTTTGTAGCTGAAGTAAAGAAGGCATTTCACCCAGGATGACCTATTCATCACAGGTGCCAAATCACTAGGACCCATGTTGCAAACCCCCAGAAAATCTAGATGGTCCAGGCTTTTGTTTCAAAACCAGTTCTCCAGTCTTAGGGCAGGGGACCACAAAATTGTCCCAGAGTAATAGTGCTCAGGCTTAGGGACTGAGTAGTGATCAGTGACATGGCTCCTTGAACTCCTTGCAATCTAGACCAGACCAGATTATGTGGCCTACCATAGTTAGGTACCAATGCCACCATTTTTAGGCCTTAGTATCCAGAGAAAGCCATACTCCACAGTGACCCTTGAGCCCTAGGCCAGAAAAATCTCAATCTGGGCCAATTCTGTTCTCCTACCCCCAGGTGACATCTGAAAGAGCCTGCAGGTGTTTGGGGCTGTCACCCTCAGTCATGTGAATCTAGTGGATAGTGGCCAGGGATATTGACAAATTCCTACAAGGCACAGAACAGAATGACTCAGCTCGAAGTGGGGAGAAGTTTTGCTCTAGATAAATATTCCTGGGGTTCAGGGCTAGTTTGGGGGAGCAGTTACATATGCAGCAAGGCTAAGACTTAGCAGAGAGCTTAAAGCCTCCCCTTTCAGTGACAGTTGTATGGGTGCTCTCTCTTCCATCTGTCCCTGTCATTTGCCTTTCAGACTATGGTCAGGCTTTTTGCCTGATGTCCAGGTGGCTTACATAGGTGATTGTGACCTACAGAGGAAGAAGGGAGACATAAGGGTCTTCCTTATGTTACATTCCACATCCCATATTCATGGACTTCAGCCTCATCTGAAAGTCAACACAGACTGTGGCATCTGCTTATATCTGCTGATCCCTGAATAATAGCTGTGTCACCTCCAGAAGAGAGTTCACTTCTCTGTTCTCTGTTTTCTTGCTTGAAGGCAGCACAGAACCAGGCTTACTCCTCATGCAAAGATGATGACAGTGTAGGCTTTCAGGGCATGAGTACTGACGTAAGCATCCCGAACTTGGGGTGAATGCTTGGTTCCTCTACCTCAAATGGGCTGAGCAGGAAGAACTGGATCCTTGCTCTCATCATCACACTTATCTGCCCACAAGCACAGGCACTCTCATGTACACTCAACATGGGATGCAAGTAAACTCACTCACGTACGCACATGCAGTCCTGAACTCCACATATTCACACTACAACAGGCACACATTCTTGTTCATATGTACACACACACACACACACACACACACACACACACACACACACACACACACACTCATGAATGTGTATTTGTATACACACATAACTTTGGTGGACCAAAAGTTCAGAAAGAAGCTTTGAGCAAGTACTAGCATCTTCTAGTTTTTGGCTTCCCTTGGTGACAGTACAATGAAGGGACTATATTTAGATGCTCCAGGACTACGTCATTCTAGATAATTCATTTTCCTTGTTGTCTGGAAACTCATTAGAATGCCTGCCACCTTTGCTTTGCTTGGTGGTTGTTTTGTTACAGCAAACTGATAAAACTGTAACACAATAACCATTACCCTATCTTCTTGAAGTTTTCAACTGGCTGAACCTGACTTGGAATGATTCAGGCTTAGTGGCCTTGAGGACAAAGTTTCTTTTACATTTGAAGAACATGGGCTTTGAGACAAGACTTTCAGTTTATAGTCCTGGTTTAACCTTGGTGATCTTGGCATCATTCACTCTTCTGTAGAAATGCAGCCAACCATATTCATAATGTGAGATGCCTTTGAGAACGGAGGTTCATATTCGCTGATTTCTGGGGGCTCAGGAGTGAGGTGCTATAGGAAATTCTGCCAGAATGTGTGTGATCTTGGTCTCATGCAGTGGGTTATTTATGTCAGAATTCCCTATTGTTGAGTGGAGAGAAAGTCCAAGAAGGAAACCAAAGTCCGTTCCTGGGAAGGGCATCTTGGGTTTCCAAAGGCATTCAAGGTAAAGATTTTGATGAATTGTCAGACAGTCACAAACACATGCAGGCCGATGCTGGACCTCCAGGATCTTCAGAGTCAATGGGAAGACAGGCTGTTCAACCATGCACAGAAAGCTTAGAGGGAAGAGCCAGGTGAGGACAGAGCCAAGTGAGGACAGTGACCAGTGGGGACAGCAAGAACTATGCTGTAGAAGGTTCTCTGCAGCTCCTGGGACTATAAATGTGCTTTTTCTCAGAACAGGATTGTGTCCAGGCTGTTTAAGAGTGGCTAAGCCACAGCACACAAACTAAACCTCAGTGATGGAGACCACTTAATTTCTTCTTTCTCTTTCTCTTATTTAGAATACCACAAATGAAGTTATTTAAAAAAATACTCAGGACCAGACATAGAAAACAGACAACCAAGAAACCCCTGGCACCCAGTCTCCTGGATCCATTCAGCACTTTTAATGATTAATTAATCACAAATTAGTAAACAAGCAAAGAACAATAGGGTGGGCAGGCTGTGACTTCTTGTACTTCTAGACATGACAGATAACAAGCCATCTACTGCATGCCAAACATTCAATGGGGTGTGGTGGAGTCATAGAGGACCTCCTTGGAGGGGACTCAGTGTTTGCTGGGGCTACAGGAGACATCTCAAGACAGTCACCATTGCATTCACCAGTGACTGCGATGTCATGTGATTGGCCAGCCAGCCAGTGTCAGCGGCTGCTAGACTGGAAAGCCAGCTGGTTTGGAATCTCGTCCTTCTTCTTTAAGAGAAATCCTGGCTGGGTACACAACGTCTCCAGATGCCCAGCAAAGAGATTTTAAGGAAGTCAGGACATGCGAAAAGAAGTAGAGGGCATCCTTTCTGTCCTAAATTTTGGAACATGGGGACTGCTGTTGTCACAGGGAACTTTTGTCCCAAGAACTTCAAGTGTATGGCACGAAATAGATACTTGATCTAGGTATGCTCACCCTCTACTTCTATGTGCATCTAATAGAAACTGGGTCACTGACAAGCCTTGCTTCCCCTGAGGATCATTCTTAGGCCAAGTCTCCAGGCCAATGGCATTTTTGGCATGTCCCTCCCTAGCAACATACAAGCTATATTCAGCCTTGATGTGACCTCCGTCCCCCTCCTGTGACAACTGTCAACACTTTATCATCTTAGCATCCTCTCGAGATAAGCCACTTATTTTTAAAGAGAGTTTATGGCCCCGGCTATTTCTGATCCTGCCATCCTCCATGTCCTAGGTTTGCAGACTGTCTGCCTTGTCCAGCCTCCACACCTGAACTTAAGAGCATGCTTCAAGGTTATTCTGTAGCTTACCTTTCTTTAAAATCTAATCCCTCAATACCCACCTTGAGAGCAATTTTCTCCTTCCTCATCTCTCTGGCAACCTGAACACTGTTGACACAAGGAATCAGTTCCAACTCTGGGGGTAAACAAGCATCCATTTAAGGCAGGGCTTGACAGTATGCCTGGTAATTGTGTCACTTTGGGTGGTTGGTTTGACATCTCTGAGCTTGACTCTTCTGTATGATCAGACTTATGTTGTCACTGAAGGGAGACATGGCCAGTGCGTCTCGCGGTGACTAGTGCCTAGCTGGTACCTGGAACTCCATTTTCATGTCTTTCCCCATGCACAGCTGTATGAATATAAAGTTAATTGAGCTTGGGCTCAGCCATTCTACACCTGGCTAGATACTTTCAATAAGTCTCATGATTGGATATGCTCCAACTGTGTGCCGTGATGCTCCTGGTGTCGCTGATTCTAAATGAGCAACCTAGGCAGAGATTAGGAAGATGAACTAGGATTCCACAAAGATACCACTGGCACCTTTTAGTCACCTCTGCCACTGACTTTTGATCATATGCTAATCTCATGACACCTGGCCCATCAAAAGGAAGTCTTGTCCTTGGCAGTAGCATGGTGTGTCTGGAGTGGGAAAGGAGGCCCATGAACTTGTTATACAGGATGTTGCCCACTGGTTGATGGCAGAAAGAGACATGGTAGGGGTAACTGGGCGTGCTTGCGTAGACTGTACTTTTTGTTTCTATGAAACATCTTATTCCCAGTCCGGGGTGGGGAAGGCCTTACAGGCTAGGTGGTGAATTGAAGCAAATATACATGGTAAGAAGTGATCTTTCTCTACATGCAAGAATATGACAGAGGCAGACCAATGGCCAATGACACATTCCTGGTCCTCAAGGTGCCCAAAGTCAGTAAGAACCCTGGCCTTACTACAGGGAACCATTTGGATGTACTTGGATACCGACTGAAAAGAACAGAACAGAGATAGAGACCAGGCCTGGAAATGCAGGCTGGGGTTTTTCAAGAAGTACCATTCAGTTCCTTAGTTTACACGGTCACCAGACCTGGTGGGAAGAGAGGGTAGAGTAAGGACCTAGGGAAGGAAGATACCATACTGAAAACCAAAAGATTTTTTTTTTTCTTGTCACGTGAACCCAAGAACCATTGATGGGTTAAAGGAGGTGTGGGTGGGTACCATGGTCTTTGTCTCTTCTGTACTGGGATCTCCTTGATGACTGGCTTCTTAGGGCAGGTGGAGCCAGTCTCCTATGCCAGAACTTCTCTTCTAGGCATGGTTGACTGCCCTTTTCTAAGGGACTTTCTGATTTGAAGACCTGGTTGCCCTCCCTCCCTCCCTCCCTCCCTCCCTCCCTCCCTCCCTCCCTCCCTCCCTCCCTCCCTCCTTCCCTCCTTCATACCTGTCTCCTCTAACCACCAACCCCCATAGCTCTCTGGTTCTTTCTCCCAATCTCTTGTCTAATCTCACCGCACTAATATCCCCAGCACCCAGCCTGCAGGATTGGAGCTGGGAGGCGGTGAGTAATATGCTTGGAGGTGAGTCATCCGCTAAATATAAAACTCACTCACATCCCTGGATGCAAAAATTCTGAGACTCCACATTCTTCTCCTTCCCCCTCCCTCCTGGGGGCGGGGCACAGAAAGCAAGTAAACACAGGGCAGCTGCAGTGGTGGCTGCATCACCCTATGCCCTTCAGCTCCTTCCCTGGTCTATACAGGTCCTTCACCCTTTGCTCTTCATCAATGCCTATGGACTATGCAGGTCCTCTGACACAAGGAGTCAGACAGAGTATTGACCCAAGAACCACTGTGCGGTCAAGGAGGCAGGTATTTCTTTGGGATTCTCCCCATTTTGGTTTGCGCCCTTTTGTGTCAAGTGGCCTCAGATCGCTCCATATCCTGCAAAGGTAGTTAGCCTCTAAACACATTCACACCTGGCTGAATCCTTTCCTGTGTGCAGTGGGCCAGGACAGGTGACACCTGCTTCTTACACACAGTTGGAGTCTTATTAGGGCTGACAGCTTGAATTTGGGGTTCTAGTGTATGGACCAACAGACAGACAGACAGACTGACAGACAGACACAGATACATGCACACCCACCCACCCACCTACCCCCCCACATTCACATCCCTTATGTATAAATACTGTATCATTGACTATATACATGAACACATATATTCAACATCCTATATGCATTTAATAGTTGACACTGCCTTTGTGTCAGGTGGCATTTTCAATTTCATGTGGGGTTCCTCAGCTAATGTTTTTACATACTTCTGAGATTTGGCCACTTTACACATGTGGAGGCCAAAGTTCTCTAAGACTCAAGATACATACCCCAAAGAATAATTCCAGGACTGACAACCTATATGTCTGTGTGTCCCATGTGCCTCACCTTTAAGCTAAACTAGAATTCTCCAGACTTTTGTGAAACCAACCTATGCTAAGAGAGATATCTTATGTCTCAGTACACATGTGCATGTGTCCACATACACTTATACATGAAATGCCAAGAGAGGGGGAATAGCCCTAATCCTGACTACCTTCAAATTTAACCTTTTTCTGAATTCCTTTCTATTCAGGTCTTCCCTACTCTTCTTAAGATAGCTTCATTCCAATTTCACTTCAATAGTTCCAGGTTCTATCAAGTTTGTTCTGTGAGCCTTTATAGATCATCCTGTACCTATGGAAATCATTGAGACAACAGAGTGTGCTTAGTGCTTCAGTGAACAATGTGAGAGCTGAATTCTGGCCCTAGAGGAACAGCCTCCCTCTGGGACCTTAGACAAAAGCCTTCACTTCTCTGGGCCTCACCTTCATGGGGGCTGTTTGCCAGGGAGTCTTCCAGAATGGCCCGGACACAGGCATCTTCCTTTCCTATAACCATCCCAGACTTAGATGTGGTGGGCTCCCATGACATGTACATGGCCCATGTGTGATGTAGGGAAAACCCAACAGATGGCCTGGCTAGCATCCACTCTGGCTTCCAGGGCACGCTTCTCACTGTAGCACAGGGCATAAGGATGACACAGTTTCTAACTTGAGAGCATTGATTTGGCAAAATCTCACATTTTCTGATGTAATTTCATTCCTTTCTACCTCTTATCCTTCTTGGGTTTGGTAAGTCCAAGGTAAGACCATTTTAGCCGAGGTTAAGAGGTAAATATAGACAGAGAAATGCAGCAGAATCATGACTCATCTGTTCAAATGGATCATGTTTTGTGAATTCACTTTGCCAATGATCTTGGGATATCTGGCCCTATGGACATGGTCTTTTCTGGATATATAGCTGCTTAAACTGAGGAGGAGGGGCAGCACACTCTCCCTCAGGTGATGAAGACTGTCAGGTGGCACGGAGTAGCATGTGGTCAGTTCCCATCTTTCTGGGCCAAACAAAAGAACTCTGCAACTGGATCTACCTTATCCTGTGTCTGCGAGTCTGTCTCCCCATAGCATCCCTTAGTAAACACACACACACACACACACACACACACACACACACACACACACACACATGCACACACATGCACACAGACATAAACACATACATACACACACACATACAGACACACACAAACACACACACACACAAACACACACACACACACACACACACACACACACACACACACACACACACACACACACTCTTTTATGGCTCTCATAACAGGACCAGGCTTAATTTCTGATCTCTGCTGTGTCCCTAGTTGCTCTGTCTGGGCATAGTTGGACAGGAGGCACCTGAATGGGTCTTATTCTGTATATATCTTCTAGATGATGAATTACTACAACTGAGATAGGGAGGAGAGAACAGATTCCAAAGAGAACCTGTCATACAAAGCCCAAGCGTCCTGAGGGTGGGAAACACTTCATTTGTAACACTTCAAGGACCTGCCATTTCTTCTCAGCCAGCCATGTTCACTGTCTACAGCCATGCATCTCAGCCTGCTCAGTGACTTGTCTTAGGTGGGGTAGTCTGTGGAAGATCTACCTGCCTAAGTGTCATAGAATTACCATAGCAGACCACCTATGGGCATTGCCTCATGTCACTAATGAGATTCAGAGGGGCATAGTTGCTTGGATCTCACAGAGACCCAGAAGCTCAGAACTATCATGCTTGTTTCTTCTCAGATTCCAATGGTAGGGCCAGCTTTGAAACTAAGGACAGTCTATGATTGTGTCCAGGCCCTCTACCTCTCTAACATTGAGTGAGGCAGTGGAAGGCATCACAGGTCAAATCTGACCAGGGAAAGATGCATGCGTTAGTGAGACTCTTGTGGCTATAATGAAATATCCGAGGAAGGCTAACTTTATAAAGAGAAGTGGTTTTGTTTGACTCCCAGTTTTAGAGCTTTCAAAATTCCAAGCATGACACAGGTTTTGGTGAAGGACGCATGGCAGATGGCAGGAGTGTGTGGGGGAGGAAGGATCACACCTCAGAGTGAGAGAGAGCTGGGCTTTTATAACAACCTTCCCACAAGAACGAACCGGAGACCCATGAGAAGCATCTCAGTGCACCCAAGGAAGGACATGTTGTAGAGAGTTTGCGGGTCTGGTGCAGGCAGAGGTCCCAGACCCACAGACCTGCCACCCGGGACTGCTTATCCGCCCGCCGCCCGCCTGGGTCGCCAAAAATAACTCAGAGGCTTATATTTATTTCAGGCTGTTTGGCCTATGGCTCAGGCACATTGCTAGCTAGCACTCATATCTTAAATCAACCCATTTTTATTAATCCAGGGCCACGTGGCGGCCCGCGGCTCACCCGTGCTTACATGTTGCTCTCTCGGTGGCTTCCGCGCGGTCTGCCTGACTCCACCCTGCTTCTCTTACCTGAACTGACTCTCCTCCCACCTTTTTTATGGCGCCTGCCATGACCCAAACCAGCTCCTTTATTTAAAGATACAGTACGCACAAATGTATTCCCACATTTCCCCCTTTTTCTCTAATCAAAAAGGAAGGTTTCAATTTTAACATAGCAAAATTACATATAACAAAATAGCCATCAAGCAAGAATTATAGTTACAATATCTAGTCTACTTGCACTTAGCAAAATTAAAGAAAACATTCTATCTACTTTATTTTTATGAATCTAAAGTTTTATATCTAATATATTTTTTAAATGACTAAGAAAAACTGTACATATAACTATCTAATCTTCAACTACATCAAAGACCACAGAAGGATATAATATTTACCCAAGTAAACCAGAAGTGCAAACGACTTCTAAAATCTAGAAAGGACAGAGATGACACCTATCTGCCTGGACAGTCACCCAAAGTTCCTTTATAAAGTTGGGGCATCCGTCTTCAGCCTATAGGCCTTGAGTCTCTTTTCATTTCAGTGAAGCAGGAAATCCGCTCTGTCCATTCTGGCACAGTTCATCCGTTGTTTTTCCTTGAGTCTTGAAGAATGTCTGACAGTTTTCTCTGTAAAGCAGGAACCCGAATGATGATCTTGGCTTGCTCTGCCAAAGTCCAGGGGTCATCTTCTTATGGAACCTGCATGTCCAGTTTAAACAGCATATTGTCAAGCAGTCAATATAAAAACAGTTTCTTCTCCAGTGGCTTACCATTACCACAAATAGATGAGACTCTATATGGAGTTTCTTCAATGCCCATTTTCTTGTTGAAGTAAATTAGTGCTGCCAGGTATAGACCTGTCTCACTGTCCAGAAAAGTCTAAGCTCTTAAAATATTTTAAATGCCATATTCTGTAGGTCTTAGAAGTATTTGAAGATTATCTATTTAATTGAAATATATCTTTGTATACTTAAAAATCCTAACTAACCTAACTATAAGTTTGATTATCAAAAGTGACTATTAACCTTTATTTCTTAATTATACATTACAATTTTAAAACAGTTACATGAACATCATATCTTAAACAAGAATAGAAAAACACATACAGCATAATAAAATTGACTTTAAATTTGTATCAATAAACCAAAATCTATACCAATGTAAAGCAGTTTGAGATTAACAGCTGATTACCTGTAAATTCAATAATCTAATTTTTTAAAAAAGCATTCACATACCATATCCCCCGTTTTTTCTTAGAAAGAGATTGACTATGACCATTAACCATTTATAATGAAAACAAACATTTAGAAACAATATTTGGGGAATTTGGGCGAAGTTATTCATTACTACTTCCTGCTGATTAAGGGGCGTTGAAAATCTCACGGTTGTTGAGACTGGGTCATAATCTGCAGCTGTGAAGCTGATCTGGCCATCTCTTCTCATCAGAGGTTTTTTCAGGGGGTCTTGGTTGATGAAACCATATTTGCCTGGAAGCAATCCACAGGTTCTCATCTGTGGAAACAGAAACAGAACTCTTCCAAAGCAATAAATCCTTAGACACAAATTTCAAAATCAAAATACCTTTAAAATATACATTCTTGTTTAACTTAGTAGCCTTTGTAATCCATTGTCTTTTTGCAGTTAGCTCATTAACAGTTAAAAAATTAAAAGAAAACACAATAACAACCAAAATCCAGATTTTGTGTCTATTTTCCATCTTTACGTGGCTTATTATATTTTTATCACTCTATTTCTCGCTTTAAAAACTTTTTCTAACCTCTTTATTTTCTCTCTGAGGCCTATGTACCTTTTACAAACATTGTAACCCGTTTACAGGTTTTCTTTTTATCTGAATCTGTTTTATTGTGAATCCTTAATCATCTTCTAACCTTAAGAGCTTTTAAAATACATTCTCCAAAAAGAAGCACAGTTTTTGCAAATTAGGCTGAATCACTAAGTTTTCTTAAGCGGACCGTAAACAGAGCACACCCAAGAAGGTGCTGCCACGAAGAAAATCTGTTTCTCTTTTGTTCCAAATAAGCAGAAATCTAAAATCAATCACATTACTGAGTCTTTTGTTAGTTTTCAGGAACCCGCCTGATTGTAGCTCACACTGCCTGTCGCCAGCCCGCCGCTGGCGCCATTTTGAGTGTGACCCGGACCATGCTTTGTTTGTACAAAGACCCGATTTACATACACAATTTGGAAGCTGCCTTTGCTCAGTTTTTGCGATCTAGAACTCTTTTTAATCTTTATCAGGCTCTAAGTGGATAATCGGCCCACGTTGGATGCGCCATCTGTTGTAGAGAGTTTGCGGGTCTGGTGCAGGCAGAGGTCCCAGACCCACAGACCTGCCACCGGGACTGCTTATCCGCCCGCCGCCCGCCTGGGTCGCCAAAAATAACTCAGAGGCTTATATTTATTTCAGGCTGTTTGGCCTATGGCTCAGGCACATTGCTAGCTAGCACTCATATCTTAAATCAACCCATTTTTATTAATCCAGGGCCACGTGGCGGCCCGCGGCTCACCCGTGCTTACATGTTGCTCTCTCGGTGGCTTCCGCGCGGTCTGCCTGACTCCACCCTGCTTCTCTTACCTGAACTGACTCTCCTCCCACCTTTTTTATGGCGCCTGCCATGACCCAAACCAGCTCCTTTATTTAAAGATACAGTACGCACAAATGTATTCCCACAAGGACATAAACTTCAAGACCCCATTTTTGCATGTTTGCATTGAGTATACATGTTTGCAGATAAGTGGGTGAGCCTATATGTAATATGTATTTGTGTTAAGGTTATGGATTAACACTGAACATCTTCCTTGCTGGTTTTCTGCCTTACATATAAAGGCAAGGTTTCTCCTAGAACCCAGAGCTCACCTGCACAATTAATCTAGTTAGCCAGTTAACTCTAGGGACCATCTCTCCAGTTCCTGTATCCCACCTCTTAAGGGTGCCCCAGTACTTCCCAATCCTCCAACCCTGGAGACCAAACTCCCAAACCATGATCTTCTGGGGTGGCAAGTAACACCTCTCTGCCATGCCATTTCTCTAAAACAAGCTTCCAGGCGGGGATTGTGAGGAAGTTCTGAAGTGAGTTGTCTGAAGATCCTGTATCTTCTCAGCATCTTCCCCTCTCTGGTAGGGATGACCACGCTGTCAGACTGCTGACCTTTGCTCTCTACTCTCCTCTGTAACAGAAGGAGTCTTGAGGGTATCTTGGAACGCTGAGGCATATAGAATGAGGGTTCTTTTCCCTTATGCCTAGGTGCCCCTTCTCCCCTAAGGACTCACCATCCAAAGTCACTTGGAGCCTAATTTAGTAACAGGGCACTGAAGCCACACTCTGAGAAAGCCTTTGACAAGTCATCTTGCTCCCTCTACACTGTGAGACAATCCAGTTCTAGGGGATAACCCAACCATCCAAGGAAACAGAACACTGAGCTACCCAAGAACTCCAGTAGATTCTGAAGACTTGTTCATGGACGTTCTCTTTCTTTCTCCCGGAAGCCAAGGAGGCTGCTACCCTTGTCAAGGACTCCTTGTAAAGGGGAAAGGAGAATATATGGTGCATTTCTAGAGGCTTCTGAGAGATGCTTTTGAGAAAGGAGCAAATATGCCTCTAATACTTCACCCAGAAGGAAGCATGCATTGAATACCTGTGTGGTGGACCCCACACTCTAGAATATATTTGCTTAGTGTCAGGTCTGTGTCTCAGGGTGAGGTGGGCACACTGCCATCCATCTGACCCATGGCAATGGTACACAGACTTACTGCCTGCCCTGCCCCCCCCCCGTCTCTTCTGGAGAACCATTCTATGGCCTTTGCACTATTTCCCAAGCAAGAGAATATTGTGAAAACTTCCAGTGCCTTAGCGGCGGAGGGAGGAACATGAGTTTGTAAAGCCTTCCCTGCGTCACTGCAGCACAAACAGCTTGGCTGGCCTGTGCTCAGGTCAGAACAGAACTGGGAAACAGGATACTGTTCACTCAGGGAGAAAGGCCTGTCACCTAGTTGGTGCAGAGGAAATGGCTTTGCTGGAGAGTGGCCTTGCCCAGGGGCAGACCCTAACCATATGACATGGTCCTTGTGATTGCTATGTCATCGGTGAGCATAGACCTGCTCTTGGCATTGGAAGCAGAGACTAAGAAGCCAGGGCTCTATGGTCTGTGAGAGATTGTGTCGATGGTCTTACCCAACCAGTGAGATCTCCTCTCAGCCACTAAGTAGAAGAAATGGGCCTGACCTGGCCCTCCATTTTCAGAACATCTGACCTCAGTGCCACATTTACTTTCACGGGAGCCTGGCTGCCTGCACTTGCTCAGGCTGTCACTGTGGTCACTGTCATTGGCCTCTCCTGATCCCTGCCCAGTGAGGGAGGAGCTGAAGAATAAAACACAGAAGCCCCATGAGGTCTGAGTCAGTCTTACCAAGCCCTTGAAAAAGGGGGACTTTAGAGCCACACAGCTCAGCTTCCTTTCTACCCATCTTTGTCATTCCTGGACAGCGGAACAGTCAGAATTGTATCTCTGGGAGCTGGGAAAAATTGAAGATGTGAGAAATCCCTGAGTATGTGTAGATCCCAGAGAATAGCACTCGGTGACAGCTACCAAGGTAACAAGATGCAAGATTTGGGTGACAGTATAGCCTTCTACCTTACCTCAAAGATGAGGTAATGAGACCCAGGACCTGGATGACAGCATAGCTCTCTACGTCTCCCTCCAGGAATGAGGTAATGAGGCCCAGCAGATGCTGACTCCTTCCATACTATCTGAGTGAGTCTGAGGCCTGAATGCACTAGGTTCCTGGTCAGGGTCAGGCTACTCACTTCTGTAGACTAGCTGAGAGCATTAAAGGAGACGAGACATGTTTGTCAGTCAGTCCTGTTTGTGTGTGTCAACATCCTCCAGGGTTCAACTACCATCTCTAACCCTCAGGCTTCACTCCTTGGCAAATCCCTGCTCTCGTGATTGGAAGAAGCCGGTCCACCTGTGTTGGAGTCCCAGCCTGGTCACATTCCATCTGAGTGATGGTTAACTAGCAATTCTTACTCTCAATCCTTTGATCTAAAAATGTGGCATGACAATCTTATTGCCTACCTTGAAGTACCTGAAGATCAGTTGAAGTGAGCTAAGGACACAAGCATCCAGGACAACAGGCCCAGCCTGGCCTCTACCTGCTCCAGGGCTCATTGAGGGCCCTTTGCTTCAACTTAGCATGCAGGTCTATGCCACCTCTTATGTGCTCTCTGATTGGTTGCCATGCCTCCTTTACTAGGGAGCAGCAAGGTGTAGGGAGCTGACTCAATGCTACCTCTCCATTTTGGTCTCGTTTTGGAATCGAGACATGGAAAGGTTCTCAGTGCTTTGATTAGGGAATCTCTGTGTCTCAGCAACAGAACAATCAAGGCTTGCTTCAGCTCATCCTATGGCAGAGTAAGGACTCAAAATGTCTATTTCCTGTTTTCTCTCCATGTGGTACCTCTGCGGCAATCCCTAAGTTGGATGGATCTTGGCAGAGTCATTTAACATTCCTCTCAGCCTGATGCCCAAGGTGCCTTTGCAGGCTAGCTAACACAGTGGCTGGTGTTGTCTTGAAAATGTGGGAAGTATCTGCCCCCTAGTGGCAAGGTCAGGAACAACTGCTGCTGCCTTCTACTGGGCTTGGCAGGGTGGTGGCCAGACTTGAAGATCCAAACAGAGTCACAAAGTGAGGACACATTATAGATCCCAATCTTAGGTGTCACCCACCCACTTATTTGCTAATTTATTTTCATTAAGCAAACACAGAGTGCCTACATGTGAGAGTATAGCTCCAAGCTGTAGGGATGCAGCAGGGCCAAGAGAGGTAGTGACTCTGGTCACCTGGTACCCACGTCTTCACTGAAATGCGAAGCTGAGTGACTGTGCACACAGAAGCACCTCCCAAAGAGCTGAGAACCAGCAAAGAGAGCACAGAGTGGTGCATTTCCTTCTCCTCGGGTCCTAGGAGTTTAATAAAGAGGCAGCTACATACAGAGTCAGGTCTTTGTGTGAAGTTTTTGCTCTGAAGGAGCCACACGAGCTGAAGGATGGTTTTGCAACCTTCACATGCAGAGGAGTGAAAATAGACTCCCAACATGGATGCAGAAATAAACTCCAGATGGATAAAGACTTCAGTGTAAACCTTACAAATGCCTCTCTAGGAGAAGAAAACAGAGAATTTCTTGACTTTCATCTAGGTAATAGTTTTGCCCCCAAACATGGGCAACAAGTAAAATAGAAACATGCATTGAGACCATCAAACTCAGACACTTCCATATAGTCAAGAAACATGAAACAGAGTGAGGGGTAAGACCACAAAACAGGAGAAAATATTCCCAGCCATAGTTGCTAGGGGATTGGGTCTGCAACATGAAAGAAACCCAGGGCACTCAATTTTAAGTAAACAAAATGCTTGAC
The DNA here is from genome assembly GCA_033318265.1 of Phyllotis vaccarum. Taxonomy (NCBI): domain Eukaryota; kingdom Metazoa; phylum Chordata; class Mammalia; order Rodentia; family Cricetidae; genus Phyllotis; species Phyllotis vaccarum. The sequence goes on from JARWLC010000011.1 coordinate 88,465,399, forward strand.
TGGGCATTTTGTCTAAACATGGGCAAATTGTCTAAAAAAGATCTTTCTCGAAAGAAGACATGCACATGGCAGAGAGGTCTATAAATAGTGGGCACATTCACTTATCAGCAAACACATAGAACCCCAACCATGGTGAATTACTCCTACACTTCAGAAAGTCTGTGAGCAAGAAGGCAAAAGCTAGCAAGCATTGGCAAGGATGTGGGAAGGCAGCAGCCACTTGCTCTTGGTGGGAATGCAGATATAACCAGGGATTATCTAGTTTCCAAAAAAGAATAAAAAACACATGTCTACCTACCTCATTGTTCTACTTTGTAGTCATGTCTTTGTCTACAGGAAACAAAGTCAGCACATCAGGGAAACACTCACCCTCTGTGTTCATTCTAGCTCTATGCAGTATAATCAAATAGAACAGTAGTGTCTATCAATACATAAATGTGTAAAGGTGTGTATGTGTGTGTACATACAAATAATGGAGTGATTTTCAGCCTGAAAAGTAAATGAAATATTAATGTACATTGCACCACATGTAGACTTTGAGGACTTTGTGTTAAGAAAACTAGTCAGTTGTCCCAGGACATATCATGTGCCTGCATGTGCACATGTGTTTTCATTTATATTGAGAACGTAACGTTGTCCTCAGGTATACAGAATAGAAAGCAGGATGGTGAGAGGCTGAGGGTTGGGACTGGTAGTAATATTTTAGTAGGCTCTAAGTTTTAGGCGGGATGGAAAGCCCTGGTGGAGAGACCATGGTGATTATGAGTGATGACACTATTGTTATCATCCCATAACTTGATGTCCTAGAGAATAGTGAAGCAAGAGATGAGCAGAGCCTTTCTTGTCCTGTGGTTCAGGCTTTAGAAACGGGTCATCATCACTCCAGTTTGCAAGCTGACATCCCCTTAAAATAATTCACTACTTCATTCTTGCTAGCATGACTACCTGCACCTCATACTTTACCATTGATCTTTCTCTTCACTTGTCCTCAAAGCTAGCAGCAGAGAAAGGCACAGTAGGAATATTGCCAGTGGGTCTGTGATGATAAGCATCTTTCTTCTCATCAGGTTGCTTGTCTCTAAATACAAGCTAAAAGTTAATATTAATAGCAGTAGTAGTAACTCAATGTCCAATGTTAGTTAGGTCGTATCATTATTTATTTTGTATTTAAAAATTATTTTATTATTTTATGTGTATGGTGGTTTTGGCTACAAGTCTGTGCACAAATGTACTATTTCCCCTTAGAGGTCTGAAAAAAATGTGTCAGGTTCCCTGGAACTTAAATTATGGACAGGCATGATAGTAAAATAAAGGCATAACCTCTCCCTCAATGCAACGTATTTTCTGACTTCCATTTTGTAGTTAAGACATTTAAAAAATATGTAGGTTGACTTAATTTTGCAGTTTCTATAGTCCAGTGTCTCCAAACAGCTATTGTTTTTGTTCTAATTTTAAAAACCTAAAGAAAGCACCATAGAGGTTCCAAACACCCTGTGTATTTCCCATCTTTATGTGGCCTATTTTGTATATATTACCTTGCTCTCTCTTTAAAAACTTGACTTTATATTTTTTTAACTATTCATTTTTTTATAACTTTATACCCAGTTTTTTAATATGTCTACTAAAAGGTTTTCTCAGTCTGGACCTGACTTTCTGCATATCTGTAGTATTCTTTAACTGCAAGACAAATATTTAATGGCCATGTCAGATTCTGCTTGGCTCAGCTTAGAGTATGGCACTGGGGCTTGGGTCCAGTCCACAGACAGCGGCTGGGAACTGTGTCTCTGTACACCTCTGAGCACTGGCCTGCCAAAGAGATAGCAGAACTAAGAATCCATATCAGTCTCCTTTCCCAGAACTTTTCTTGGCTTTCTTAGGCCTATGCTTGGATGTTCAAGCACCATGTTAGATAGACACCATATGTAAAAAGTCTTTTTCTGTCCCACCAGCCAGCTCCCAAATAATGACACAGAGACTTCTTGTTAATTATGAAAGCTCAGCCTGTAGCTCAGGCTTGTTCCCAATGAGCTCTTATAACTTAAATTAACCCATTTCTATTTATTTATGCTGCCACATGGCTCATGGCTGTTACCTCTCCTCCTGTAGGTCTTGCTTGTTATGGGTCTCCTAGCATCTCTCTCATGTGTAGGTTCATTTCCTACTTCCTCTCTCTGCCCAGAAGTCCCGCCTACACTTCCTGCTTAGCTATTGGCTCTTTAGCTCTTTATTAAACCAATCACAGAAAAATATCTTCACATAGTGTACAAATATCCCACAACACAATGATGCATAGGAATCATGATGATGACAATGATGATGATATTTTATTATTATTATTCCCAAACATCAATCTTAGTGTTTTGGCTTCTATTTCTTGTGTAGAAGCCTGGGTTAATCAGGCTTCCAAGATTGTTGAATTTTCTGTGTCTTATTTCACTTAGGCATATGCTTATTCTTTTTGCTTCCCATTCATCATAGACACACAGGCTTAATGTTCACCTCATGTATATGCATCTCTCCAAAGTATAAATTGTTATCTTATGTAACCAGCTGAATTTACAGAAAAGGTAGCAAGCAGACAGTTTTATATGGATTTTAAGCCACCCATGGTTAGAGATGTGGAAGGACCCTGGAGGTGACATGGCATTACATTTCAATAGCATCTGTTTCATTCTGTTCCTATGACAACACTGACGAGGCTGGCATTGACGAACGGGCAGTGTGCCTGGCTCCATATGTCCAGCCTTGGGGACCCCTCCCATCTTACACTCCACTGTGAGTCAGGGAAGGATTTTACTACCGTACCATGAGAATATAACCCAGTGGCTGCTAGTGGAGTCAAAGAGCAACATGGCTGTCATCACTACTTCTAGAATGTCCCCAGCATCCCCCAAAGAAACCTCATCTCACCCATCTTCTTCCCTTCTCTCTCCTATCTTGAGGTGATACCATTGGTCAGCTTCATGTATCTCTACTGAGAAAATATAAATAGAGCTTCTACATCTGGACACTGTGAGCAGGGAGTCCTTTAGTGTGTGGCCTTTCTTCACTTAGCATAATGTTCAAGGTTCATCCACACTGTGGCATGTTTCGGCACTTCACTCCTTTGCATGGCTGAGTAGGGTTCTGTGGTATACATATAAGCACATTGTGTTTACCTGTCATCTCATTGTCATCTGGGGGGAACTGGGCACTGATCAGAGCTGCCCTTGATAGCAGTCAAAACCGGATACAATACGTCAGGAGGATTTCTCGGTCGGGAGGTTAATGAGGCAAAATTGGTGTTTGAGAAAGTTACTATGGAGGGCCTGTGACCATCTTGTCTGCAGGGAGGTGGAGAAGGAATGAGGCTAGGCAGACCACAGCAATCAGGAAAGAAGCATCAGGAAGACCTCTGTACCAGGTGCAAACTCCGTCTCCCTCTGGCTCCTTCCAGTTCTACTTACTCATACTTCCCCTCCTCCTTCCTGTCCTCTCTTCCTCTCTCGTTTCTCTTTCAGCTCTACCCTGTTTCACTTCCGTGTCTCTCTCTTCCTCTCTCTTCTTTCTCCCCATCTCTTCCTCTTTAATTCCCCCTCCCCATTAATCGCCTTTCTTCCCCCCCTCCCTCCCGTTCCCCTGACCTATTCCTCAGATTTTCTCCCTCTCTCCCACTCTCATTTCTGTTCTTTGCCCTCTCTGCCTAGTTCCTTCTCTCCCTTACTCCCTCCTGCACCCCTCCCTCTCTCTCTCCTTCTCTACCTCCTTTCTTTGCATGAAGCCACGAGCCTGGAAGCATAGCTCATCTCAGGCAGAGGGCCAGGATGCTCTCAGCCATCGCTTATTTCCTTTTGCACTGCTGTTGAGGATCAGCTGGTCACACGCCTTCCTGGAATGTGCACGATGATAATTGCCTCTCACACAATTATCTGCCAAGCCCTGTCGGTAATGAAATGAATGATTTAGTTATCCTTGTTAGGAATAGCCCACAATGCTCAGAAACTCATTATTGCAGCCACTAGGCTGGCAGGAATGCCCTCCGAGGCACCTGCGAGTGAGCGGTTTTTACAATGAGTTCTCTCTCTTCTGCCAGAGACCACAGCCCCATCCTGCCCCCACCAAAACCAAGTGCTGAAAGTGTTCTAAGGGAAAACCAATAAATAAGCCTGAAGCTAAGGCTCAGGTGCAGGGCTTGCTGGACAAGCACAGGACCTTGGGCTTGATGTCCATCACTGCAAGAAATACGAGTCTGGGCTGGGTATGCTGTGTGCCAGACTTGACCCACACATGAAACTGCTTTCTCCCAGTGCATTAGGCTTACCCCAAGCCCCGTGGGAATGAACACGGTGCAGAGGTCACTAGGGTTCTGAAGAAAGCTTGTTTGGCCAGGTAAAGGCAGGGCTCAAGGGAGCACATCCTATACCACGATCCCATCTCCCACCGCCTCTCTGGAGGTTTTCCTTGTCCATCTTTTCATAGTGATAATTCACCCTTGATCCCTGACTCAATCTCTCTCTACTGCCTGTAGCTGCTGGGTCTCAAAGATAAGGAGGATATGAATAAAGGCAGATAGAGATGGGTGTGGGTGTAGGTGTGGGCGCGGTTGGGGAAAGTTGAAGCCAGGGATGCAGAGACTCATGGTGTTTGAGGGAAGCTGTGCCATGTGACCCTCCACATGTGCACATGTGTCCCCTTCTCATCTTCTGGAAGATTCTGTTCCGAAGTAACTTCGTTGGGATGGTGGAAAGAGTGGCCTGAAGCAGAGAGTCCCTCTCCCCAGCTCCATTTTGGCTTTGTTGGTCCATTGTTTATTGGCCACTCCCAGGACAGTCTTGCAGGGTGGGGTGGGTGCCTAATCCTAGTCTGGCTCCACCCCCTTCATGGTTCCAGTCTGGATAAGTCATGCTTATACACACCTGTGCTTAATTATACAGCTCCCATCAAGAACTTCCATTAAAAAATTGTGGCAGTTTACAAAGATAATGAAGACACAAATCAGATAAACTAGATTCTGAAAGAGGAACATAATGTTCAGATTCCAGTGGGGTTGCCAACACGGGGTCAGCCATGAAAATCTCAGCTGTGACCAGAGAGGCTACCTGTAGGATCTTAGAGACACAGCCTTGACTGTTTTTTTGAGACTGAGAAAGATACGCAAAATGGGTAGGAGCTGAAGGTGTGTGTATGGTGGTGTCCCTAAGAAGGCTCTGTCATAAGTGTGCCTGGGTAACACCAACATGGTGACCAATAAGAGACAGAGACACAGACTGACTGGCTCTGTCTTCGCTGTTATCACAGTAATTCTTAAGGTCTAATGGAAAACACAAAGGGGGGGGGGACCAGAAACATCCTCCTATTTGCATGGGAGTGAGAAGCATTTTCCCAGGGTGCCTTGTCCCCCAAGACACTACTGAGGTTTGTCTATTCTGTACCCCAAGGCTTAGAAAAACCTTTGCTTTGATGTCAGTGGAAGAGAGTTATCAAGCAGGGAGGCAAGGAAAAAGAAAGGAAGGAATAGGAGGGAGGGATGGAGAGAAGGGGGGGAGGAGGGAGGGGAGGAGGGAAGGTATGAAGGTGGTAGAGAGGGAGGCAGATGAAGGGAAGAAAGGGGAGGAGGAGGGGAGAGGAAGGAGGAGGGAACGTGTGATATTTGAACTGGATTATTGTCAGACCCAATAGGAAAAGGACCATTTTTGAGTGTGATGGATAAAGGCTGCCTCTTCTTGTGCATCAAGGTTGATTATTCTCCAACTTTCAGGACCTCTCCTGACCCAGTGAGCACAGTGTCTCCCCATTATCCGATGAGTGTCTCTGACATCACTTACCAGCTGTGTGATGTTGGGCAAGTTCCTTAACCTCTCTGTGCTTCCTCTCATTTGTTTTGTTAGTAAAAGCTAATTGTACATACAATTTCTAGTTCTCTGCCTCAGGGAGGAACCACATCTTCCACGGGACACCCAGGGATGGCTTGGCCCACTCAGTAGTAATGCAGGTGACCAAGAATTTTCCCACAGGCTGCAGCGGTTGTTCTGAGAGCAGGTGGGCTAAGCAGGATAGGGATCAAACCAACAGTATCTACTGTATTGTTTGTGGTCAACAGAGTTCTTGGGTGGCATTTAGTCTAATTTTCTTCTCAGTGTCGAATGTCAGTAGACACACCTCTCCCTAGTATAGATAACATAGAAGCCAATGGCGTTGTTCAGTGAGCGCCAACTTCCCAGCGGATATCTAGCCCCATTCTCTTGAACCAACCTGCTTTCCCTCGAGTAAGGTGGTATCTCAGGGTTTCAGGTCCCACATGGAGATCTCCAAGACACCCCTGGAAATTGTAAGGGTTGAGAATGTGAAGACCCAAGCACTGGTAGCAGATGGTGTCCGGCCTCCAGATGTTTACCTTCCAAGAACATCATCCCCAGGATGTTTGCATCAGGCTGTTCAGGGTAGCCAGTGGCCGATCCCCACCGGGGATCTGCAGCCTTCACTCTCAGATTCGACACTGAGCAGTGTTGACAGTGCTTGTCATGACTGTGAAGAAGAGGGTAAACAGTGGGGGGGGTCTCGTTGCAGGGGACAAGGAGCTTAGGTTAATTTGGTGCAGGAAGTGAGGGAGAAAGCAAGCACATGTCAGACAAGAAGAAAGGAGTCATGAGTGCCAGGAAATGAGAGAGTTCTATTGGTCCATGTGCAGAACAGGGCACAAGTCTCAAGTGGGGAGGTTCTGGCTAGAGCAAGGACCACCTAGAAACACTATTTCAACAATTTAAATGTGATTTTTTTAGGGTAGAAAGTGGCACATGATAGGGTGGTGATGGGTGCTTGCATTCTGGTTGGAAGCCAGCTGAGGATCTTGCCAGACAGTGTCAAGGGCAAGACAGAGCAAAGAGGTGACTGCAAGTATAGTGTGTACCCACATGATCCGGCATGGTTCTGGGCAGCTGCTGTCTTTTCTACATCTTGAGGCCTCTTCGTCACCATGGCCCCAGCTGAATAAACTGGAGAGTTCCATAGCCCTGGTCCTTTGAGTCTCTGAAGGGATACAGTATACAGTCAGTTGGAAAGTGAAACTGAGGTGCTACTTCATAAGGAGCCTAGTTGGAGGACATGCCCTGGGAGGTGTCTACAGACCAGTTTGGTTCTAACCTAGGGTGTTGTCCTTCATCTGGTGAACCATGGAAGGTGGATCGTATATAGGAGAGTTCTATGAACGGCCAATTTAACCTCTGCTCTGTACGTGCAGGTTGAGGGAGGTAGTGGAAGACTTAATCTGGAGTTTGTGGTGACTACAACTTTCCTGCAGATCATTGCTACGTGGAACTAGAGAAGGGATAAGGCTTCAGCAGGCTGAGAAAGGCAGAGGCCTAATCCTCATCTGTGAGGAAGAGACAGGGAGAAAGAGAGGCCAAACTGAGGCAGGAAGGAGGGAGTTATGCTGGGGTAGGCAAGCTACAGGATGCTCAGGATGCCCATGCACACTGCTTCCAGGTAGCACCACTGACTTTGATGGATGATTTATTTATTTTTTTCAATTTATTTTTATTTTGAGACAAGACTTTGCCATGTAGTCCAGTTCAGCCTTGAGTTTATATCTACATGGTAAGATCCCCTTTGCAAAAGAAGACAGTTTTCCTGGGATAGTAGAAGACTGTCCACCTCCTTGAGGTACTGTCTACCCTGAGTTCCCTGTCCTCTGTTCCTGTGGTACCTCTTATTCTCTTCAATTGTAAGAAAAGCAGGGTGTCTGGCCAGAGTGAATACAGATCGCTTTGGGGAGTGTGTGTGTGTGTGTGTGTGTGTGTGTGTGTGTGTGTGTATACATGTGAGTGTGTGAAGGGGCTAGGGCTCATCAGTAGACCAGAGCACAGGATCAGAGTTTTCCGGTGAGGTGGGACAAGTCCTGAGTCAGCCCAGAGGATGCTTCAACCAGACTCCTGTCAGCCTGCACATCTGGAGCAGCAATCACAGTTGCATTACTGAGGAGCCAAGAGCAGCCCCAGGAAGCGGTAAGTAAATCAGTGGAGGACCAGAGGGCTTGGTAGGAGGCAGAAGAAGCCAGGGATACTCAGTTAGAGCTGGCCTTAGAGTTAAGACATGAGGAAAGTAGAGGAGAGATATCTCTGTGCCTGCCTGTCCCTGTCCTGCCCTGCCCCCACTTTATGCACATAACCATATCCCTGTCTCTTGAACTCCGTCGTCTTGAAACCACTGCCAGGGGCTGGAAATCCCCAATAGCACAACAAGGGTGAGCACAAGTACCAATATGGCAAATATCATGCCCTGTGGTATATGGACGGTGCATGTCCAGTGTCCCAAAGCAAACCTGAACACCAGTTGCTATGTCAGGGTGATGGGGAGGGGATCCTAGGTTCATAGACTCACAGAGGCAGGAGGTGCAGGCAGCAAGGATTTATATAAGATGCAAATCCTGCTTCTACTGACAGGTGTTCACTTGGCTTACCCTGGAAAGGTGTGGAATACTCAAGCCAGGCCTCAGACAGCATAGGTAGGAGATAGTGTTGGGCAATGGGAGCTTTCATCTGTTTACTCAGTCAGCCTGAAATTCTGAGGATAAGATATGGGGCTGAGCATGCTTTGGAGAGAGCTAAGGGATGACTTGGGGTGGGCGGGCAGCCACCCAAGCTGTCATTGTCTTTCTTTGTGTCTCTAGATTTAAGGACACCCCTGGCTTCTGGTTCATATGCCACTGAACTTAAGAACCTTCATCATCCTCAGCATTCTCCAGGTAACAGTGGGCCCTGTGGTTTTTAGTCCCATGGGGACCCTCAGGAGCTGGTAGAATTCTTTGCCTACAGCCTGGGCCTAGTTTTCTTTCCAGGAATGTAGGTCCATTTCTTTTGGGGGCATCACCATAAGATCCCCTTTTCATCTCTGTCCATATCTATGACCGACCTTAGTGAATCATCTTAACTGGAACCAAGAAAGTCTGGCAGCCAGACAGCCAGGGTTCCAGACCCCATTGCCACTCTCATCTCTGCCTGCTTCTGCAAACCTTTGCCCAGCTCTCTAAGCCCACAAATGTGGCCCTTCCTTGGTTCCTTGGGAGTCACTACTTGGCAGGTGCTCAGGGAGCTTTTACTGTGTCAGATACAGCACCCACCCCAGGCAGCCCACCGTGGGGGCTGGGTAGAGGTGTCAGTTTATATGTGTAATTATGAATCAGGGGAAACAGACAGTTAAAGGCACACAAACTGGGGGCACATAGGAAGGGCAGCATCTGCCTCTGGACAAAGGGGTATCAGAAAAGGCTTTTCATTAAAGGTGGCAACAGTTTGTGCTTGTCATGATCAAGAGGCTTCTCTGGGCTCATAGGTCCTCATGACACAGCTGGTGGAGACACTGAAGGGTATAGAGAGGTCAAACACATTACAGATGTCAAGAAGCAGATGTAGGATGCAGAGCTAGGTGCTCTGGCTGGAGAGCCTGTATTCACATCCCCCATCCACAGCCTCTAGAGGGAGCCAGTGAACCAGCCTGTTGGTGCAATGCCTACCTGCCTCCTTCTGATTCGTTGCTGTCAAAATGGTAGCACCAGAGCAACAGAGGGCCTCACCCTACTTTTGTGCATGGCTGACAGATTTGCCTAAGCCAAGGCTGAGACTGGAGGCCCGTGGCTGCCCCTTCTACCCCGAGAGCCTGTGGCAGAAAGACCTCAAGCTATGGTTTTCCTCTTGCTCCATGAATTATTTGTCTCCCCCACAAACTGCAAAGTTTAAAGGCAGGGTCTGTCACTTAGCAAATACATTTAAAGATAGGCTCTGCAGAGTGGTTAGTACTACATGGGAGACACCAATACCTCACAGGACATAAGATGTGCTATAGAGAACTTGTTTTATTGTGAGAACCAGCCGCTCTGCCTGCTGCCATTCTAGTCGCTGGCACCAACCCCCACCTGTGCTCAGAATCCTCAGTAGTTCCCATGGTTTCTATGACTTTGGAAGCAGGTCTTCTACCAGTGTGACTTGCTACTCAAAACAGTGCTCATATGGCAAAGAGTTGAGTCATCCAACACAACATTGTCAAACAAACAAACAAACAAACAAACAAACAAATAAATAAGTAGTACAAGTCATGTTTCTTAAGCAATCTCCAGCCCCTTCCTGAGCCACTGTCTCCCTCAGTTCTGATGAGTGGCCCACTATCCCAGGCAGGGGTCTCCATCCAGCCCCCAGGAGCTCAATGGGTACCACACATCCTCGCTGTGGCAGGAAGCAGTATCTCCTCCCATTTGTTAAAATTTGTTCATCATGAGAACGCCCCCGACCTACTGAACAACCCCATTCTCTTGGCACCAACCTTGGAGGTTGGAGTGTGCCTACCATCCCCAAGCAAGCTTTGAGCTCCTTGTGTGTAGGATGGGTGTAGGTGCAAATTTAAGCTCAGCCCAGCCCCTTGGTGCCCAGCAGGGCCTCATACCTTGTAGATACTACCTAGAGGGTTCCATGGTTGTGGTCTCTATTTTCACACCACACCACACACACACAGACACACACACACACAGACACACACACACAGACACACAGACACACAAACACACAGACACACAGACACAGACACACACACATACACACACACACACACACATACACACACACACAGACACACAGACACACAGACACACAAACACACAGACACACAGACACAGACACACACACATACACACACACACACACACACAGACACAGACACACACAGACACACACACACACACACATACACACACACACACACACACACACAGACACACAGACACACAGACACAGACACACACAGACACACACACACACACACACACGGGACTTGATCCTGACCTTTCCCCCATACCTTCAAGTTCATGACCACATTGGCTCCTGGCTGACCACAGCTTGCTCTGCCAGCCACTCAACTACAATGGGCTGGAACTGAGGCCATGACAAGTTGGGGAATAAAGCAGGTGCCAGAAGAACCAATGTGAGCGGAGTGAGGTTGGTGTCCCCGGAGCCTTCTGACAGGAGGGAGTGGACAGTGGTCAGTCTCCCATGGAATTTCACCAGTTCAGATGTCAGCTCTGCCAGTTCTTTGCCATGTGACATGTATCTTTCCTGGGAGTGGGGTAGGCTCAGTTTGTATGTATAAATGGAGAGTTATAGTACCTACCTATTAAAGGGAAAGAGGATTGAACTAGACAATGCCTGGGACAGCTAGGGGACAGTCACATCATTATTGCTTGTGGTTCTATTTCAACTGGAATCAGAGTGAGAATTTTTTTTGGTTGAAAAATCTAATCTGAGGCGAGAAAAGTTACTGGATGGAAAAATGGGTGTGGAGTTGTGGGACTTGGGCAGGGCCTTAGTGTGAGAAAAACAGTTACAGGGGGGCAGATCCAATCCAGGCTCAGCCTCAGACTCTACCCTGTACATGGTGACCAAGATCCACTTTGTTTTTTCTCTTTATTTCTTTTCCTTCTCCTGTCCTTAGCTGATTTCATGGTCGGGGATTGCCTAGGGCATCGCCCCGGGCTCTGTCACGGAGCTATATCTTCAGCTCTTTCCACTGTTATTTCTCAAACAGAGTCCTTTACTAACTTGCCCAAGCTGGTCTTGAACTCGTGATCCTCCTGCCTCAGTCTCCCTAGTAGCTGGGATTACAGGCCTGCCTAAGAATCTGAGTTTTCAACGAACGAAGCGATCAAGGTTGGACTCGGCATTTTCAGAAGTCCTTTTATGATCACCCCAGGGGCTTTATCCTTGCTTTCTAGGCTAATTGTCACCTGCCTGCAGACAGGTAGGCACCGTGGGAACAGACGGCCCACAGAAACAGCCAGTGTGGGAGGCTACCTCACCAAGTTAGCCCTGTCAGAAGGATGCAGATTCACTGAACTTCCCTTCATGACCAGCAGATGGCAAGCGTGCGTTAGTGCTGCTGATTTCTGGATGCCACGAACTTGTTTGCAAGGTAAAATAATAATAATAATAATAATAATAATAATAATAATAATAATAATAATAATAATAATAATAACAATAATTAATAAATAGTCTCCACTTTCTACTGATCCTGTACGGAGTTTGATCAGGCTGGTCTGGACGGCATTCCTGATATCCAGTGCAGGTACATTCCTTCAGCTGTGTGTAGAAGCTTCGTCCCAGTACCCACATAAAGAAATGCTGAGATGCTGAGGCAGCATCTCCCTATCACAAGTTTCCTCCGGTTCCTCACTCTTCACCTATGCAACCCCATAGAGATGGGTACCTCCCACCTACTAGCAAAGGGATTCTAGATTAAATAAAAATAAACAATTTTTAGAAAGCAATATATGGCAAAGATCAGCAAACATCAAAGCCATCTTTACATGTCAGTTAGGAGAGGAGCCTGGCTATTAAACCCAGAGGGTCTGCAGGACCATGTGAAGGATCAGATCATGTTTATGTGTGTGGTAGTATGGAAATAAGAGGCTTCTTTTTTTATAAGCCTCTTACATGGCTCGCTGTTAGGATGGGTGTCCGAAAGAGCCTCGTCTCTGAGCTAAAGTATTCAAATCCCTGTTTGGCCATGTATTAGTTGTGTGCCTTTTGAAGTGTCTCAACTTCTGGAGCCTCAGTTTCTTTATATGTAAGGTGTAGGCCATGGAGCATAAATTGCAAACTATAAAGGATTGTCCAAATGACTTTAGAGTCGTATAATGTACTTGGCATACCGTAGTTGCTAAGTAGATATTTGGCTGCTGTCATTTTTTTAAAATTTATTTTGGTTTGGTTTCCCCTTCAGAAAAATAAATTACCTGACCTTCACAAAGGGGTGTCTGGAGTTCCAAGAGACTAGCCTGGAGGAAGAGTACCCCAAGAGTCAAAATGTTCCCCTCCTCCCTCTCCAGGTCTTCCTTCTGTAAGAACCTGTATCAGCTCACCTTCCAGTGTGGCGATTGACATGGCACTATGCTCTTCACCAAGTGGGATAGAGTCCAGTGTGTTCAGTCTGAGAAGGTAAGTGAAGTCTCCATGGAGGCTCAGTCCCTCATGAAGCAGGTCTTTGCTGGGCTGAGTGACAGCTTGGGAGATGAGTGTCTCTGTGCTGGCATGGCATAACTTGTCTCTGAGCTGGCCTTTTCCTGAGCTCATGAAGCCATGCCTTTCTTGCTCCTTAGTGCCTCCTGGAGGCAGGGAAGGTGGCCTCCCAGGGGTTTAGTCAATAGCCCAGAGAGTCAGAGGATTATTCATACACTTACATAGCATTCTGGTCCCACTAAGATCTTAGCTGGCTTGGCCAGAGCTCAAAAAACCTTAGTGAGGAGTTTCTCTACATATTTGCAGGAGTCTGCCCAGCCGTGAAGAGGCTCTCACCCACTTCTCTATGCCACCTTCTTCCGTGGATACTTAGGTTCCCCGCATACATCTTCAGCACTTGTAGTGTGGACTGACACTATGGGGTCCCTCATAGTTCCTGTCTATAGGGGAAACATCTTCTATATTTTGACCGGTGAGAACACTGTTAGTTCCAGGATCCTGGGCTCAACCTCTGATTGTATTCTGAGTTATGCCTATGTCCTGATACCTAAACAGGCCTTTCTTCTCTCAGGGTCTTCCTCGGTCTCCCTATGTGTGAGTCTCATTAGCAATCTCCTTTGCTCTTTGAACTAACTGTAATTAATGAGCATAGACAACTTTTAACAGGTGCCCAGGGCTCCTTCCCATCACCTATAATGTGAGTGCTTCGGCTAGATGACCCCTAAGCACAAGCATCCTGTGACCCATTACTGCTGATTGAACACAGATGCCTGAGTACCTTGAGACTTAGGGACCACCACTGACAGATATTGGTGACAGTCTGAGATGTTCCTCATCGGGGTTGGAAGTCACTTGGCTCACTATCAGTTCAAGCATGACAAAACCGGATGACACGTGGGAGTCATGTGGAGAATGGTTAGGAGGATCCCTGGAATCACAGGCTGGGGCTTGGCGATTCTTCTAAACAGTGTGAGGTCTTTCTTCTGCTGATGGAAAATGGATCTAGATAAGAGGAATCTGGAAAGGGTGTTGTCCCTCCTCAGGATGACTTCTGATTCTCTCTCTTCCTTCCTATACTTTCTTTCCTGTAGGACCAGTTTGTGAACATCACTGCTCACTCCCCATCTCATCACCAAGAGCCTCTTACAGATGAACTTCAAAGTGTTCCATGTTGGTTGCCTCATCCTTTACTTACTTAGCTTTCACCAGACGACATCCCCAAGAGACACCAGGAGAAGATGACTTAAAGAGCAGGGCCAGGCACTAAGACCAGCAGAGGCGTCCTCATGGAGACAGCATAGCTCTCAGCACCCTATACTTGCACTTCATCCAATGAAACAGGAGAATCTCTCACATGGATTTATAACTGTGCACATCTGCCCCTACTAGTCCTTTAATTAAAGGGACCGCCTCCTTTTCAGTGGCCACTGTACTTGGCTCTCACTTCATCTCAACACATGTGCTTTAAGGCTTGGATTCTGCAACTGGTGGTCATGGCCGTGGGTAAAGAACAGGCCTGGCATGAAGGAAGTCGAGGATGGCTTGCTATCTGACTGGCTTTGCTTTGTTTCCAGTGTGGCTAAGAACAGTTGCCACCCCTCCCATATAGCTTTAGGCTCCACCCTCTGCATGTATGTCTCTCTAGCTGTACGATTCCATAGTATGTTGTTGAAGTAAAAGGGACATAAGCATAGGTAAGAACTGTTTTCCTGTCAATGTGAATTTTTCTTTTTAATTGTGTCTTCTATAAATATGGGCAAATAAAACCATCTAAGATCAATGGTCTCCTGTCTCATTGAGATACACTAAAAACTCTAAATGTAAATTGTGCAAAAAGCCTCCACAGAGCGATAAGGAGACTGTTGAGAAATGATTGATCTTTATTTATTTCTATATATAGAAGTCTCCTGGCACCGCAATCCCCCAGAAACACCTGAGGCAGGTGGAAAAGCTGGTCCTGTCCCCCATCAGCCGCAACACTCTGGAGAGTAGGCCCTGCACCTTGTCTGGGCAGCACAATCCAGTCAATACTGTTGGTAGAAGTGTGGGTGAGTTATCCCAGAGGTTGTCAGCATGGGAGAGATATACCCGTTACTCATCATTCCTGTGGTGGCGTGGGTAGGGGAGAGATGCCTCCCTCCCCAGTCCCATAAATGCCTGAGGCAGGTGGGAGAGCTGATTCTTACTTTACTTGGGAATTTGTTGAAGTTTACTTTCTTTTGTGTGTATATAAAAAAAGGACTTTTTAAAAGTTTCCAAACATCAATCTATACTTATTATACTACTGACCATTTTCTACTTTCTAACTCATCTCCCCTACATACAAACTGCTTTAAAATGTAATTGCCAGGGTCACTGCTTGACCTTCTTATTGTCCCTCTTCAACAATGATGAGGACAGTGAGCCCCTCAGGGTCACCCCAGACCAAGGGTGTACCATATCCACTTCTTCAAGTGCTTCCAATGGATATAGCACTATCCTAGGGATGTGAGAAACAAGACACCTCTTCTCTTGCAAATGAGATAAGTGAGCCTGATAGGTTCAGAGGTTAAGTGTCATGTTCAAGGTGACCCGGAGTATAAATGGTGGAATGCTATGAACCCAGGCTTATCTTATTTTGGAGCTTATTCCCTAAGAGTGCTTGGAGGGCAATGGGGTCAAGGATTGAGTTTCCCGGAAGGGAAGTGCTTGAGTATGCTGGAGCCTTTAGAAATATCCATCATGAGGTGAGCACAGATGTGGCCCAGCTGTGCACCTTGGCAGCTGAGTTCTATCTTGGTACACAATGTCTTTCATTTTAGTGCTTGCAAAGTGCTCCTGGCAGCTAAGGAGCATGATTTCCTGCATTTCTTATGCCTGTTTTCCTTCCTGGGCTGTGAATAAAATGGCTAGAGTTAATCTACAAGAGAGCAGCCAGCGGGTGGTACTGTCTCAGCTAAAGAAGTCCACAGCCCCTGCCTCTGAAATGACAGTAAGCTGGTCCCCCAACATTTATGGAGGGTCCACCCTTTGGTGATTGTCTTATGAAAACTTGCAAAGATCTGGCACTGCTCCTCACTGTCATTATTCCATACTTGGACAGTGGCTTCTCTTCATCCAGCTTTTCAGTGACCTGAGGAAGCCAAGAGCATGGTAGAAAAAGGAACACCAGCCAGGACCCTCCTCTGGCCTCAGTTCCTCAGAAAGGTCCCGATGACACTCCCACCACCAGATGACCATGGCCCTGCCACTTGCTACTCAAGAACCCCCTGCCAATCACCTTATCTGAACTAAGACTCAGTGTCCAGGTCTGTAAAGAAGGTTACTCACAGCCCCCGGCGTTGACTGTGTTGGCGGTGGCATTTTGTGCTGACCCTGTTTACCTGGAGACAGGGTCAGATATAGAGGGTGAGGGATTTGCTCATAAACATTAGCTGTTTCACCTGTACTTCTGACCCAGTGGTTGTAAATCCTGAAGCCCACAACCCCCCTTCCAGACAGACCTATAGACATTGAAGAAATTCATGCATTTACCAATTCAATCTAAAGGCTTCAGATAAAGAGAAGCACAGGACCAGGTATGGGGACGGCAGAACATGCTCCAGGAACCTCCATGTCCTCAGCATGCAAGCTCCTTGAACTCAGCTCTTTGACATTTTCATGGAGATTTCACTGCATGGACACAGCTGATGAAGTTCCCTGCTGGTGACAAACTGACATCAGTGCTCTGTCTTCCTAGTCCTCACCAGCTCTCAAGCCCTGCCTTAGTTCTTCCGGTGACAAGCCCCCATCCAGACCACTCATTGTTATGGAGAAGATTCCAAGGATCTTAGGCATTGCATTTAGGACAGTGAGATGAAAGGCGAGCATCATGATTACATACCTCAGTCATGTGTTCTGCATGACCTTGCATTCTCCATGGACTCTATGATAACATATAAACTCAAAACTATCTTTTCCATCTTATAGAATGAAGAACAAAAGTTTGGACAGGTTTATTTACTTATCCACATCATGTAACTAGTAGCAAGTACAGACTGGGGGAGTGAAGGAGATGGATGGTCCAGTGGTTAGGAACACACACTGCCCATGCTAAGGACCGGAGTTCCCAGCACCCATTTCAAGTCAGCTCACAGATATCTGCAACTCTGGCTTCAGGGCATCTGACCCCTTCTTCTGGCCTGCGAAGGCAACTTCCCTCCTGTAAAAATACCCCCACATAGGCAGACATGCATAACATAATCAGAAATAAAAATAAAAAATGTAAAAACAAGAAGTATAACTGGTAATCTTTTGTCTCTTAGTGGCATGCTCTTTAATTCCACAAAATGTTAGCAACTTTCTTTCCTCATCACCCCTGAGAGAGAGAGAGAGAGAGAGAGAGAGAGAGAGGGAGGGAGGGAGGGAGGGAGGGAGAGAGAGAGAGAGAGAGAGAGAGAGAGAGAGAGAGAGAGAGAGAGAGAGAGAGCTGTAAGACTGCAGTTCATGAGGTTGGTAAATGACTCACTAACCCAGTAGAATAATCCCAGACCATGTAGTTCATTCACCCAGATACAGGCACCGTTGTCAGCTCCTTCTTTGTTGGTAGAAACAAAAGCAAAGCCTTCTGAGACTTCCAGTGGGTGGCAGCTGGATGCCAGCCAAAAAACTTCAGTTCTTGATCATGGACCTTAGTGTCAGAGCCCTGCTAGCAGCATCAGCCAGCTGAAAAATACATCAGTTATTTTCCCGATTAATAAAGAAGAAGCAGGGTAGGAGGGTGGGATCGATCAGTGGGTTGAGGAGTCAGGGATAAGAGAAGGGCAGACTTTAAAATAGCAGCGGATGGATACCATGTAATTTCAGACAGTCGATAATGTCATGCCAAAAGGCTGGTGTGTCCGCTGAGATAATTGCCCTTTTCCCGATTAGTGTCTTTATCAGAAAAAGAAATGATTGCTGTGTGTGAGAAATCATGCTGCCTCTCGTAATGAGAGACCAGGCTCCCAATGTGTAGGCTATCCACACACGAAGCCTTTGAGGAGTAGGCATGAGGTAAGTCAGTCTTTGGGATCACTGTTCATCTTCCAGGAGGTGGGGGAGAGACCACTGACTGAGCTGGATCTTATGTGTCTGGGTTTGAAACCGAAGACTCTCCAGTCCCTCAGCAGAACAAACATCCTCTTGTTCCCTAACTGTGAAGAGGTTATTTGACAAGCTCACCTCTTATACCTCTTGCTGGTTTCCCAGCTGAACCCTGGATCACCAGGTATGCTTCCTAGGATCAGAACAGTGTGACAATACAATATAATCCATTAAAGATGTCTGCATCTTCACCCCCAGAACCTATGAGTGTGCTACTTTATATGGTAGACGTGGCCTTGCAAATGGAAGTACATTCTAAGGATTGTCAATTAGGAAATGGTTTGGATGAGATAGTGAGAGAAATAAAATCCCATCCTTATAAGACAGAAGAGGGTGAAGATGTGTCAGGGAAGAGGAATAACCAGGGAAGAAGTTATATGTGGATGATGAAACGGGAGCCACTAGCCAAGGAGTGCAGAGGCCCTGAGAAGTTGGAACAGGCCAGAAAATGAATTCCTAGAGTTCTGAAAAGGCGCAGACCTGTTGAGATTTTGATTTTCGCTCAAAGAGGGTGATTTTGAACTTATAGCCCCTAGAACTGCAAAATATTGAGTTTATTCTTGGTAGTTCGTTATAGCAGCAATGGAAAGCTGGTGCTACCTAGGAAGGCCTAGGGCAGATGATGTCAACATCAAGATGTCAACATCTCAGATGACACAGCTGGGATTATCTAAGAGGAGAAAACCTCGGTTGAGGAATTAGCTCCATAAAGCCTGCCTGTAGGCAAGCCCACTGGGCATTTTCTTGATTGATGATTAATGGGGGAGGAGCCAACCTGTCATGGTGGATCCTGGACAGTCTAAGAAGGGAAACTGAGAAATCCATAGGAAGCAAGTCAGTGAGAGCATTCCTGCCATGAGTTCCTGACCTAACTTCTCTCAGTGATGCAGTGTGCCTGACAGTTGAAAGCAGAAATAAATACTTTACACTCCAAGTTGTTTCTGATCATGGTGTTTTTATCTCAGTAATAGAAACCCTAACTAAGACGATGAAACTCTCCTATCCCACACTGAAGCTGATACCCCAAGATCCAGTTTCCCCAACTTTCCAATCACCTAGAGGATCACAGCTGGGTGTCAGCACAGGGAAAGACCACTAGTGACAGTGTCAGTCACTCTGAACAGTTACTGGGCATAGTGCTAGTGGGTACTTATTATAATGGTACAGACTGAATAGTGTCAGTAAACACACCAGGCATTGTGATTCCTGAGACAGTTGTTACTTAGAAACTCTATTGGAAGTAGTCATCGTGAGTACGTGGTACTGCTGAGAATCTGCCCAGGCCTGCTTCAAGCTGGATCCCTGGCCCTCACACAGAATTTGTGTCCCAGCTCCAGTCTACTCTGAGCCTGCAGTACAAAGAGCAGGCTTTTGAGCCCTCTCTAGCTTTAGTGAATATCAGGATTACGTAGGAACTTCCTATAACACTGATTCCTGAGCCCATCTCCAGATATCCTAATGTTGTACATGTGTATTGGGAAAAGGACTTCCCAGCAGGATGCTCGGATTGCATCCAGTATTGCTGATCAACAAATCACATTTGAGTAGCATGCAGCTGATGGCTATCCCAGCTCAGCTTCCACCTGTAGGATCCGGTTTCAACACCAGCTTCAGACCTCTTCCGTGATTCATCCTTTTTTTAAAACCAACTCAGAATGAAGGGGATTTGCTCTGATAGGCATACCAGGAAAAAAATAGATGCAGAAATGAGTATTTCCCGTGAGTTGTGTACCATCCTCATGCTTTCCCCAGGCTTATAAGGAATGCTAATTATTACTACAACCAAATGATCTTACATTCACTTAGCTGCTTTTAAATAGAATGCTTTTATCATGCATCTTGATAACCTCACCTAGATTCAAGGACACATCTTCTGACATAGACTGCAATGAACCAGTAGATTTAATATTCAAAACTCATGTCTGGTCTTAGTCTTTGGGAAGAGTGTTAAATATGAAATATAGTTGGAATTGGGAAATTAACAATACAATTTCCACCATCTCTAACCTTAGACAAGAGGGAAACTGTTGAATGATTTCACAGAAGGCTTTCATCTTGTTAATGAGTGCTATGGTTAGATAGTTGTACAAGAGAGAAAACTCAGCCTGTAGCTTGTCAGTGGAGGAGGGATGACCATGGGGAGACCAGGAGAAAGCCAGACACTCAAGGACTCGTCCAACACCACCTGTCCCATGAACTTCCCAGCAACTGTATATTTAGGTCACATTACACTCTCTGTCCTCTAAAAATACAATGGACCCATTAAGGACTTTATTCTGTGATTATCGCTGTGGAGGGAGGTAGAAAGGGGGAGGGGGAGGGAGAAACCTAAGCTCCAGATGTGAACCTTAATTTGTGAATGGCCTCTCAACTTAATCCTTCTAAACAGGAATCTGGGTCAATGTAGGCATAATCACTTTCCCCCTCCTTCCCCCGTCCTAGGATGCTCCTTCCATGCCCACCCCTGCTTGTTTCCTATCTTTCTACCAGTGAAGGAGAGACCTGTGTCTCAGCATGCAGATGTTTGATCTGTGTGTGCTATTTCCACTTTGCGCTTTTGCAGACGGGAAAGGGAGGGAGCTTCCAGGGCTTCCTTCTAAGGTGTTGGATTGAGGGGCTATGAGGAGGAGAGGGGTGAATAGGAAGGACACTTTCTTCTCTCATTAATGTGTTCACTCCATGTGGAGGAGGGAAATGTGTCTAGAACAGAAGATTATGCAAGAGAATATCACCATTCACTCTATTGTCAATGCGTGCATGATCATATACATTTCTAGTTAGCATAGAATTGTATAATTTATAAAGTCATATAAAGACCCATTGATCAACTTTTTCTTTATTTATTTGAGAAGAAAAATTTGGTAGATGTCAAACAGACAGCCTTATTAAGCTCTCACTGCTGCAGACAGGGAAGTCTTGAGGTTTCTCTGTCTTCTCTGGACAACTCAGAACGATGCTGACCACAGGGTTGTAAGGCAGATGGAGGAAACACGTCTTCCTTAATCTGGATGTGACTGTGTCCCTGATCTAGAAAGAGTAGTGGTTCTGTCTAATCACTGTTTTGAAAGAAGAGGAAATTTGATGGTAGACGGCGTGCATGTGAGCAGGATAATGTGTGAGAGATCCTTTGGGAGGAAGACACAGCCCCAAATCCACCATCTCTCAGTTTGCCTGAGCCATGGCTCTACCACAGCAGTCTCTGGAAGACCTTCTTGCATGGGAGAGTTGGAAGCAGCTTGAACACTGAGGCTTGGCTGCCTGGAGAAGCATCTGAGCCTCTTTGCAGGCTGTGGCTATGTAAATATTTCTGATGAGGGTCTCTTGTGGATGAACCCTCCCCACCCAAGGGAAAAGCACAGTTGATCCCTGGTGCTATAACTAGAATCAAATGTAATTCCAGTTCCTTTCTGTTCATTAAAATTTGCTCAGTAATGGAAGCTTTCCCCGCAAAGTAGGTGAAAATATAGATCTCCATGTTTTGGGCTATATATTAATTTAATAGCATTATACTAATATAGTACACAGAACTACCGTGACTATAGCCCAGACAATAGGAGTTAAGTTGATAATCCAACATGTTAAATTGACATTATTAGTCAAAAATTTTATCCACCAATTTGATGTGACTTGTTTGGTAATATATGGTCTGAGGTAAGGGTCAGAGCAAACCTAATTTACTACTTTCTCTCTTTGGTTATCTAAATGGCTCTTACATTTATTTGGTTAGGTAACAACTCTCCAGTCTTTGTGTTAGCTGTCATTAGAGATCACCCTTGCTACTGTCCCTCAGTTCCCCCTTTCTGCCTGACCTAATAGCTGCATTTGTTACTAGTTCAGCTGCAATCAGTGTGTCTTCACTAAAATGTCTAATAGAGCTCACCTAATGTATAATTTTGGAAAAAGCCAGGAGTTAGTAAAGAAAATCTTGGCTCACATTCCGTCTTCAGTTTGTTCTTTCTTTTTCTCTCCCTTCCTTCCCCCTTTCTCTCTCATTTGCCTATTTATATGTTTACTTGTCTACTGACAGATGACAGATCAATAATGAGTGTTTGAAACCAAATGTAGCTGTTCACATGCACCTTAGGAATAACAACAAAGACATTCTACAGGGAGTGATAAGAAATGGGACAGAGTTCTAAATCAAGCATGGGAGAGATGACATACAGGCATATCAACACAGCTGCTTCAGTAGAGGCACAAGGGAAGTTATCGAAGTGTGGAGGAAAGACGGTATGCTACAGGGCTGGGAAGATCAGTAAGACACGGCCAATCAGCTCTTCATGAACTGGCTTCCACCAACCTGGATGGCCAACCTCACAGAACCCTTCCTCAGCCTGCTCTGTCGGTTCCCTGGGATTTCCTTCCTGGAGTCTGAAGTTACAGTCTTCTCCCACCTAAACAGCCTATCTTCTGCTCACCACCTCAGGAGAGCCACTCTAAGCTCCAAAAGAGCCCCCTCTGTTCTCCCAGCACCCCCTGTTCTGTGAGGAATGTCTCAAAGTCAGAATTATACAAGCAATGTAAAACTGGGTGTCAATGCATTTTTTTCTTTCTTGAGGTGTACCTCTAAGGGGTGGCAAAATATGTCTGCTTTGGTCACTAACGTGTTACTTATCCTTGGAGAAACAGCTTGCACGTAGTAGATTTTAACTAATTAATTTGGTAAATGAACAGTTTTTGATACTCTCTCACACAGCCCAGGTGGGCCTTGAATTGTTTCTGTAGCTCAGGGTGACCTCTTGAATTCCTAAGCTTCCCACCTCTACCTCCCAAGTGCTACAACTTCAGGGATGTGCCATCGTGTCTGGCTTATTGGGTGTTTTTGTAAGATCAAGTCTTGCTCTATAGCCCAAGTGGTCTTCAGGCTTTCATTCTCCTGCGTCTACCTTCCAAGTCCAGGACTAAAGGTGGGAGCTACCGTTCTTGTCAACTAATGATGGCTTAACCAAGCTGACATCTAGGATACTTTCTTCCCCTCTCTTCTCTCTCCCTTCTCCTCTAGCTCCAGATCTCTGTCATTTCAATGCCTTTCTTATAACCCCACTCTTTGGTTATGCAGTCTTGCCAAGGTTTCCTGTGGTCTAGGAGGGCCACCCTTAGGGATGGATCCCTACCCCACCCCGCGCACACACACCTTGGACATTTCATTCTGGGGAAATAGTGAGGTGTTGAAAATGACTCCTTTTGACAGTCATCATTTGGACTTTATCTGAATGAGGCTGCTTTCAAGGCGTGATTTCCAGACAGTTAAGTCAGCACCACCAGGAGCTTTGTCTAAAGCTGTAGTCTGAGAAGATCCACCACCTCAGAGTCTACATTTTGACAGGACCCGAAGGTGATCAGCCGCCGAAGCAGTGCACTGAAGGCATGTGTTTCCTACAGCTGCCTAAGCAGAAAGGAAAGTCTGCTGCAGTTATGTGATGTGTTGAGGAAGAGAGATGGAGTTGGGAGTGATGACAATGGACAGAAATGACAGGAAGCCACATTTCTGAAGGCCAGTCTTGAGACCACAGTGCTGATGTATGAAAAAGGGGAGGAAACGAAGAACAGCTGGGCAGGAGAGTCAGGCTGTAAAGTCAGTTTTGTAATATTTCAGCCAACTCTTTGGCATTCCAGAGCAATGAGAGTCAATGGGATTCTAGGGTCAGGAGCAGAGACCAGATATTCATGATCCTGCTGTGCAGAGGGCTGCCAGGAGGAAAGCCAAGGCAGAGGTAGGGGCTGAGCATCCCCACAGCTAGGGGTTTTCAGCTAACTGTCCTTTCAGTCATGAAAAGTTGCCTTAGCAGTCTGCTTATAAGGCTTCCATATGTATCGCCTGAAGGTAGCTAAGAAAGAAGTCTAGGAGAGCCACTAGATATATGAGAAACAGATTTAGAACAAAGGAGGCCTGATGTGTGTGCATGTTCTGGCCCCTTATTCCTTCAGAGATAGTCTTCAGAAGGATCCCTGCAAGACAGGCCCTTGAGTACTCTTCCCTCTGGGGAGCTCAAGGGTTGGTCATATGAACCAATATCTATCCTTGTTTGTACAAGATGCACAAGTCTGTAACAAGATTCAGGGCCATGGATCTCTGACCTTCCCTCCCCAGCAGAAAGACAGCTCTATCTGTAAAGAGGAGGCTGCAGTAGCAGAAAGCTTGCCCAGCAAGTATAAGGTCCTAGGTTAGATCTTCAGCTCCTCAAGAAAGAAAGAGACAGAGACAGAGACAGAGAGAGAGAGAGAGAGAGAGAGAGAGAGAGAGAGAGAGAGAGAGAGAGAGAAGCCACAAGGCACTAAGGCTGGCCACTGATGCTCCCACATACTGCCTTTTACACCAAGACCCAACCCTCAGCTTTGTAGGTCTGCAAAGACCACATATGCAAAGTCACACACAACCGAACATTTGCATGTACCCAGTTCCCAGAAACCTTTTCGTATGTGACTTAAAAAAAAAATTACACCCAGCTGCATTTCCAGAGCTGAAACAAGCTAGTGTGCCCCTTGCTTTCCCAACAAACTTGCCTCAAGTTTCTGAAACACTCACGTGCATAGACCGACGAGGCTGTGACATTCTGAAGTACGATCGTAAACAATACTCTGGAAAAGAAACAGATACTTGTTGCTTTTTGACTCTTTACTCTTTGCTCTTCGAGGCGCCCACCACCCAGCTCCCAAGTAAATTACACACTGAGGCTTATTCTTTCTTATAAATGTCCAGCCTTAGCTTGGCTTGTTTCTAGCCGCTGTTCTTAATTCAAATTGTCCCACCTGCCTTTTGCCTGTGGGCTTTTTCCTTTCCTTCTGTTGATCTTACTTTTGCTCTTACTCCAGGGCTGACTGGCCCCTAATGTCCTCCTCCCCTTGTTCTTGCTCATCTTATTTATTCTCTCTGCCTGCCAGACCTGCCTGCCCTTTCTCCTGCCTTGCTATTGGCCGTTCAGCTTTTCATTGGGCCATCAGCTGTTTTAGAAAAAGTAACACAGCTTCACAGAGTTAAACAAATGCAGAATAAGAGAACACAACACATCTTTGCCTCGTTAAACAAATGTTTCACGGCATAAAAAAAAATGTAACACATCTCAAAATAACATTCTACAACAGACAATACAAGCGTATATAACGTATATCAGCAGACACACTGTAGTAACTTCACAACAATGTGAAACCAAGAAACATCTGGAGGAGGCTGTGTCTGGAATTGCCAGGAATGCCTTAAAACGTCCTCGTCTTGGCTTTTGATGCAAACAATAGCCCCATGGATTAAAGAAAAAGGTAGAGGGTGGAGGTGGAGGAAGAGAAACTTGCTATCTATAGGTACTTATTACTATATGCTATCTCAGCCATCTTCCTGCCTCCTGCATTGGAAGCCAATGCTCCCAGGCCTGATGGGGAGAGGCAACTCAAGCAACTTGGATTTGAATTCCAGCTTTGATCCTTTCTATTTCTGCGGATCTAAGCAATTTTGTCAATCTTTCTGTGTGTCAGTAGTAATTTTCTTTGTATGTTGAAAGACATAATAGCACTTACTTACAAAGTACGATGATGTAGAAACACGTAACAATGACCTGGTCACACCACCAATAAGTCTCTCAGAACCTCCACCTCCCTCTCCTTACATGAATCTCTGTGCAGCTCCGAGCACAGCAGATGATCCCCCTGCAGAATCATTCTCCTCCAGGATTTATAACCTGTTTCCTCATTGCAGTTTTTACAACTGAGGGTTGGGTGGAGAGGTTGGAGGGATAATGTCTGATGCAGAGTCAGGAGACCAGAATAGCTTCTCTCTTGATGAGCCTGTATTGGCAGATCAGATCACCAATGACTGGGGTGGAGACCAGGTTCAAGGGGGTGCTGTGAGGTCTCAGTCTCTTACCTTTCAACGGGCTTGCAGAAAGATCAGAAGAGTGCTCTCTCTCTCTCTCTCTCTCTCTCTCTCTCTCTCTCTCTCTCTCACACACACACACACACACACACACACAAAGAGAGAGAGAGAGAGAGAGAGAGAGAGAGAGAGAGAGAGAGAGAGAGAGAGTTCAACACTCCTGCCCCCCCCAGTCTAATTCTTTCCAAAGAGGGTAGGCTGTTATTACTCTAAAGCAGTAGCTCTCACCCTACTTAAAAAAAAAAATTATCTGACGGTTCACAACACTAGCAAAGTTACATTTATGAAGTAGCAACGAAGTAATTTTATGGTTGGGGGTCACCCCAACATGAGGAACTATATTAAAGGATCACAGCATTAGGAAGGTTTAAGAACCACTGCTCTTAAAAAACCAATGTACAAAGGACTCTCCTCTCCAGTTTCTTATTCTTAGATTCAGCTAAAAGCCGTTCCCTTCCATCTAAAGCTGTTCCCATCTTCTTGTGTCCCCTTGGCTTTCAGTGCGTTCCCAGGTGATCTGAAATCCTGAAGCTATTCTCATCCTGTTGCCCTGGGAGTTTCAGAGCTCCTGGAACAACCTGTTCCTCGCTCCTCCTGCTCTTTCCCCCTCCCCTTCCCGTCCATTTTTTTGCTGCGGGGCCCCAGCTGAACCCTCCAGAGAGACACTCTCTGACTCTGTCCCTAGAGGAGGAAAAGGGAGGGGGAGGAGGAGAGGAGGGAGCCACAAAGGGCGGAGGCCGGGGAGCTCAGCCAGAGAGGGGCTGATGGAGGTTGCATCTGCAGCAAGGAGGCTTTTCTGCTGCCTGGTAACCAGCTGCCAGAACACTGAGGGAGAGGCTGGGAGCAGAGGGGCAGAGGCTTTTTGACGTCAGGACCAGCCAAGGGGATCGAGCCAGCTACCCCAGTTAGCCCAGAGCCAGCTGGGCCCTCGGCTGGAGAGAAGCCCGAAGCAAGACGAGGAGCGTGAGTTGGGGGGTGTGGGAATCGGTTGTCTGGGGGGCGCAGCATGCCCCCTGCCCCTGGGTCATGGAGATCTCCCTGGTACCCCTGGAGAATGGCAGTGCCATGACCCTCAGAGGAGGAGGGGAGACAGGGGCGAGCTGTGCACAGAGCCCCAGGGGAGGGTGTGGGTGTCCTCCGACGGCTGGGCTCTGTAATCAGTCCAAAGAATCCTCACCGAAGGGGCGCGCCACGCACGGGGATAAGGACCATGGGAGGCAGCCTTCGCCCCCTCTGTCTCGGGAGCTGCCGCAGCCTAGAGGGCCATCTGCTGAAGATGAGGAGGAAGAAGGTGACCCTGGCCTGGGCACAGTGGAGGAGGATCAGGCTCCGCAGGGCGCAGGATCGCTCCATCACGAGCGCGTCCTCATAAACATCTCCGGACTGCGCTTCGAGACGCAGCTGGGCACCCTGGCGCAGTTTCCCAACACCCTCCTGGGGGACCCAGCCAAGCGCCTGCGTTACTTCGACCCCTTGAGAAATGAGTACTTCTTCGATCGCAACCGGCCCAGCTTCGATGGCATTCTCTACTACTATCAGTCTGGGGGTCGCCTGCGCAGGCCGGTCAACGTCTCCCTGGATGTGTTTGCAGATGAGATCCGTTTCTACCAGCTGGGGGACGAAGCCATGGAGCGCTTCCGGGAAGATGAGGGTTTTATCAAGGAAGAGGAGAAACCCCTTCCCCGCAATGAGTTCCAGCGCCAGGTGTGGCTTATCTTCGAATACCCAGAAAGCTCTGGGTCCGCAAGAGCTGTAGCCATCGTGTCAGTGTTGGTCATTCTTATCTCCATCATCACCTTTTGCTTGGAGACTCTGCCTGAGTTCAGGGATGAACGGGAGCTTCTCCGCCACCCCCCAGCACCACCCAAACCTCCAGTTTCCGCCCCAGGGGCCAATGGCAGTGGGGCCGGCGCCCCTTCTTCTGGCCCCACAGTGGCACCACTCCTTCCTAGGACCCTGGCTGACCCGTTCTTCATCGTGGAGACTACATGTGTGATCTGGTTCACTTTTGAGTTGCTTGTGCGCTTCTTTGCCTGCCCTAGCAAGGCAGAGTTCTCTCGGAATATCATGAACATCATTGATATTGTGGCCATCTTCCCCTACTTCATTACCCTGGGCACTGAGCTGGCAGATCAACAGCCTGGAAGCGGTGGTCAGAATGGGCAGCAGGCCATGTCCCTAGCCATCCTCAGGGTGATCCGCCTGGTCCGGGTGTTCCGCATCTTCAAGCTCTCCCGCCATTCCAAGGGGCTGCAGATCCTGGGTAAGACCTTGCAGGCGTCCATGCGGGAGCTCGGGCTGCTCATCTTCTTCCTCTTCATCGGAGTCATCCTCTTCTCCAGCGCTGTCTACTTCGCAGAGGCAGACAACCATGGGTCCCATTTCTCCAGTATCCCAGACGCCTTCTGGTGGGCAGTGGTCACCATGACCACAGTAGGCTATGGGGACATGAGGCCCATCACTGTGGGAGGCAAAATTGTGGGGTCCCTGTGCGCCATCGCTGGGGTCCTCACCATTGCCTTGCCTGTGCCTGTCATAGTCTCCAATTTTAATTACTTCTATCATCGAGAGACAGACCATGAGGAGCAGGCTGCCCTCAAGGAAGAGCAAGGGAACCAAAGGCCTGAGTCTGGGCTGGACACAGGAGGGCAGCGAAAGATCAGCTGCAGCAAGGCCTCCTTCTGCAAGACTGGGGATTCCCTGGAGAATTCTGACAGTATCAGAAGGGGCAGCTGCCCCCTAGAAAAGTGTCACCTCAAGGCCAAGAGCAACGTGGACTTGCGAAGGTCCCTGTATGCCCTGTGCCTGGACACTAGCAGGGAAACGGATTTGTAAAGAGAGACCCAGGCACGTTGTTGACAGTGGAGCTGGGAGACAGGGGTAGCCCTCTTCAGTCTGAGAATCTGCTTACATATACCACAGAGTATTTTAAGCCAACCTGATCACTGATGTCCGGATGCCTGCCTGCCTTTCCCCTTTTCACCGGCTTCCCACCACCCTACCCTCTAACTTCCCTTGTTCTCCTCTTTGCAAAGCACCAAGGGTCACCTATTTTTAAGAAGTATCACATTCCGTGACGCAGGAGCTGTTGAAATGGTGGGCACTGTAGAATGGACGTGTTCAAAGCCAGTTTTCTATACCCAGCAGAGGAATAACTCAAACAAAATTGTCTTTAAATAGTTTGGATCCCAAGAGACTTCCTCCCTATTCCTGTGTCCAAAATTTACATGGGATTATGTTCGTGTATGAGGTAAATATTATTTTTATGGCTGATGAGTGCATTTTTGTAGAGCGGTGCACATGAAGAATATTTGGGAGCATTCCTAAGATGTATATTGAATTACAGAAGAGTTAGGGTCATCTCTTCCTAGGACACTTGGGGCCATAGACCCTAAAAAAGATATTCAGGTTCCTGTGCTATCGGTGCTTTGTATCTAGGGTAGAGAATGTTCTAGAAGACCAGCATGTCTTTTTTGGAGGGTGGGGGCATCCCCTTAAATATTTCTTGTGACTTTCTTCACAGAAGCATTTTAATGATGTTGGAAGAAGGCATTTAAGAATTCATTCTCCTCATTTTGATACCAGGAAATAAAATGTGACTTTGGGGGGTGTTAGTTTTTCTGCTGCTGATATGTGTTTTTCATGTTCAGTGAAGTCCTGCCGCCTCTTCTCTTGTTTTAAAGTCAATGCAAATGCTTTGACCAGGCTAGAAAACCCCTCAGCATCCTCTCTTTGATGGGTCTCCGAGTTTCGAAGGATGATAGATGGATTGCTTGCCTTTCTTGAGGCTGTGTGTGACATGGATGCATTTCAGTCAGAATGGGCTGCAAAAGTGGAATTAGAGCAAAGGGGCGGTGAGCCCCATCCTGCAACTGTCCACTTGTGGCACCAGCTCTGAGTTTCTCAAGGTTGTCTCTTGTAATTGTTCACAGGAGCTCTGAGAAGCGAGCCTGACGCTCACAGAGAAGCCTATTCAGATGAGTATAGTCTGGTGAAGGTCACTTGGGGAAAGCGCCTGCCTGTTCTGTCTCCTGAGCCTGGGTTGGCTGAGGTGTGAGCCATGCCTTCCTGGTGGGCAATGTGGAAGGTTTCCTTGTTCTAGCTAAAGGACAAAGTGTGGGTTCACCCCCATAATTCTTAAACTCAGAATGAATCTCTTTGTTCCTCTTTGAGCTGGATGGTTTGTGGCATAACTCCACAGTAGTTTTATGCCAGCTGTAATTTCTCTCTGGTTTCCTGAGCTGTCTAGGTCCCTACTGTTGCCTTTTATACTAATACAGGCTGGTTGTTATACAACCTCACAGGGGAAGGCCCCTGGTCCACTTTCACCTACTTCAAGATGACACCAGGCTTAGGGGCTAATTCTGAGGGGTGCCTGGGCCTCCTTACTAGTGATTCACAAAATTCAAATCAAGAGTTATGGATTTAAATAAGATAGGCCATAAAGACCAGTGTCCTGAAAACCCAGTCATTTCTGGTCAATAACTGTTTTACTAGCAGATGATTTAGAGGGGAGGCAGAAGGGCTTGAAAGCTGTCTCTGTTGGTTTTCTGTGCACAGTGGAGCTTAAGGGGGAGGAAGGGGCCCTGTTGGTTTACAGTTTGCAGTGTGCCTAAGCAGGGCACCTGCCAAAGGCCTGTTCCACCGTGTCACCTCTGACCTCTCTGTGCTTTGAAAGCTAATGTTTGAGATTCGGTGCTGGCCTGGGAATTGGATCTGCGAGGTAATCTCTAGGGCTCTGCCTTCCAGGCAAAACAAAACAGACACAGCACGGAGAGGCAGGATTAAGTGAGGCAGACAAAGCTGCTTTCAGGATTTAGAACTGACCGGGCACTGGATGAAGTATTGTCCCATTTATAAAAACTTCATCTTTAAAGTGTCCAAGGAATGGGTGCAGAGTTTCATGCAGGCTTTGGGACAGAGTGAAGGAAACAAGAAATCAAGATTGACTATTGTGCCTGTGTGTGTAGGTGCCGGGGGTGCCGTAGCTCAGGTCAACAAGAAGAGACCAAGATGATTTAAGTGGGCTTCTGAGTCCCCTGTTTGGGTGGGCTTGGTTTTTATGGTACTAGCTGACAACATTTCTAAAAGGGACCAGTTTTAAAATGTTTTAGGTGCTACAGGCCGAGGCAAAATCTAACCTACTGTAGGCATTTATATAACCATTCAGAGTGTAATCATTTACCAATGTAACATCTGCCTCTGCCGGGGAGTTGCACACTGTCACTTTGGCTTAGCTGTCACACAGAGTTGCCTCTTGGGGGTTTCATCACATTTGTGAGCCCAGAATGGCTTCCCCGATGGTCCTGTATTCAGCTTTATTTGTCTTTATCGCCAATGCCGGATCCTGATGTAGAAGGGCATACCCCACTCAGAAAAGGCCTCAGGGAAAGACTCAGCTGTCTCCTTTCACTTCTAGAAAGTCGGTTTTGCCACTGTCTGTGGAGCAGGTTGCTCTGCGTTCAGGGGGTGAGAGGGGAGGAGATGTCACCTTGGACATCTTGCCCAGGGTTCTCCTTATGTTGATGGTAGAAGGGTGCAGCCTATAAGAGAGTAGGCACCCTCCTTCCCACATTTGCCCCTGCATAGGCAGCCCAAAGGATTGTTCTTCAGTGACCTTCTTCAAGGGAGGAATTTTTGTTTCTTTTGTTTTTTGGTGTGTGTGTGTGGGGCGGAGCAGGGCAGACTTTGAGCTGGTGCAGCCTCTATGTACACATGCTGTGGCTGTGCTACAGTGATATGCGTGAACGAGGGTGTCATGGCTCCACCTGGGGTAAGTATAGTCCAGCTCACAGGCATCCAGACAAAGCAAGACACATGTTATCTTCCTTGGTGTTTACTTTTTAATGTTTAACTGTGCATCATAGGTTGTTTTATCTGGAAGAGCTCTTATATGTTACCTGGTTTGTCTCACCCATTTTACAGATAGACAAGCTGAGGCCCACAAAGAGGTGATTTATACTATTTGTCAATGTGAGATTAAAATGTTTCCCTCTAACTTCAAGACTGGATTTCTCTTAGGAGGCCTACATGAAGGTGCCCCGACTAGCCTCCAGAAGTGCACCCTTGCCTTGTATGATTGTTGCATCCATCTCTTTGGGACAGCACCTTTTGGGTACTTGTTAAGACGAATCAAGTTGTTTTATTTTTTCCAAGCACTTATAGGCTCAGAGGGATTCAACACTGGAGCTTAGCAAGATACAGAGTCAGGATGGAATGTGGGGACCATGCTTTCCTACAACAGTAGAGCTCTCTGCTAGAGCTGGGGGCATGAAGAGGCCAGACAAAACCCCCCAAACTCTTTACCGGTAACTCAGAGAAGCCACTTTGAATCTCAAGGCTTGGATGGTGGATGTAAGTCTGGAAGACAGTGAAGACCACATCATTATAGAGTGATCTAATACACAGTCCATCTTCCTGCCCTGGGGACCTCCACTGAACTCCACTGCTGTCTCGATCGCTTGCCTTTTGAACTGGTTGTTGCTCCTGTCTTATCTTATAGCACAGATGCTGTTTGGCTTAGACAGTGGTGATTTATTGACACACGTCAAGTCCTTGTGATGTGAGAGTGAGAGGTAATAATGAGTCATTGAACCCCAAGTTCATATACTCAAAAACTGGAGTGTGACCCTTGGGGCTTAATTTAAGTCTTTGGTTTTCACAATAATTGATCTCCTAAAACAGGCTTCTTTGAGAATTTTTCAGCTCTGTCACTTGGTAAGCATATAAATTATGTTTTAACCCCAGCCCACCCTTCAGGATACCCCAGTAGCCATAATATAACACAGCAGCAACGTGACATCTTTTACAAAATTCCACATCACTGTGCTGTTTGGAAACTGAGGAGCTGATTAGCAGCTTTGCTCCTAACAACTGTCACCTTGGCAATCTACTGTAAGAAATGAAATCACTCTTGCCTGGACTGTGCCTCAGAATCCCCTGCCACTGACAGGAGAGTCCAGTGTCATGGCATTCTCTTCTAAGCTTTCCTCCATTGAGGGGACTTACATTTTTAAAGTGGACATTACCTAGACAAATAAGGCAAGAGGTCCCCTTTGCACTGAGGAAGCCGTCACATCCGCAATCTAAGCTGAGTGTCCATCCTGGGCCACTGACATTCACGGACACGTTTCTTCCTTTATCCTGCAGCTGCAATTCAGTGTTCCTGGCTGTAGCAATGTTGACGCTGAGTCCCACATCATGTGGGGTGGAGTCACCTCTTCCTGTGGTCCTCCTGCTACTCTCTCACATCTCCAGGCTGCCCTGTCAGTGATTTCCAGATTAACCTCTCCAGAGGGCAGTTCCTGTCTTCACATTAGCCAGGGTTCCCAAACTGTTAATCTCTTTAGTCAGTCCCCTGAAAGCCCTCCAGAGTGTGATGCCAATCCATGTTCTCCGTGAAGCTGCCCTCAGTTTCTCCAGTCCAAAGCCATTCTCCTTTGGTGTTTCTTTCACAAATGGATTCTATCCACCTGTAGGTGGCTGGTGGCTTACCCGAATCTCTTCCACCTAAGCTCAAATTCCTTCTTAGTAGAAGAATATAGATCGCCACTCTTCGAATAATCTTGACACCTCTAATCTGGCTTTAGTAGCGGTATATACTCAAGTTATACACACACACACACACACACACACACACACACACACACACACTTATGTATATGGTATAAATAAATATATATAACTATATTATATATATACATATATATTGTAGTTCTCAAGAAAGTAATGTAATATTCTTGGCATCCGGGTAGCTGTGGGAGAATGGTTTCCACTCACTGGTCATTTCCCTTTGCTCTGACCTCTGTATGAAGGATGCAGTCCAGGTGGATGTGACATGCCTTGCAAACAGAGGTTTCTGAAGTCATAAAGACAGTTCTCTGAACAAGGGCTAAGGCAGTGCTGTGGAGACCATGAGGGAGCTAGAGGACAAGGCTGGGAGAGAGTGAGCTGAAGGACCGAGGTGACAAGCTAGGAAAGTCAGTGTCCTGATGACAGGCAGAGCGACCGAGTCTGGTTTGCCAAGGACAACCCAGACGTACGTGTCATCACGACCACTCAAAAGGAGGTGGAAGTAATATGGTGACATCATTTTCTCCTTTTCTTATTATCAGCTTTATTTTTGAAGATTTGAGTCACGTGATCAGTTCATGACAATAAAATAAGTAACAGTGCCTGGAGAGCCAAGATTAGCCAGGCCCCCACAGATGTTCAGAGGTCCCCATGCCAGCTGCTGTGCTGGAAGCTGGAATTTCAGTACAAACAAGACGTTAGGGAGCCTTCTGTGGCTTTAATCCATTCCTACAACCACAATCCAAACTTCAGCTTAAGACTTTATGACAAATTAAGCAGTGAGAAATAAATGGTATCAGCCAACATCATTAAGAAGACCGTCTCTACCCCAACGTTCAACACTTTACTTACTGCTTTTTGTTGTTGAAATGAAAAGTGTCAAGTTATTTCAGAAATACGTTTCTTTTTCTTTTTAGCTGTCATTGGGTACTCAGGCTGACATTTAAATTTTTAGAATTTACTCTTAGACAATTTCATACACACACAGACACACACACACACACACACACACACACACACACACACACACACACACACACCAGACACCAGATGTGGCTACACTACTGAATGAAAAGACTTGCCTTCCCCTCTCAGCCTTTGGCTGCCCAGAGCTCTTTAGCCAGGAATGAGGCTTTATGAGCCCTCCCCTACCCATGCTGGCATGTTCACAGGCATCTTCTCGTACAGGTTTTGTGCAGGTTAATGATGGCCACTGTGAGTTCTTGAGAAGGTTAGCTATGCCATCTCTGTAAGCCAGTCTTTTGCAGCCCCCTTTCCAAATAAAAGAGTTAATTTTATGCGTATGTGTGTTTTGCCTGAAGGAATTATAAGAATGCTTCAGAGCCCCTGGAACTCCAGTATGTTACAGATGTATGAGCTGCCACCTGGGTCCTCGGAATTGAACCCCGGTCTTTTGGGAGAGCAGCCAGTGCTCTTAGCTGCTGGTCCATCTTTCCAGCCACACACACTCCTCTTTGAGTTGATTCCCATTGGATACAGACCTTATCTATGTAGTCTGACTTAGCCACTTCACGGGCCCTCATTTGGGTGGCTTTGTAAGTGGGAAGTGGATTCCAGATGAGAACATCTGGCAGTCCCTGGAACAGAGCCTGAAAGGAGCAGAAATCTCCTTGAGCTAGACAGAGGCCTTGATCTAGGGCTTTGAAAGGGGCTGCTGTAGTGGGATTATGTTACATTGTAAATAATTGTCCTGCCTACTAGTTTAATAAAAGTACTGGTTGGCTGAAGGCAGACAGGAAGTATGAGCTAACAGACTGGGAAAACTGGGGATAGGTAGAACAGAGCACACATGCCACAGGGATGCCAGAGAAGCCAGAAGATGCAGAGGACAACTATGCTGCTCTGAGAAAAGGTACCGAGCCACATGACTGAACAGGATAAGAGTCATGAGTTAGATTAAGGGTAAAGAGTTAGCAAGTTATATGCCTGGGCCTTAGGCCGATCAGTATAAAATTAATGTAAGCATCTGTGTGTCTCTGTGGGATTGCAGGACGGTGGGCCTATGGGTCTTCAGATCTGAACCTCAAGGTTAGGCTGGAAAGTCCAGGCCAGAAACTTAATACTACAGGCTTTGGTCTAAGAGGAGCCTGGTCTGAAGGCTAAGTCTACTCATTCATCTACTTATTATTTAATTAAGCTAATTACAGCTCTATGGTCCCTGGTGCTTGTTCTGAGCCACTTTCAGGATATAGGCAGCAGAGGTAAAGTAGTATGACAAGGTATTTTAGAGATGAAGGAGTCTGGCCAGAAACAAAGGAGAAATGTCACCACAGGGGAAACCGCATATTAGTGAGAATCATATGATAAAGAGACGTGACTTAAGACTGGCTATAAACCCAACAGAATTTGTAAAGAAAATGTGCATATGCATATATTTGGAGAAGAGTTAGATAAATGTTCAAAGGGGCCACTTTATAGCATGCTATACAAGTAACCAGGAGATATTTCCATTGCCCAGTTGAGGATTCTCTTTTGGGAGCAGATTCATAACCAGCCCTTAGAGCCGACACAAATGTCAGGTTCCTATTGCACTTTAAAGAACTAATACCTATTCACACTTTGGTGTGAACTGGTGAAATCAATACGACTAAGCACAATCAAACATGTGACTTTTAGATTTGGGGCAGGGGAGGTCAAGCTTGGCAGTAGGCTGCCTAAGAACAGAGAAGATGATGTACTGGGGTGGGGAGCGGGTAGAATGTGGAGCCTCCGGAGAGCAGTTGCAGAGCACACTGTGTCCAGGTTATGGAGGACAGAAGGGTTGGGGGTCAGGGGTTAAGGGTGGAAGGCAACTAGGAAGGGATGAAAAAGAGGATGCTGGGTGTGATGCTGGTTGTCAATCTGACATACCTGGGAAGAGGGAGCTTCAGCTGAGGAAATGCCTCCATCAGACTGGCCTGTGGGTGTGTCTGTGGGGACACCTTCTTGACTGCTAACTGGTGAAGGAGAGTCCAGCCAACTATAGGTGGCAGATGGGCCTGGGTCATACAAGAAAGGTAGCTGAACATGAACCTGGGAACAAGCTAGTAAGGAACATCCCCTCTGTAATTTCTGTCTTTGTTCCTACATCATCTAGAAAGATCCATCTGTAAGGCACGTTTATTAAATGAGTAATGTTTGGGTCAGGTGGAGCTGAGCTCAAATCACCGTTTTATTATGCATTGGCTATGTGGCCAAATGGAAGAGATCCCTTCCTAAATGTCTCTTGTACAAACAGGTTTTCCTGAGTGTGAAACAGACCCACAGCAGGGTCCCTTTTAGAATCGTCACAGAGCAAACCAGTCTTGGGATCTGGCTCATATGAGAAGCATGGCCTAGACTGCATCAAGTCCCAGTTCCACTCCAACATCAGAAAATAAAACAGCTAAATAATAAAGTAAACCATATAACTGTCAGACAGGAAGCCTTCAGCGAAGGTGATTGTTGTGATGATTACAACACAAAACTCTAGGAAGAAGCCTGGAAATCTCCTTCAAAACCACACCATCTCATTCAAATGCACTAAAAGCCTGGACCAGTCTCAACAGGGAAGGTGGAGTAAAGGAGGCATTGAGATTGTAAGTCTGAGACATTAGAAAGGAAGAGAGGGGAGTGGAGGGGAGGGAAATGAAGGGAGCAGAGAGGAATAGCTTTCAGTATATAGGAGGATTTGTTACTGGAGTATGGAATGCAGGCAGATTCGGATTATATCTATGTTTTAAAACACTGACCATAGTCTGTAGGAAGGAGCTGAGATCTTTACAATAGTCCATGGCTTTGAGACAGAAGTGACTTGGAGCACCCACTGGCTTGTGTGCCATTTACTTATCACGTACCAACACTGAGCTCTCAGGAGCTTGCTCTGCTCAAGTCAACCCCAGTCAAAGAAAGCCAGGGTATGTTTTGACAACCAAGAGTTTCCCTTAGCAAGCTGTCTGGGCTCCCAAGTAGCTCAGGAGAATTTCAGCTGCTAAGTCAAGGCTGTCATTCTCAAGGACCTCACTTTGGAAAGCACATGCCAACAATTTCCAAAGGCTGATAAGAAGTGTTGTCCTTCAGCTCTGGGAAAGTAAATGGGCAGCTGAGTGCAGAGTTGGCTTCGGCTCTCAGCATCTGTGTTTATTAATCATGCATGTGCAAGCACATACACATACAAACACACACACACACACACACACACACATCAAAAAGCAACAATAACAACAACAACACATAAAATTTGCAGCACAAATACTTGGAAATCTTGAAAAGTATCTCCTGAACACTGGTAAGAAACCATCAGAGAGCTAAGTGCTGTGGGAGGTGTGTGTTCCACAAAGATTCTGGAATTTATTGCTACTGTAGACATTGCTTGCTGTATACCATGGATAGCTGAAGATCTTTCATATGCATCACCTTCAAGCACTAAGATAATGCTACAGTGGTGTAGACCTAACGGACATTAAAGGCTATGATGTGCACCCTGAGCCCCACAGCTTCACATAGATTGAGCTGTATTGGAACTCATATGCTTATGTCTGTCAACTGTATATATCCTCCTGTTGGTGTCCTATAAGAGCCAAACTTTGATTCTGGAGATGGAGTTGACAAGAATACTCATAACGGTGGCCTGTGCATATCTGAAGCAGAAGCCATAGACAAAGTTCCAGCAGGGAGCAGGCAGAGGAGGTTGTTGCTGGCCCACCAGCTGTTCTGCCCAAGGACCATACTCCATCCTGCACAGCTTATCATAACCGATGGTGTCCCTAGCACAGCTTTCGTTAGGTCCTCTAACCAGCTCCCACCAGGCTGTATCAGGTCTCCTTGAGACAAAGGCTCACACCATCTTGAACCAAGATTACCAGGCTTGCTACCCACAGCAGGTCAGAGCAAACAAATTTTCCTCAACTGAAAAAACAGGCTGACTACTGTAGTAGTTGGGGGTTTCTCGGGTCCCGGGCATCCAGAGATCCGAGACCCTAAGACCTGCGGCCCGAGACCCCTTAGCTGCCGGGCCGCCCACCGCTCAGACCCCCAGAAATGACTCAGACGCTTATATTAACTTCATGCTGTTTGGCCTATGACTCAGGCACATTGCTAGCTAGCTCTTGTATCTTAAATCAACCCATTTCTATTAATCTGTCGGCCACGTGGCCCGTGGCTCACCCATGCTCCTTACATGTTTCTTCTTGGGCGGCTGGCTCGATCTGCCTGACTCCGCCCTGCTTCTCCTACCTATGCTTTGATTTCTCCTCCTACTTCTTCTATGGTACCTGCCATGGCCCAAAACAGCTCCTTTATTTAAAGATTGAGATTCACAGCATACATAAACGCATTCCCACATCAGACTACACACTGCCACCCCTTTTAAAAGTTTCCCTGATAGTTATAAAAGCAACTTGGACATTTCAGACTATCAATTATTTCCCCTTCCCCATTTGGCAACAACAAACATTTTTATTGTTTGAGATGGGTGTCATCGATCTATTTCAGTGATAAACTTGAGATAAAATACCATTCACAGGAGGGAAGGTTTAGTTCACACCTATGCGATGCTTTCAGAGTTTCAAG
This sequence comes from Phyllotis vaccarum, assembly GCA_033318265.1. Taxonomy (NCBI): domain Eukaryota; kingdom Metazoa; phylum Chordata; class Mammalia; order Rodentia; family Cricetidae; genus Phyllotis; species Phyllotis vaccarum. The sequence continues at coordinate 88,504,465 of JARWLC010000011.1, forward strand.
ACCATGGCTACTTGGCCCAGGGGTTGAGACCTGCTACAATACAACAGAGGCATGCTCACATGATGGAGCCCAGGAAAGAAAAAAGGGAGAGAGCCAGGGAAAAGAACAAAATACCCCTTTAAAGACACACCCTTAATGACCTGTGTCCTCCAATCAGGCATCATCTCTTACAGGCTCCACTCCTTTCTAATAGTCTATCAAGCTCTGAATCGAATTATGAGGTCATATTACCCATGATCTATCCCTTTGGAAGGGTCATTTAGAATCAAACATGTAACAATATGGAAGCTGAAGTCAAACATTGTCTAATATATGGACCTTTTGCTGGAGAATTAATCACTTACAGAAATGCAGATAAGATTTTACATACCCCTTCCATATGCTGATTCTGTGGTTTGGATGAGTGTCCTTCTATGATACATGTGTGGGCCCTATGATGGCACAACTGAAGATGATAAAACTTTAAGGAGTGGGGTCTACTGGGAGGTTCTCACACCATTGAAGTTGTACCCTTAAGTGAAGTGTGAAATTTCAGTCTCTTCGCCTCTCTCTATTAGAATTATGACCTCAGAATTTTACTTTGTCACATGTTTCTTCCATGAAATAACACCCTGGTCAGAGGCCCAAGGTGACGGGGTCCCTCAATTTTGGACTGGGAATAGTACAATGATAATCCTAAATAAGTGTTTTCTTTTTTGAAAGTAATTGCCTCTAGTGTCTTATAGCAGCAAAAAAACAGGTTAATATTTTCTACAAAGAAACCAAGCCTTTGTGAGAATATCTGGAAGGTTGATTAGGTCACTTTGAGTAAGAAACAATTGTTAATGAGTAGATTTTGGGTTGCAATGACCAAGGTGACACCCCCTATGCAGCTGTGAATGTGATATAAGAGTGTTGGAACCAGGAAAGTAATAACACTGAGTGGTCAGAGATTCCCATTCTTCTCACACTTGAGAGATATTTTTAACCAAGAGAAACTGTGCAACTGTGCTCACTTGATCTGCCAATAGGGCTCAGTATTTCCTACCACAAGACAGCCACTGAAATCAGAAACTGACTTCAGCAGAAGGTGTCTCAGAGCCAAGAGTTCTCAAGTTTCCATCCAAGAATTACCTGGGTGCTTCTGAGAGAATATGAATTTCTAGACCTCTCAGAGCTTTTTGTCTTAGTACATCAGGAAGTCTGCATTGCTTATTAGAACTCTGTACCTATCAATAGGAACTGATTCTTACATGTTTACGCTGAACAAGAAGCATCATCCCTGTGAATGGGGTTATCTGGTACATTCTGGAATAGCAGAAGAGACAGAGTGACATCGGAGAAAGAGCCATCTGGTCAACCTGGATGCTAAGCACTAGCTTCACATAGAGCTTTACAGTAGTATTCACATTCAAAGGGGCAATCTTTCAATGTTCTTAGCTATAAATTCAAATCATGAATCAAATCCTGAAATTTTACATAGTCTTTTATTGAGATTGCCTCTCCTTCCAAAACAAATGGAAATCACTGACCAATTGAGTAGTGATATACTTTGTGTCGCAAACTCATGGTATATTTATTTAGACATAACACTTGAACATTAACAACTATACAGATCCTGAATTTGCAGACTCTTCCATGAAACTACGGAGTGGTATCCATATCAATACCTAATGATGAGATAATGCTGTGGTACTACAGACTTGTTACTGTAAAATATAGCAATAATATGTAATAGTTTTACAAGAACTCTTGCAATATGTTAGGAAGATTGTCGTTCTACTTTTATTCTTATTTTATATGTGAAGAATCTAAGCCCTGAATGATTAAGCAACATGAACAAGTTATATGAAAAGAACAAATTTCATGGGGTATAAGTGTAGATATTCTTGTTCCAAAGTCTACACTGCCCCACATTAGTTACTTTTCTGTTGAAATACGGTGACAAAACAGCATAAGACAGAGTTTATTTTGGTTCCCATTTCAAATGTAAAGTCTTTCATGGCAGGAAGTCACGACAGCGGGGAACTTAAGGTACACTCACAGTTCAATCCACCTCCTTTCTCTTCATCCCAACGATATGGTGGGTCATCTTCTTACCTCAATCATCTTAATCTACATAAATCCCTTGTAGGCATACCCAGAGGCTAGTCTCCCAGGTGATTCCAGATCTTGTCACATTGGCAATATTAGCCATCCCCCTCCCACCCTCTATCTACTATACTGGACTCTCTTTGGAAATAATCTTTGTTTCTGAGCAGAACCGCATGGGATTTGTTTCAGACCTGTAGACAACTAGAGACAATTTTTTCCCTCAATCCTAAATAGGGTACTATTGTATAACACATTTTTTTTCCTGGGGAGATGCAACACACTTACACATCAAATTACCCCAGAAATGAAGCCCGTGACTGACCAAAGTTATTATTGTACTAATGTGGTAAACCAATGAGTGTCTTACTGCAATTGCTACAGGAGTCTGGATGAGTTGTTACTCACAAGGAGCAGAGGTGACCCAAAAGCACCGACATCTCCCAGAAGCTCACCACATTTCCTAAATCTGCAACCCTGAAACTCTCTGTGCAGCCTGTAGGCAGATCCACAGCCCCAACATTCCTTTCTTTCTTCGTTAGGCTGATAAGAGTCTACCCCCTCCCCAGAAACTGTCTACTCTCTTTTATGCTGTTGTCAGGGGCCTCCAAGAACCCCTAAGCCTCTATTCTTCCTTATATGTGTCTTTTTGTTTATCGCCTGAATGAGGATCCTGAACCTCCCTTCCCCTCTTGTAACATACATATTAGGTTTTCTGTACTTCCATATTAGATTTCTCTACCAATACAGTAAGTCAGATCAAGCCAAATTAAAACAGTAACAGTCAAAGAACAGGTTTATTTTGAGCAGAGCAACTTTTGGGTAAGTTCTCCAACCCCAGAGATCAGGGCAGAAAAAGAGGCACCTGCCAGAACTAAAGCAGGGGGCTTACATATTCTGTAGGTGAGGGGTGACGGCATGTCCTCCATAAGCTGGGTTTGTAAGAATTATTATTCTTTAGGTGGGGACTTGGGTCCCTGGCAACTTCAGGGGAGGAGCCACTGTAGTCTCCTCGAATGTAGAACTGTGCTTTTTGGTGCCTTTTCTTTGTATGTCTTATAAAATTAGGATTTTATAGCTTTATCTATTAAATTTAGCCTTGGGAAATAACAATTTCTGAATTGAAGCTATTTTAATATCAAGATAAGACTTTTAAGTCATAAGCACAGTCCATAAAGAGACTGGATCTTTCCTGATCCTTTGTAGTATAAAACACAACAGTTTTCTGTATGACTTAGTTTACCAAACTAGCTACAGTTTGACAATGTTAATAAAAGCAAGGCGGTTAAACAAAAATTCCTAAATCAGTCTTTGTTAGCCATCATTGTTTTAAATTCTATCTTTTATAAACCTTGTTTTCAGAATAGGATAGGACAGGAATTATCATACAAAAATCCATCCTAATCCAAAATATCTTGGAGACCTGTTGTCTTTTTTGGTAGGTCCACTCCATGTGATCACCTTTAATCAAGATGGCAATGAAATCACATGACCTCCCTCTTCTACAACTTTAGCCAAATTGGTAACTACCCATGTGGTTGTACTTAATTAGGATAGTGGCAGACCTTGTATTGTTTCTAGAACAATTCCAATTTGGAGTTACAGGTCTTAAATTAATTCTTTGTCACAGAGTTTTAATCATATCCAATTCTCTTAGCTGCTTTTTAAAAATAAGGTAGAACAGCATAGAATAACTTTAATATTATGTACACCCAAATGACAGATGACTCTCTGTGTGTGTGTATGTGTATGTGTGTGTCACTGCATCAGATTCATTGACCACGAATCTCAGAGGCAAATTCTGAGTCAGGCAGCTAGTTGCAACAGTAATGGCTGAGCTTTCACCGAGACACAAGAAACAGTAAACTCATGCATCCAAGAGTAGTTAGAAGTAAATATGCAGTGGATACATACATTCACACACCCACCTGAGCCTTATTTAATTTTTTGTGGCTCCCATGTCTACAAGAAAACATAAAGGCATAAATCTACTCACATATACAAAATAGACAGAACTTTTCTAACAGCAAGACAAACAAAACATTCTGTGGGAAATAGACTCTTTAACAAATTATACATGTTTTAAACCATGCCAGATGAACATCTTACAAATCCTGAAATAAGGGTTAATCTTAAGATACAGATCAGTGTGCAAAGAAATCATAGCCATAAAAGAGTTTTAGGAATGAGGAAGTAGAGCCTTGGAGGTAAGGGACTTTGGAAGGGTTGCAGAACAAGTTCAGGTATATAGGTTTAGGGGACGATTTGTTTGCAGCAGCAGTGGTAAACAGTTTGTGAGAATATGGAAATCCAGTTTGTCAATTTTGGTCATTGACTTGTTCTTAGGTCAAGTTGATATGATAAAATCTGGGTTTGTGGCATGTAGTAGGTATTAATCACTAGCAACTGATTGCATAAAAAGATTAATATTAAAGGACTTATATGAAACACTCACTGATACAAGATATTGAACAAAAGGGAAATTCCTGGAAAGTTGGACTGGTCCACAAGGCAGCGGCAGGGACAGGTCAGATCCTTTTTCTAAGAGCTCAAGAGAACACATAGGAAGGGGAGATGTGGGAATATTTTCAAATATAATAAAATGCCATTTAAAATATTTGAAGAACTTAGACTTTTCTGGCCAGTGAGATAGGTCTGCTCCTGGCAGCACCAATCTACTTCAAGAGAAAAATGGGCATCAAAGAAACTCCATATGGAGTTTACTTTCTTTGTGGCAACGGTTAGCCACTGAACAAGAACCTATTCTTGTTTTGACTGCTTGACAGTATGCTGTTTAAACTAGACATGAAGGTTCCATAGGAAAGTGACTTCTGAACTTTGACAGAACAAGCTGAGATGGTCCTTCAGGTTCCTGATTTTCAGAGAAAACAGTCAGATATTCTTCAGGACTCAAGGAGAAGCAACTGATAAACTATACCAGAATGGGCAGAGCAGATTTCCTGCTTCACTGAAATAAAAAGAGACTCTGGGCCTATAGGCTGAAGACGGATGCCCCAACTTTATAAAGGAACGTTGGGTGACTGTCCAGGCAGATAGGTGTCATCTCTGTCATTCCTAGATTTTGGAAGTTGCTTGTATTTCCTGTTTACTTGGGTAAATATTATTTCCTTCTTGTGTCTCTGAGGTTGTTGAAGATGAGATAGTTATAGTTATAGTTTTCTAGTGACAGTTTTAGAAAAGAAACTTTGAAGTTAAGTGCATAAATTTAAGAGACATCAAAATAATAGTTTTTAGTTAGTAATACAAGTTAGAAAGAAAGTGAATTAAGTATAATCCCTTGGACTCATCAAAATGGGATAATTAATGAAATATTTTTTGAATTGTCAATTGTAAATGGATTAGACATTACTAATTTATTGTTTGTATATATTGTATATAATTATTATACCTATTATATATGGTTTTTCTTATATTAGCTATAAACTTTTTAAAAAATTTGACACAAAAGAGGGTATGTGGGAATATTTTCAAATATAATAAAATGAGGCAGAAGAAGCCATGGCTCACACTGTTAGTCCTAGCACTTGGGAAGCAGAGACAAGAGAATCTCTGTGAGTTCAAAGCCAGCCTGGTCTTCAAAGCTAGTTCCAGGACAGCCAGGACTGTTACACAGAAAACTCTGTCTCAAAATAAATAAATAATAAAGAAAAAACAAACAAAGACTGGAAGAGTTGACTCTGTCCTCTGATATCTCTGACTGTTTTTTTATTATATTTGAAAATATCCCCACAGGGAGTCAATGTGCACCTGGTCTTAGACTGGCCTGGCCACGCCCATGCATGGGTCATCAATGACTAAAAGCCTTAGGTCAAGGTGAATAATGCCTGGTTCCCACTACATCAGAGGAAGAGAGAGAGGGTATCAAAGTAGAACGTTGTGGGGCCATCAGGCTGACTGCAGTGAAATGCCCATGTGGGTCAGTGGGTCAGAAAAGCCAGGGATGGGTGGAATACAGAGGCCTAGAACTTAAACTGTAGATCTTCCATGGTGCTGGGAGAGGGGAAGAGATGTCCGCATGGGAGCAAAAGTCTGCAGGAGCCAGACAAACACATATGTGCCCATAATGATGGTAACATAGGACAGAAGGAACCAGCAGCTGGAGAAACAAACTCTATAACTTGTCTATAATTATTAAATTTATAGACAAATGATCTGCATTTGAGGGTTAGATCAGTCGATGCGATAGGGGAGAAAAGGCATATTCTGGGCCTCTCCAGCTCTAACTCCCATGTTTAAGATAGGAGAGCAGACAGAAACAAACAAATAGGATCTGTTTTGTGTGGACAGGCAGGTAGGTTCTCACCACAGCCAGACCAAATGTCGGGAGAAGTTTATAAGTAAAAAAAGCAAAATAGGTACCTTTCAGTGAGCTCTGCCAAGGCATGCCACTAGAGAACACACCACAGACAACAGAGTTAGCACAAGAGGTTTATTAGGAAATGAGGAGAATGAAAAAGTGAAAGGCCATATCCAAGTAGAGACATGAGAGGCAGGGAGACAGACAGACAGACAGAACACGGAAGAGGGAGGGGCAGGAGTGCAGAGCTCAGAAACCCTGGATAAGGGAGCTCACACCATTTGTCATATGGGGTGAGACTGCCCTAATTGGGATGAATTTCATGGCAGACACCTCAAGTGTGGCTGAGGATCAGACTTAGAGCCTGGGTTGCCCATTTTCAGGTCTGTACAGGACACCAAAGTCTAGGACAAGGCATCCCCCACAATAGCCTGAGGTTGAATGGGGGGTTGGGGGAGTCTTTGGGTAGGACATCTTCTCCACAAAGGTCCTCTGGGACAAAGGTGATCTTGGCTCCGATAGTGGGCCAGACTAGCCTTGGCAGAGCTGCAGCTTGTCAGGAGATCCCAAAGCCACCCAGTAGGTGGTGGCTTGAAAATGAGTGATCAACCTCAACTCAAAAGTTGATCCCATCTGGCAAAGAGGAAGATAAAGGGAGCAGAATGGCCCTTGTGTGACCAGGGGACCAGGTCTACCATCGGGAAGGCTCAATTCCTCTCAGGTTTTGGCACCAAGATAATAGATTTTCTGTACCTTGACAGTAGGTTTCTGTGGTGTTATTTTCTTGTCTGCTCTAACAAATAAAGCTTGTCTGAAGATCAGAGGGCAGAGCCAGCCACAGAGTTAGTCATAGAAGCCAGGCAGTGGTGTCACACACCTTTAATGAAGGCACTCGAGGCAGACAGATCTCTGTGAGTTCAAGGCCACCCTGGGTTACCAAGATTAATTCAGTTTAAAAGAGAAACAGAGCCAGGCAGTGAGGACACACACCTTTAATCTCAGCAGTAGGAATAGGGAGACAGAAAGGTATATAAGGTGGGAGGAGACGGGATCTCAGAGGCATTAAGTCTGAGGATTCCTGGAGACAGGACCTTCCCCTTTCAGCTGAAGATTTAGTGAGGTGAGAAGTAGCTTTGGCTTGCTTCTTTCTGATCTTTCAGGAGATTTTTGGCTCTGAGTTTTTATTATAAGACTAATTAGGATTCGTGCAATAGGTGTCTCCACAGACACAGTGAGCCAGAGCAAGCCAAATTGAAAAAGAGCAGGTTTATCTTGAGCAAAGCAACTCTTGAGTGAGTTCTCTAGTCCTCAGAAATCAAGGAAGCAGGAGAAGTCATGTGCCTAATATAAAGCAGGGGCTTAAAGACCATGTAGGTGAGGAGTGATCATGTGTCGGCTATAAACTAGATTTGTGCCCAAGTATGATACTTTAGGCAGGGACTTGGGCCACTGGCAACTCCTGGGGAGGAGCCACCGCAGCCACCAAGAATTCAGATATGAGCGTTTAAAGGCTTTTCTTTGTAAAAAAGACTCTTTGTCAGGACAAGGTTTGGAGAGGGTGTGGGGTGGGACTTCCCAGATCAAGCAGGAGTGAACTAGAGATTTCAGCCAAACAATATGTTTTAATTTGGATAGAATGTTACAATTGAGAGGAACAGATCATATAGCAATCATATACTGGATTTTCCCCCCAATTCTATGCTCTTATGATCTGTTATAGACAAGGATTACCCAGGCCTTCAATGACCTCAATGTGCTGTCCCGAGTCTAGTTCTGGCTCCAGCCACTGCTTTCTTTTGACAATGCTTCTTGAAGAATCTTATTGTTTTTGTAATCTTGACTTTCAAAACTGCCACCATGGGTAGGTGTAAGGCATGGAACCTCTCTCTTCATATAATGCAAAGGGAAAAATTAAAGCTGCTTCTTCAGTTACACACAGTGGTAATTAATCTCCATTGACTCAGCCTAGACTTCAGACAACTCTGGCATTAGTGACTCTGACATTGGTGACTCCAGCAACAGTAAAACACACCTTTTGTTACATCTATGATAGTGTTTGCAGATAAGACAAACTGAAGACGTAATATGCTCCCTATGTGGAAGATAGCATCTCATGTACTGGAGACAGAAAATGGGGTGAGGCTGGGGGCACTTTAGCTGAACATTGAACATTGAGCCCTGACATTCTAGATTATTGTTTCCTGGTCTGCTCATATGTGAGCAAGCAAACACATGCTCCTGCCACCACACTAAGGGCCACTCCCATCACCCTACTTTATCATGATGGACTGTATCTCCTAGACTGTAAGCCCAAATAAATCCCACCTCTTTGAGTTGTTTCTTGTCTAATGTGGTAATAGATCACAAAACACCCACCATTTATAAGCAACTGTAGGTAAATTTTTTTTCATTAGTCATTTATATTTGTCAGAGACTATTTGTAGAGTTACATGTACTATTCCTTTTACTTCCCAGGATATTCATGTGTGGCACTACTGTGGTAATCATTTATAACTAGAAAAGGAGGCAAGAAAGATATATTTGCCTATAACTCCATAGAAAGGAGGCTGCAAAGTTAGGGTTTAATTCCAAGCAATCCACACTCAGAGCTGGCACTGAGCTAATCCCCAACCTAAGTTCCTTCTTCTTTGCCACGTATATGAAGGCAAGTTATGTATCGAAGATAATTACTGAGAGCCTGCGCTTTGCTAGGAAAGACCACATGGTTTCTGACTTTATATAGTTAAGTCTAATGTTGGGGAAAGGCATGGATCACATAGTTCTATAGAGCGTTGTGAAATGATCTAATTAAAAGGCACTGAAGGATCTACCATGCCATGAATATTTGTATTGGGACATTACCTGCTCAAACAGATCAAAGATAGGGGTCTCTCACTATCAGATCATGTATGATAAGCTCCTAATCTGCAATCTCTTCTGTATCTACTCCTGTTGGGAGATCCTTGGTCTAGGTCTAGCTGCAGGAGCCTTGGGCAGAAGGAGAGTAACACATTATACAGCCCTTTGGCTGACTGCTCTTCTCTATCCCTAAGGAGATTTCATGGGAGGATTGAAAGGCTGGACCCTGGAGGCTCATTCTTCCTGAAATCAGACATCAGAACCATATCCTTTGTAGTCAGAGAAAGTTCTTAAAGATGAAGAAGAGAAAGAGGAGGAGAATGAAGAAGAGGAGGAGGAGGAAGAGAAGGAGGAGGCAACCAACCACACCAACTACATCATTCGAGATTCCATAAATGGGTGTCAAACAGATCTCATATTGAGCCAGAATCTTTGGTTGGTCATTATACATAAAGAAGACAAAAAGCAGGAAGATGACCTGGAGCTGGGGTTCCACTGTTCTATTTCAAAAGGCCCTGGGTATCTGGTAGGCCCTCAGTGACAAAGTGGAGACAAGTCTAGGGTTCCTGATGCTGCCTGTAGACTGGCATGAATGTCACTGCACACATTTGTTGGAGAGGGTCACAAACTCAGGGGCTGCATTTTGTGTTTCTGCTTTTATTGTGTTCTAGGTTTTGTAAGACAGGTTCTCACTACATAGCCTACGTTGGCCCCAAACTCTTGGCAACCTTCCTGCCTAAGCTTCTCAAGTTCAGTTACAGACATGTATCACCTGGCTTATGTCTGAAGTTTATTTATTTATTTTTATCATAGGGTGGGGTGTGCTAATTAGAGAAGGAAAGGACAGGGCTTCTCTGTCACCCCCCCCAAAACCAAAGAGGTCTCTGGTCTCTTCTCTGAAGGAGGTCTATGGATTTTTTGTTTCTAAAGAGGTCTCTGGGCTCTTTCACCCCAATCCATGTGAGTTACCAGGAATTAGTGACTCAGAAAATGAACTAATTTTATTCATTGCAATTCCTCAAGGAAGAAAACAACATGGACTTATAGGAAAAAAGTAATGTCCAGAAACTTGAGTGAGCATCAGGTAGCCTGATGTAGGCCGTGGAGAACAAGGAGACACTGACTCGGTGTGGAAAGTGAGGATTGACACTCGAGATTGTCCTCTGACCAAGCTGCGTGCACCATGTGGTCATGGTATTCGTGACAGCGTCAGAAGCCAAACTGAGACACAGCCACTATCTTGTATATCCTGAGTCACCATGTCAAAAGGAAAGAGCTCTAAAGAGCCTTGCCTTGGTAATTACACATCTCTTCTCTGTAGTGGGGTTTAGCACCTCTCTAACACTGAGAGCGTGGCCTCTGGGCCAGCACAGGTTTGGGGTTTACTTATGGACTTTGAAGCCGTAGCCTTAACGTGTGGCCAAAAGAATAGCTTAAGTTTTGCATCATGAGGACAGCTCTCTCTGCTTCACCACCTGGAAGGAAGCTCCGTTCCGGACCAGTAAATCCTTTCTCCATTTCCTGCGTTTATAAGTGGCTTAAATAAATACTGACCCTAATAATATATCTCCTCATGTTGGGCTTATGAACTGGGTCACATTTGTCCCCCACACTTCTTAGAAATGATATACATAATTTTTGCTTCCAACTAACTGGCCAGAACTAGTCACACAGTTCCTGCATTCCACGAATGACCCCCAAAGAGTGATCTTTTCTAGAAAATAAAAGGTCGGAAACAACTCACTGCTTCTAACCAGTAACTGAGAACTGAGATGATCAGAACACACAGGCACAGATCTGGTGGCAGTTAGGGTTTAGAGCCTCCACCTCCTGAGCTGTGACTAAGGATGAAGTGAGTCTCTTAGCTACTAGACACATAGGTGGCTTGTTGAGTTGTTCTCAGAGTCATGAAAATTGGCTACAAGAGTCTTATTTTCATTTATTGTCTCTTAGGTTCATAAAATTTGGCAAGGCCTGAGGGTCTTGAATTTTTGAGAGATGGAACAGATCCAGAGAGAGAAAGATAAGAGGCCACAGGGACACAGAACATTTGGGGCCAACACAGGATCAGAATCTAGAACCAGAACTAAGTTCTCCAACTTGGGCTTTGTTCAGGTGCTTCAACATCACATTTCCTTCAGCTATTTCTCCAGAAAAACATGTTTCCATCTTGTGGTACTAACCATGTTGCTATTTTTGCTGAGACAGCTGGCCCATCTCACAAAATTCATCCGCCTCCTTTCATCAAACATTGGGATCTGTGTTCACTGAGACCATCATACCCAGGCTGGTCATCTAGTTCCCTATGGATTGGTCTGTTTTCTAAAACAATATCAAATTCATTCGACAGGATGGGTGGCCAATAAACCTCATAGAGCAATGTAACTAGGCATTGCTGTAGAGCAATTCACAGGGACAAGTTCAGGGCCTTTTATTTTGGTTCAAATGCTGTGTTTGTTACTTGGTCAAATGCTGCTTCAAAATAATCATACACCTTTGCCAGTTGATAAACTCCAGAGGATTTGGTACTGTTTTATTGAGTCTAGCTACTGAGCATCCCTGATAATTTGTGACATGAACGATTGCTTACCATGAACCACACCTCTGGTGGGTGTTGATGAAGTTATCTTGACATATAGCTGCCAGTCCCATTTACAGATGTGTAGACTGAGATTAAATGGTGAAGGAACATAGCTAATGTGAATGGGTCAGAGTTTAATCTGGACCCTCTAAAGGGTCTTTCTACAGAACCTTGATGTCTTAACATTTTGGCCTCGATTTTACCTGCATCTTTTGTAGTCTGTCTTCATCATAGCCTATAGTATCACAATGAGGTCACTTCTGCTCCATGTGAAGGCCTCCAAGTCCTCTGTGTTTAATCCTCTTTGAATAATTCTTATCATTAAATGAATTTCCCTTTTCAGTCCAGAAGTCAAACACAGGGCTTCATGCAATCATCTTAGAGTATGCGAACGCAGCTCTCAGGGGATTAACAGTTATCATATTTTTTTAAAGTTATTGCAAAAGTAGAAGTACTTAAAAACAAACATACCAGAAGACCTATATGTCTAAGACTGTGCTCCTCTTAATGACAAAAGTCACACTATATGCTGCTGCATTGCTCCAGTGTACATTTTCCATCATTTTCTTCAAAGGGTTTCCTTTCCTCCAGGCAGTTGTCACTGCCCATTGTATACTAAGATGTCTGTGCTGGGAATTTAAATTTTAGTGCCAAGCTAGTGGGCAATAAGCAGGAGTGTCTTGTAAGTGACACCAGTGACCTTATAGGTGGACTCTGAACTCAGGTCAGTGTGTGTTTCCCTTTTGAGCCCTGAACCCAGATCAGAAGGTTGTTAGTGCTTCTTGACAAAGGTGAGCCTTTTTATACTTCAGAAAGCACACTGTTCATTTTAAAGGGGGAACCACAGAAGAGCTATGTTTACTAATATTTACAATAATGATTTCCCATCACTTCTGTTGAGGTAAAAGGTAAAGTGCATTCCTAGCTGCAACAGCCCACCAGTGCCAACAGTGCTCATCAAGGTGAAACCCATGGCAGTTTCAGTGGTGATGGATGTGATAGGGGGATGTGGTAGTGACAGGGATGTGGTGGTAGACATGGTGGGTGTGGATGTGGTGAATATGGAAGTGGATGTGGGGGATGTGGTGGGGGTGTGGTGGTGAATGTGGAGGTGGAGGATGTAGTGGTGGATATGGATGTGATGAATATAGAGGTGGGAGATGTGGAGGTGGTGGATGTGGGGGGATGTGGAGGTGGTGATGTAGGGGTGGGGTATATGGTGGTGGAGGCAGTGGATGTGGACGTAGAGGTAGGGGATGTGGTGGTGGTAGATGTGGAAGTGGTAGATGTGTGTAATAGAATAATGTTACATTGTAAATAATTGTTCTGCCTACTAGTTTAATAAAAACGCGATTGGCTGAAGGCAGAAAGGAAGTATGGGTGGAGCTACCAGACTGGGAAAACTCTGGGAACAGGACGAACAGAGCAGAGATGCTACAGAGATGCCAGAGATGCCACAGATGCAGAGGACTACTATGCTGCTCTGAGGAAAGGTATCTAGCTGCATGGCTGAAAAGGGTCCATTTGCTGGATCACCTTGTTTATTGCCCTTAGGTCTGTTACTATTCTCCACTTTCCAGATTTCTTTTTAATAGCAAATACAGGAGAATTCCAAGGTCTGGTTGATTCTTCTATATGCTGAGCATTTAACTGCTCCTGTACCAGCTACTCTAAGGCCTGCAATTTCTCTTTGTTAAAGGCCATTGATGAACCCATATAGGCTCCTCTGTTATCCATTTTAGAGGTAATGCTGTGGGTGTTTTTGAAAGATCAGCAGCTGTGTGGCTTGTTTCTGTATAACCTGAATGGTCTGTGACTGTTTCTCATAATACCTTCTAATGTATGTTCCAGAAACGTGCTAGTTTATGGTTTATTTCTGTGTTTGGAGGAATATTACTTTGTGTGTTCCACTGTTGTAGTAAATCACATCTCCATAAATTTATAGCAATATTAGCCACATATGGCTTTAATATTCCTCTCTGTCCTTCTGATCCTATTCAAGCCACCTTGCACTATTTTACCTGTGAAAATGACCGAATTCCCCCAAAACTGAACATTTACTTCCTGAAGGCACCAACTTGGATGCTATGACTCTGGTGAAATTATTGATACATCTGCCCCTGTGTCCAATAAACCTTCAATAATAACATCATTTATTTATACTTTTAATTTTGGCCTTTGTTCATTGATAGAAGCTTGGCAAAATATTTGTTTTATAATTTTTCCTGAGTTTTTTCCCTAGATTTTCTATCATTAAGTATAGTGTGTCTTTTTAAAATAGGTTTTAAATTTCTTTAATTGTTCTGGGAAGGAGTATCCTCCATAATGGCAGGATAAGATTGAACTGGATTTGATATGGAAGCTTTTGAAAGCCCCGTTGGGGCATTTCCCACAGGCATAAAGTTGTCTAATCCTTGTTGGCCTGGATTTATTTTTCCAGTGTCTCCCTTTTCTACACCTTCTGCATACTCCAGAAAAGAGGGGTGTTATTTTGGAAGTATTCCTAACAAAAGCACTATTTATGGAATGCCTTGTTTACAATCTCTTTTTATGTGACCTTGACTTTCACAATTGTAACATTTAACATTTTGATTTTTCTTATACCTCTAGAAATAAGCTCTCCTACCCAATTATCATCACTGTCATAAGACTTTAGATTAATTGTTGTACAAATCCAATCCTCCAATGGTGCTGACCTTGCTTTTAAGGGCCTAAGTATTTTTGTACATTATGCATTAGCATTCTCAAAAGTCAGTGATTCAATTATTATTTGCCTTGCCTCTGAGTCCGGTACCATTCTGTTTACTGCTGCACTTAATCTATGTAAAAAGTCTGTAAGTTTCTTTTGGGCTTTGAATTACTCTTGTGATTCAGTTTTTTTTTTTTCATATTTCTTCAATTCAATCTCAGGCATTCAAAGCTGCCATGTGACATAAATCCAGAGTATGTTCATTGTATAAAGACTGCCTTTCAATATCAGCATAATCTCCCTTCCCAAGAAGTTGGTCTTGGGAGACTTCTATGCCTCTGGCCCTGTTTCTTTGTTCTATTGTTTTAGCTTCCTCCCTCCACCATGATTTCCACTGTAAAAGTGGCCCAGCCTCTAAAACAGTTGTAACCATATCTAACCAATCTTTAGGGGTGGTCCACTTACAGCATAACCAGCTATTTAGCATTTGTTTTACAAATGGTAAATGCATCTCACATGTCACAATTGTTTCCTTTACTCTCCCTAATTCTAGCATTGGTACCAGAGCCCAATTAGCTTCTGTATTATCTTTATCATTATGCAAGTTTTTAAAAGTTATTAGATATATTAATGTTGGCTGTTTTGTGTAATATTATATGACTTTGCTGAAACTAGTTCTTTATATTCCCTCTGTTTGGGTTTGAATATCTTCATGTTCTCTCTTAACAGGCTTTTAAAGACTTTTTTCTTGGAATTTATATTAATTGGCTTTTTAAATGATAAGACAGAAATCAAACAAAAATATTCATAATATACAATATGATAAACAATTTGATAGTCCCATATACTTTATTTATCTTTTCCTTTACTGGTTCTAATATCAAATAGTCTAGACAAAGATTACAGGAAGACCAAATACCCACCATTGCTTTAAACAAATTCCCCCTTCCCTTTTTAAAAAAATCTGATTTACTTACCAATCTAGTTGTCAGTGATAATCCAAATGACTGTGAAGTGGAGCAGCTACCTAGTATGACAGCGGCCCAAGGAGGGCGTTCAAAAAGAGAGGGAAAAACCACAACCCACATGGAGAAAGAGGCCACTGTCCAAAAAACTTATCCACATGAAAGTGAAATGGAAACACGTGTGGCCAGTCCGCCTAAGAACTCAGAACAGAAAGCCTAGCCAGCTGGTAATTATTCCTCCAGCCACATGTTGCTCTGGCCAGTAAGCAGCTTTTTTGGGGAGGCAGGTTAATTTGTGCTCCACATTGGGCACTAAGTGTTGCATGAATTCTGGTTGTGTTAAAGGAAACCCAGAGCCAGATCTCAGAGAAAGGCAGAAATATCAAGAGAGGAAACATCACAATCAAATTTCACCCAGCTATTTTCCAGCCTCACTATTTGTGACTTCTACTGCCTGAATCTGTCTTTATATGTCTGCCTTAAATGCTTTCTTTGCCCAGTTATTTTATATCCAGGTTAGAATTAGAGGCATGGGCTACTACTATTAGGTAGTTAGCCTTGAACTTACAGAAACACAGAAAGATCTCTTCTGTTTTGTGATTATGGGATTAAAAGCCTGGCACTACCACTGCCTGCCTAGGAGCCTGGAAATCCCTCTGAAAAACAAGCTTTTCTCAAACTCAGATTTTCTGGGATTAAGGGTGTAGGTCACCACTCCCAGTCAGGCATAGGTCACTATTTCCGGATATTCCTTATGCTGGGATTAAAGGTGTAAATTACCACTCTGATCTTTTTGGATTGACTGTGGGTAGATCTTTTCTCTGATATTTCAGACTGGATGAAACATATCACCCCAGATGTGGATGTGGTGGATGTGGTGATGTGGAGGTGGGGGATGTGGAGCTGGTGGATGTGGATGTAGTGCATGTGGCTTTTGTGGAGGTGGGGGATGTAGAGGTGGTGGATGTGGATGTAGTGCATGTGGCTTTTGTGGAGGTGGGGGATGTGGAGGTGGGGGATGTGGAGCTGGTGGATGTGGATGTAGTGCATGTGGCTTTTGTGGAGGTGGGGGATGTAGAGGTGGGGGTGGTGATGGTGGTAGTGGTGGATGTTGTGGAGGTGGTGGTGGGCATTCGTTAGACTTTCTCTATAGCAGTGTAAGTATCCCTTCTCAGCTGAAGTGAGTTTCTCTGCTGAGATTGGCCTGTATATGTTTGTACTCAAGTCAGTTTCTCCAACCATGAGAGACATCTTCCTCACCTGCTTCCCCGCATACTTTAACCACATGCACAAACCTCTACCTGGCTCTAAACCACCTTTTCCAGGGGAAGCTGACAGCTGAACAGGCTGAGGATTCTCTGGAAGCATATTTCCTTATCTTGAATGTGCTGATGGGAAATACCTAGTTGAGCTATGGCTGTATCACAGTGGTATGGTGCTTGCCTCATGTGAAAGAACACAGCCCAGCACTGCAAAAATGAAAACCTAATTCCTGATCAAAATGCTCACTGAAGTTCCTCCCTTCAAGCAGATGAGAACTGTAGCAGTGGCAGTAGAGAGCTGGTAATGACTCAGGCACCGGGCAGAGATTTTCATCTAGAGAAGTTGCTGATGAGATGTAAGAAGGGTATCCTAGTCAAAGCTGGTATTAGCTCTTTTCCAGAAGGCAGGAAAGGCTAGGTTCCACCTTTGTGGTCTCTGTTTCACAGGAGTTTGGGGTAACAGGTCACTCTATGAAGCTGAATATTAGACAGTCAACCCCAAAGGAAGCAGATGAGAAAATGGAGCTTGTTTGGAGATTCTCGTCTGAAACCCCAAGGAAAGGCACCATGATGGAGCTCAGAAGGCAAGGGCAACTTGAGTGCACCTGTGAGTGTGTGTGTGTGTGTGAGAGAGAGAGGGGGGGGGGAGGGAGAGGGAGAGAGAGGGAGAGAGAGACAGAGACTGAGAGAGTATGTGTATGTGTGTGTGTGAGAGAGAGAGAGAGAAAGAGAGAGAGTGTGTGCTCACCTGAAGACAATTAAACCGCATGCTTGCTTCACTTTCTTTGTAAAAAGTATGAGGAGACACAACTCTCCCAGCAAACAAAGATGATATGAGATTAAAATGTGTTCACAAATCCAAACTGACAAGGTTTACCAAAGATGAAATGTCAATACTTCATGTCCTCAGCACTGATGAGGACATCACTTCAGAGGGAGGAAATTCTGGGCTTTAACTCTCCCTTTGTGACTTCCTTGAGCAGATGTTTATTTCAGCGAGTCTAAGTTCTTTTGCCTTTCAAAGAGGTGAGAGGTCTTACCTCTCGGAGAGAGTGGGGGATGCAGTGAAGCAGTGTCTTCTGAGAACTCCACAATCAGGGGACTCTCTCATCCAGACTACTGCTCTGTTGCTATGCATCTACTCTGTGTCTTCAGGGAGGAAGCTGAGGAGGCAGCTGTGGGATAATGGTTCTCAAGAGACAGCTGTCTTGGTGGGGATGTTCAGACATCAGCAATGGGACAGGGGTGAGGAGGGAAAGAGAAGGTGACCCTGTCACCTTTGCTGATCTGCACTGAGAGTTTTCTGGCCCACCCAGCAGGGGTGCAGCAGAGGAGGTGGGCCTCAGGATGAGTCCAGGTACCCACCTCAAGAGGAACACCCTCCTTCCTACAAGTAAAAGGGGACTTACTTATGGCAAGAAGCCAACGGCTGAGTCTGAAATCCAGATGCTAGAGCCAGCAAGACTAGAGATCTGATCATAATTTAGATCTTTAGAGCCACTGGGGATAAAGGGTTTATATTTTATAGTCCATTTGCTAAATGCCTAAGATTGCCTGTGTATATGGCATTGCTAAAAGGTGGTGAGCTTAATGCTATTGTCTCCCACAGTACTCCCCTTTGTGTATCCAGTAGACACACATATTTTAAAATTATAAGTCTTCTCCTTCCTGTGCCCTACCCTGCTTCATCAGAAAAATGATTATGAATTATTAACTACCAAGTTATGGTTTCAATGTGAAATGTCCTAATAGGCTCATATGTTTGAGCACTTAGTTCCCAGCTGGCAACACTGTTTTAGGAGGAGTTTGTGACACCTCAAGGAGACAGGCCCCAGCTGGCTAAGGTAGATTAGAGCATGTACCTTGAAGGTCATTCCAGCCACCAATGCTTGCTTCGAGTTCTCTGCTCCTGACCCAGCCATTGTCACACACCCCTGCCACCTTGCCTCCTGTTATGACAGACATATCCCTCTGAAATTGTGAGCCCAAAGGTAGCCTTCTTTAAATTGTCAAATATTTGGTGACAGCAACGTAGAAGTAACCGATACTGGATTCTGGACTGTGAAGATACGTCAGCTGCCATGATGATTTTAATATCACTAAGCAAAGAAGAGGCCTGACAACTCTGGCCAGGGTGGCAGAGCTTCTCTCTAGCTAAAGCCGGGGGCATATGGGCTCTAAGCCTCTTGATTGGAGACTAATTCTCAGACCCTAAGGCTAGGGAGTTGGAAGTGAACCAGTCAGGGCCATATGAGCCCCAGAGAGGAGTTGCCTTGACCCAGATGAGCAGGGGGTGTGAAGAGATGGTTTGGGAAAACTCTGGACTGAAAGGAGAGAGAGAGAATAGGAGGAAGGGGCTTGCTGTTGCTTCTTTCCTATGCCTGGCATTGAAAACCCCATTGGAAGTCAGGCGACCATAGTTCCAGCCAAGCCTTGCCCTCTCTGAGTGAAGAGGCTGTGTGTGAGTCAACTGCTTATCAGAATCCTCCACATGTAAATGAAATGACTTCAAACTGGATAGATGGGCATGACCATTTCAGTGTGAGACCCTCATGCCTGCAGCATGCTGGTTTTTCTACAGGCACTTCCAGGTCACCGGTCAGCCTGATCTTGCATGGATTTTGGAGTCATGGTAATGTTCATTTAAGAATAGTCACTGCCTCCTTTTTAGGAGGTTAACCTCTTCAACTAAGTGACTTAACCCTTTTGATTGTAAGGCAGGGACTGTATTATAAGTCATGTACTTGAATGAAGGATGCAACTGAAAGAGTCTAAGTGGTTCTCACGGTGCCCAACCCAGCAGACTTTGGAAGGACAGGGCTCCACGTTTGCTCTTTAGTGTTGTTGGTCCAGAGGGGTTCTCTGTATCTCACAAAGTGAAGGTGATGTGCAAGGAGATGGCGGCTGGCCCACATTGCCAGATGTTTCCTAATATTACAGAGCAGACAAGGTCTTGAAGGATCTTCAACTCAGGCTTCTCACTTCATACAGCAGAAAGTGAAGCAGCAATACAAGTTCCCCCAAGCCCAAATCTATAACTGCACTGGAGATTCTACTGGATGACTGACTGATTAGAACTTTGTGATTATATAGAGCAGAAATATTGGAAATCTAAATCCAAAATTACCTTGGACTGCCTTTAACTCTCTTAATAGCCACTTCCTGTTCACTTTTATGTCTGAACTAACAGAATTTTGAATACTAGATAAAACCTTTGGGATATGCTCATAGATCCCTGGAACTCACCAACTTAAAGGCCAAGATAGTCATTAGAAAGCATCTGAAATCCACAGCAGAGAGTTCCCTGCTTGTTGAAATCTGACTACCTGAAATCCCCATAAATGTATTTTGGTAAATGTCTTGATATATGACCTTCTTTTGTAACTGAAAAATTCATGTAAGCACCTCCATGGACACTCAGGACAACCCAAATTCACATTCCCTACCATATCTGTTCCAGCTGGCTCAAAATATGTTATTTAGTAGCCTTTTTGAGATGGTCGTGCACCAATACCACAGAGATGAAGCTGAAGGTGAGGTCATCTCCGAGTCTAGAGATTGGCTTCTCCCCCCTTCCTCTGATTCCAGCAACCTGGTCTTTGTTCTGTCTCATGTCATCTCAGCTCGCTCTGAGCCCAGTCACAGCCTTGTATGACAGCCTGTTGTGAGTGGCCGTGGGCTGCTCATTGGAGCAGAGAGAAAGAGCTGGAGAGAGACATGCTGTGGTTGCCCTGAGGAGGCATCAGCGATAGGACACTGAGTTATTCTGGCAGTAGTGACCCACTTAGAAAAGGGGCTGCTGCCATCATGTAACTGATGACTGTGGGCATCTACTGTTAGAGGAGTGTGTGTGTGTGTGTGTGTGTGTGTGTGTGCGTGTGTGTGTGTGTGTGCGTGTGTGTGTGTGTGTGTGTGTGTGTGTGTGTGTGTGTGTGTGTGTGTAGTAAGGATGGTCATCCACATTGGGAAAGGGTGGGAGAGGAAGAAGGAAAGGAGTGGTGAATGGGAGGTGGAAAAGGAGAGAGGAGGGAGGAGAGAAGGAGCAGAGCAGGGATAGGAGGAGATGGGGGAAGAGGGAATGAGAAAGAATAAGGCAAAGGCTGACCGGAGAGTGGCTGAATATCCAAAACGCAGGACCTCATAGAGAAGCCCTTCCTGAAGGAGTGACAGTAAGCTTTGGTAGTTCTATAAGAGCATAAAACTCTTAGAGATAGATGTGAGCCATCTTAAGATGTCCCTCCATCCTCTCCAGGGACGGGGAGGCAGGCCTAGTGTCCAGCAGGTGGCAGCAGTTCCCAGAGGGACTACTTTTGGGGGAGCACCCTGGATGGAGTTGCCTTCAGGGAGCCTGGCATAATGTTCACACTCCCAGGTAGCTTCCCTTGTGGGCAGAGTGCAGGGTTGGGGTTCTGAGTCACTTT
Source organism: Phyllotis vaccarum (assembly GCA_033318265.1). NCBI lineage: Eukaryota > Metazoa > Chordata > Mammalia > Rodentia > Cricetidae > Phyllotis > Phyllotis vaccarum. Next base: position 88,525,630 of record JARWLC010000011.1, read on the forward strand.
ACCTCCCTCCCCCACACATAAACAGTGCATAGAGTATACCTCTACAGACTTCATCTTTGGGAATGAGAAAGGTGGGGTCCTTGGAAGGACGCTCTGATTCCCACGGAAGGATAATCACAACTGCCTTCCTCCTCACATTTCAAAATGCCAGTGGCAGAATGCAATGGTGCATGCCTGCCTGTAATTCCAACACTGGGAAGGATTAAAAATTCTAGGCCAGCCTGGGCTAGCCTACCCTGTCTCAAAAATAATAAATATAAACAAAAGCAACAACAAAAAAGTCAACCCAGAGTACTGCAGCCATGCTTCCTTCCCCTGGAGCCAGACTCCCTATGGAGCAGGGCAGCTGATTCCCCCTCTTGGCTCAGCTCATCAGTCCACTGTGACTCCCTGTGAGTGTCAGCACTGGCTTCCTTAGAGGTGGGAAGGGATATGTCAGAAGCAAGGGCAGGTGTAATGACCCATGACTCAGCGATGAGATGGTTGGTTACTCAATGCTAAAAACTAGAGCAAGGGCAGAGGAGACCGGAGCAGAACCAGGTTTCCCCTTAGACAGTAGAGTTCTTCAATATGCAAAATACTCGAGGCTCTTTGGATATATATCCTGACACCAAAACAATCCAAATGCAAATCCAATCATTTTTCTATTCTCTGAACTCAGGTGGCAGCCTTGCCAATCCAAAGGCATAAAGGTTAGAGAAAGTCTAAGAGCAACAGATGTCATACGAGGGGATTAGCTGAGCCAAAAATACCCAGAGGACTCATCACTCAGAAAAAAAAAAAAAAAAAAAGCATGATTAACTGAGGGATAAATGGCTTGTCAGGACTTCAGCCAATGTCAATAGTTAGAACAAAGGACAATCAGAGTACAGGACTGGCAGAGGAATCTAAAATGGGAATGAAGGGGAGTGACCAGGTTTAGATTTAGGTCAGTCCTCAGTAATGTGACAGTGATGACATTCATGATATTCACGCAGCGAGACACACAGTTAGGAATGTCTTCCTTTGAATATCCCAGGATCAGCCTTCCCTCTGACACACTTGGACCACTGTTCATTTTTACGCCATTCCTTTAAAGCTCTTTCATGCTATTTGCAAAAATACAACTCAGTGCTGTACTGTTTGTCTAAGCTTGTTGGTGTTCTCTCTAGAATACCCCGCCCTACTCACCCTCTTGCACAGTACTGAGAAGTGATTCCATGAGTTAAAGAGATAGGCATGTCAGGACCTCCTTTAGGCATCTCTATTGTCAAGAGAAAGCACACTGACACTGTTATGGTCCAACTTATCTCTTGGAGTTTATGCTACAGACTTTTTAGAGGAGATGCACTTGTCACTACCTGGAGCAGATGTGGTGGGAAAGAAAGGCACACTAGAGATGGTCTTGTTGCATTGACTTTCTGTCAGGATTCTAGCTGTAGCTTAGCAGAGAACTATCTCTAGGCTCTTTAACATCTTCGTACCTATGCTTCTACTTGAAGAGGTGAAGGGGACTAAAGATGTATGTCAGCTCATAGAGTGATTCCCTACTGTGCTCGAGACCCTGGGCCTGATCACCAGCACTGAATATGAGATGTGGTGATACATGCTTGTTATTCTAGGGTCTGGAAGAGAAAGCCAGGAGGCTGAGAAGTTCCAGGCCATCCTAAGCTAAATAGTGAGTTTGAGGCCAGCGTGAAAACCCACATACACCAATTCCTCCACCAAAAACCCAACCCGAAAAACAAATGTTATGCTTTTTGGAAACCTAACATGTTGGCCTAAGTGCAAGATAAACAATGAACCAATATCATTTTGCTAAAATATTGTCTTTTTCTTCTTCCAGCTTCATGAAGCTCTCCTTTCGGGCAGTTCATGACATGTTTCCTCAGCTTCTGGACAAGTATTACCATGAGCTTAACATCTGGGTGATCTGCTGGAACACAGCATATGATTCCTTTACTGTCTTCGGTTATCAGGGTCCTGGCCAGAGGCCGAGCCTAGGGGGTTCTTGCGGGGCCACAGGCTCTGCCAGTGGCCCCAACTAACCAAGAAGGAGGCACATGGTAATAAGCACATGAGGAAAATTTATTTAAAATGGCTACATCAAGAAGAAACAAGATTGCACTCTGTGTCTTGTGTTCCAGGATCTCCTAGGAATAATGGAACTGCACAGGGAAAGTGTAGAAGTGAGGAACTAGGGGTCTGCAGAGCCAAGCAACCATGGAGAGAATTTGGTCTGGTTGAATATTGCCCTGGGACTGATCATACAGCTGTTTGAGGACAGCTTAGACTCTTCTAACAGGATGCCAATCAGTCAGACTTGCTATTTGTGGAACCCAACAGTGACTGCAGAAGAGACTCTTGAGAGCAAGAACAAGAAACAAAAGCAAATGGAAGTTGGTTAGTCAGCATCTGAGTCATCCTTCAGGCTTAGAGAAACATCAAGGAACATCTATAGTTCTTCTGTGTTTAGTAAGACAGAAGGATCAAAGGGTCCCCAAGTGAATGCTGCAGATCTTTTCTTCTAGGTAGTGACAAAAACGTTCCTTTTAAGAATGGAATGGTATAAACTCCTTGGATTAAGTTGGTCGTAACAGGGGTCACCTACCAAAGCAATTACTTATATTGTCCTATTATTAAATAAAACTCAGGATCATATATCTGGGTAAAAAGCTGACTGACCAGAGAAACAGTGGAGGGGCAACCAGGGATCGCCTCTCTATTTCCTTCCTCAATCCAAAAATGGCTGAGAATCTTTCAAAGGCTCTCCCTACTACTTTCCATGTCTTTCTATATGTCCTGGGTCCCCCAAAATCTCTATGGTTAATTATGGTCAGCTAGTACCTAACTCTGCCCTCTGATTAAAGGTCAGCTTTGCTGTCAGTCTTAAGAGAGTCAGAAAGTCATCAAATTATCCCCCAACATCTTAATTTCTCCAAGAAGCCCTAAATCACACTTACTAGGAGTCTTTGCATTCCCACTCATGGGCTTGTGTGACCATTCATGGTAGTCTGAGTGCTGTCAGAGTGCTGAAGGAGATGGTGCTGTTGGAAAGGACAAAGTGGATGCTTTCACTAATAATTTGCATGCTCAGATTCCTCCATTCCCTGTGTTTGCCAAATTGTTTTCTTCATAAAGATACAAAGAGCAAGTGTTCAATACAGACAAGTTGAGGAAACATAGTTTGTAGTCCATGCCCAGCTGGGAGCATTCATAGCTTTGAAGGCAGGATGGAATACAGGGACAGGACCCCAACAACTGAAATTCAGTGTTGTAGAGGGATTAATGTTTCTTTTACTCCAACGGGCTGCAGTCTTGGGGTGAGGGTTGAAAACCAGGCCTTGAATTTGATTTATCTGTAAGACAAAATGACAGCCTACAGAATGGGAAAAGATCTTTACCAATCCCACTTCTGAGAGAATGCCAATCTCCAAAATATATAAAGGACTCAAGAAACTAGTCATTAAAAACCAAATAACCCAATTAAAAATGGAGTACAGATCTAAACAGAGAATTCTCAACAGAAGAATCTCAAATGGCAAAAAGGCATTTAAGAAGGTGCCCAACATCCTTAGCTATCGGGGATGCAAATCAAAATGACTCTGAGATACCATCTTATACCTGTTAGAGTGGATACGATCAGAACTCTGATGACAGCTTATGTCAGAGAGGATGTGGACCGAGGGGAACACGCCTCCATTGCTGGTGGGAATGTAAACTTGTATGGCCACTCTAGAAATGAGTATGATTGTTTCTCAGAAAATTGGGAATCAGACTTCCTCCAGACTCAGGAAGGGACAGCTGACCTGAGTTAATGGGAGCTTCATTCTCCTGGGACTCTGGAATGACAGCTGAGGAGCCTGCACGGGACCAAACTAGGCCTCAGCCATACTTCCTATCAAGTGACATGGCCATCTATCTCTCAACAGTGTCAAGGCAAATAGAGGTCAACACAGATGGAGGCTGAGTGTCAGTTAAGAGTAAAAACAGAAGGTGTGCCAGGGCATGGTGTGATAAGCTTTGTGAACAGATACCTTCATTTTTCTGAAAATGGAACTCACATGTGAAAGACATGGGCATTGATTCAGGTCTGGGGATTTCTTGTGGAAAGGATGAGTCCAGTGAAAGAGGCTTGTTTGTGCTAGGCAGATTTCTTGTGGAAAGGATGAGTCCAGTGAAAGAGGCTTGTTTGTGCTAGGCATAATTTTACTTCTGAACAACAAAACCCAGACCAAATGTGTCAAGTTACAAAAACATCTGCTAAATCCTGGAAGTAGTTGTGTACATCATTTTCTGGATGTTTGCAAAACTCTATACTTGACTGAAACTTAAAAAAAAAAAAAACAACCCATAAACAAAAACAAACTCCCCAAACACAAACAAAACTGGGCTTGTGGAGAGGCTAAAAGTTGAGAGAATTTTAGGAGTGATGAACTACTTTTGCAGAATTCAGCAACATCATGAGTTTCTCCAACTGTTGAGACTACCAAAGGAAAAGTCTCAGCTTCAACTCAGACTCTGGTTAGAATCTGAGACCAGTTAGTTGGCTCTAGAAGCTCTTGGTGAGACGCCCTATTCCCCCCCCCCCCCCCCAGCCCTTATGATCTGAGAAGAGTGACTTTGCTCTACCTGATGCTCAAGGCTCTGTTGCAGGCTCTCCACACAAGCCCTGCTGTCAGCCTGTGGTCCAGGCGAATCTCTGTCCCAATTGGAGAAAGCACACTTACTGGTGATGGTTCTGACAGGAGAAAATAGTTTCTGATGTTGGAGGATCCCGGAGGTGTGTTAAGCACCAGCCCTCAGAATGAATAGGGGTGGTGTTAGGCAGGATACAAAACCCAAATCCCAAAACCCAAAGTCACCTCCATAGTTCCCTGCCTGGCTGGAGCCACCTCCAGCCACTCTGCGTGATTCAGGAGAACCACAGTGTCTTCAGTAGTCCCAGGGTTTTCCCTGTGGATATGTTTGGGTTCCTCAACCTTTCTGGCTCTTATTTTCAGGCATTGTTTCAGACCTCCCAATGTCTGGATCTGTTTGCTCTTGTTGAGAGTTTAAGAGAAGGCAAGGGAAGTTGGCGTCTGAACTCTTGCTAGTAATTTGGTAAGATGAACCTTGGATTGTACTATAGATGCCAGAGCTAGAACTATTTATGTCCTGTGACCTCCAATACTCCTTTGGGAGTTAGGAAAGGCATTCCCCGGGAGCCTTCCTATTTAGAAAGATTTCATTAGGAAAAAGTACTGTAGGAAACCAGAATACCAGGGTGACCATTTCTTGGCTTCTCTTTTTTGATCAAGTGCTAAGTACATTTTGCAATTCTTAGCTCTTTCATCAAGGGTCAGGGAAGTTCTGTGAAAATTGCAAACACTCAGCAAATGCATGTGAATGTAGGAGATGAAGAAATGAAGATCTCCTGAGAAGTAGATGTGCAACCTGAGAGCAAGAGATGATTATAATTAGAAATTCAGAGCTGGTGCTGGGAACCTAGCAGAAGGGCTGGTTCCCTGTGCCCGCTCTATCAGACACACTGTTTGGGCTCCAGACAGCCTGGGCCCTAGCCAAGACTAGAGTGTTGGCTTGAAATAAAACCTCTAGGGGAAAGCCATCCATCACAGAAGGTAATAGTCCCTGGAAGGATCTGTCCCCTCCCTCTCCCCCAGTCTTCTTTGGAATAGCTTTTGGGAAAGAATTTAACTTTCCCAAGAGAAGAAAGGCCAATTTTAGAATTGTTTTCTAAGTTGGTTTTAGTACTGGGCATTCTGCATAGGCTCCATACTTGGGTATGCCTGAGCATGCTCGGACTGACCCCAGACCATCCTGTGGTACACCAGGTCTCACTGTCTGTCTTTTCTTCCAGTATCAGCCAACTATTAGGTCATTCCGTAGAATCCCTGGCTTCCTGAAGGGATCCAGCAGGCACAGAGCTGGCTTTGTCAGATTATTCACTGTTAGTACAGGTGGTAAAGGGGGGGGGGTATGGCCTGTAGAGTCTTTGCCTAGCATGAGAAAGACCTTGAAAAAAAATTTTAAAAATAAGTATCATAGCTGCTATTTTTCCTTTCTATATCTGTGTATTGTACACACAAGTACCAAGGCAAACTCACATGGCTTTTTTTGTTTTTATATTTCCAATCAGTTTCTCCTCCCTTCCCTCTTTCAAGTCCCCCCCACAGACTCCCTAATCCATTCACCTCTCTTCCACAGTCTCTCTTCTGCTACAGACAGGCATCCCATGGGTTAGTGGTTTGTTTTATTTTGTCTTACCTTCTGTTTGCTTTTGGAGACAAGGTTTATTTGTATAGCCCTGGGTGCCCTGGAACTCACGCTGTAGACCAAGCTGGTCTTGAATTTACAGAGATCTGCCTACCTCTGCCTCCTGACTGCTGGGATTAAAGGTGTGCGCCATCACCACCTGGCACTTACATGGCTTCTTAAGACTTGATACTCAAAATAGAAATATCTTGATTACCTGGTATATTGCTAAAAATGTTCAGACCTTAGGGGATGTATCTCAGATTCACTGAGTCAGTATCTATGGCTGATACATGAGAAACTTGGTCTAACCCTATCTCAAAAGTGTGTGTATTGGCAGGGCAGTTAGAGGGGAGGGTATTGTTACAGGAAGGGCAGGCTGGCTGTGTTAAGCTCAACACAGACCTGCAGAATGAGATGCTCCAAAGACCAAAAAATGTACTTTAAGAAGCCTTCCACAGGGTTGGAATGATGCCTTAGCAATTAAGAGCTCTGGGCAATCTTCCAGAGGGTCCAGGTTCAAGTCCTACCACTCACATGGCATCTCACAGCTATCTCTAACTCTAGTTCCAGGGGATCTGGTCCCCTTTTCTGGAACCAGACATGTAGTGCCCAGACATATAAGCAGGCACAACAATAAAATAAAAATAAATAAATTCCTTCCAGATAGTTTTTGATACTTGCTAGCTTGAGAACCACTGCTCTAGTGGATACTTTCATTAGAATATAATTTTATGAGCAAAGGGAAGCACCATGAGTCAACTTGTTGTGAACCTAGCCTCTTCCTTTGCTTCTCGGAGTCTTCTTTGGCATATGCTTTCTGTCTATAGTGCACTCTGGTGCCACCTGTCCAAAGCAGTAGGGCCACTGATCTTGAACTGGAGCTTCTGACATCCAAAGCTCCAGAAAAAAACCTTCGTTAGAAGTTATTTGATTGGGATATTTTCTAAGTGATGACAAACTGATGGACTTGGGGCCTCAACATCATGGAGCTTTTACCCTTCTTTAATAAGATCGTCAGAAGTAGGAAGATGTATGTCTCCACATCCCAAGGGCTGAACAGACATTGAGGAAAGTCGGACAAATCAATGAGGTGATCCTCGGGGGAAGAACCTTCAGAAGATGGCTCCATCTAACATCCTTGAATCCTTTCTCTGAAGAGGTTCCACAGTCAGGCTGCGGCTGAATGGGTCTGAACCTGTGGACCTGGCTCTGGTTCCCTTCTCATTTTATAGTGCTGTCCTTCTGTCCTCTCCATCATCAGCTCACTTCCACTTTCACAACTCTGTGGCTTGAGAAGGCTAAGTTCTCCCAGCCCATTATTACCTTTCATATGGTCAGGAGCTGTCCCCAGAGTCCCAGGGAATTCACGTCAAATGAGAGATGTTCCCTTTCTGGCTTTTTTTTTTCCTGTAAAGTTTTGAGGTCAGCTTTGTCCTGAAAGCTGGATGAGACGACTCTTTCTGGTGTCTTGCTACTATGTCAGGGATCTCACATTTTCTGACTCTCACTAAAGGCATTTTCAGGGATGCAAGGGGAGTTGGGGAGTTTCACTGTGAACTGGTCTTCACCAGAACTGTTTCAGTGGAAATCCTTATGGATCAGCATTGACTCCAGGAGCTCAGGAGTCATCTTTGACTACAGCAAGTCTACATTGCTCTCCGTCTTCATCATGTGCTTTGGGTATTTTTAGGCACCAATCTCTTGTTCAGTGTAGCCTTCTCCCAACCAGCACCCGGAGCAGAGAAAAAAATGCCTGCCAGTTCCCTGTGCAGGAGAGATACCACCACCACTACCACCACCACCATCACCAATAATAATAATAATAATAATAATAATAATAATAATAATAATAACAACAACAACAACAACAGCTATTTTAGCTGAGACTGTTGTTTTTTGTAAATGGGGTTGCATTACCAGTGTTGTTAGTTAAGGTCACAACCTGTGCTAGTCTTGACAATCAGTCCTCAAAAGTCTAATTAAATAGACAATCACACTAGCCATACTAAGAAAAACAACAAAAAAGGTCAAGTGAGCCCTCACATCCATCACGTCCCGACATGATGTTTAAGTAGAGGGTAGGAGGTGAGATATTAATAAGCAAGTGGTCCTGGTGGAAGTGTGACCCTGCCCATCACTGAACACTTCATTACTGTCTCAGCTCCAGTCTCTCCTGAAAGGTCTTACAGATTGGCAAAGGGTGTGGGATTTCTGTCTGAGACACAAAGTTCCTCTCTTGCTGGTGCCAGGTCTCAGACTTTAGGAGTCCTGGAGAAACTCCAATTTTATGGGTACTGTAGCCTTAACCGCTGGATAAGCACAGGGAAAGCACACATGATGCTTTTTAGAATGTCTCACTCCTGCCTGGATGGTTTCAGTGGGGGTTTTCTATTTCTTTGTGCTAGAAGATCCTGGTTCAGTATAGGACATGCAGAAGTTTTGTGTCCTGTTCGCTGCCCACATTAGTGCTGTCTCCAGACATTAAGACAGGCTCTCAAATTTATCATTATTTATGACACCCATGGATTTACTGTCTTCTTTCCTGTGAGTACGGATGCATATTTAGGTTTTAAACTTAAGGCCCAGGTGGTAGAGTTTCACAATTCCTTTGTAGATGAAGAAGCCATTTATTGGTTACTGGAGAGGATGTTACAATATCCCATACACTCCCCCTGGAGTTCCACCGATGCTGAACTCAGAGCCAGAGATCCCAGGCATCCATCCTGTTTCCTCTGGTACCCAGCTCAAGAGTAAGGGGAGGACCAAGCCACTAGGGGGCTCTGTTTCTAAGGTATTTCTGCTTAAGGTTTTGGTATCTCTCCTTTCTCTCTCTCTCTGGTCCTTCCGAGGTTAGCTGGGTCTATCGGTGTTTACTCTTTCTCCTGGGGGTGATCCATAGGCAGCTGAGAAGACAGAGTGGGTTGGTGACTTCCTTGAGGCCAGCAGTGTGCAAATAGCTCTTCCCAGCTGCACCCCCAGATCTTGTTTATCCTGGTTTCAGTTATCTGCAGGGTTAGAAGACAAATCCAGAAGTTGTGTCTCTGACCCAAGACGCTGAAAGCTGAAAGTGTTGAAGAGCAGAAGGCAAGGAATGAGATTATTTGGAGGAGGCATCTTTCTTCCTAGGGAGGTTTGTGTGTGTGTGTGTGTGTGTGTGTGTGTGTGTGTGTGTGTGTGTGTGTGTGTGTGTGTGTGTGTGTGTGTTTGGCCATTTACAGAAAAAAAGAGCTATAGCCTTAACAATGCTAAATTTCCTTTTAGGCCGTATGACGTGCTGTTGTTGCCTGCGGTGGGGAGCTGACACATAATTGACATTTTCAAGAGCCGAAGGAAAAGTTAACACATTAGAGCTCTCACTCACCACAGAGGCTCACACAGATACTGACCCAGATTAAGAAGAAATACTAATCTCACAATGTTAAGGCTGTTCTAATACACAAATTGTATTCTAAGTAACTTAAGTGTGTTATCCAATGTCTCAAAGATGACTAGGGAAATGTAAAGGCAGGTAACTGGTGAAAGTCAGGGGAGTGACAGGGAGGAAGAGTGAAGCAGACAGGGCACTCCTCAATGTGGCATCAGTAGGCAGAGTTTCTCTTAACAGTAGGTGCATTAAGAATAGAAGCACAAATATTTTCTTTTCTGCTCTGCTGGCCGGTACGGGAAGAATAAAATCTCAGAAGCCCGTGGGAAGGCACGCTGAGGCTCAGAGGGCTATTCTTTATCATGGCTTTCTGTAAAACAACAGTTTCAAGATTGTGTGTGTCAATTATTTGTACCAAAATAAAAGCCATTTGACATGTCCGAGGGCTCAGAGATAATCATGTCCCAGTCAGTAAGATCTGGAAGGATAATGTTTGATTTCTAGTCCTGGTAAGTCCATCTTCTTAATCAGGAGAGCCAGGGAGGCCAGAGGTCGGCAGAGATGAGGTCATGTGACAGCTGGTGAGAGAAGGAGCCACAGAAGGCACCATCTCCCCAGAAGAATAGGATCATACACACACTACACGCACACGCACACGCACACGCACACACACCAGAGAGAAGGATCATGGAACCAAACAGAGATGTCAAGGCCTTCCAAAGGTCAGCTGCGATTCCAACATCATTTGTTCTAAGCTTATTCAAGTCCCATTCTGAAAATCAGTCTAGAGAGAAAGACTTCCTGTCCAGAGAACAGGAAAGGCTATCTGTAGTATGAGGTTTCTGAACCAGACTTTCGGGCCTAACCTTAAGGTCTAGGCCCACAGACCTGCAGACCCTCAGACCCGCAGTCCCACAGAAACACACAGATGCTTTCAATAGTTTTTGGCTGATCAGCCTCAGGCCCAGGCATATCACTTGCTAGCTCTCTACCCTTCATCTAACCCATGATTCTTCCTGTTCAGCCATGTGGCTTGGTACCTTTCTTTAGAGCAGCATAGTTGTCCTCTGCTTCTTCTGGCTTCTCTCTGGTGTTCTGCTCTGGCGTTCTGTTCTGTGCTTCCTGTTCTCAGAGTTTTTAGTCTGGTAGCCCCACCCACACTTCCTGCCTGCCTTTGGCCCATCAGCACTTTTTATTAAACCAGTGGGTGGGACAATTATTTACCATGAAACAACACAATACCCCTACAGCTATCAGAGAAAAATGGTGGCCACTGTAACTTTCCTCTTGTCTGAACCTCCAATGTTCAGTAATTGCTCTTCTTGTTTATTAGGGCCCTGTCTTATTTAGGGATACTACTACTGTTATGAAATTCCATGGCCAAGGCAACTGTTAGGAAAGAAAAGCATTTAGTTGGGAACTGGCTTACAGTTTCAGAGGTTTAGTCCATTATCATCATGGCAGGAACCTGGCAGTGTGCACGGTGCTGGAGAGGATCTGAGCGCTCTACATCCTGATCCACAGGTCAAGAGTGGAAGAGACAGAAATACTGGGTCTGGCATGGGATTTTGAAACCTCAAAGCCATTCCCAGTGACACACTTCCTCTAACAAGGCCACACCTACTCTAACAAGGACACATCTATATGAGTCTATGGGGGCATTCTTACTCAAACCAACACAGGTTCAATAATGGAGTTCTTAGTTTCTGTAACTTGAGGAAAAGTCTAGAGAAATTAAATATGAAAGGCATCAGCCCATATGCCCTCCATTCTGTGCAAAGGGGGTTTCCTGGTGAGCATTCCTTTGTCTGATGATGTCTAATGTGAGCTAAGAATCCCAGTTGTGGGCAGTTAGAATGGGCAAACTAATCCAGAAGAAACCAAGAAGCAGTTTTTGCAGTGACCCCAAAACTCATTGCAACACACACACACACACACACACACACACACACACACACACACCACACATACACACACACCACACACACATACACACACACCACACACACACATACACACACACCACACACACACATACACACACACCACACACACACACACACATACACACACACCACACACCACACACACACACACCACACCATACCACACATCACACACACATACACACACACCACACACCACACACACACCACACACACACACACACCACACACACCACACACACCACACACACACACCACACACACACACACACACACACACACACACACACACACATACACATACACACACACCAACTCCAGCTGCTGGCTCTGTGAAGCTTTCCTCTTTTCTGACCATTTGTGCTATAAGACTCTCCATCTGTTTGTGACTCTATGATTCTGTGTGCCTGGCTTAACAGGAACCCCCAGAAATAAGCTGCCTCTTTCTGGCAGTTCTCAAGTTCCTGACCCTTCTTGATTCCTGCAAATACAAACTGCAGTAGAAGCTCTTTGGCTCAGGTGCTGAGGACTTTCTCAGTTCCACTAAATGCATGGCAAATACTCCAGATCACGTGATCAGCTGAGGGTGGCCAGTGGGGTTGCACTCCACTGTTACTAGCAAAAGCACTTCTCCTCAGGTCTCCCAAACACACTGGCACTGACTTCTTCCTTATATACCTTGTCTAAAGCCTAGCTCTTCTAGGTTGTTCCCGACTTTTCCAAGTCCACCCTCCCCCTTCATTCTCTTTCTTGTACATCCTGCCCTCACCTCTCTGTGTATAACGCCCGTCTATGCCGCTGTGTTTTGGCATCGACTCTCCTTTCTTTCTGTAATGCACATCTTCTCTATTTTTCAAAGCTTCCTTTGATAACTTCATAGGTGTCTGATAGCTTTACCAAAGGGTATTAGAGCATCAGAACACGGAGTACTCTTCCTCCATCTCTCCATCTGTCTGTCCTCTTCCATCTCCCCTTAAGGTCCTATAGGGGCTGTGATTCAGCAACCTCTCTTTGCCAGTTACCACCACAGCATCCATACTGAGCTCACACCTGGAGTCTCTATAGTAAGTAGGTAAAATCAAGCTTTGTCGTCTAATGGAATAGAAATCTTAGCCATGCCACATCTTAACAGTCTGGCCAGGGCAAGACAATTACCATGGGTTCCAGTGTCCCCACTGAGCACCCATATGAGGGGGTTCACAGAAACATGTAACTCCAGCTCAGGATGTGACAGCCTCTTCTACACTTTTAGACAACCCCACACACGGCAGACACTCACATAGATCCCCCCCCCACAGATTCCCTCTGTCTCTTGTATACACAAATAAAAATAAATGTTAAAACTGAATCACTCTGTAAAGGGCTTTGTGCATGCCAAGCACTCTTTCAGTTTCAAATTTAATTATCATATTACAGAAATGAAACTAATGCACACTTACAGGCTGGTTCTCTGACCACATTTTCTCTCATTTTCTATAAAGGACCTACATGAGGTAATGTGGGTGGTGACACTTTCCGAACTTGAAGATTGAGCTTTTTAACCAAAAGAAGTCACTATTTGGAACTGGGGAGGTAGCTAAGTGGTGAAGAGTGCATACTGCTCTTTCTCAGAGGACCTAATTTGGTCCCCACCACCCAGAGCTCACAAGCACATGTAGCTCCAGCTGCAGACCTGATGCCCTCTCCTGGCTTTTGTAGACACTGTACTCACATGCATATACCCACACACATATTCACACATATACACTGTAGTCAATACAAAAATTCCCGTCCGAGAACTGTGAACATGAGTTGTGAAACCACAAAAATCATCTCATAACATTTAAATAAGTTTGTGTGTTTAAGTTAGGCTGTATTCATTCCTCTACTGGACCACAGGTTGGACAGGCCCAAACAATAAAGATTTGCTCTGTGGTGAAGAAGAATAAGATGTTGGTTGGGATATGTTTCAAACTTAATAAAACAGTCTGAGAGAAGACCAGGCTGGTTTTGAACTCACAAAGATTCTCTTGCCTCTGCTTCCTAAATGCTGGGGCTAACAGTGTGAGCCATGGCTTCTTCTGCCTACTCTGTCTTTCTATGCCTGTCTGAAATATCATCTTCGCTCAGTTAAGGTGTGGCACCACCACTGCCTGCCTGGGAGCCTGGAACTCCTTCTGTAAACTAAGATGACCTCAAATTCAGATTGGATTAAGGGTGTAGGTCACCACTCCCGGGATATTCCCTGTGCTGGGATTAAAGGTGTGAGTTACCACTGTCTGATCCTCCTAGACTGACTGTTGGTAGATCCCTCTGATATCTCTGACTGCTTTTATTATATTTTTAACATATCCCCACAGATGTAATGTTCAGGGGAAAGGAATGGAACTGGAGATGATCATGTTAAGTGGAAAAAAAAAAAAAAAACAGAGTTGGGAAGCCAAGTGTTCCTTGCTTTTCTTGCTCTCTGGAAGGCAGGGAAGGTGGAGAAGACAGAAACTGGAATGGGGACCGGGAGGAATGGAGGAAGGAAACAGGCAAGAAGAAGGTGGATGTGGTACAATATCAGAAGGGTAAGGGCAGTCAAATCATTTCCCAAACATGCGCGGAGACCTCGTAATGAAACCACTCTGCAAAGTTAGTATGCACTGATAGACATTTTGAACTTCTCTGGAGGATGGCTGCAGGGACAGCTTTCAGGGGAAATTGGCCTCTTGCCCAGTCAGACTTTTGTCTGCAGCCTAAGAGGCTGCCACATCCAAAGCCCCAGAAACTTAGATGTTCCTCTGGCAAGTGGGTATCAGAGCTGGACTGTGTCCTCTGTCTTGGTTCCACCCGTGACAAGGCACGTGATGCTCTGGCTCTTTGTTCTAACATGGAGAGACCTGAGTCACACACAGAAGCCATGTCCCACACACTAGCTATGGAAAAGCCTGTGGAGACCCTTTATATACATGTAATTGATTTTTAAATTATTATTTATTTTACCTCTCGATAGCAATGTCTCCCCCCTTTTCCTCTCTCAGTTGGTCCCTCCCACTTCACCTCTGTTCTCCCGACCCCCCAACCTCCAGTTTCTGTTTCTATTGGGGGACTCTATCTTTAGAGGTTAGAATTTCCATACAAGGGCTAGGCTGAATCCCGAATGCTTGCCTTGGGCTCCACCTGCTGGACGAGTGAAGTACTGCAGCCATTTCGCCAGCCACATTATCTTCAATGAAGCAAAAGAGATTTGATTTAAAATGTCTTTTTTCTTCTCTCGAATATTACGTCCACATTGTAGTTTCCCCTCCCTCTACTGCCCTCTCCCACACCTCCCTTCTTCCCTCAGATCCATACCCCCTCGATCTCTCCTCAAAAAGGAACAGGTTTTCCAGGGACATCAAGCAAACATCGCATACTAAGCTACAATGAGTCCAGGCATATACCGTAACATTAGAGCTGGATGTGGAAACCCAGTAGGAAGAAAAGGGTCTCATAATTAGACGAAAGAGCCAGTGATCGACCCCCACTCCCACTGTTAGGAATCCCACAAGAACACCAAGCTACTCAGCCATAACATATAAGCAGGTCAGACCTACAGGCTCCTTGAGCTCTGTGAGCCCTCGAGAGACCCAGTCAATTGAGTCTGTGGACCCTGTTCTCATGGTGTCCCTGACCTTTCTGGTTCCCCTGATCCTTTCTCTCCTCCTCTCAGGACTCCCCCAGCTCCACCTAATGAAATTTAAAATATTTATCTTCTCTTTGCACCTCTGGCAGGCTTTGCTTGTAGATGAGGCTTGCTCACAGAGTTCTTTCCTTGCCTTTTAAGAGCTGGGGTTACCAGCCTGAACCTCAGCAAAAGACTCAACATGACAGTCTAAACATCCTAGCTGGTAGACGAACTCTGGAAGTCCAGGTCATAGCAAAGGGCAGCAGAGGAGGTAGGTTCAGTTAGCCATCTGCCTTACTGAATACCAGTTAACGGCCACTGTTCTGCTCTGTGTGAACTGAGTCATTTTTGTCACAAGTTCATGGTGCCACAGAACTGTCCTTAGGACCCTGTTAGCAAGAGTAGTGGCCCCCAAAGCAAGGCAATGGCAAACAGTTCGCAATTCCTGTTTCTTCCTCTGTATTTGAGAGTGTGTTGCTAATGGAGCTTGACAGAGCCTGAGCATCCAGCCAACACTGCTTTCCTAACTAGTTAGAAGATGCACCCATCAAGGTATGGTCCCCACGGTGTCACTGCTGAAAGAAGGTGGGGTCTTCAAGAGAGAAGGCTTTGTAGAAGCTCTTACGGTGATTGGGGAAGTGCCCTGAAGCATGTTGTAGGACCTCAAGTCAAGCTTAACTTACCTCCACTTTCTGGTGATGAGGCTGGGCTTTTATTTTACCACAGCCTCTGCATGATGTGCTGCCTCGTTATAGAGCAAATCAGTCGGACTAGAAATTTAAAAAGTGGGAGCCCAGACAGCCCTTCTCCTATGTATGTCGGTTATGCTAGACATTTCGTTACATCACAGAGAGCTACCTAGATGACATGTCTTTGGCAAGTCTTATCTCTTGAAGACCCATCAATGTTGGGAACTGTGCCTTAGCATGCGGACCAGGGAGCTGCTGTGAGGATTGGAGCTGACTGCCAGGATTAGAATATGGATTCCTTTAGGTCTGTTTTCCTGGTTTTTCTATGTCGCAGTGTTTTTGTTTTTGTTTTTGTTTTTGTTTTTCTCCTGTTACCTCTGTCTCCAGCCTCCCATCTTACCATGATTCAGGTCTTTCCAGTCTTCTGCAGTTACAGCAATGACATTACCACTGCTCTCAAGTTCTGTAGTCCCTCCATCTCTCCCTCCATCCATCCCTCCCCGCTCTTCCTTCCCTCCCTTCCTCTCTCCTTCCCTCCCTCCTCCCCTCCCTTCCTCCCTTCTTCCTTCCCTCCCTCCTTCTTTCCCTCTGTCCCTCCCTCCTTCTCTCCCTCCTTCTCTCCCTTCCTTCCCTCCCTCCCTCCCTCCCTCCTTCCCTCCCTCCCTCCCTCCTTCTCTCCCTCCCCCTCCTCTCTGTCAATTGCATGCTAAAGACAAGAGTGACTCTGTGACTTTAAACCCAAACCAGACTGCCTTGTCCTTGTCATTGTTACAACCAGGATAACTGCCCCCTCTTGTGTAATGTCCTCAAAACATCCTGTCCCTTTTCTGCCTAATCTCAACTCCAGATGAAGAAGAGCCCTGGTCTCTATTCAAGCATCTTCCACTGCCATCCCCTGCCTCTGTCTGTCTGTCATACTTCACTTCCCTGGTGGAAATCCTTTTTTTATCTCCTCCAGCTCCAGGCTCCCCCCCCCCCCCAGGCAATCATCCAGGTTCCATTTCTACTAGGTTTTTGCTGCTTCTTTCATAAATCATTTGAGAAAGAAGCTCCCATCTTCCCCAGCAGCTGCGAAGTGGTTCTACTGTTCTCCCGGGTTTTCATTGTATAAGCAACAAACCCCTTCCCACAGACGGCCACCCCCAGCCCCCACCCTAACCACAGCATGGCCATAGCTACCGTAGGACCAAGTAACCCACAGCACTAGGCATGCTGTCTCTGCTCGAGGCTCAGAGGCATCCTGCTGATCTCAGGCCTCAAACCTCTGTGCTTAGTCCTTCCTGAAGACCCTTCAGCCACTGGACCCCAAGCACCACCTCTTTCAGAGGCCTCCACATCATTCCTTCCTCTGGGTGGCAGCAATCATCTCCACAGAGCCCGTTCCCAAGGAGAGCAGTTGGAGCAATTAGCACACTGGCAGAGTCCAGACATCCATTTGTGTGCGGGATTGCTAGTACAGAGTCTGTCGCACATCGTGAGGTCAAGATGCTTAATGAAGCATCAATTCACTCATTAGCTGCTTTGCCGGAGAGGCTGTGGTTTAATGGCATTGAGGTTTGAGGTTTTGGTTTTAGAGGGACCAGTTCTTTTTCTGAAGAGTCCATAGCATAGACTGTGATCTGTTCGTTTTCCTCTGTGGTGTGGATGGGCACACCAGTGGGGTATGAATGCACAGGCAGAGAGAAAGCAGGGTTAGAGCGGAGAGAAGATCTCTCAGGGCCTTAAGGAGGAGCAAAATATACTAAAAGTCCTGTCTGTGAGACTCACAGAGGCCTCTGCCTCTGACTGTCGGCTTTAAAGGCATAAGCTACCACCTTAGAACAATTTTTACTTGCTAATTATTCCTACCTGAAGGAAGGTGTGTGTGTGTGTGCCTGGGGGGGGTGGGACAAAAGGCCACAAACATAGTTTTTGCAGGCAGAGTTGATGGCAGACATTATCTTCCTAAACACAAGGTCCAAAGAACACACCCTCAAGTCCCTACCTGGACCGCTCTGTCTCCGTCTGGCTTCTCTGTTACCATGGACACCTAACCTGATCCCTTGCTTTTCCTGCCGAGTCCTTGTTTCTTGGCTCTGAGGCTCTGCATGTGGGGTGCAGTGGTAGAGCTGGCCTCTTCCAGTTACTATATTGGGAATTAGAAGCCTGCTGCTGTGAATAAAGTGACATTTGCCTTTATATCCTTATCCTGGAAAGAGACTCTTATTCACGGCTGTATTTTTAGTTGTGGCTACTGAGAGAGGCTAGCAGGAGGGGTCAAAAGGCCAAGCCTTTCCTCCAGAGCTGCATGCCTGCAGCCTGCATCCCATGTGCATAGGAATGACCTTGGAGGCTGACATATTGGCGATGCTGATCTCCATTTGCTTCCTTCTCAAGGCCCCGAGGTATACTTAGAAAGTTCAGTTTTCCTTATTAACCACCAGGAAGCTATGTTTCTAAGAAGACTCACTGTGTGCTGTACCGAGAGAGTGATGGGGACATGATGTCTATGCCTCTCGCCAACCTGGAGACCAAGTAAGACTGGAATCCTACACCAGGTGAGTCAGGGACAGATGACAACAGCCCTGGCTTTGCTCAGGGGATTAGCTAGGGCCTTGGTCAGAGATATTTTTGTTGCTTTATTCAGCTGCCTCTTGCTCTCAAGGACACAGTTAGGGGCCAGGACCAGGGAGGAATGTGGTGGCCTGTGGAGGACAGCAGCCTGGATGTTCCTCCTACCTTCCTTCAGGTAGCTGAAAACTCACATAGCCACTATACCTAGAGGTGAATGTTGGCCCAAGGTCTTGCTGCCTCCACAATGGTTATTAGAGGCCCCAGCTCAGGGTCACATTCACTGCCTCTACTCTGCTCGTGTGATAATGGATTCACAGGTCCCAACTCCTGGCTCTCCTTTCCTGGTGACAAGGGAAACTGTAGGGACACCTAATTTTTGTGCTTCCTGTCTCTCCAGGAGATGCCTGCCAGCCTGTCCCAAGTGCTCAGGACAAGTCCCTCACAGGCACTGACCTCCATCTGTCAAATCTGCCATACAGCATGTGATGAAGCAGAGCAAAGCAGTGACTCTTCCCATCCAGACTTCTAGTTCGCCACGTGGGGAATGTTCCCACAAAGACGCATATTCCATGTGAGAAGCAACGTGGTAATAAGTCATGCAGGGTCTTGTCACCATTTCCCTCCCCTACATCCACAGACACTGGACTTCCAAACTCACACTCTCAGGTGCTGTGCCATGTCTAACCACTTAGGCTCTAAGTCTGAAGCAATTCAGAATGCGGCCTGCAGGGATAGGACATCTGGATCATGAATGACTGGCAAAGGTTGGCTTGTCTCAAACTGGTCCCTTGCTAACTGGCCTATCAGAAAGGGGAGGGGTGCCAGCTGGGATACAGTGTCATGGAAGTCAGCCCTGTCTGATGTTTCTCCAGCTGGAAGCACTAACATGGCCTCTCTCCTGCTAACTTCCTATGGGACTCAACTGAAGCTACAAAGCACCGTTGGCAGCTTGACATCAAACATCTTTTGTCACTGCACCATCTCACTGGCATAGTTGTGTGTGTGTGTGTGTGTGTGTGTGTGTGTGTGTGTGTGTGTGTGTGTGTGTGTGATCAAACTCAGGTTATCAGGCTTGACAGCAAGTCGTATTGTTGGTCCCAACTTACTTTTTGAGACAGTGTCCCTCACTGAGCCTGGAGTTTACCAATTGGCCAGCCTGCATGGCCAGCAAGCCCCATGGATAGATCTTGCTCTTTCCACCCCCTCAAGACTAGGATACTAGGATTGTAGGTTTGTACTTCTACCCTAGGGTACTACAGATCAAGCTCGGTTTCCCTTAGGTGTGTGGCAAAGACTTCATGCACAGAGCCATCTCCCCAGCTCTCAATTGCCCTGCTTCCGTGTCCATGAGTGTCCAGGAAACACTACTCTTAGAGGCAACCCACTCTGTGTTTAGTGTGCTGCTGTGTTTCCATCTGGTGTGTGTGTGTGTGTGTGTGTGTGTGTGTGTGTGTGTTCAATGCACTCTGAGTGTATTTAAGTAACACTGAAGTACAACACACAAACATTTTATTAATTAATTAATTTATTTATTAATTTATTGTTTGCTTGGTTTTTCTTCAGTTTTTTTTGTTTGTTTGTTTTGAGACAAGGTTTCTCTGTGTGCTCTTAGATATCCTGGAACTAGCTCTACAGACCTGGCTGACCTCCAACTCACAGAGATCTGCCTGCCTCTGCCTCTGCCTCCATGAGTGCTGGGACTAAAGGTGAGCACCACCACTGCTTGGCCAGAAACTTACTTTTTTTAAATTAAATTTATTTTTTAAATTTGTGTTACATCCCCACTGCACTTCCCTTCCTTCTGCTCCTCCCATTCCTTCCCCCCACCTCCTCTCTGCCCCCCTTTATTTGCTTGTCCCCTGCTTCTGTTTAGAAAGGGACAGACCTCCCATGGGTATTAACAAGCATGGCATGTCAACTTGCAATAAGACCGAGCACCTCTCCTTGTATTAAGGATGGGCAAGGCAATCCAGGGTGAGGAGTAGGTTCCCCAAAGCCAGCCAAAATGTTAGGGACAGGCCCTGCACCCACTGTTAGGAGTCCCACAAGTAGACCAAGCTACACAACTGTCACATATATGTAGAAGGCCTTGGTTGGTCCCATGCAGGCTCGCTGGTTGTCAGTTCAGACTCTGTGAGCTCTTTTGAGCCCAGGTTAGTTGTTTCTGTGGGTTTTCTTACGATGTCCTTGACCCCTCCGGCTCCTATAATCCTTTCTCAATCTCTTCAGCAAGATTCCCCGAGCTCAGGCTAATGTTTGGCTGTGGGTCTCTGCATCTTTCTCCATGAGTTACTGGGTGAAGTCTTTCTGATGACAATTGGGGTAGTCACCAATCTATGAGTACAGAAGAATATCATTAGACATTACTTCGCTGTCATATTTTTTTTTCTTCAGTCATGTTTGGTTCTATTCCAGAACTCTGATCACCCAGCCTTTAGGTCCTGGCACTCCAGGCATTGTTGGAATGGGCTCAGTCTTGAGGCATGGGTCTCAGGCTAGACCAGTCATCGACTGTCCCCTCCCATAATCTCTGTGCTCCCCTTATCCCAGCTCATCTCATGGGCAGGACAGACTGTAGATCAAAGGTTGTGTGGCTTATTGATGTCCCAGTCTCCCCACTGGAAGTCTTGCCTGGTCACAGGAGATGGCCAACTCAGGCTGCATATCTACTGTTTCTAGGAGTCTTAGCTGGAGTAGCCCTTGTAAATTCCTTGGGGTTCCCCCCCCCCTGCATCGGGATTCTATCTGATACCAAAGCACCCCCTTCCAGTCATCTCTTTCAGTACTCCCCCCTCCACCCACCCCTCGACCCAATCCCTTGTGTTACCATCCCATCCCTACCTGCCCCCAGTCTACCCACAAGGTCTCTTCTACTTCCCCTTTCCAGGGAGATCCATGTGCCCCCCTTTGGGCCCTTCTCTGGGTCTGTGGATTGCAGCATGGCTATTCTTTATATTACAGCTAATATCCACTTCACCTTTGTCTTTCTGGGTCTGGGTAACGTCACTCTGGATATTTTTTTCTAGTTCCATTCACTTGCCTTCAAATTTCCTGGTGTCATTGTTTTTAACAGCTGAGCAATACCCCATTGAGTATAAAATTGGTAGATGATTGTTTTTACGTCTTGCTCTTTGGGGGGTGCCTACCACCCAGCTCCCAAATAAATCACACAGGGAAGCTTACTCTTGCGTATAAATGCCCAGCCTTAGCTTGGCTGATTTCTTATCAGCTTTACTTAACTTCAAATTATCTCATCTATTTTGCCTCTGGGCTTTTACCTTTATTCCTGTATGTCTTTTACTTCCTTCTTATTCCATGTCTGGCTGTGTGGCTGGACCCTGGGGTCTTCCTCACCCCCTTTTCTTGCTCCATGGTCTTCTTTCTTTCTCTCTTTCCCCCTTCTGTTTATCCTCTCTCTACCCGCCAGCCCCGCCTATCCTTTCTCCTGCCTCGCTATTGGCCATTCAGCTCTTTATTAGACCAATCAGATGTCTTAGGCAGCCAAAGTAACACAGCTTCACAGAGTTAAGCAAATACAACATAAAAGAACGCAACACATCTTTAATATTCTACAAATAACTGCTTTCAGAATTTTAATTTCATCATTTTAATTTGCTTACAGAAAACTTGTAAACATAAAAGAGAGGGCTGGAACGTCCCCCACTGTTAACTAATGTCATAGACCGCAGAAAGCTATGCTACATTTTTCAAATCCAAGCAGTGGGCATCACAGTGTTGCTTTTAACTAAGCACAGACTGAAATCAGACCCCACAGTTCTGGTGAGAACCCTTTCTGGTTCTAAGGTCAAACACCAGATACAAATTCCATTTCATTATTTCACCTCTGTTCTCTCCTCCAGACTTTTCTGGTTTCCCACGAGCTTGGCAATTTAAATGTGCACTGGTCAAGTATTTGTAGAGTGACCCTGCTTGGTCCATCTTCCGTTTGCTCATGATTAAGCTGAGATTATAGGTTAACGGGATCAAGACCACACAGGGTACATGGAGTGGCCCTCTCAGAGTGTCACATCGGAGATGGAACACTAACAGAACAACTTACCATTTGGTTATCAGGTGCCGGCCGGTATCCTCGCTGTAAAGCTGATGTTTACTACTTTCTGGTTGTTCCCTATAAATGCCACAGTCTATCCTGTGCTCAGGTAGAGAGGCGCTAAGCTCTGTTTTCCAGGTCTACGAGTATCACCTACTTGGAAGTTTTTGTGGAGACTTTATGACCTCTCTTTAATTATTTACATCTCTCTACATGTGTGTTTCAATTTGCATAGACTATACTTCTGTAAGGTAGTGATTTGCTTGCTCATTCATACTCACACTGTCCCAGTTTTGACCCTTAGGGTTTCTTTCACGTTGGTTCCCATGTCCTTTGAGCACGCTATCCTCTTGACTATGTACATACCTTGGTAAGCGCTTCTTTATTTTCTAACCATAAAAAATGTTCTAGGTTCATTTTACATTTTTCTTATCTACTTCTCTGGCAGCTTTGGGAAATTATGTTTTAAAAGAGGCGACCACTGCTATTAGGGTATCACTGTATTTTGACTTTTCAGTAGACCAACTTAAGAGGTGTGTGTGTGTGTGTGTGTGTGTGTGTGTGTGTGTGTGTGTGTGTGAAGTCATGTTTGTCACTTATGCATCTATTTCATTCATTCGTGCAAATAAGCAGGCATTTCAAAGCTGAACTAGAATCCCTAACCTACAATGATCTCCAGTGCTAGGTCAGATGTTTATTGGAGAAGGGGTGGAGAGATGGCTCAGTAGTTAAGATTATTTGATGCCCCTGCAGAGGACCTGAGTTTTGTCCTTAGCAGTCATATGGGGACTGACAACTGCTTGTAACTCCAACTCTACGGCATGTGACACTTTCTTTTAGCCTCTAGAAATACACACATGCATATGAACATACTTGTACACACACACACACACACACACACACAAACTAAAAATAAGTACAGGTTTCTTCTGGTCTTCTGTCTTTACTTATAAGAAGCTTGATGCTAACTATCTTCAGCATATTTTCTTACTTGTTCAAAGCTAAGGATTATGTAACACACAAATAGTTTCTGAATAATCATGAAATAGTCCCCAGATCTGAGCACAACTGACTTTATTTATGATGAAAGTAGCATTCAGGCCTTGGACCTTAAGATGTAGGCAGCAACACCTTCGAAGAAAACCAAGACCTAATCCATCAAAGTCTACAGCTCTGAGAAAGTAATGTACCAGTCTTGATTTTGGGTTTGTGTAGTTTTGCTTCTGGCTATTCTTGCTAACTGAGGTGTGTCAAGCCAGGATGTGGTTTTTGTACTTAAAAGATTATCCTGAGAAAGGCTAGGGATTATACTTGTGTCCTGAATACTCAATAATAAAGAATTACTATTTGTTTGAACCCATGTCTGAGTAGTCTTCTCTGGTGGACACCCTGCAAGAGCAAAACTGTGAACCTAGTTAAGACACGGAGCTTTATGTCCTCAAGGTTTTCTAAATGTAAACTTTCTCAAAGTATAGACCATATATAGAAGCATACGAGTCATCACAACATGAGGAACCGTATTAAAGCATTGTGGCATTAGGAAGGTTAAGAACCACTGCTCTACAGCTTGCAATTGTATGTTCCATATCCTTTCCCTTACCACAGCTTCCATCAATTATAGGTATAGAAAGACTACATTTCAACATCAAGTTGGTTCTAAACCATCTAAGATACATTTTAGGAGAAAGTCTTTTACTGTGAGAGCCGCCATATACAATGGAGAGGCAGCTGATCTACCAGACATGTAAGTACTGTCATGAGAATATAAGATATGCTCAAACAGGCAAGTTATACAAGTCTCAGGAAGATCACACTTACTCCCTGGCAATGGGCCCCAAGGAAAAAAATTTGTACATAATTTTCAATAAAGAATGAAAAAGAATGGGCCAGCAAGATTGCTCAGTGTAAGTAAAGGCACTTACTACCAAATCTGAAAACATATCCCCAGAACCCTCATGGTTAAGAAAGAGAATTCACTCACTGACCCCTAAAAGTCATCCCCTTACTTCTATATTCAGGCTGTGAAATACACATGTGTAAACACACACACACACACACACACACACACACACACACACAAATCATACATATGCACATGTATACACACAAATCATAGACACACAAAAATAAAATAAAAAATTCAAGGCTAGCAAGGTGGATCAGCAGGCAAAGAAGCTAGCTGCCAAGCTTGATGACCCAAGTTTAGTCCCTATAGAAGGGGAGAAGGAGAGAACTGGTTGTCTCTGACCCTCACATGCATGCTGGGGCACAAGCTTCTCTCCTCCCCCCAAACTCAAATAAATAGATGGGAAACAAACCCAAACCCCCAAACTCAAAAGAATGATTATAGAGGCAGTCACTTAGATACAAAAGAATATGAAAGATAGTTCAAAGAAATTAAGAAGATAGTTTGTTACATTAAAAAATTAACAGTGAAGTATAAATATCAAAACAAAGCCAACAAAACCTGGAAATGGAAAGACATTAGGAGTCAAATTAAAAAATAAAAATTGGGAGCCTCAAACCTAAACTAGATTAAATGGGGGAAAGCTAAACATCAGGTATTTCGAAATATCTTAGTCAGACAAAGCTGTTTTTTAAAGCAGTATGAAGAAAGCCTCTGAGACAGATATTAACAAGTGAAAACAGGGAAGTTTTATAACAATGCTCACCTATAACACAAGGAGTGGAGATCCCACGTGCTCAATATGACATCACAGCTCAAAGAACCAGAGAAGCAGAACTAGCAGAGACTCAGCTTAGCCAAAGGAAGACAATGCAGACAAGAGTACAGACTCAATAAACAGAGACTGAAAACATGCAGAAGGTCAACGGAAGGCAGAGTTGGCCTTTTAAAAAGACAGTAAGATAAGACAGTGAATGAGTCCTGGAAGATCAAGCTGTTAATATTCCATCATGGGGGGGGGCAGGGCTCGAGAGGCCCCACTACTAGATGAAGAGCTACTGACAACTGATGGCCTGCACAGAAGGAAGTGTCAGTTTTTTATTTTTAATGATGTGGCCCAATAAGTTAACCATGTTCTAGAGGAAGCCCTCCCCATGAGTATATAAACAGCAGAAACTGAACTTGGTAGGCTGAACTTGGTAGGTGGTAATAACAACAACAACAATAATAATCCATACACAGAGTTTGGAAGAGTCAGGGGTGGGGCAGGGGTTTGGGAGGAGCTAGAGGAAAGAATGGGGATAACTATTAAAGCACATTGTTTGCATGCTTGAAATCTCAAGATTTTAAGAAAATATTGTGGGATACTGATCTAAATAAACATGTTTCAAAGGATCAATCAGCAAATAAATAATCCTCGGCATTACTAGTCCTCAGGGAAATGAGAGGCAACAAGACAGTAGGATGCCAAGCAAAAACTAGAGTGCTGGCCATGGTGCAGGAAGCAGGAGATTCTGAGGAGTGTTGGTGGGAAGGTAATTTAGAATAGCTGTATGGCAAAATGTGACAGTTTCTCAAAAAAACTAAAGTAGAATCTGTACAATCTAGATATCCTACTGGATCCATATATCCAAAGGAAGTAAGATCACTGTATCAAGGTAATACCTGAAAGTCCATGATTATTGAAACACCACCCATACCAGTCTAGATGTGCAATCACCTAAGATATCCATGGATGGACAAATGGACTTTTAGAATGTGGCCTTTAAGTGGTGCTACATATAATCTCAGCACTAAGAAGACAAAAACAAGGATGGAGCAAGAATGTAAATAGAAAAGGGCCACCTCTAGTGACCTGTTTCCTCCTGCAAAGCCACACCTCTTTATAGAACACTACTACTGATGACCAGCTATTCAAATACAGGACCCTATGGGGGCCATTTCTCATCCAAACCACCACAGAGAGGGAAGTAGTTTAGTGTAATATGACATAACAGGGCTGCAATCTAAAACTAATATCTTTCAGAATAATCAGAGAAGAAGGCTATACCGCATAGAAATATTTTTGATTTGAATGCTAATTACTATGATTTGATTATTATACATCATAGACAATTCTTCACCCCATACATATATATACAAATATTATTTGTTAATTAAAAATCAAAAAGTGTAAGGCTTGCATTTTGAGAAAGTGATCACAATTAACCTGTATCTAGATCAACAAACAAAAAAAATACCAAAATTCCAGAAGCCTGGTGTCTTCCCAGTCATGTGCATCCACCGAGGGAAAGTGCTAGCTTGACATCTAACACTGTTGTGCGTGAGTTCTTGGTTGTTTCTGGACCTTTTAACATTATTATAGTATTATGTCAGATGCCAAGTAATTCTCATTGGACATTAAGTTTGTGAGAGTCCTTGTTAAAAAGGGGTTAGATTCACTTACTTGCATACATCCCACATTCTTCACCCCACCTTGTATCTGGGGCTCCTTCCCAGAGTCCTGAACACTTTTCTACAATATGATTTTAATTTACACATGATATTGTAAAGCATGTTTAGACATTTAACTAGCCCCCTGCCAATCCATTAGTCTCTGGATTTCATGTTATAAACAATATTGACCATGATACTTTAGGAAGATTGATAGGAGAATGGTAAATTTATACTGGTGTCCTAAAACAAGTCAAGTCTTATCTGGAGTCCTTCATTCCATTCTGGCTTTTAGTCTTTTCAGTACACCCAGAAGGGTTTATGGGGGCTCTGAGGATTCTGGGAAATGATATAGGAAGTTCACCATGAAACTGTCCAGTGTGAGAGTGGATACAAGCAGTTTTCAAATACTATTTCTAAAGGAGAGAGATTCTGTTCACGTGTGTGATAGTCTGTTAAAACATGTAACAGAGACCAGGTTCCAGCATAAAGGACTTTCAGTCTAGGTCAGTCATTAAGCCTGGCCCATGAATTTGACCTCAGGATCTAGGTTGCTCATGTAAATCTGGTTGCGATGCACCACAATTCTGGATACAGATAGCCAATATTTTTCCACCACATCTTTGTGAGATAAACATCTCCATGAAATGACCCACCCCACACAGCAAGTATGAGGTGAATAGAATGAGGACACAGGTACCCTGATTGCTCAGGCAGCATACACTCCTCTTAACACCTCAGCATAAGTTGCATACTGTCAGTGATGACACGGCATCTCTGTTCCCACTCCAGACGGGAATGTACAGACTGTATCACCTATTGGAAATAGATTACAGGCAGGTAGGGAGGAGGCATGAAGTGCCGATGATCCCTAACGATTTTGTGGACTTATAGCTTTTTTTTGGTGACGTGTGAAGCTAAGTTGTCTATCCAGCTGTGCTACCCTCATTCTCTAAAGATGTGGAACTAAAAACCCAAAAGCTAATCCCTCTATGGATAAACCTTAAAATGCAACAGATTTTTCAGAGATGATAGGGCAATCTTTTCTGAAAGGGGAGATGCCTGGATCGGGCTCTTAAAGGAAGGAAACAAAGCTTACCTCTAAGGCTTAGTTTCAGAAGAGGGTGCATGCTGGGAAGAAAGCAGGGCTCTGTGGCATTT
Source organism: Phyllotis vaccarum (assembly GCA_033318265.1). Classification (NCBI taxonomy): domain Eukaryota; kingdom Metazoa; phylum Chordata; class Mammalia; order Rodentia; family Cricetidae; genus Phyllotis; species Phyllotis vaccarum. The sequence goes on from JARWLC010000011.1 coordinate 88,553,601, forward strand.
CCTGGATTCCTGACTCATGCTTTCCTCCTGATGTCAGGGGCATCCCTTTCTCCTCCAGCAGCTTGCTTCTGGCACTAGGAAATCCAAGATAAATGAGACACTCTGTGAAAAGAGCCCGAAACAGCTGGACATTGCTGGACATAACTACAATGGTTGGTCAAATGGGGACATCTGGTTCACGTCCCCAGAGATTTAATAATGGCAGAAAGGCCAATAAAGATAATCCAATCAAACACTGCAGGCCAAAGCTCCCAAGAGCACAAAGCTGGGCTGGGGAGATTGGGTTTCTTTTCCATGGGAGCAGAGAAAAGAGGGTAGGTGAACCAGCTGTGGCCTTGAGCTTTTCATGCCTGTGATGTTGGTTTCTGTGTCCACCAGGGACAATCTCTCAGGAAAGCTGGGAGCTGATTGCCTGAAGGAGTGTGGGAGACTTTTCAAATGTATAATTCAGGGGCATACTCACGGCTACAAGAATTCTTAACGCCTCATAGAAGGACATTTCCCTTACATGATCTGCAAGGATGCTTAGCTTGGCGAGGAATTGGGAATGGGAATGACTTATATGTCAGGGTTGGTGCTCTCTCCCTACATTCGCTTTCACAAATGAAACATAAAGACAATAGTCTGTATATCTTACGACTGTTATATGTGATGCTTACATGACCATCCGTGATAGTTAGAACCAAGGGTCTGCTCTTTGTAACAACAGATGACAGAACAGAAATTCACTGAAGGTTTTAATGCCTCCATTTTGGGTCTATGGTCTCTTAAAATTATTTCGTCATTTTTTTCTATAAAAAAGAAGATATAGGTAAACAGACATGCCGGATATCCATGTTAATTAGCTTTCTGTTACTATAACAAAGTTCATGTGATAATAATTTAGAAGTTGACACCCAAGATCAGGTGTATGACAAGGAAGAAGCCAGGGTCCTGTAATTAATTATATTTGAGGTAAAATCCCCAGTGATCTAACAAGAGCTCCCATCAGATGCTGCCTTCTAAAGGTCTCCACTTCTCAATAGTGTGATTCTCTAACACACCAGCCTGAATCTCCTCCTTACAGAGGGCCCAGTGAGCAATGTGCTAACTAGACAGTGACTCGGATGAATAGGGTAAGATTTAGATCTGAAGCTAAGGAGAACAAGGTTCACACAAAGGACTGGAACCAGCCAACCTCAAAACTTAGAACTAGGCCTGGAGGGACAAGGGACCCTCAGTTTCAATGAATTCTGCAATTTCTTAGGTTGAGAAAATATTGCAAGTTGAGGCCAACAACTCACCTTTGTTTTCTTGGATGCCATCCTCTTTCTGAACACCACAACCATCTAAGTTCTCTGGCATTAAAGGAATGGCTCCTGACTAAAACCCTCAGCAGAGCCGTGTAGGAACTTAAATAATATGCTTTTCGTTCGATGTGTGTAACATGTGTTATGTATATGTTGTATTTGTACGCATGGTATGTATGTGAGTTGTGGTATATATTTGCATTGTGTTGTATACAGGATGTATTTGTGGTGTGGTGTGGTGTGGTGTGGTGTGTGTGTGTGTGTGTGTGTGTGTGTGTGTGTGTGTGTGTGTGTGTGCACATATATCAGAGTGTGTAGTTATTATCTCGTCCTAGTGCTCTGGTTTACAGAAGTGGCCATAGAGCGCAGACCTAGGAAGAAGTCAGTGCCAATGGCCCAAAGGGCCAAGTCACAAGAGTCTCTTTGACTCATAGGAGCATGACATGAGCGTGACCCCTTTCATTTAGCTTGTTAAGGGCATTTTTGTCAGTGGGACCATGAGTCAGAGGACAGGGTCTTTCATAAATTAAAAATAGAGCTGCAGGGACACAGAAGGGAAGGGAGGGGTTGTGGTTTGACCTTTTCTGCTTGGGAGCATGTATGGAGCCTGCACATGTCATTAGGCTAGTAAAAATGGAGTGTGTCGGGAGAGGAGGTTCTGGAGTTGCCTTCAGAGGCAAACACATCCATGAGGTCCCTGCAGCAGAGCTTAGCGTGGCCTTAAGAAACACAAACTTCCCCTTCATCTTCACCAGCCAGAGGAACCAGAGAGACTGGACTCCCACCTCTTCGCCACAACATGCGGCTCTTCCAAAAGTAGTGTTTGACTTTGGATTCATCGAGGAAGCTTACATTCTGTAGTATCCCGAACAGGACATAGCACAGAGCAGTGAGGGGACACACTTTGAAGTCAAGAAGCAAAGCAGAAGCACAAGCTCACCAGGTGGTTAGTACACTAATGACCATGTACTTTAACTCCTTCTAGCATACAGCCCCCAAATGTCACTTTGGAAAAACTTCCCATAGTGTGTAGATGAGCATTAGAGCCAAGCAGCCTTGCTGGTAAACTCCAAAGATTCTGGCCCATCAAAAGGCAAACACTTCTCTACACTTCCCACCATATGCTTATCAGAGCAACTCAGAAGTTTCTGGAAATCAAGCCCCAAAGCCAGTAAAATATAAGGGGGCAATGAAACATGCCTTTCCTCTCTTTTTCACTCATGTGCATGTGGCTCCTGTCCTATGCATTGCCCCACCACACACACACACACACACACACACACACACACACACACACACACACACACATACACACACACACACACACACACACACACACACACACACACACACATACACACACACACACACGTCTTTCCTGTGCCTTTCCTTCTCTGCTCCCTGGAAAAGCATGTCCTACCTGCTGAGCTTGCTCCACACCTCTGCACAGGGGAACCCTCCTTCCATGTTCCATCCTATAGGACTCTCACATGCTGTACATGACCTCAGTTTTACTACCTACTAGAGACCTATTCTGTTGGCTACCATTATTTTGTAGGATCCTTTGTTACCATACCCAAGAGGGTTCCTAAGCTTTCTAGTCCTAATTCGAGGCAAATAAGTTGCTCTGTCAAAAGCACAGCTCTCTTGTCAGTAAGTTTGGGTGAATCATAGCCCCATGGGGTAATTGGAAGATATAAATGAGCAGAAGTATAGGACAGTTTTGGCCTAACGGCCAGCACATAAGAATATTGTCTATTGGTACTGTTATTACTGAAGGCTAAAGATGGCATCATTTGTGGGTCTGTGGGTCTCTGCCCTCACCACACCAATAGCAGAATAGAAAAACTAAAATTTAGATACCACCACAGTAGTACATGACCTTCAGCAGTAGCTTGAGACTGTCACCATCACAAAGTGGCAGAATGATCTGGTTAACATGACATATTTGTGGCCTTGGTCACCATTCCCTAACCCCACCCTGTAGGGATCAGGATGCCAATGCTGACCTGCTTGGCATAATATCTTGGAAAACAGCCCGTGAGTCAGAATACAAGCTCCCAAGGGGTCCTGAGACCATGTGCTCCATGACTTCCTGGGGCCTTGTCAAGCCTCACACTCCATAAATCTGAATTTGATGAAGATGAGCAACAATGGCAGATGCTCCCCTAGTGGGGCGATGCCAGGAGCCCTGCCTGGAGGGTCTGTCAGCACCTGTGATGAAGTAATCGGAGGTGGACAGCTGAGTCTGTCTTGATATAAACAGATGAACTCAGTTAACAGCCTCTGCACCAGCCAACAAGAAGAGGGGTGGTTCAAGAGACCTCCATGCTCCGGGTCTCCATGCTCTGGGTCTCCATGCTCTGTGGCCTCCAGACTCTGGAGCCTCCATGTTCTAAGGGCAGTAGGAAGAAACCAGCTCATCCAATGGCCTTCTATGGAACCAAACCCAGAGAGATGCACTAACTTGCCCCAGTTCGATACCCAGAGTATAAGAAGACTCAGGCCCAAGACTGAAGTCACCCAGATCTCTCTCTACTCAGGGGTCAGAGTTGGTCTGAGGAATCACAGTCTAGTGTTGAACTGCCTGGAAGCCTCCAGGGGGTGAAAGGAACACCTACAGCCATGCTGTGACCATTAGGCCTGAGAATTAAAAATGTAGTATTTTAATTAATTCTTTGAGCACTTAATATGTGCACACCATGTATTTCAGTCATATTTACTCCTGTTTCTTCTCCAACTCTTCCCTGAGGCACCCATTCTCTGATGACTCACAGCTCTCTCTTTGTGTGTGTGTGTGTGTGTGTGTGTGTGTGTGTGTGTGTGTGTGTGTGTGTGTGTGTGTAAACTATGAAGTCTAATTTTTGTTGCCTATAAACTCATAGAGGAAGTATGTTCAACCTATAAGGAACCACATTATCTTTATAGAGTACTGAATCTCCCTCCTGGCGAGTTCATCAGCTGTCAATAGCTCCTCATCTGGAGGGCAGGTTATGAGAGCCTCCCCTTTTTATGATGGGACATTGATGAGTTTTATTCTGTGTAGACATCCACAGCAGCTGGGAGTTCACGGGTTGAGTGTCCCTGTCATGTCCAAAAACGCTGTTTAGGTTCCTTCCTAACCTCTGGCTCTTAACATCTCTTGGTTCTTTTTGCAATTGTTCCAGAGCCTTATATTTAGACAAATGAATTTTTTAATAAAAGCACAGAATCTGGAAGTTTCCAGTGGAACCACAAAGCACGACTTATTGAAAGACTTAACCATGGAAATGTTCTGACTGTGTTGGATTGCCTCCAGGAGATCACATGAGGTATACAGCATCCATATCAATTCCATGGATGTAAACTTTGTCCTAGAAGTGGGGAAGGATCAATGTCATGCCATGAAGAGAAATGGAGGGAGGGAGGGTGAAGAACTGAACTTCTTTTCCTCAAGGCTCTGGAAGGTGCTCTGTGGTGAACACAGGCAGACAGGTCCATTGGCAAAGAAAGGTGCTATGGTTTGATATCTCTTGGGTAACGTCGTGAAACCTTGTTTTTCCCTGTCTGTAAGTCAGAACAATAGGCTCATATTGGGAGGCATCAAGAAGGCACTTCAACAAGCCCAGGGACAAAGTGAACCATTATCTATCTCTCTATGTGAAGGACAGTAAATGTCAAGAGTCCCAGAAAGGGATGCTGGATGTATCCATCACTCCCAGCATCATCCGGAGAGATTTCAAGCTTTCGGCCAATGCTGTTGGGCTAGGCAGTACCTGCATGTCCAGGTGGTGTCTGGTTTGCCTACAGTGTTCCTTCCCCTGGACTTCTGGAGTCTGCTCTGCAGATTCGTGGCTGCACCCAGTAGCACTGATCCCCACAAGGGGGAGATAGTGGAACATGCCAGCCTAGAGGAACAAATAAAGGCACATGCTCACCCTGATGCTTTTTCTTATGTGTTCACTGAATCACTTTGGAAGGTCTCTGTGGGGAAGCCTTGCCCTCACCCCTCTTCTTTATCCTCCTCCTGTTTCCCCCCATGACCTTTCTCCTAACTTGAAAATTTCTATCAATATGGTGCCTCTCCAGGGTCCCTGTGCTGTTAACTGCAATTTGCTGTGGTTGGATGGGTGAATTTTCATTTCCCTTCTAGTGGGAACCAGCATTATTTCCACGATAGGTGCTGACTGGTCCACAGAGATTTTAGCACTAAGAACAGTGTGAAGAAAGGAGACAGCTGGCTGAAAAGAGAGAAGGGATTTGGGGAATTGAAATGCTTTATGATATTGGACTTCAACGTGGAAAATTCACTGCTCTGCATTGCTGAAATGCCTTGGAATTAAAGCAGAGGGAGAATCAGTAATTTGTTAATTCCTGGCCCAGATCTTCGTAGGTTTTAGAGATGACATCTGTGATGCAGCGCCTCAATTACGTCTTTTTTGGTTGTTTGGGATTATCGGCTGATTCCTCAGGCTTTCACCATTAAAGGGGATGGACTCACATCATTCACCGAATGAGTTGCCTTGAATTATTTTCCCACCTCTTTGGGAGCAAAGGGTGGAGGAGGCCTTTGCAGAGCAGTGGACTAGTTCAGGAAGCTCACAGGACACGCAGCCAGGAGGCTGGCATTCCAGTTACCTCTCCTACTCACGTACTGAGAACTTGTGGGGGAAAGCCTTCCCATTTCTCCAACAGGAAATGATGCATGAGGTCTGCAAATTTCTGGGTCACAGTTTCAAGCAGAGTTGTGATTATCACATTCTCTCAAGGACAAGCGAGTCAGAAAGTTATGGCAGGAAAATTACAAAATTTGGAACCTCAGTTTTGAGGTTTCTTAAATTAAAAATTATTAAAATATTTTAAAACCCTATTACATAATAATATTCAAGATACACTTTTTGGTTCAGGTGGGTCTGCTTTCGTTAGTCCTTAAATGCCTTTACACCTGTCTCCGTTGCTGTGCATCTGGTTTGCCCCTGCCTTCCAGGACAGCGAAGTGCCAGGATGACACCACCTCTAGGCTCCCTACTATTTAATGCTATTCCTTTGCAGTTGGGCACAGTCTGTGCTTTGAGGACTTTGAGCCTCGGTTTCTGGTCTGTCTTCTGCTTGTCCCACGAGCATCCCACATCCAGAGTGCCAAAACACAAGCAGAGTTCTCTCTGTGGACCTGCTGAGGTGAGATGGTACCAGGTCTCCTTTCTTCTTCTTCCAGATCCTTTTCAGTTTCCTTCCTGAATAGATTGATTCTGAGAAATTTGTTATTCTTTCTGGAAGATGTTTGAGAGGCATTCTATCCTTCCTTCTCTCCTTCCCACCCCCTTTCTTCTCTCTTCTCTCTCTGTCCCTCCTTCCCTCCCCCTCCTCCCCCTTTCTCATTCCTCCCTCTCCATCCCTCCTACCCACCCCCTCTTTCCTTCCTTTCCCAAATGGTCCAGCAATGTCATCATACTTTCCTGTACTTCTTACCAATTACTGTCATTAGTTGGCACTTTTCCTTTCTTGGGTTCTATCTTTCAGTGGTGACCCCAAAGTGTGATCACGTGCCGTTGGCACCTCTTTTTATTAACTATTCTGAAGACCTTAGTAATCTGTGTGTGTGTGTGTGTGTGTGTGTGTGTGTGTCTGTGTCTGTGTCTGTGTGTGTGTCTGTGTGTGTATCCTCCTCACAAAAGGGCTGGGAATCACTATTGGATAAGTACAAAACATAAAATGTCGCATACGCACATGTGTCAAGCATCTGCATATGTCTAGACCTCCTTGCAGCTTGCCTGAAGTCCATACCTACTTACAAGCATACATTAGTCACTTTTCTCGCCATGCTGACAACATGCCTGACAGAAGCAGCTCAGGCAAAGAAGGGGGCTATCTTGGCTCATGGTGAGCTGGAAGGTACAGTCTGTGCTGGTGCTGATGTCATGGATTGAACAACTGATCTCAGTGTGTCCTCATCAGAAAGCAGAGTGAGATACATACAGGTGCTCAATGTGCTTTCTCCTTTGTGTGCAGTCTGATACCCAGTCAGGGCTTGTAATGCCTGCGCCAGGGAGGTAGATACTGGAGGCTTCCTGGAGATCACTGGCTAGCCAGCCTAGCTTGGTGACCTGCAGGCCAGTGAGAGACCCTGTCTTGTGTGATGGATGGCACAGTTCTCTTCTCTGTAGTCCAGAGTAGTCTCAAACTCATGATCTGCTTTAGTGCTAAGATTAGAGGTGTGTACCATGACATCCAGCTCCACTGACCCTTCTCAACGCTGTTATCAGTATATGTGAACAGCAGTTACTAACCTTTCCTAATTTACAGTCTTTAGTTCTCTCTCTGAAGGTAATGAAGACCTCTACCTTTATGAGGGTCAAAGTGTAGTCGCAGACTTCACAAGGCACAGGCAGTGTTGTAGGTTATAACTCCATATCAAAATGAGCCTGTGATGTAGGTCAGTGTCACACGTTTCCCACTCTCTGTCACCCAATCCAAAGCCACCACCGCCAGCTTATTTTGTGACCCTGCCTCAGCAGTGATTCCAGTCAACCAAAGAGGGCTAGAATTCACCATCCAGTGTCTTTGTCTAAAGAAGGAAATGGTTAGACGATCCTCTCAACTCAATTAGATGTTTTTAGTACACATTTCCTTTGGACACCATGTCCTTATGCTACAGACCTGGTCCAACTTCCACCCGGGAGGTCTTTATCTTCTCCTTAAAAGCAGGAGGATACTTGTTTTAGGAGACTAGAACTGGGCTGATGGGAACAGAAAATGACAATACTTGACTTCTTCCTAAAGGCTATCCTGACATGACTCTTCAGGACATCAGATTAACAAGTTTGTTGACCAGCAGGCTCCCAGGGTTATACCTTAAAAGGAGTGTTGACCCTGACTTATGAGAGTTTCCCATGAAATACTCAGGCCCCTGGGGCTTGGAAGGACTTCCCAGGAGGATACTCCTGCATATTGTTTCTCTTGCTTGCCTAGAGAGGCTGGTGGCACTTTCTCCTTGATACCTTTTATGGTGCCCTAATTAGTATTCTGCTGCAGTGATAAACACCACGACCAAAGGGGACTTGGGGAGGAAAGGGTTTAGTTGGCTCACCCGTTATGGTTCACAATTAAGAGAAGACAGGACTCTGAAGGCAGAGATTGAAGCAAAGCCCATGAAGGAACAGTGTGTGCTGGCTTGCTTCCGGGCTCACATTCAGCTTCCTTTCTCACAGAATTGGGAACCGCCTGCCGAGAGTGGATACCATGCACAGTGGTCCAGGCTCCTCTTCATAATTTAGCAGCCAAGAAAATGCCCCACAGATATGCTCAACAGGCCAGTTCAGTGAAGCCAATTCTACCAGAATGCATCTCATTCTTTGCTACTTCTCCACTTTCAGAATTAGGCTAGTTGGTGACCAGACATGGCTCTTGCAGTAAAAATTCAGTTTCTCCTTCCTCCTAGCCAAGAAGTGGAGCAAGAGCATAGGACCCAGGAGTCAGTGAGGGGAAGTGACTGATTCAGATGTCCCAGAGGAGTCAGTGTTGGGAAGGACTTCCGAGTCTCTGTTGAGAGCTTTCCCGTCACATGGCAAAGTCGGCTCAGAGTCACAGAAAGGCTTTCTACTTGAGCTAGTGAGAACATGCAAGCCCATCAGAATGCTCATTCCCTCCACTATTTAAGTTGCTTAAAATCACACTTTTCAAAAGTATTTTGTTACGGCTACTAATAATATAGCTTTAAAACAAAAATCCCATCCCGTCGTTCACTGAACATACTTGACTGAATATACCCCATGAGCAGCTATGCCTACCAAGTGGAATGACCAGTCAAGTGTAAGCCTACCCTGGTCTGGTCTTTCTCTCATCATAACAGGATTATAAGGGTCTTAGCTCCTGCCACTACTATTGGAAGCAGATCTGCTCTCCCACCACAGAAGCCGTTCTAGGGACAGCCGAGAGGCAGTGGGTTTTATCATGTATCACTTGTTTCAAGGGCTTTGACTTTGATCTGAGGATAATGTGGTATGTTTGAAAGAGGAATAAGCCTTTTGTCTAAGCTGGGGAACAAAGGGCAAAATCCAGCAGCCGGAAGCATGGGTTTATTTTCTGAAGGCAACGCCATGGATTCACCATCAGTTCAGAAGGAAACAAAGAAGGGGCTCCCAGCTGCTGGGTGCTCATTAGAAAACGAGAGGATGGGAAGGAGAGAGGGCCAGACGGGAGGGGAAGGAAAGAGATAAGAAAGGAAAAATGAAGAATAACAAGAAAGAAGAGGAGGAAGAAAGAAAAACCAGGAACAAGGAAGGGGGAGGGGAGGAGGGGAGCAAGGGGAGAGAGGGAGGGAGGGGGGAAGGATGGCTGGGTTGTAGGCCTGACCCTGTTTGTGGTGTGAAATGTGCAGCGCAGCCATTTCTCATTGCTAGCCAGTGTCAGGCACATGAGAACCTTCTCCCCGGTCACAGATCCCTCATCCAGGGCCTGGCTGGACTCTTTGAAGGTTCAGGCAACCTGCAGGTGACAGGCAGTTCCTCAAGGACTTAATAGAATGAGACAGAGGACACTGCCACCCCTCCCTCCCTCCCTCCCTCCCTCCCTCCCTCCCTCC